>CM022709.1:19201842-19929936 GCA_012295165.1 Asparagus setaceus | reverse complement strand
TGCTCTCTCTCTCTCTCTCTCTCTCTCTCTCTCTCTCTCTCTCTCTCTCTCTCTCTCTCTCTCTCTCTCTCTCTCTCTCTCTCTCTCTCTCTCTCTCTCTCTCTCTCTCTCTCTCTCTCTCTCTCTCTCTCTCTCTCTCTCTCTCTCTCTCTCTCTCTCTCTCTCTCTCTCTCTCTCTCTCTCTCTCTCTCTCTCTCTCTCTCTCTCTCTCTCTCTCTCTCTCTCTCTCTCTCTCTCTCTCTCTCTCTCTCTCTCTCTCTCTCTCTCTCTCTCTCTCTCTCTCTCTCTCTCTCTCTCTCTCTCTCTCTCTCTCTCTCTCTCTCTCTCTCTCTCTCTCTCTCTCTCTCTCTCTCTCTCTCTCTCTCTCTCTCTCTCTCTCTCTCTCTCTCTCTCTCTCTCTCTCTCTCTCTCTCTCTCTCTCTCTCTCTCTCTCTCTCTCTCTCTCTCTCTCTCTCTCTCTCTCTCTCTCTCTCTCTCTCTCTCTCTCTCTCTCTCTCTCTCTCTCTCTCTCTCTCTCTCTCTCTCTCTCTCTCTCTCTCTCTCTCTCTCTCTCTCTCTCTCTCTCTCTCTCTCTCTCTCTCTCTCTCTCTCTCTCTCTCTCTCTCTCTCTCTCTCTCTCTCTCTCTCTCTCTCTCTCTCTCTCTCTCTCTCTCTCTCTCTCTCTCTCTCTCTCTCTCTCTCTCTATATATATATATATATATATATATATATATATATATATATATATATATATATATATATATATATATATATATATATATATATATATATATATATATATATATATATATATATATATGGGCCGGATCAAATAAGAACTTACAAATATGAGAACTAAGAACCCAATATCTACCCTTAGATCTTTAACCAATCAACGGTTGTAATTAAACTCCATTAAATTTAAAAAGTTAACTAAAGGAGGGCACGTTTATCATTTTAGTTATAAAATCAGTTACATTATAGGTAGTGTTTTCTTGCCTAATTAATCGCAACCTTCTTGATTACGTTTCAATTTAGGCTGACGGCGAATGCGCGGGAGTCAAACCCTAGAACCTTGCTCACCAACTGATTGAAGCGAGTTTTCGAGGGTGCGCGTCGATGAACCCTTGCTAACGAGAGATAGGAATCTTGGATCCCATCAATATATTAATGGCTTTTTTCTCCGTGCTCCTCTTCCGTTTCTTCTTCTTCTTCTTTATTTTATATATTTTTTTATTTTCATGGTGGCGTCTCCCACATGCTCTCTGCTCTTTTCCCTTTTTTTTAATCTGGAGGCGGCTCTCCTCTCCCATCTTCTTTCATTCTTTTTTTTGCTTTCTTTTTTTTTGTGTATTGTTGCTTATCATGGATCACAGAATCAGTTACAAACTCTTAATAAATTACGGAATCTCATTTACGATCTAACAGAATCACCTAGTTTACAAAATGTAATCAATTTGATTAACTTACGTAATCACAAAGAATAGATTAAGAATCAACTAGTTCACAAACACGATTTTTTTAAAATAGCAAGGTGTTAATAGACAAATGTAATCACTCTGATATTTAAAGAATCGAATGTTTTATTGACGTAATCTCTCAAGAATATTTTAGTATTCTTACAATTCATTTAATGGAATCATCCTTCTATAGTTACGCATTCTCTCGTGTTTTTACGCACTAGAATATTTTTTGACAAGATCATAATATTTTATTGACGTAATCTCTCAATGATTTTACAGAGTCCTAATATTTTATTGACGTAATCTCTCAAGAATATTTTAGTATTCTTACAATTCATTTAATGGAATCATCCTTCTATAGTTACATAATCTCTCAGTGATATTTAGAGAATCTGAATGGTTTATTGACAGAATCTCTCAGTAATATTTTAGTATTCTTACAATTCATTTAATGGAATCATCCTTCTATAGTTACAGAATCTCTCAATGATTTTTACAGAGTCTGAATATTTTATTGACGGAATCTCTAAGTAATGTTTTAGTAATCCCTAGCCGATTTGATCACGTCTTGAGTCAAACCCAAGAACCTTGCCGTTTTTAGTCGTGAATCTCAGCAGATAATTTCCCGAAAATTGTTGAGCGACCCCCTATGATTTGTAAACTAGTAGAATATGAAAAGTTTTTTGAAAAAAGGTAGTTTCGGTGTTTAAAGATTTGTCAGTTTTTTCTTTTATATCTCTGTGCTTTTTACTTGTTTACCCTTATTTTAGTTTGTAATGTCTATTTAATTATAATTCTGTCACCTTAATTTTGGCAGAATCTGAGCCTTTATTTTTATATCATGGATGGTTGATATTGGGTTCTTAGTTCTCACATTTATTTGGGTTCTCATTGAACCAACTCCTATATATATATATATATATATATATATATATATATATATATATATATATATATATATATATATATATATATATATATATATATATATATATATATATATATATATATATATATATATATATATATATATATATATATATATATATATATATATATATATATATATATATATATATATATATATATATATATATATATATATATATATATATATATATATATATATATATATATATATATATATATATATATATATATATATATATATATATATATATATATATATATATATATATATATATATAAATATATAATTTCAAAACCAATGTCTTCTGACCCCAACTTTCCACATGTCTGCTGACCCCAAATTTTAGAAAAATGTGCTTAGCCCCTCTATGAATGGACATGAAAACCCCATTTATCCCTCTCCTTCATTAAAATATCCTTCTTCTGCTCCTCCTCCCCTCCCCCCCTCCATGCCGCCCGCCCTCCCTTGGCCGCCGCCCTCCTCCTTGCCTCCTCCTCTGTACCCATTTCCACCCACTCAAAAACACTATTTTCTCCTCCATTAAAATGCCCTCTTCTTCTTCCTCCTCCTCCTCTTCCCCTCCAGCCCTCCATGCCGCCGCCCCTCCCATTGTGATCCACTCCTCCCCGTCGCCACCCTCGGTTGTATGGCGCAGGTTCACCGCTGTAGGCGAACCTCGGTTGTATGGCGCAGGTTCACCGCTGTAGGCGAACCTCGGTTGTATGGCGCAGGTTCACCGCTGTAGGCGAACCTCGGTTGTATGGCGCAGGTTCACCGCTGTAGGCGAACCTCGGTTGTATGGCGCAGGTTCACCGCTGTAGGCGAACCTCGGTTGTATGGCGCAGGTTCACCGCTGTAGGCGAACCTCGGTTGTATGGCGCAGGTTCACCGCTGTAGGCGAACCTCGGTTGTATGGCGCAGGTTCACCGCTGTAGGCGAACCTCGGTTGTATGGCGCAGGTTCACCGCTGTAGGCGAACCTCGGTTGTATGGCGCAGGTTCACCGCTGTAGGCGAACCTCGGTTGTATGGCGCAGGTTCACCGCTGTAGGCGAACCTCGGTTGTATGGCGCAGGTTCACCGCTGTAGGCGAACCTCGGTTGTATGGCGCAGGTTCACCGCTGTAGGCGAACCTCGGTTGTATGGCGCAGGTTCACCGCTGTAGGCGAACCTCGGTTGTATGGCGCAGGTTCACCGCTGTAGGCGAACCTCGGTTGTATGGCGCAGGTTCACCGCTGTAGGCGAACCTCGGTTGTATGGCGCAGGTTCACCGCTGTAGGCGAACCTCGGTTGTATGGCGCAGGTTCACCGCTGTAGGCGAACCTCGGTTGTATGGCGCAGGTTCACCGCTGTAGGCGAACCTCGGTTGTATGGCGCAGGTTCACCGCTGTAGGCGAACCTCGGTTGTATGGCGCAGGTTCACCGCTGTAGGCGAACCTCGGTTGTATGGCGCAGGTTCACCGCTGTAGGCGAACCTCGGTTGTATGGCGCAGGTTCACCGCTGTAGGCGAACCTCGGTTGTATGGCGCAGGTTCACCGCTGTAGGCGAACCTCGGTTGTATGGCGCAGGTTCACCGCTGTAGGCGAACCTCGGTTGTATGGCGCAGGTTCACCGCTGTAGGCGAACCTCGGTTGTATGGCGCAGGTTCACCGCTGTAGGCGAACCTCGGTTGTATGGCGCAGGTTCACCGCTGTAGGCGAACCTCGGTTGTATGGCGCAGGTTCACCGCTGTAGGCGAACCTCGGTTGTATGGCGCAGGTTCACCGCTGTAGGCGAACCTCGGTTGTATGGCGCAGGTTCACCGCTGTAGGCGAACCTCGGTTGTATGGCGCAGGTTCACCGCTGTAGGCGAACCTCGGTTGTATGGCGCAGGTTCACCGCTGTAGGCGAACCTCGGTTGTATGGCGCAGGTTCACCGCTGTAGGCGAACCTCGGTTGTATGGCGCAGGTTCACCGCTGTAGGCGAACCTCGGTTGTATGGCGCAGGTTCACCGCTGTAGGCGAACCTCGGTTGTATGGCGCAGGTTCACCGCTGTAGGCGAACCTCGGTTGTATGGCGCAGGTTCACCGCTGTAGGCGAACCTCGGTTGTATGGCGAGGTTCACCGCTGTAGGCGAACCTCGGTTGTATGGCGAGGTTCACCGCTGTAGGCGAACCTCGGTTGTATGGCGAGGTTCACCGCTGTAGGCGAACCTCGGTTGTATGGCGAGGTTCACCGCTGTAGGCGAACCTCGGTTGTATGGCGCAGGTTCACCGCTGTAGGCGAACCTCGGTTGAAGCGGGACTTCGGCTTGGCGAACCTCGTCGAGGAGAGCTTCACTACTTGGGTGAACCCGGTTGAATAAAGAGCTTTCTTTGCTTGGCGAACCTCGTCGAAGGGAAGCTTAGCGAACTTTGGCGTTGGGGCGAGCCTCGCCAAACTTTGATCTTGGCGAGCCTCGTCAAACTTAAGTGTTGTGGGCGAGCCTCGTTTAATCGCTGTTGAGCTTCGTTTCGTGCGAGCCTCGTGTTAAAAATGAACTCCGCTCCGTCGCGAACCTCGTATTGAGGTTGAGCCTCGCCTTTGACCGAGTCTCGTTTTGAAGTTTGTATGGTCGGTCTCGCCCCATCGTGAGCCTCGTCTTGAAGCTTTAACAACTAGGGTGCGCTGACCCTCGCTGGAGGATTTTTGGTGTCTACAAGACCCCTTCAAAGTTTTGGACTTGAATCGGGTTGTGTGGAGTGCGGAATACTTTGAATTTTTCCTACGGTTATCGTGAACCGCGCGCCAACCTCGCCAGAGTTCGATATGAAGGCAAGGCCACGAACCTCGCACTCACCGACCCTTGGCGTTTCGTTTCGATTTCTCTTTAAATCCGCATCCGCGTGGCAAATTAGGGATTAGACCCTTCGGTGACTTGTCACATCCCGGATCGTCCGCGGATCTGCATCGATGATCCGTGGGAGATGCGGGCGTATATCTCGGCCGTCGGTTGGGTTCTTGAGACCCTATATATGACGAAAGAGCGAGAAAACCTTTCCTGCTCATCTTCTCCAAGCCGTCAATCTTGAATTCCCCTTGGCTCGAAGCAATGGCCCCAAAACCTCTTGGCGGCAAAGGCAAAGCCTATTGGGACTTACGCGCTCCGCCGTCCTTTCCGCGGGTAAAAGCAAGAGCATCTTCATAAAAACATGACTTTTAAATTGCCGTAGAGTTAATTTTCGGCGTGATTTTCACTCACGGAGATGATATTGCTCTCCAAGATCATATCTTTCTAAGCTGCGCCCGTGTTTTAGAGCTTGCCTCATTTGGCTTGATAAACCTCATCGAGGTTCTTGATCTCGGATCCCCATAGGGTCTGTTTTGAAACTTCGCTTTGTTTGGCGAGGTTTGATTATTTTAGATGAAGCTTCGTTTGTGAGTCTCGTCTTTGAATGATGAGCCTCGTTTGGCGAGGCTCGCTTTCTTGTTGGATGAGCCTCGTTTGGCGAGGCTCGCTTTCTTGTTGGATGAGCCTCGTTTGGCGAGGCTCGCTTTCTTGTTGGATGAGCCTCGTTTGGCGAGGCTCGCTTTCTTGTTGGATGAGCCTCGTTTGGCGAGGCTCGCTTTCTTGTTGGATGAGCCTCGTTTGGCGAGGCTCGTTTTCTGGAAAGATGAGTCTCGTTTGGCGAGGCTCGCTTTCTTGTTGGATGAGCCTCGTTTGGCGAGGTTCGTTTGTCTGGCGAGATGAGTCTCGTTTGGCGAGGCTCGTTTTCTGGAAAGATGAGTCGTTTGGCGAGGCTCGCTTTCTTGTTGGATGAGCCTCGTTTGGCGAGGCTCGCTTTCTTGTTGGATGAGCCTCGTTTGGCGAGGCTCGCTTTCTTGTTGGATGAGCCTCGTTTGGCGAGGTTAGCTCTTGAGTGACTTTGTCCTTTTGAAGTGGCGATTTGACCCTCTGAGACTAACTTCTTCTTCTCTTTTGTGTAGTTGAGCATCCTTCTACCCCATTCCTCAACGGGTTCTTTGGAGCAAACGGTGCTCAAGAGGCGAGAACGATTTCCTCTCCCCTCTTGTGAGCGTTCACGCATTTGGGGCGGGGTGAAGAGGAGTTGAGACTTCTTCAACCTTCAACATCCACCTTCAGCGCTGGATTACGGATGCCCCTTTGGAGTCTTTAGCAGGGACGGATAAAGCTTGTCTACGTTTGGAGATGATCTTGAAGATCGGATCTGTTGGACTTGGGTTTGTACAAGTGGCTCAGTGGTAAACTCACGCTACATGTTCTTGCCCGCAATGGAACGGGATTGCTCATCGACCTCCTTAAGAGCGCTTCTAATCCTCGGAAGATGAATTGGGATCTAACCCTACTCAAGATGGAGTGATGTGCGGTCACTTCTCGGGGTGGTGCAGTGGACCGCCATGGTCATCATGTAGCGGTCTACAACACGGGCTTTTCGAGAGGAGCTTCTGTTGGCGAATCGGTATCGCTGACCAACACCTTTGGTCGTGCTTTCCATAAGGTGGAGGGGCAATTCCACCAAGGATTTCAGGACTCTGGTTGGTCTCGATGGGGTTCTTAGCAATGGTGGCCTCGCATCACGAATACATTCTAGAAGAGTATCGTGATGAATTGGAGAGGTTTGGCCTTAGGGCTCCTATCGGGGCAACTCAAGCGGGCTTGAGGAACAATTCTCAACAGCTCTTTGGGATTTTGGAATTGTATAATCCGATACTCATACCTTCTTCACTCGGGCGGAATGGGGATTGCCTTGCGAGATGGCGAGGTTTGGGCTACCTCATGGCGGTATCCGTGCGAGTACATCCGGGGTATAAAGAGGCGGTTGGAAAAAGATCACCCCCAAGTAGTGGAGACCTATTGGGAAGTGATGTGCCACTATTATATTTGCACATGTAGGCACGGTCGTGCTGATAAGAAGGGGGAAAAGTTCATCAGTCATAATATTTGGGCCCACTACCTCTTTGAAGGACTGGATGATAAGGAAGGTATTGTGGTGCCCCTGGGTCCTCTTGAGGCGGGTAAATTGTCACGGCTTGTGCTTGACAACCTTCCACTTTCTTATGTGACTTCCACGGATGAGCATGGCTTCCGGAGGTGGCGTTTGACACTTATATTTATCGAGCGGGAGCCGATTTCTTCCAAGCGGTGCTAGCGGGCTACCTCATGTTGTGGCTTAAACATATAAACGTCCTGTAGGCTGACTTTGACCCTCTGGCTTTGAGGTGATTTTCCCTGGCATGCGCAGCACCGCGAGCGTCAATATGCACTTCTTCACGCCATGATTGCGGTATTCATTGCGGCTTGCGGCGTCTTTGCTATGCCTTCGCCATGGTGTTGAGAACCCGAGGGTGGAATTACCATACGCCTATCTTATGGCGTGGTTAGTCATGCATTGCCCTACTCTCATGGGTACACCTTACGCACATATAGAGGGACAAATTACTCCTTTCATCCGAGGCTAGAGAGCGTCGATTGGACCAAACATTACATGGCCCGGTGCGGCTCTCAGGGACTATAAGAGTTATTCTTTAATCGGTGCCTCCCTCATTTTCACGGGGTCGACTATGGACAAGCTCTAGTGGATGAACCCAATGCTCGTGGTTATACCACTTTATCGCTTGGCGCTTCTTATGGCTCATGAGCATCCGTAGGGTATTTCATTTGCGTTTCGGTCCTATATGCGTGTGGAGCCTTATCGCCTGTCAAAGCCGCCCGTCAATTCGGGTATGATCAATGCGTTGGTAATCGGTTCGATTCTGATCCGGCGGTTGTGGCTTAGTCGTGGGAGCGGGGCTTGATGCTTGGACCGTTCTTTGGCGGCCACAGTGCTCGTTTTCTCTTCATAGCGAGACCCTCAATCGGACGGCGTTAGCGTATTGCAAGTGGCATTGCATGGCAAACGCCAAATTCCGTGCTTCAACATCAACTCTTACGGGCTACGATTGATTCGGGGCGTTATAGGAAGGCGGACTTCAGCGAGGAGCGCATTAGGGACTAAAGGAGTATTTGCCGCAGAGGCGGATCTTTGGGCTGCTAAACCGGCCCGGTGTGGAGCCCTCACGCCAATCCGGCCCTCATGGGACCCGGAGCCGTCAACCCGGCCCACATGAGACCCAGGCGGATATAGATGAGGCTCTAGATGAGTACGGTAGCAACATGCCTTCTTCTGCTGGTGTTGAAGCAACTCCCGGGGTTGAACCTGTATCAGAGGCACCTAGAGAGTTCGCTCCTTTTGGAGAACCATCGGAATATATTCCAGAAGATCCTCTTGAAAGCTCTACCTCGCCCAGCCAGTTTGTTGGAGCTGTGCCTCAAGAAGCCACCCACACTTCAGAGCCTGGAGGAAGCCAAGCTTTGGTGCCAACAGATCAAGGATCTAAAAGACCAGGGCCCCCTCGGTCCAAGCGTGTAGTCAAGCGGGTGAGGAGAGAAGCCTTGATTGAAGTTGCCGCCAGCCTGAGCCCCATTACTGAAGGCCCTCCTGATGCTGCCAAGAGTATACTTGATGATGCTGAAGAGTCTCCGGTGGCTGCTGCTGTTTTACGGTGAAATCGGGACCCAAGGCGATCTGACAATCCCTGCCGCGGTTGTGCCTGAGACCCCACTGGCTTTGACTGTCGCCACCACTCCTTCAATTGATGTCCTGCCAATCCCGTCCTCGGCTTGTCCGTCGGGCCCAAAACCTTCTGCTGGTACCCCCTCTTCTTTTGACTTGTCGAAGGACTACGGGGTATCTATGATTCGCCATAATTTCCTCACCATCTGAAGAATCTCCTACTCAAGTGTTGGGCGTGGTGGGGATTTTCTTTGGGATCAAGGCGTGGAACCTCTCACGGATGTGATGCAAAGCGACCAGCGGCTGCGACTTCTGTTGCCTTACCAAACCTATGCAGTGCAGTGAGACCCTTTTCAACAAATGGCAAAGGCAGTGACGGTCTCTTCATTCTATGATTGAGGATCGTGCCATGCGGCTTAGAAGAATAAGAGATGATACTCAATTTGAGCTCCAACGTCAAGTACTTTCGAAGAAGCGAGTATTGATCGGCTTTTGAGGCGGCAGCGACTCGTATCTTTGAAAAGAAAAGGGTTGCTAGCACCGGCGTAATCAACAACTCTGGTTGACTCTCGGTACACTCATTGACATTCGTGCAAAATTGGCGGAGGAGGCGAAAGTGGGCTAGCGGTACTCGAGAAACATCAAACTCGATAGCCCAATGTGCGCACACGAGGCCGCTGTGGAAGCCGAATCTAATGATCTGGAAGGGCTAAAATTGCTTGTGAGCCAAATGCACGTACTTTCGGCGGCGATCTTCATAAGCGGCGGAGGAGATCAAAGTCGCCACAAGGAAACTATGGTCAAGATTGCTTCCGAGATCCGCCAAACTCTTGGGAACTTGTAATTCATGTATATCTTTAACTACATGATGAATAAAATTCCACTTTTTTGTGTTCACTCAAAATTTTGTTGCGCACTTTGCATTTGCAATCTGGAATTTTTAGCAAACTCCCAGCTATCAACGGACTTGATATGTCTTTACCGGTTCGTTTGAACTGGACTAGCCATACTTTTCCCCTCAGTATGATGAGTTTTCGAGGAGGTTCTTTTAGGCTTAATGCTAAAATCTCCCCTCTATCCTTAGCCGTTCAAGGCGTTGGATTAAAAGATAAAGGCAAATTGCCCAGTAGGTCATTAATAGGAATAAAATCATATGAGGATGATCGAATCGCTCGCTGACATAAAAGTATAACGATCGCGGATCGAAAGTAATCAAGTTGTTGATGACATGAAAGTATAACAACGGGGATTACAAACGGAATCATTTAAAGGAATGATCATGTGAAAGTAGTCAAGTCGTTCATTGACATGAGAGTATAACGACTATGATTGGAATAAAGGTAAATTGCATGGTAGGCTACTACCAGGAATAAGATAGCGTGAAAGTTGTGATCGAATCGTTCAGTGACATAAAAGTATAACGATCGCGGATCGAAAGTAATCAAGTTGTTGATGACATGAAAGTATAACAACAATGATTATGAACAAAGTCATTCAAGGAAATGACTCTGTGGGGTTAACTGAGTCGTTCAGTGACATAAGAGTATAACGACTATAATTGGAATAGGAGCACATCGTATAGTAGGCCACTATTCGGTGAGGGAGTTGATAGGGGTGTATCACTTGGTTAACCACTATCTAACATAAAGTCACTTTCAGACAAAGCGATATGGAAATGATCGAGTCGTTCGATGGCGTAGAAGTATACGGCGTGATGAAAACAATCACATTGTTCAATGGTGTGAAAGTATGACCACTGTGATCAACATGAAGACACATCATTCGATAAATCAAAATTAGGTGACAGCCGCTGTTCACGGGGAATTGAAACATTGGCTCATCGTTGAGTAAGCCCATAAGGGATGACGAACATCATTCGGTATGAATAACAAACGTCGGAGAATTAGAATATTGGCGCATCACTTGGTAGGCCAAAGGTGGATATCGTAAAGATAAAATATTGACTTGGTAAGTCAATACTTAGAAACGATAAGATAATTGACTAGGGTAATATTTCTTGAAACTTACCATTGATAGGCATCATGATTTTGTCGCCTTCTTGATTGGTTAGGCGATGCAGCTCCATTCGAGTAAACCGACTCCACTACTTAATGGTCCTTCCCATTTTGGTTCGAATTTCCCTTTCTTTTGGAATTCAAAATCATTGGTCGGACGGACGAGCACGAGGTCGCCTTCCTTGAAAATACGACATTGGACCTTCTTGTCAAATGCTTTAGAAATCCGGGCCTGGTACAACTCGATATGCTGTTGAGCCTGTAGTCGTTTTTCATCCAGCATTTCAAGTTCTTCAAGGCCGGCGATGATTTTCTTGATCGTCATTCCGATGGTTAATGCTATTAAGTAGCGATGGGATTTGAATCTCCAGCGGTAGAATAGCCTCACAACCATAAACCGTAGAATATGGGGTGGTACCGTCGGTGTCGCGAACCGTCGTACGATAAGCCCACAAACTTTGTCCCAACTTATCATCCCAATCCTTCTTATTTGAAGAGACCATCTTGGTGAGGATTTTGATGATCGTCTTATTAAAAGCTTCAGCTTGTCCATTCGCCCTGAGGATAGTAAAATTTGTTGATGCGGTCGGATTGAATTTATCGCAATCGCGGAAAGCATGATCGACAAATTGTGGACCATTGTGCGTGGACAATCGTCTTGGCACACCATATCGGTATATGGCGTGATGTTTGACAAATTTGATCACATCACTAGCCTTGACCATTCTCAATGGAATAGCCTCCGCCCATTTTGAGAAATAGTCGCTATCGCCAATATGAAGCGATGTCCTTTTGAAGAAGGTGGGGAAATTGGACCAACGATATCCATTCCCCATGTTTCAAATGGCGGGGCGTTGCGGTAGGATGCAAGTGTTCGGTTGATGAAGGTAGTTAGCATGTATCGGCATGCATGGCATCGTTTAGCGTAAGCCGGCATCCCTTACCATTGTCGGCCAATAATAGCAGAGTCTCTGGCCGGTCCCATAACTTGGGTCCAGGTTGGTGTGCTCCACAAACACCGTTATGAGCTTCTTTCAAGACTTGCTCTGCTTCCTTAGTTGACAGACATCGAAGCAGTAATCCATCATACGACCTTCTATATAAAGTCTGTAATTAGGAATCATAGTAAAATCTTGATGCTCGTCGACGAATTGACTCTCTTTCTTTTATGTCTTCGGGTGATATCCCATGCAAGACATAATCGATGATTGGGAACCACCAGTCTCGTGCTTCAAGTGACTTAGGTTCGTCTTCGATTTGCTTGGATCATAGCATATTTCGGTCGAAATAGTTGCCGACTAGACACACTAACCTCGCCGAGTAGCATTCTCGGTAGGGCTAAGCGTAGCTGCAAGAGCATGGCGCATGCATAAGTGTTACGCAAGCGGGGTACATGATCGATGTAAAAGCTTTCAAAGGAGTCACTAAAGCTATGGCGGTGCATGATGAGGATAAGGTCCTCGTGCGACTTCATATTCTCCTCTCAATTGTTTCACGATTAGGCTGTGAATCCCCAAATGCTTCAAGGTGTTTCACGCCTAAATGCTTGGCTATGTCGAGACCAATCAATAACGCATTATACTCTGCTACGTTATTGGTGCATGGTTCTGATAACGACACAGCTCGTGGTATCACGTGGTTTTGTGGAGATATCAATACTACCCCCACTCCGGCTACAACGGGGCCGTCATGGGTCGCTCTCGGCGGCTCGATCAAGAACAACTGCCATACCTGTTCCTTAGAGACCAGATTAGCTTCGTAAGGTTCATCAGGCATGTCTTGATACAATTCGACTTTCCCTTTCAATGGATGGTTAGCCAAAAGATCACACACAGCTTGACCCTTCACCGCCTTCTGAGGTTTGAAGTGAATGTCGTACTGAGATAATAACAATGCCCATCTAGCCATCCGACTATTCAACGTGCCGGGCTGGGTCATGAAGACCGGTATAGGGTCAATTTTGGAGATGACGTGTATGGTCTGTCCCACTAGATAGTGCCGCATCTTTTGGATAGCGAAGACCAAAGCCAAACATTCCTACGAATGGGAGGATATCGATATTGACCCCGACGGTCCTCTTGAGGTAATAGGCTGCTGTTCATAGCCATTGTCATCGTCACGTGCTAAAGACACGCTTAGCATACTCTGGCGGATGTAAATCGAAAGGGTTTTCACGACTTAGGTGCAACTAACGGGGATTAGAAAGATACGTTTTGATCTCTTGAATGCCTTAGGCAATCTTCATCCCAAGCGAGCGATACACCTTTCTTCATGAGCTTCGAGAATGGTTGACATTTCCCGATAAATTGGAAATGAATCTGCGAATGTAAGCCAAACGCCTTGGAGGCCACGGCTCCCTAAGGCTCCTAGGAGGTGGAAGTTCTGGATAGCTTTGATCTTGTCCGGGTGAGGCGTATACCATCTGCTGTGACCACGAACCCTAGAAATTTGCCACTAGACATCCCAGAAAAGACTTAGTTGGGTTCATCTTGGTGATGAGCCGCATTATCTCAAATGTCGCCCTCAAGTCGTGTAAATGATCACTTTTGTGGCGACTCTTGACCACTAAATCGTCTACGTAGCATTCTCTTGTCTTAGTAAATGTTTTGGAAGATAGTGGTCATGGCGCTACCGGTATGTAGCCCTGCGTTTTCAAGCGAAGGCATAAGCGTATAACGGTATATTCGGCGGTGTTGAGGCGGTGTGCTTTTCATCATCGGGATGCATTTTGATTTGATTGTACCACGAAAAGCCATCCATAAAGACATCCTCGAATCCACATGTGTTGTCGATGATAATGTCCATAATTGGTAGAAATCGTCTTTCGGACATGCGGTATTTACGTCTCGGTAATCAGCGCCGCGGTCGGATCTGTCCGTTTTTCTTTACCACGGGTACTATATTTGCTACCCGGTCGGGATCTTTGCACTTCGGATGAACCACCTTGATCGGCTTCTCGATTTCTTTCGATGGCTTTCATGACTGAGGGAAAATGCGTCGTTGTTGTTGTTTAACGGGTTTAGCTCGGCTTAATGTTAAGGCGATGCATGGCCACTTGAGGGTCTAAACCGGCATATCTTCATAACTCCATGCGAAGACATCGATATATTCTGTACCAAGCGATAAGGCTCTCCTTTTCTTGGTAGTCAAACTATAAGCTTATGAATATGGGTTTTGGATTAGATTCGCCCCCATATTTATTTGGATTATTTTGTCATCGATGGGTGGTTCCGTTGTTCAAAGCGATGTTCCCATTGCATTCCCAAATACGACTCATTGATCTTCCAATAGCGGTAGAGATCATCTTCTTGGATCTCTATTGGATCGGTGAGGTCATATTGACCATCAAGGACTTAAATTCATGTCCTATCTTGGCGTCGAGAATCGGAAGTTGCTTGAAGATGAGTGATCGACTCATCCTCGGTCATAACATGCCATGAGTACGGCGGCGACTCATATCCCAACCCTTTACGAAGTTTTATGATAGTAATCATCGGTGGCCTTAGGGACATAAGCGGTCGGATCGGCGTTTTGATACCTTTTCCGTAATTTAACCCTTCTTTGTGAAGGAAGTCATATCCCATTTTCTTCATCGGATGTTGCGCGTGGTGAAATATGAAAATTGGGGTTCTTTTTCTTTGCTTGGGGTTGTTCCACCTCGACTTGCAATGGTTTGTTGACTGCCCAAAGATAATGTCTTCGACCATTATTAGGGACGGTATCACAAAACCGCTTGTGAAGAATTAAAGTGCCTTTGAGTTGTCATAAATGACGATCGAATGGGCATGTGCAATGCGAGTTATACAACCGTGGAAGAATTTCGACATCAGTCAAGATGACTTTTAACACCGGTCGTAAGCTAAATCATAATTTTCATTAAAATCGACTATGTCGTCATCGGGATCATTCAGATCGATTACAAAGGGTTTTACATCATTGAAAACAACACCTTGTTCTGACTCTATGTCGCCTTCATTTCATTGTCATAGTCCTCGATCTGTGGTTCATCGGTTTGGCCTTCCTCAAGGTAGTGGGCGAGAATCAGTAAAATAATTCTCCACACCTTTGAATGGTTGCCTTTCGCGACCAATGTTTTAACCATCCCTTCTTCATCTACATACTTCATGCATTGATGCAGCGTAGATGGGACGATCAAATTTTCATGGATCCGTGGTCCACCCAAGAGCAAATTGTAAGATGTATCGCGTCGATGACATAGCGGGTAACATCGTCTTCAAATCTCCTATTTGGCATTTGAGTTTGATCTTGCCCAAGGGACGAATTTGTAGCATTGAAGCCGTAGATGGTAGTCGGTTGTTGCTAGCGGTCTGGTATCCCAAGATGTTGTATAATTCTCAATGGGATGATACTCAATGCATCGGGTCAACTTGAGCTCGGTTGATTCGGACAGATCCGATATAGCGATGAAGTACAACGGCCTATCGTGCTTTGGGTTCTTCACTTGCATGTCCTCGATGAAAAAGTAATGCAAGGTATTGGCCCTTTGAAGACGATAACATTGGGCACAAACTACATTGTCCTTTCGGGAAATGGCGAGGCAGCTTCATTATCGCCGGTGCTTCTCATGAGCTTCTACGGTAGATTGAGAGACGCAAGAGCTCAAATAAAGTAATTCTCGTAGGGATGTTGGAGAGTTGGGCCAACCGTCGAGCTGGAAAGGAGCCGAAGTTTGGGCATGTCCTTCGAGTGCTTTGTTGTAGCGGATCTCCCTTGTCTTGGACCCTGGCTGGCTCCTTCTTTGCTACATCGGCGTTACCTCGGGGTACTCCCTTAGGAACTCTTTACCTCCTTAGGAACTCTTGCTAGGGATGTCGGGATGCGGCGGGCGGTTTGTTGCTCGGTAGAGTCATTGACTTGCTCCTTTCGTAGCGAGGTGGCGTTACAAGACTTCCCTTTGACTTTGAAGAAGTCCATTGTTCATCGATAACAAGTCGGGATGAACCCACATAATTCGCCTTCGGTAGTGTAAGGACCATACCTTGTGCTTCCCGCCGGAGATCAAAGTTCACAACTTTGGCTTCGCTGATGGATCGGTTTTACACCGCCCCGCACTTGAATTCGCAAAATCGCCAAATTGGAGGGCGACCATGTTTGCAGACACCTTCTTTTGATCCTCCCGCAGAGTCATAACACCTGCTTCTAGCAAGACCTGGATCTTGTCCTTCAATATGTAACATGACCCCGTCGGATGGTGTACCATTCGATGGTACATGCAGTATTTTGGATCATCCGTCCTTGAAGCTTCCTCCGGCTTCTTTATTTCCGGAAGCGTGATCTTGTTCATTTTAAGTAAAGTTTTGAGGATTGGGATAACCTGGTCATCCTTAAAATCATACTTCTTCTGAGGACGGTTGTCAGAAACGTTTGATTTCTGCTTGAAGGATCTTGAAGTAGGTTGGGCTTCCACAGCTAAAGTCTCCTTCCCCTTCGATTGCTTTTGAGGAGTAAAATTATTCTGGTTACCCCCTTTTTTAAGACGAGAGTCCTGAGGTTCCTCCGCCTCGATCCTCTTAATCATGTTTTCAACTTGTTCGCCTTGCCTCACCAATTCTTTCCAAGAGTATGCCTCAACTGCACCCATCTTAGAAAGTATGTTGATCGAGAGGTTGGCTCTGCACATCCCGATGAATGTCGCTTCCGAGGCTGGTCAGGAGTGCAAAACAGTCGAATAAACGACAAGCGTCGGCGGACTCGTCTTCTTTTGCTTTTCGACCAGCAAAGTGGCCATAGACACCTCAGTGTCATCATCAAAAAATCGGGCCATAAAGAGCCTTTGCAGATCTTTCCAAGAGTTGATAGAACCAGGCTCTAACCTTCGGAACCACTCGAAGGCGACTCCCTTAAGAGTGCTAATGAATAATCGGGTCATAATAGGATCATTACCCGTTATATGCCCGGTTTGTGCTTGGAAGTAGTAGATGTGTTGTGACGGAGAACTTTTTCCGTCAAACTGCACTAAGTTAAGTGGCTTGAATTTCGGAGGATATGGGACATCGTCCCATTCTATAGGATATGGCCTCGCCACCCCCAGCTCCTTTGATTGCCCTTGGGTTTCAGAGCATCCAGCTGCTTTTGGAAATCCCGCAACACATGATCTTGCTCTTTTTATGCGGGTTCGATTAAGCGGATGACATCGAATGGACATCGTGATTCCTCTCGTAGTCTTCTTGCTTCGATTTGGATCCTCCTTCGTCCATCTTTTTCTTGCCCACAAGTTTCTCCATCATCATCTCTAAGCGCTGATCGGTTCATTTTGGCGAACCTCGGTTCATTTTGGCGAACCTCGGTTCATTTTGGCGAACCTCGGTTCATTTTGGCGAACCTCGGTTCATTTTGGCGAACCTCGGTTCATTTTGGCGAACCTCGGTTCATTTTGGCGAACCTCGGTTCATTTTGGCGAACCTCGGTTCATTTTGGCGAACCTCGGTTCATTTTGGCGAACCTCGGTTCATTTTGGCGAACCTCGGTTCATTTTGGCGAACCTCGGTTCATTTTGGCGAACCTCGGTTCATTTTGGCGAACCTCGGTTCATTTTGGCGAACCTCGGTTCATTTTGGCGAACCTCGGTTCATTTTGGCGAACCTCGGTTCATTTTGGCGAACCTCGGTTCATTTTGGCGAACCTCGGTTCATTTTGGCGAACCTCGGTTCATTTTGGCGAACCTCGGTTCATTTTGGCGAACCTCGGTTCATTTTGGCGAACCTCGGTTCATTTTGGCGAACCTCGGTTCATTTTGGCGAACCTCGGTTCATTTTGGCGAACCTCGGTTCATTTTGGCGAACCTCGGTTCATTTTGGCGAACCTCGGTTCATTTTGGCGAACCTCGGTTCATTTTGGCGAACCTCGGTTCATTTTGGCGAACCTCGGTTCATTTTGGCGAACCTCGGTTCATTTTGGCGAACCTCGGTTCATTTTGGCGAACCTCGGTTCATTTTGGCGAACCTCGGTTCATTTTGGCGAACCTCGGTTCATTTTGGCGAACCTCGGTTCATTTTGGCGAACCTCGGTTCATTTTGGCGAACCTCGGTTCATTTTGGCGAACCTCGGTTCATTTTGGCGAACCTCGGTTCATTTTGGCGAACCTCGGTTCATTTTGGCGAACCTCGGTTCATTTTGGCGAACCTCGGTTCATTTTGGCGAACCTCGGTTCATTTTGGCGAACCTCGGTTCATTTTGGCGAACCTCGGTTCATTTTGGCGAACCTCGGTTCATTTTGGCGAACCTCGGTTCATTTTGGCGAACCTCGGTTCATTTTGGCGAACCTCGGTTCATTTTGGCGAACCTCGGTTCATTTTGGCGAACCTCGGTTCATTTTGGCGAACCTCGGTTCATTTTGGCGAACCTCGGTTCATTTTGGCGAACCTCGGTTCATTTTGGCGAACCTCGGTTCATTTTGGCGAACCTCGGTTCATTTTGGCGAACCTCGGTTCATTTTGGCGAACCTCGGTTCATTTTGGCGAACCTCGGTTCATTTTGGCGAACCTCGGTTCATTTTGGCGAACCTCGGTTCATTTTGGCGAACCTCGGTTCATTTTGGCGAACCTCGGTTCATTTTGGCGAACCTCGGTTCATTTTGGCGAACCTCGGTTCATTTTGGCGAACCTCGGTTCATTTTGGCGAACCTCGGTTCATTTTGGCGAACCTCGGTTCATTTTGGCGAACCTCGGTTCATTTTGGCGAACCTCGGTTCATTTTGGCGAACCTCGGTTCATTTTGGCGAACCTCGGTTCATTTTGGCGAACCTCGGTTCATTTTGGCGAACCTCGGTTCATTTTGGCGAACCTCGGTTCATTTTGGCGAACCTCGGTTCATTTTGGCGAACCTCGGTTCATTTTGGCGAACCTCGGTTCATTTTGGCGAACCTCGGTTCATTTTGGCGAACCTCGGTTCATTTTGGCGAACCTCGGTTCATTTTGGCGAACCTCGGTTCATTTTGGCGAACCTCGGTTCATTTTGGCGAACCTCGGTTCATTTTGGCGAACCTCGGTTCATTTTGGCGAACCTCGGTTCATTTTGGCGAACCTCGGTTCATTTTGGCGAACCTCGGTTCATTTTGGCGAACCTCGGTTCATTTTGGCGAACCTCGGTTCATTTTGGCGAACCTCGGTTCATTTTGGCGAACCTCGGTTCATTTTGGCGAACCTCGGTTCATTTTGGCGAACCTCGGTTCATTTTGGCGAACCTCGGTTCATTTTGGCGAACCTCGGTTCATTTTGGCGAACCTCGGTTCATTTTGGCGAACCTCGGTTCATTTTGGCGAACCTCGGTTCATTTTGGCGAACCTCGGTTCATTTTGGCGAACCTCGGTTCATTTTGGCGAACCTCGGTTCATTTTGGCGAACCTCGGTTCATTTTGGCGAACCTCGGTTCATTTTGGCGAACCTCGGTTCATTTTGGCGAACCTCGGTTCATTTTGGCGAACCTCGGTTCATTTTGGCGAACCTCGGTTCATTTTGGCGAACCTCGGTTCATTTTGGCGAACCTCGGTTCATTTTGGCGAACCTCGGTTCATTTTGGCGAACCTCGGTTCATTTTGGCGAACCTCGGTTCATTTTGGCGAACCTCGGTTCATTTTGGCGAACCTCGGTTCATTTTGGCGAACCTCGGTTCATTTTGGCGAACCTCGGTTCATTTTGGCGAACCTCGGTTCATTTTGGCGAACCTCGGTTCATTTTGGCGAACCTCGGTTCATTTTGGCGAACCTCGGTTCATTTTGGCGAACCTCGGTTCATTTTGGCGAACCTCGGTTCATTTTGGCGAACCTCGGTTCATTTTGGCGAACCTCGGTTCATTTTGGCGAACCTCGGTTCATTTTGGCGAACCTCGGTTCATTTTGGCGAACCTCGGTTCATTTTGGCGAACCTCGGTTCATTTTGGCGAACCTCGGTTCATTTTGGCGAACCTCGGTTCATTTTGGCGAACCTCGGTTCATTTTGGCGAACCTCGGTTCATTTTGGCGAACCTCGGTTCATTTTGGCGAACCTCGGTTCATTTTGGCGAACCTCGGTTCATTTTGGCGAACCTCGGTTCATTTTGGCGAACCTCGGTTCATTTTGGCGAACCTCGGTTCATTTTGGCGAACCTCGGTTCATTTTGGCGAACCTCGGTTCATTTTGGCGAACCTCGGTTCATTTTGGCGAACCTCGGTTCATTTTGGCGAACCTCGGTTCATTTTGGCGAACCTCGGTTCATTTTGGCGAACCTCGGTTCATTTTGGCGAACCTCGGTTCATTTTGGCGAACCTCGGTTCATTTTGGCGAACCTCGGTTGTATGGCGAGGTTCGCCACTGGGCTAGGCTCGCAGCAGAGCCACGCTCGCCTTGTAGATGAGGTTCGCAGCTGGGGCGATCTTCGCCTTGTTTTGAATGAACCCCGATGATGACGAGGTTCGCCATTCAAACGAGGTTCGCCATTCAAACGAGGTTCGCCACTGGGCTAGGCTCGCAGCAGAGCCACGCTCGCCTTGTAGATGAGGTTCGCAGCTGGGGCGACCTTCGTCTTGTTTTGAATGAACCCCCTGATGATGACGAGGTTCGTTTATTTTCTTCGGACGATAGTGGAATCCGTCCAACGAGACCAAAGCTCGAGCACGTCGGCGAGCTTGGTTACATCGGCCGGCGTTATGCAGCGCGTCGAGAGTGGACCATTAGAAGGTCGGTCTTCTCCGAGGCGAGCGAGGCTCGCCAGAAGCCAAAACTTGGCTAACATCATCCGAAGTGGACTTGGATTGCTTAACAACCCATTTCTTAGCCCGCTGGTTGACTTTTGGAGCCTCGTCTTTGAAAGACAAAGGCTGATTGTCGAGGTTCACTCGAGAGGATTCAGCAGAAGCCACGGGGGCTGAAGTCTCATCTGAGACTTCGGCGACACTAGCGTGTCTTCACTGGGCTAGATGCCCCAGAGGAGAGAAACTCCTCGTACTTACTCTGATCGAATTCGATGACCAAGGTTTGAACCTCGGTTCCAACTGCAATCTTGTCTGATTACGCCACCACCAATTCATCGGAATGAACGGTTGCTCCCAGTGTGCCATCTTACGTAGAGTCGAAAAAGTTTTGTTTGATTGACTTTGAAAAGAATTACAATCACACCCTCTCGATTCTGAGAGGAAGAGAAGATTGATTTGTCTTCTCTTTTGTATGGGTTCTTGGTGGCGAAGAAGGCTTCACTCAATGCTCACGTAGAGTTTAAGCTTTCGTTGGCGATCGAGCGAGTTGTTGATGATTGATGAAGAACTTCGATCTCTCTTGCGGCGCAAGTGCTAGATTTTCTCAACCGTCCAAAGTCCTCACCCAATGGCTACTCACCGCCATTTATAGGGCTTTTAGCATGTAGCGGCATCTTTGGAATTGTGGGAGCGTGGGCTAGCGGCATGGGCGTGGGTATAACCGATGTCCACTACTTAGCCCACGGATTGTTGTGGCTTTCGTGGCCTTTGGGTCCGCTACAAAGGCGACCGATAGATGGCGAGCTTAGCTCTTCCTTGGTGAACCTTGATCGAATGGCGAAGTTAGCTACTTGGGCAAGCTTCGGTTGGAGTAGCGAGCCCATTGCGTGGGCAAATTTCCTCCTCCTCCTCCTCCTCCTCCTCCTCCTCCTCCTCCTCCTCCTCCTCCTCCTCCTCCTCCTCCTCCTCCTCCTCCTCCTCCTCCTCCTCCTCCTCCTCCTCCTCCTCCTCCTCCTCCTCCTCCTCCTCCTCCTCCTCCTCCTCCTCCTCCTCCTCCTCCTCCTCCTCCTCCTCCTCCTCCTCCTCCTCCTCCTCCTCCTCCTCCTCCTCCTCCTCCTCCTCCTCCTCCTCCTCCTCCTCCTCCTCCTCCTCCTCCTCCTCCTCCTCCTCCTCCTCCTCCTCCTCCTCCTCCTCCTCCTCCTCCTCCTCCTCCTCCTCCTCCTCCTCCTCCTCCTCCTCCTCCTCCTCCTCCTCCTCCTCCTCCTCCTCCTCCTCCTCCTCCTCCTCCTCCTCCTCCTCCTCCTCCTCCTCCTCCTCCTCCTCCTCCTCCTCCTCCTCCTCCTCCTCCTCCTCCTCCTCCTCCTCCTCCTCCTCCTCCTCCTCCTCCTCCTCCTCCTCCTCCTCCTCCTCCTCCTCCTCCTCCTCCTCCTCCTCCTCCTCCTCCTCCTCCTCCTCCTCCTCCTCCTCCTCCTCCTCCTCCTCCTCCTCCTCCTCCTCCTCCTCCTCCTCCTCCTCCTCCTCCTCCTCCTCCTCCTCCTCCTCCTCCTCCTCCTCCTCCTCCTCCTCCTCCTCCTCCTCCTCCTCCTCCTCCTCCTCCTCCTCCTCCTCCTCCTCCTCCTCCTCCTCCTCCTCCTCCTCCTCCTCCTCCTCCTCCTCCTCCTCCTCCTCCTCCTCCTCCTCCTCCTCCTCCTCCTCCTCCTCCTCCTCCTCCTCCTCCTCCTCCTCCTCCTCCTCCTCCTCCTCCTCCTCCTCCTCCTCCTCCTCCTCCTCCTCCTCCTCCTCCTCCTCCTCCTCCTCCTCCTCCTCCTCCTCCTCCTCCTCCTCCTCCTCCTCCTCCTCCTCCTCCTCCTCCTCCTCCTCCTCCTCCTCCTCCTCCTCCTCCTCCTCCTCCTCCTCCTCCTCCTCCTCCTCCTCCTCCTCCTCCTCCTCCTCCTCCTCCTCCTCCTCCTCCTCCTCCTCCTCCTCCTCCTCCTCCTCCTCCTCCTCCTCCTCCTCCTCCTCCTCCTCCTCCTCCTCCTCCTCCTCCTCCTCCTCCTCCTCCTCCTCCTCCTCCTCCTCCTCCTCCTCCTCCTCCTCCTCCTCCTCCTCCTCCTCCTCCTCCTCCTCCTCCTCCTCCTCCTCCTCCTCCTCCTCCTCCTCCTCCTCCTCCTCCTCCTCCTCCTCCTCCTCCTCCTCCTCCTCCTCCTCCTCCTCCTCCTCCTCCTCCTCCTCCTCCTCCTCCTCCTCCTCCTCCTCCTCCTCCTCCTCCTCCTCCTCCTCCTCCTCCTCCTCCTCCTCCTCCTCCTCCTCCTCCTCCTCCTCCTCCTCCTCCTCCTCCTCCTCCTCCTCCTCCTCCTCCTCCTCCTCCTCCTCCTCCTCCTCCTCCTCCTCCTCCTCCTCCTCCTCCTCCTCCTCCTCCTCCTCCTCCTCCTCCTCCTCCTCCTCCTCCTCCTCCTCCTCCTCCTCCTCCTCCTCCTCCTCCTCCTCCTCCTCCTCCTCCTCCTCCTCCTCCTCCTCCTCCTCCTCCTCCTCCTCCTCCTCCTCCTCCTCCTCCTCCTCCTCCTCCTCCTCCTCCTCCTCCTCCTCCTCCTCCTCCTCCTCCTCCTCCTCCTCCTCCTCCTCCTCCTCCTCCTCCTCCTCCTCCTCCTCCTCCTCCTCCTCCTCCTCCTCCTCCTCCTCCTCCTCCTCCTCCTCCTCCTCCTCCTCCTCCTCCTCCTCCTCCTCCTCCTCCTCCTCCTCCTCCTCCTCCTCATCCTTCTCCTCCTCCTCCTCCTCCTCCTCCTCCTCCTCCTCCTCCTCCTCCTCCTCCTCCTCCTCCTCCTCCTCCTCCTCCTCCTCCTCCTCCTCCTCCTCCTCCTCCTCCTCCTCCTCCTCCTCCTCCTCCTCCTCCTCCTCCTCCTCCTCCTCCTCCTCCTCCTCCACTACACTATTAAAGATTGAATTCATAAAAAGCTCAAATTAATGTAGGCGTTAACACTTAATCGTGATAGTTCACATGTACTTTATAAAGTTAATAGCTTATCGACTAGAGTTAGGAGGAGGAGGAGGAGGAGGAGGAGGAGGAGGAGGAGGAGGAGGAGGAGGAGGAGGAGGAGGAGGAGGAGGAGGAGGAGGAGGAGGAGGAGGAGGAGGAGGAGGAGGAGGAGGAGGAGGAGGAGGAGGAGGAGGAGGAGGAGGAGGAGGAGGAGGAGGAGGAGGAGGAGGAGGAGGAGGAGGAGGAGGAGGAGGAGGAGGAGGAGGAGGAGGAGGAGGAGGAGGAGGAGGAGGAGGAGGAGGAGGAGGAGGAGGAGGAGGAGGAGGAGGAGGAGGAGGAGGAGGAGGAGGAGGAGGAGGAGGAGGAGGAGGAGGAGGAGGAGGAGGAGGAGGAGGAGGAGGAGGAGGAGGAGGAGGAGGAGGAGGAGGAGGAGGAGGAGGAGGAGGAGGAGGAGGAGGAGGAGGAGGAGGAGGAGGAGGAGGAGGAGGAGGAGGAGGAGGAGGAGGAGGAGGAGGAGGAGGAGGAGGAGGAGGAGGAGGAGGAGGAGGAGGAGGAGGAGGAGGAGGAGGAGGAGGAGGAGGAGGAGGAGGAGGAGGAGGAGGAGGAGGAGGAGGAGGAGGAGGAGGAGGAGGAGGAGGAGGAGGAGGAGGAGGAGGAGGAGGAGGAGGAGGAGGAGGAGGAGGAGGAGGAGGAGGAGGAGGAGGAGGAGGAGGAGGAGGAGGAGGAGGAGGAGGAGGAGGAGGAGGAGGAGGAGGAGGAGGAGGAGGAGGAGGAGGAGGAGGAGGAGGAGGAGGAGGAGGAGGAGGAGGAGGAGGAGGAGGAGGAGGAGGAGGAGGAGGAGGAGGAGGAGGAGGAGGAGGAGGAGGAGGAGGAGGAGGAGGAGGAGGAGGAGGAGGAGGAGGAGGAGGAGGAGGAGGAGGAGGAGGAGGAGGAGGAGGAGGAGGAGGAGGAGGAGGAGGAGGAGGAGGAGGAGGAGGAGGAGGAGGAGGAGGAGGAGGAGGAGGAGGAGGAGGAGGAGGAGGAGGAGGAGGAGGAGGAGGAGGAGGAAGGAGAGGAGGAAGGAGAGAAGATTAGTTGGTTAGTAGGGTTAGAATTAGGGTTTGGGAGGGGCCTGAGGGGAGGAGGAGGAGGAGGAGGAGGAGGAGGAGGAGGAGGAGGAGGAGGAGGAGGAGGAGGAGGAGGAGGAGGAGGAGGAGGAGGAGGAGGAGGAGGAGGAGGAGGAGGAGGAGGAGGAGGAGGAGGAGGAGGAGGAGGAGGAGGAGGAGGAGGAGGAGGAGGAGGAGGAGGAGGAGGAGGAGGAGGAGGAGGAGGAGGAGGAAGAAGAGGATATTTTAATGGAGGAGAGGGGTAAAATGGGGTTTTCATGTCAACTATGGGTCATTCATGAGCTGGAGGGGCTAAAGCACATTTTTTTCAAAAATTTGGGGCTGAAGCACATTGGTTTTTGAAATTTGGGGCCTTGAATCAATTTTCTATATATATATATATATATAGAGCAAGGCTCCTATGAACTTAAGTTCATAATGAATAGTGGTGCACCAACTTTTCTAACCACTCATCTTGCTTTGGGATCCATGAAAGATATAAAGGCCACTTTGAGATTTGTGCATTACAAATCTCAAGGCAAGATGAGTGGATAAAAAGTTGGTGCACCACTATTCATATGAACTTAAGTTCATAGGAGCCTTGCTCTATATATATATATATATATATATATATATATATATATATATATATATATATATATATATATATATATATATATATATATATATATATATATATATATAGAGAGAGAGAGAGAGAGAGAGAGAGAGAGAGAAATGGAAAAACTTGGTACCAAGTTCCTTAAAGGAACGTGGTAGTGATGTGGACAAATTTGGTCCATAAGTCTAGCTTTTAAAAAAATCTTTCTCTCTCCTCTCTATTTCTCCCTGAGGTGTGGACCTGATTTGTCCACCTCACTACCAAGTTTCTCCATATTCCTCATATA
Source organism: Asparagus setaceus (assembly GCA_012295165.1). NCBI lineage: Eukaryota > Viridiplantae > Streptophyta > Magnoliopsida > Asparagales > Asparagaceae > Asparagus > Asparagus setaceus. Next base: position 19,904,380 of record CM022709.1, on the reverse strand, counting down.
TATATATTTCTCCATATTCCTCATATATATATATATATATATATATATATATATATATATATATATATATATATATATATATATATATATATATATATATATATATATATATATATATATATATATATATATATATATATAGAGAGAGAGAGAAATGGAAAAACTTGGTACCAAGTTCCTTAAAGGAACGTGGTAGTGATGTGGACAAATTTGGTCCACACATCAAGGGGTTAGGATTTGGCAAAAGTGAAGGTTTTTATAAAATTTACTCAACCCCTTCATATGTGGACCACATTTGTCCACATCACTACCAAGTCCCACTAAGAAACTTGGTACCAAGGTTCTCCATTTTTCTCATATATATATATATATATATATATATATATATATATATATATATATATATATATATATATATATATATATATATATATATATATATATATATATATATATATATATATATATATATATATGGGTACTTGGAAGAGAACATATCTTACATCTACAATAGTTCTATATTTCTACTGCCGGACCAACCTAAAACAAAAATATCAAGAATATTAAGACTAGAATGTAAACAGCAACAAGAATAGAATTCCTAGCATAAAACATTCATGTCCAGAGAGAAGTCTTCAAGCGAAGGAAAAGGATAAAAATGCTTGCCTCAAAAAGATTAGAACTCTGAAAGGAATGAAATGCCTATATGTTCCCTCTTTTAACTCCGCCAAAGATTCTTTTCTACCTCTCTCCTTTTCTCTCGTGTGTTTGTGGAAAGGCAGAGGAGATGGATAGGCTTTTTAAGAAGATAGATCTGTTAACAAGAGATTAGGTAGTGTTGATGTCCTAGGACTCAGCAGCGAGATTAGCGGGTAATCCCGAATAAGCAACGGGGCTTGGGGTCGATATGGACTTTGTGGGGGTCCCTTCACCTCCTTTGGCGGCCGATCCCCTATTTAGGGTAAGAAAGCTGTAAAATAAACACGTTAGAGGGCCGGAATTGGGTTGTCCGGTGATTCCTTCGACGATCAAGTCAGTATAGAGCTTGAGTGGGGAATCAATGAACTGAAAATAGTTCTAAGTGTGCGAATGATGAAGTTAGTTAGCCGAAGATGGTGTACCTGTGGCCCCGGGGGGGTGGAAGAAGAAGAAGCTCTCCTCTGGGCAGTAGGCGATGAGCCCATATCTATACCCAACTGAGAGGCGTAGAAGCATAATTCTGGCCGAGTCTAGGCTGGCAGCTGAATTAGCAGATAGTATACAGGTGTCGGCTGCAGATGAAATGATTCATCACTAAGCTTGACGTGATGGTGATTGAGAAGGCATGGTGCTGACAAAGAGTGGTGAGTCATGTAGACTCGTGGCAGAGGAAATGATGACGATAGCCAGTTGTTGGTGAGGAGTTTGAGGACAAACCGCCTCTCGATCTAGCTCTACAGGCGGGACGATAAGTACCGCCCTTTTTGTTGGCCTCGCAAGTTGTCGACCCGACCTTGAGTGAACGAGGGGGGTCAACTCAAATGGTGGGGTCGAGTGGGAGCTCGTCTCGACTCGGCCCCGCTCGAGAAGGGACGAGTGCCCATGCTACCCGAGTCGCCCTGGCGGGGGCCTAGCTGATCTGTTGATTAGTTGCTGACCTGGGACACGTGTCAACTTCGGAGGGAAGATTAGCATTTAGGCTAATTGTTGACATAACACTGGCCCCTTTCGCTCGAACTCTAACTTTCTCCACATTTTCTTCTCCGGTGAACTCCCGACCTGATGGCTTCTTCAACTCCGGTAGTTAGGAACGAGGCTCGGATCACCCAGCTATGAAAATTCCATTCAAAGGTATCGTTGTCATAGCTGGAGGTGCTGTACGGTAAGTACGACATTCCTAGGGTGTTTGCCCTAATGGCGCCGGTGCATACGCAGGCGGTCTACGATCACGGTAACATCATCGCTCCTGTGTATCTCAAACACCTGGAGTATGGACTGTGCCTACCTCTGCATCCCTTCCTCCGTCGTGTCTTCGAAGCGTTGGAGGTGTCGCCATCGCAGATGAAGCCAAATTCCATCTCCACTTTGGTGGGATTCATCGTTATTTGCCACTGGTTGGGAGTCAACCTGACCTTGAGGATTCTTGGCCACCTCGTCTGTGTGAAGGTGAGCCAGCATGAGGGCCACTCTTACCTCCAAGTCTTGGGGGGGGGGGCAATAAGATCGTCACCAACTCTCCCGAGTCTAATAAGTATTAGAAAGAGAAGTTCGTGTGAGTATCCAAGGATGACTCCATCTTGGGCTATTCCAGCTGGCCCGAGATCAAGAAGGATGCTCTAAGGCCAGGGCTATTGTCAAACGACGAGAAGCGTGCGCTCGACATGATCAGAGCTTACACCGGCTCTCGCCGGATCGAGAATCTCTTTGACAACTCGGTTCTGCGAGTCATCGGCATCTCCTTAGTTACTCCCACTACGGATGATGAAGCCCGGTCAGCCATGTTGACGCTGGGTATGGAGGAGACTGAGGTGGCGCCGATGGCTTCGCCTGCTCAAACTCGGGGAGGGCCCCCGGTGAGGTCGAAGAAGCGCATCCGCTTTAACTTGGCCCCTGAAGAGGCCGAGAGGGCTCAGGCCAATGCGACCGAGATAGCAGCTCGATTGGCTGGGTCGAGTGCTGCTACGGTCCAGGCCGCGAGGTCTGAGAAGAAGAAGAGGCTGAGGAAAGTGGGCAGCCGAGGCCCTCAAGGGCTACCCAAAGATGCTAGGGAGGTGGACACGTCCTCTACTATTCAGAGGGATACCACAAGCCAGCTCCTGGTGGAGATCCTGCCTCCTAAAATAGTGGGGGAGGACGCTGCCGCCGTCCTGGCCCTAGGAACTGACATCATCATCATCGACGAGAGGTCCCCCGCCAGAGAAGAGGGGATTGATATCCACCTAGCCTAGGCTGAAGAGGTCGAGGCCCCAATAAAGGGAGAGGTGGTTCCAGAAACGCCTGCCGAGTCAGCCCATCGGTAGGGGAAAGAGCCAGCTGCTGAAGGGGCGCTCCCCACTCAAAGGTTCAGGTGGCCATATTGATAGGAAATAAATGATTACCTCCTAAGTTACAAGTATACAACTTACCAAGTTATAGTATAAAAAATTATCGATCCCACAAGGAAGGTGACAGTATGAGTTTTGGTCAATATTGGTTCTTATGTTGTGTGTGACAAATTAGGAGTGGTAAATAATGTGAATGTGGATGTGGATAGATTAGAAGAGTGAATGCGATTATGTGCAAAAGAGGAGAAAATAAAGTTGAGAATGTGGTTGTGGTTATATGCACATAATAACAAAACTAGGTTTGAGATTATATGCACATGGAAGGAATATGAGAGTGAAGTGAGAGTGAATATGTGCAAATGAAAGAAAAGCAAGAGAGAAAAGTGAGTAATTGCAAATAAAAGAAAAACAAGATAGAGAGAGAAGAATGAAAATTAGAAGAAAATAAAGAAAGAAAAGAAACAACTAAATGAAAAGCAAGAAAGTAAAAGATGGAGGATTGATTTAAGATAGGGGGAGTCTAGAGTAGATTCACTTAGCTAATCTCAATCTTACAAGAGTGAGTAGGATATGAAGCTAGTTTCAAACGATCTCTAGAGGTCCCCAATTATGATCTCCATGAACAAAAGAAAAGAGAAAAACAAAGCGACAAATAAAGAAGGTAAAATATGGAGGATGATTAAAGATAGTAGAATCTAGAGTAGATCCACTTAGCAAATCTCAATCTCATAAGAATGAGTTGGACATAATGCTAGTTTCAAACAATCTCTAGGGATCCAAATAATAGCTCCACATTTAGAAAAGGAGTGATTCCCAAGAGATCTTAAGCCTCAAGGCTAATTAAAGAAAAGAAAAGCGAAATCAAAATTAATTACAAGAATTAAAGTGCAAGAATTAAAGACATTGCATGAAAGTAAATTACATGATAGTAAAGACATGAATGTAAATCTACTCTACAAAGCAAAGAAAAGAAATTAAAAGATAAGAAAAGATAAACCCACATATCACTAGTAGAAAATCGGCTTTTGGCGACGGGGCATTGGTGACGAATTCCAAATCCGTCACCAATGTATGCATTGGCGACGGATTACGGTCCGTCACCAATAACCCGTCGCCAATGTTTTTGGCGGCGGGGCAACACCGTCGCCAATGCTTCCGTCGCCAATATGCTTTGGCGACGGTACATTGGCGACGGTGTTGCCCGTCGTCAATGACCATTGACGACGGTATAGTGTCGTTGCCAATGAACATTGGCGACGGATGGCTACCACTGCCAATGCCCCATCGCCAATGTTTTTGGCGGCGGGTCTCGATCGTCGCCAATTAAGTATTAGCGGCGGGTAACCATTGGCGGCGGTTGTTACCGTTGCCATTGACCATTGATGAGGGGTATCGTTACGCCGCCAATGAACATTGGCGACGGATTACGGTCCGTCACCAATTCCCCGTCGCCAATGTTTTGTGGCGACGGATCTACAGCCGTCGCCAAGTCTTATTAGCGACGGGTAACCATTGGCAATGGGTGTTACCCGTCACCATTGATGAGGGGTATCGTTACGTCGCCAATGAACATTGGTGAAGAATGGCTACCCGTCGCCAATGTTCTTTGGTGAAGGGTCTACAACCGTCTCCAATTCTTATTAGTGACGGCTACCGTCGCCAATGAGTGGCCCCCACATAAAAATATGCGTTTTCAATATTAGTCCCTCAAATATTCAATAATTCAAAATTAGTCCCCCAAAGCATGGAAATTGCTATCACATCCCTCAAATCACCATATTATTGTTTACAATCGGGTTCCTCTGTATTAGTTAACTCCTATTTAATTGGTGAGAGGCCTAATGTGTTTTTAATCTAACAATTTATTATCTAGGTAAAGGATTGCTTGATTTTTAGATATTAGGCTTCATTGAATTTGACATTGGATAGATATGAATAATTTATTATATTTATCCATGATAAAAATATGGACAAATAGTTAAATGGATTCTCTTGGATTTGAATAAATTGTGAACAATATATATTTTTTGATTTAATATTTAAAAAGATCTCAGTTTATCTTCTATTAAAACTTTGAGAGAGATGTTTTAGTTATATGTGTTATTAACATGTGATCATATTGTTCTTACTAATGATATTCCAGAAATTATCATAATCCTTTTCAATTAATTATGAATTTTATATTAATATTAAAATGCAAAAAATAGAATATTCGATGACCTCCACTACTCTCGGTTTCAATTTACGAATGAACTTGAGCTTGCAAGCATCATTAATGAACTTGAAATGAGCTAAATGAAATTCAATCACTAATGAAATGGATGAAAATGGTTTGGATAAAGTTGTCTTGGAGTTTTTTATAAGATTGATAGGAGAAAGTGTCGTTGGAGAAAAAAGGAGTTTTAATAGATTTGGTTTTCTTGTTTTAATAGGGCAACCAGGTCTAAGCGGGTTGGATTTTAATATTTAAAAGATATGTCATTTTTTAGTTATATGTGTTATTAACATGTAACCATAAATTGTTTTTACTAATGATATACCATAACTTATAATAGTCCTTTTCAATTAATTAGGAATTCTATGTTAATTCTTTATGCTAGCAGATTCGATGACCTCCATCGCTTCTACTTCATTTACAGATGAACTTGAGTCTACTATATTCATTAATGAAGTTGAGAGGAGCTAAATGAGATTTAATTACTAAAGAAATGTATGATAATAGTTTGGATAAAGTTCTCTTGGAGTTTATAAGGTTGAGAGGAAAAGAGCTATGAAATTGAGTTAAAGTGTAGATGAGATCCGTTGGAGAAAAAAGGAGTTTTAATAGATTTGGTTTTCTTGTTTTAATAGGGCAACCAGGTCTAAGCGGGTTGCATTTTTAATGAACCAATTTTAAAATTGAGTTAGAGTGAATATTCCTTTAAATCTAACTGCTAATTAGGGGACCCGATTGTAAACAATGTGATGATTTGAGGGACCAATTTGGAAATATTGAAGATTTGAGAGACTAATATTGAAAAAACCCAAAAATTAACGCTAAACTCAAGGATATAAAAGGAAAATTGGTAATAATAGCTAGATTTGAAGGAATCTAGTTGGTGTTAATTAGGGGGACCTGATTTTAATCAATGTGATGATTTGAAGGCTGTAATTACAATTTCCATGATTTAGAGGACTAATTTGCAAATGTAAAAAATGTGAGAGACTAAAATGAAAATAACCCAAAATATGGAAAACCCTAGCCGCCAGAACTAATTCTCTTTTCTCTCTCTCTCTCTCTCTCTCTCTCTCTCTCTCTCTCTCTCTCTCTCTCTCTCTCTCTCTCTCTCTCTCTCTCTCTCTCTCTCTCTCTCTCTCTCTCTCTCTCTCTCTCTCTCTCTCTCTCTCTCTCTCTCTCTCTCTCTCTCTCTCTCTCTCTCTCTCTCTCTCTCTCTCTCTCTCTCTCTCTCTCTCTCTCTCTCTCTCTCCTCTCTTCCTCCTCCTCCTCCTCCTCCTCCTTCAGCCTCTTCCTCCTTCATTCGTCCTCGCCTCGCCAGTCTGTAGTCAGTCCTCGTCGTCCTCCATGTCCATTTCTGATCTGGTCGTCTTCCTTCCAGATCCTCCGTGCCGTCCTAGGCATAAGAGCCAAGCTCCCTCCTTAGAGGCATATATATTTTCAAATTTTTGAATTTTTATTAATTTCTTCAAATATTTTTCATTTCTTGTTGTTATCTTTTGAATATTGTAGAATGCTTATTACCCTAAACTTGATTTTACCCTTAATTACAACACTTGGTACTAAATCTAACTAATACCTACCTAATAATAGTAATTACCCAAATAATTATTTTTATTAATTTTAGACATAAAACCCTAATACCCTAAAATATGTGAATTAATCAAACATTTATATTTTTTAAAAATTATTAGTGTGATATATAACACAATAATGTGTTATATATTGATTTTAGGTGAATAAAAAGTTAACGTTAGCCGTAGATTCCCGTCCAATAATTACTACCAATTATTTAGACTTATAATATAAATGGATGATTCCACTTTGGGTATGATCTTTATTTTTATACCGAAAAGGATAGCCTAATTTATATTATAAGTAGAAAGAATTGGAATGTAACTATTGGATCTGTCCAGTTCGGACGGGTTAGGAATATAGTTGTGCATACATCTAACTTGGTATCCTTTGTGCATTTTCATTTCTAGAAAATTTTGGTCGCACGTACTTATTGTTCTCTGGGTACAATAAGCGTATGTTGTTATGCGTATCGGGCTATTACTCACCGATTTCAGTCTATTACCAGTACGCATAATAACATCCGCACAATGTACTTGGAGAACAGCGGGTAGGTGCTGCCAAAATTTTCTAGAAATGAAAATACACAAAGTATTCAAAGTTAGATGTAAGCACTACTATATTCTTAATGGGATAGAAGCCTTCCTATGACAGCCGAGAATGTTGGTTCAAATCATGATTACTCATCATAGAGTGTTAGCTTTTATTTCAAACGACAATGAACATTATAGAAGAGTAATTTCATCCGCTTGATTATTTGTTCAAATCAACTAAAATAAAGACTATTAAACTTAAGATGATTTATGAGATATACAATTAATTAATAAGTGTACCTATTATACAGATGAGAGAAGTTCCTGATAAGTCGTGGATTGATATTCCTATATTGAAAAGAAAAGTAAAAGGTGATACTTGATATCGAGACGGATGGGAAGCGTTCCTTGAGTATGCGTATGCTAATCCGAGGAAGATAGAGAACGATTTGTTGTGTTGTCCATGTAGTAAGTGCAGGAATAGGGGTCTGGTGGATAAAGTTGCTATACGAAGACACCTAGAAAGATGGGGATTTGATGAAGATTATAAATTTTGGAGTTTTCACGAGAAGGCTAAGATATTGAACCGATGATATAAATATAGGCGATAATCAATCAATGTTCAATGATATTACGGCAGCTTGTAGAAGTTGACAAAGTTCCGTATACCGAGGTTGTTGAAGTTCACGGAGATGGAGATAATGTCCAAAATAATCAAGATGTGCGTGATACGGGGCTACAAAAATTTAATGAAGTTATTGGAAGACGACGAAGGAGCTATATGATGGTTGCATCGAGTATAGTAAATTGTCATTTATTCTTTAACTGATGCGTATTAAGACCCTGAGCGGAATGGTAGATAAATATTTTCAAATGCTTCTTAATTTACTACGCAAGGTAATTCCAGACGGAGAGAATAGCATACCAGAAAAGTGTTATGATGCAAATAAGATTGTTGGTGCTCTGGGTTTAGATTACAATAAGATCGATGCTTGTCCTAATGATTGTGTCCTTTATTATAAGGATAATGAGAAACTTGAGGAATGTCCAAAGTGTGGAGTGTCTCGATGGAGAAAGAATACACGCACTTCAACCCGGAATGATGAGTCAGTGAAGCAACAGAAGAAAATTCCAGCGAAGGTGCTCCGACATTTTCCCTTAGTGCCTCGGTTACAACGGTTGTATATGACAAAAAACACAGCTAAAGATATGCGGTGGCATAAGGAAGGACATGTAGATGATGGTAAACTGAGACATCCAGCAGATGCAAAGGCATGGGAGCATGTGGATCAAACTTTTCCCTCATTTGCTACAGAGTGTAGGAATGTCAGACTTGGTCTATCTAGCGGCGGATTCAACCCGCTTGGCATTATGAGTTGGGATGGTCTCTTGGGCGATGGTGTTAATGCCTTATAATTTACCACCGGGACTTTGTATGAAGTAACCATATATGATTCTTTCATTGTTGATACCAGGTAAGCATTCACCTGGTAATAACATAGATGTGTTCATGGAGCCGTTAATTGATGAGTTAAAATGTCTTTGGGATGAAGGGGTCCCAACATATGATGCACTTTCTTGTGAGTCTTTTAATCTCCGTGCTATTCTTATGTGGACAATTAATGATTTTCCAGCTTATGGTAATCTTTCTGGTTGGTCTATGAAAGGGACATTCGCTTGTCCCGTATGTGGTCCGAACTTTGAAGGCTTCTATTTACAAAGACAAATAAAAATGTGTTATTGGTTCAACGAAGATGGTTACGAAAAGGTCATAAATACAGGGCAAAAATGGGCAAATAAGTTTGATGGCCAAGAAGAGAAAAGAGGGAGCCGCCAAATAACCGAGATGAGATTGTAAACTGTTTGAGGGATATCCTAAATTCAAGTTCGGAAAAACCGATACACAAAAGAAGAAATCCTCGCCCGAGGCGACTTCCATCATGAAGAGGGCACCAAAACGAAAGAGACAAGTGCGGAGTTTGGATGTCACACATCTTGAGGATTTGGAAGCGGGATGGACAAAATTTAGTATATTCTTTCGGTTGCCTTCGGCATAAGCTCAAACTCCGACACAATTTAGATGTAATGCATATTGAAAAGAATATATGTGATAACTTATTATCCACTATCTTACAGGATGGTAAGAAATCAAAGGACGATTTAAGGGCTCGGCAAGACTTGAATGCGTTGAACATCCGACATGATCTGCAAGCAAAAGAAGTCACCAATGGCAAATTTGAGTTGCCTTCATCTCGCATTACAATGTCAAAAGTTGAGATGCAGAGATTCTGTGAGGTTCTTAAGTCGGTGAAGTCACCAGATGGTTACTGCTCTAATATTTCAAATAATATACAGGTAAAAGAGCGAAAACTTTTGGGACTTAAGACTCATGATTATCATATCCTTCTTCACCAATTGCTTCCAGTAGCACTCCGTAACAACATGGCCGATGAAGAAGTAACAAAAGTTATAATTGAATTCTGTGGATTTTTTAAAAAGTTATGCTCCAAAGTTATCAATATTGATGAATTTAAGGCACTAAAAGCAGAAATGAATGAAACCCTCTGCAAAATGGAGATATTCTTCCCTCCATCATTTTTTACGGTCATGGTCCATCTCACACATCATCTTGTAGATGAGGCATTACTCGGAGAACCAGTTAACTATCGTTGGATGTATCCCATGGAGAGGTTAGTTGAAATTCAATTAAGTTTATTTACATAACATGTAATTGCTTTATATTAACAACTCATTTTAATGTTATCTTTAGATATTTGGGTTTCTTGAAACGCATAATGCGAAATCGAGCTCATCCTGAGGGTTCGATTGCAGACCGTTACGTGGCTAATGAATGTATGGCGTTAACCTCTCGGTATATACAAGGTGTACATACAAAAAATAATTCACTAAATAGAGATGGCACCTTTCATGGAAGTACCAAGATGAACAAAGACTATTCCAGAATAGACTTGAATCAGGCTCATGCCTTCTTATTGCAGAACTTGGAAATCTTTGAAGATTACCGCAAGTAAGAAATTAACTTTAACAAATATGAAATTTTGAATTATATCTATAATTAAATGCTAATGCTGTATCAACAGACGACATTTGGAGGAGTTACAATTAGAAATAACTGGCGCGTCAGCACGAAATCAAATTGCAAAAATTCATGAAAAACATTTTGCCGAGTGGGTCACAGCTGAAGTAAGTTAAGTGTATTTTATTTTTAATTAATTTTGTGAATAAATAAGGTTAACTATTTAACGCTAGCTTGTGTTTATGTGCAACATTAGGTAGAAAGACAAATATTTGCTGGTTTGCCGGTATCAGAAGAGATAAGTATTCACTCACATGGACCGCACTCACGCAGCTAAACAATGCAACGGATACCGTAAATGGGTGTTTATTTCAACGGGTAGGGATTGAGGAGGAGAGAGTTACTCAAAATAGTGGGGTCATGGTGCATTCTCTCAAGAATGTTATTCAAGCTCAACCGATCGTAATCCAAGACTTGGTGATGTAATTTATTACGGACAATTAGAAGATATTGTGGAGATATTCTATGCGTGCGGTACAAAAGGCGTCGTAGTTATGTGATGTTTAAGGTTCATTGGTGTCATGCATGTAACTAGGGATGCATATGGTTTTAATCTTGTAAATCTAGATAAGGAGATATATCCCGATATGAAGTTTATGTTCGCAAATCAGGCTACTCAGTGCTTTTACATCAAAGATCCTAAGCAGTCGAATGTCTGGGTCGTATTGTATAAGGAGCCGAGGACTCTTGTTCAGCTTGCTCTTGATGAAAACCTGGACGGTTCTGATGACCCAAATGAGATAGAAGGAGAATTTTTTTTTAATTACTCATACCCCCAAAATGTCAATTTTAATATGTATACTTCTCAAATTCGACTTGATATCTGTAATGTAGGAGATTGAATACAAAGATCCTAATGCAAATTCGACATGATATCTTGCATGCATTTGTTAAATATTTCAATTATGTTAGATTAACAATTTAAGTTGCAGATGAGCCGAAGAATTAGGAAGCTATCTTATCCTCGGGATCGAAGGTCCACCATCGGTATAAGTATTCAAATTTTGTTTTAATAAATTGTATTTGTGATATAAATAAGCATTATATTTCTTGTTTTGTTTATTTTTCTAGGATCATCCTCACGACCATCTCGGAGTTCATTATCTCCACATGGATCCTCACCTATTGAAGGTATAAATTTATTTAATTGTATTATGTCGGTTGATAAATTTATATGCTCATATCGTATTTATTATCTAGGATCGTCCTCCTTTGCCATCTCGAGTCCATTATCTCCATATGGATCCTCCCCATTGAAGGTATAAATTTTTAATTGTATTATGTCAATTGATAAATTTATATGCTCATATCGTATTTAACACTTTGTTAGATATTGCGGGGACATCTCAAATGGGTCCATCGCGGCATCGAGACGCATCGCCAGATCTAGGTATTATTTTCCAATTTTTTATTTTTATATTATATTCTTAATATACATTTGTAATGTAATGATATTTTATATTCCTATTATATATTTGCAGATAATGCTTGTGATGGATCCGTGATGACGAGATCGAGCATGAGATGATGTCCGATCTTCTCACAGAGATGGCATGTCTCCGCCCATGGACTCCGTCAGTATCTCACATTCCTCTGCCAGAAAAAGCTATTGCATTACAAAAAAAATGCGATAGGAACTACAAAATGAAGAGAGAATATATTAAAAGAAAGGAGCGTGCCATAATGCAGAGACTAGATAAAGCTATAGCAGATATAATGAGGGAAAAGGGTAATAAATCCATGTAAAGTTTTGAGATTTCATAGTTATTTATTTATTTAAGTTTATAAGAAATTTATTTCTCTTTGTCTTCATAGGCGACAAAGATTATGAGAAACCTGGTAGGCATGGGAGTGAGGAAAAGACTAAAGTACCTCCGAAAGGGTACCGGGCCATTTTGGAGTGGAAGGGCAACCCAGAGTCTTGGGATTATGTTATCCCCAGAATGGCCAAGCTTATTCGGTGTTGGAAAAGTGATCTCAAGAAAAGATATTTTACAATAATATCTGCTGATTGGAAGAGGATCTATGAGCTTGATAAGAGAGTTCCTCCATTTAATTGGATGACTCTCGTTATCGAGTGGGAGGGCGAGAAGAAGGTGGATTATTTTTAATTTATAATATTATCTTGGAATTAATTTTCATTTATATACTATCATCGCATACTAATAAAGTACTTTATTTTGTAGAAAATATGTGAGACGGCATCGGCGAATCGCAGATCGAAGCTTTACGATCACTTTTTAGGATCTACTCCTTATGCTCGGATCGAGCATAAGTATTTGAGTGAAAACCCGGTATGATCATATTATTAAAATTGATATCATGTGATTAGTTTCATACCTTTAATTTGGAATTTAATATATCACAGGACGCTTTGACTATGCCCCCGACTCTTCTTGCCAGAAGAGCTTATACACCGCCCCAGGGCTATGAAGATGTAGATGAGAATGCCAAAAAGGTGGAGAAAATTAATGAATTGCACGTAAGTATATTTTGAATTTTAGATTTGTATATACTTAATGATTTCTCATCATAGTTCCTAATTTTTTTGATATGTGATATACAGGCGGCGCTAGAAGCTTCTCAAAATGTTGTCTTGACCCAGGTCATGCAGTCTCAGGGTATAGAGGACACTCCTGTAGAACCTAACCGCATGACGAGAGACAATTGGATGGAAGTCATTGACGGAGTTTACGGTTTAAAACCAAGAAAGAAAGGAAGAGTGCCTTTGTCAAGTGCTAGAGTTAAGACATTCACCACCACCATTAAGCCTAGCAGCCCATCTATGACCTCGACACGACCATGTGACACATCATACTTCGTGGGTAAGATTGGAAAATACTTGATGAAGAATGTTGAACTTCCTTTGGCTTTAAGTTTTCTTCCCACTATTAAGCAAGAGTTAAGGTACACAAACGACTTGGGATGTCGCTCGCTGACTCATCGATTGTCAACCCTTAAAGGAGTTACTTAGCGGCCTATATCTGGGATATCATGGAGTTGGCATTTGATGAGCATTCAGCTGCAAGTGGTGGAGAGGTATATATGTCATATTATTTTTGTATTTATTATGAATATTTTGGAATATATTCTCATATTGATTTACATTTTTTCAAAGCTAGAGGAGGTACTCCGTAGGAAGCGATAGTCTGATGCGTCATTCGATGCAACCGCCATCGACGATAGGGATCATGATGATAGGGACCAGCATGAGTGAGTTGTGAGTTAGACTTTTGTTACTTTTGTGGACTTAGTTGTGTTGAACATATTACGACCTCGGATTATATATATGTTTTATATTTCGATTTCTAGTTTTATTGATTTGTGGTTGAATATGTACAAATATTGTTTGAGGATGGACATGTATTGTGTTTGAATTGATTTGGAATCTTGGATGAATATGAATCAATGAGTGTGAATATTGTTGAATGTGAATTTATAAATGTGAATATTGGTATTAACAGTATATATTCCCAATTGGGGCTCAAAAGCGGTGAAATTATTTTTTGAATTATAATCATTGGCGACGGATTGCCCCGTCGCTAATTAACATTGGTGACGGACAACCCGTCACCAATGTTGTCCGTCGCCAATGTGCATTGGTGACGGCTACGCCGCCGCCAATGTGCATTGGTGACGGCTACGCCGCCGCCAATGTGCATTGGTGACGGCTACGCCGCCGCCAATGTGCATTGGCGACGGCGCCAGGCCCGTCGACAATGATCATTGGTGACGGCTATGTCGCCGTCGCCCATGCTCATTGACGACGCGGCGGACACCGTCGTCAACGTTCATTGGCGACGGCATCAGCCCCGTCGTCAATGCGCATTGACGACGGCGACGTAGCCGTCACCAATGTTGTCCGTCGCCAATGCTTGGCCGTCGCCGATGACCATTGGTGACGGACAACCCCGTCACCAATGTACATTGGCGACGGATTGCCCCGTCGCTAATTAACATTGGTGACGGATTGCCCCGTCGCTAATTAACATTGGTGACGGATTGCCCCGTCGCTAATTAACATTGGTGACGGATTGCCCCGTCGCTAATTAACATTGGTGACGGATTGCCCCGTCACTAAAAGTTGATTTTCTACTAGTGTATTCATATCTTCATCTTCATCCTCCTTTTGGTCCTTGGACAAGGTGAAGAAACAAATATGAAGGGGTGAAAAATTCTTTTATTAATTTGCAATAAAAGTTATAATTTTGGAAGGTCTTCTCAATTAAGAGTAACCCTCCTCTCTAAATGGAGTTTTTATAAAATATTTCACACTCAAACCTCTCCCTCTCTACCCCTATTTATAGCCCTACATGATGAATGGAGACCTTTGGATCAAACTTGGGCTCCAAGGAGAAGAAATCAGCCATTGATCAAATTCTGTTGCAGACCAATCGGTTGGCCAATCGGTCGGCCAATCGGTTAACCGACCGATTGGTTTGCAACCAACTTTGTCTTTTTCTTGGTTTTTCTCCACGAATTTCTCTTGGATCCTTGTGTAGTCTTGGGCCTTCCTTTGACTTCGTATTTGGGCTTCAATAAAATGTAAAAAATAGGAGAGTTGAGTCATTTGGGCTTTTATTCATATTTTCTTCATAAACCTGCAATTTAAGACAAAAACAATTATTAGTAATATCTTTATTCATATAAAATAGATAATGAGGGTATAAACTTATAATTAAAATGTGAAAATCACGTATCCTCATCGCATTGATGAGCTTGAGGCAGAGAAGTGGGACGAGCTGAGAATGCTGATGATGGGATCTTCCAGTATAGGTTCTCGCTACGATAGAGAGCCGGCCCAGGAGCACAGACATGAGCCTAGGCGACATCTCGACAAGAGGGGGTCGGTCCCGGAGTCCCGACTCGCCCAAACTATAGTTGTCGATTAGTTCTATCTTCCTCGTGATAATGAGATTCTTGGTGAGATACCAGATGTCGGCCTTGACTAGTGCCTGAAGAACTACATGATCCGAGGATCTCTGGTGGAACAGGAGCTGTTCGGCTGATATGAGTAGGTTCGAATCTCCTTCCACAAGCTTCAAGGAGAGTTGGAGGCTCGAAAGGCCGAATTCGAGAGGACTCTTTTGGTATTGACTACCAGGGAGGATGAGCTGGCCATTTGGAAAAGAGGTGAGGACAAATGGTGCCGGGAGGTGGAGATGAGGGAGAGGATGATCGATGGCCTGAAGACTTCGAATAGCAAGAAATCGGCCGAGATCGGTAGGCTCAAAGAAGACCTTGGCCATCTCAAGCACGATCTCCACGAGCAAGACGGGAGGATAAAATTCTTAGAGGACGAGGTCGAGCTCAAGAGGCGAGAGAGCACCATAGCCTTCGAGCAGGCTCGACTGGCTTGCCAGAATGTTGAGAGCCTCTAGGACTAGCTAAAGGAGGAGTAGACTGCTCACAAGAAGTTGAGGCAGGAGAGCACTCGAGCTGCTCTGGATGCCGAGCGATAGCGTGAGTCGTCCCTTGCTGAGGTCTAGGCATTGCAAGGCTGCCTTGCTCATCTAGAGTCTGAGGCCCACCGATTCGAGGTTGTTGAGGGCTATCGTAATAGTACTCTCGGGAAGGTGGAGGTGGCGCTGGCTTGCAAGGTGGGATAAGAGTATCTCGAGGCGCAGCTCCTAGCCGAACTCCGAAGTGATCCCGAGCGATTCCACTATCCTCCACGGGTGGCCAATTGTCTTGGCGCACTTCAGGAGATAGAGAAGCAAGGAGGGCAGCTCATGCTCGGCGACGGGAGCGGTGATGAGGATGGCGAAGAATTGATCGAGGAGGCTAGCGAGGGCTCGGCTTATGATAGCTGGGTGAATCAGTGTGGAGAGGGAGAAGGCGAAGAGGTCGAGGCTGAGGTCCAGTCGACTCCTCTTCCAACTTCTACTGCTGCTCCTCCGAGTCTGACTCCTGCTCCTGGCCCTAATGACACTCCTCCTGCATCTCTTAGTCCTGTGTGTCTTCCGAGTCCGGCTCTTGTATCTTTTTTCTTTTGCTTTTTTGTTGTCATCATTTTATTTTGTACTATAAATAGTTTCACATATATGAATAAAGACATTTTTTGCCAATTTGAACTGTGTACCTTTGAGATTGCATTCTTATGTTTAAGAGTTTGCAATCTGCTTTGTTTAAGTATAAGTTTGTTTTTGGGTCGAGGCGGCTCGGCTCTGTACTTTAGGCCGGGGATGACTCGACCTTGTGCCTTGGGTTTACTCGTGATGACACCAAGGTCTTAGGCACGTGCCTTGAACTTATGAAAATGATTGCAAGGTCTTTTTATCAATGACGTGCCTTGGTTTTATCCTGAAAAGGTACCAAGGTCTTTCGAGTTGGAGACGACCGAGTTGATTACGTGCCTTGGTTTTACCCTGAAAAGATATCAAAGTCTCTCAAGTCGGAGATGACCGAGTTGATGACGTGTCTTGGTTTTACCCTGAAAAGGTACTAAGGTCTTGGTGTCGGAGTCGACCGAGTTGATGACATGCCTTGGTTTTACCCTGAAAAGGTACCAAGGTCTTGGTGTCAGAGTCGACCGAGTTGATGACATGCCTTGGTTTTACCCTGAAAAGGTACCAAGGTCTTGGTGTCAGAGTCGACCGAGTTGATGACGTGCCTTGGTTTTACCCTGAAAAGGTACCAAAGTCTTTGTGTCGGAGTTGATCGAGTTGATGACGTGCCTTGGCTTTACTCTGAAAAGGTACCAATGTCTTTGTGTCGGAGTCGACCGAGTTGATCAAGATCGAATGGTGAGGACTGCATATAGGTTAGTACACAGCACAAAAATATCTCTTATTTATAAGAGTATTTGAATTTGGCCATATATTGGAGAGGTATCCTCCAAGATGTTTATGCTTAATGACAAACCTAGTGTCTTAGCCTTATAGCAGAATTTCTTGACTGCCGTGAATCTCAAATAGTGATGATAGCTTCCTAACTCCTTAGTTCGAGTATAGGAGATCACGTGCTCTTGTGAAAAGAGATGAAGAGGCCCCACGGTGGGCGCCAGTGTTGATGTCCTGGGATTCAGCAGCGAGATTAGCGAGTAATCTCGAATAAGCGATGGGGCTTGGAGTCGATATGGACTATGTGGGGGTCCCTTCACCCCCTTTGGCGGTCGATCCCTTGTTTAGGATAAGAAAGCTGTAAAATAAGCACGTTAGAGGGCCAAAGTTGGGTTCTCCGGTGATTCCTCCGATGATCAAGTCAATATAGAGCTTGAGTGGGGAATCAATAAACTGAAAATAGTTCTAAGTGTGCAAATGATAAAGTTAGTTAGCCAGAGATGGCGTACCTGTGGCCCCGAGGGGGGGTGGGGGAGGGGGATGGAAGAAGAAGAAGCTCTCCTCTGGGCAGTAGGCGATGAGCCCATATCTATACCCAGCTGAGAGGGGTAGAAGCGTATTTATGGCCGAGTCTAGGCTGGCAGGTGAATTGGCAGATAGTATACAGGTGTCGACTACAGATAAAATGATTCATCACTGAGGTTGAAGTGATGGTGATTGAGAAGGTGTGGTGCTGACGAAGAGTGGTGAGTCATAGAGACTCGTGGCAGAGGAAATGATGACGATGGCTAGCTGTTGGTGAGGAGTTCGAGGACAAACCGCCTCTCGATTTGGCTCTACAGGCGGGATGATAAGTACCGCCTTTTTTGTCAGCTCTCAAGTTGTCAACCCGACCTTAAGTGAATGAGGGGGGTCAACTCAGATGGTGAGGTCGAGTGGGAGCACGTCTCGAATCGGCCCAGCTCGGGAAGGGATGAGTGCCCATGCTACTCAAGTCGTCCTAGCGGGGGCCTAGCTGATCTGTTGATTAGTTGCTGACCTGGGACACATGTCGACTCCGGAGGGAGGATTAGCATTTAGGTTAATTGTTGACATAACAGGTAGTTAGAGATATTCTTTTATAAGAGAGTTGTGGTCGTTAAATGTGGGTCCGTGACCACTAAAAGATTGCATTTTCTTCTACGATTTTCCGTTCCTGTTTTTTGCGTGAGAGAAAAACGAGGTAAAGATTTGTTAGAGGATTAGGTAAGATAAGATTATATGGTTACATTCTAAATTTTCATGTATTTGGGCTATAAGACTAAGAGGGTGTTTGGGAAGGCTTATTTTTTTTAAGCTTTTAAGTTATGCTAGTTTTTAGTGGCTTTTAGTTTTTTTGATAAAAATACTATAAAAACTATTTGAGTAAAATAGTAATTTGTTTAGTCAAACCTAGCGTTTGTAAATGAGCTTATAAGCTAGTTTTTAAAAAGCTGGGGTATACCAGCTTTTTAAAATGAGACTTATAAGCTAACTTATTAGGCATTTTACCAAACAGATAGAAATGAAAAGGCTAGCTTAATAGTTAGTTTGACCAAAAAATAAGCTTCCCCAAACACCCTCTAAATGGGCTTTCCAAAAAATACATAGAAAGCAAGGTGGGCCTCATAAGTATTTCATGGATAGAATTCATTAACGAATAAATTATCCCATCAAGCAATGTTTGAAAATTGGTTATTACATCTTATCCACCTTAAAAAGAAAATTCGCCCTGGAAATTTAATCCAAGCATAAGAAGAACTAGACATTACCTATAGCAAAGAGATGTGGATAACATTGACAAATATCGTCCTCTCGCTCCTATGTTGCCTCACCATGTCCACGATGTCCCCAAGGTACCAAGACAAGAGGGGTAGTCCTGTTCTTGAGGAGCTTTTCCTGTCTATCCAAAATAGCCATCAACTACTCTTCATATGACAGGTTCGTCCCCATCTGAAGCTCTGCAATGTCTAAGACGTGGGTCTCATCTCGCACATACCGTCAAAGATGTGATACGTGGAACACATCATGTACTCCCTGTAAGGATGGAGGCATCACTAGTCGGTATGCCACCTCTCCTACTCTCTCCAATATCTCGAATGGATCGATGAAAGGGGGACTAAGCTTTTCACGGCTGTCAAATTTGATTACCCTCTAGTAGGAGATATCCTCAAGAAGACATGCTCTCCAACCTGAAACTGTAGTGGTCTCCTCTTAGCATCAGCCCAGCTCTTTTGCCTATCTTAAGAGACTTAAGGTGATCCCTGATCATCACATTTTATTGTACTTTTACACCCTTATTATCTATTTTATTTAAATAATTATATCTGCTAATAATATTGTTTATCTTAATTTGCAGGTAATATAGAATTATTGAATAAGAGCTCAAATGAAGATTATTTCAAGCCTAAAAGATCTCTAATGAAGCCCAGAATGCCTAAATTCAAAGCTCACGACTAAGTTTAGAAGCAAAATCTTAGAACTCATCCCTTTCTTGGTCAGAATTATTAATAACTTGACTTGCAATTGAGAATCAAATTAAATATGGAAGAAATAAAGTCAAATTCGTGCTCAGGATGGTCAACCGCAAAGAAAAGGCGATATCTCCCAATTTGGAAAGCAGAATTCAACATATTATATATGAAAATAGCCTATCTCGACGAGACGGAGCCATCCAAATTACCAGATTCTAAAAATTTCATCAGCAGTAGCGGGTTATAATAGAAATACCAATTTAATTGATATATATTTAATTATTTGAAGGCCAAACTAAATTCTAAGAAGCCCAAGAGCATTTAAGAGAAGCCCAAGAGTCTTAAATTAATTAAATATAAAAGAAATAAAACCCACAAAGCCCATCTCTTAAGTATTGATTCAATGGTCTAGATTATTTTGAGAGATCCTATGATTATGAGGGTTGCTTAGGGGCTAACCTAAATCCTATGATTGTGAGTGTTACTTGGGGACCAAGATAAATCTAAGGGTTATGAGAGATTCTTGTTATATATAAATAGAGGGGTAGAGTGAGGGCTTGAAGTGCGAAAAATTTTAAAAACTCTATTTGGAGAGGAGGGTTACTCTTAATTGAGAAGACCTTCCAAAATTATAATTTTTATTGCAATTAATAAAAAAAAAATTCACCTCCTCATATTTTTCTTTCCTTCTCTTTATTTGATCATGAAGATGAAGATAAGATAAAGATGAAGATTTGTCTTCATCAAGAGGCTAGAACCCTCTTGAAATGTAAGTTTTTTCTTTTATCTTTTATTTTCTTGTAATAGTTTCTTTTTTCTTTTAGTAGACTAGATTTATTTTGATGCATTGTAGAGTAGATTTACTTTCATGTCTTTATTTTCTTGCATTACTTTCTTACATTTTTATTTTATAGTATAAATTTATTTTCTTGCATAGTTAGATTTACTTTTATGTTATTTTACTTTTATAATTTAGATTTATTTTTATGTTCATAGTTTAGATCTTTACTTCTTTGTTCTTAATTTTCTTTTTGTAATTAACTTTTCTTTCATATTCTCTAGTTTTTATTTTGTTTTTAATTTAATAATGTGGAACTAAAATCTTGTAGGAATTCTAGATTTGTATGAAACTAGTTTGATTTCTTTTATAATTTGTGGATTATTCTCTTGAGCTTAAAATGTTCATGATTAGGATAATCAACAAGAGAACTAATTGGTAGAAGAAGAATTTGATAATCTATGCTTATCTCGAGTGGTTTAATAGGTTATGCTTATGAATTCTAGAATTACTATCTAGTTGTTGTTCTTTTCATGAGTATTAATTTTACTTGGATGATAATTTGATAGGTTATGCTTTCCTTAAGTGGTTTAATAGTCTACGCTTAATAAATCTAAAGTAAAATGTGATAATAAGAGAATAATTCATATTTTATAAGTGAAATTGGCTAGTGGATTCAATTCTAGATTCCTCATATCTCTAATTGAATCCTCCATCTTTTACTTTCTTGATTTTCCTATTTATTCTTGATTTTTTATTTATTCTTGATTTTATTTTCCTTTATTTCTTTCTCTCCTCTCAATCTCATTTTGCTTTTATTTGCATATATTCACAACCACTCTTATTCTCTCCACAATCACATTTATTACACTCCTAATTGTCACACACACAACATAAGAACTGATTTTGATTAATTCTTATAATACCTTCCTCGTGAGATCGATAACTTTTCACACTATAACTTGATAGTTGTGCACTTGTAACTTTAGGCATAATCATGTTTATTTACCTGTTATGTTTTTAGCGCTGTTGCCGGGGAAGGTGCTTGTAATTAGTATTTTTCTATTTTGGTTTTTTGATTTGTGTGTTTTAGTGTGAAGGAACAACTTTGAAGGATTGAAGATTAAAGATTTATCTTCAAGAGGCTAGAACCCTCTTGCTTATGGTAAGTTCTCTTTCTAGTATTTTCAATTCTACCCTTAATTAGGTTTTTCACATTAAAGACAATTAGGAGCTAATAAAAATTTATTTATTTTTTCAATCATAATAAAAATTCACCCTCCACTTAGATATTTACTAACAAGATAATAAATTCAAACAAGAGCTCTTTCTCACATTTGTTTGATTGTTGACCTTAATTAAAAAAAGATTTTTATTTTTGCATCCTTTTATAGTTGCTTTTAATTTCTAGGGTTGCATTGCATATAATAGTTGGAATTCACCAAAGTGATTTGAGCATCTTAATTTGGCACTCACTTGAAAATATTCTTAAGGGCAAAAACCCACTAATCAAGATAAGGTGAGGGATTTCATCACCTTTTCCTTAGCCCACAAATCACTAACTCCTCACTACACAAACCCTAAGCCTTTTAAAACTCATTAGACGTTGGTCCCTAAGGATTCGAGCTCATTAAGGAAGAAGAAATCCTCAAGTGAACCGGTTTAAGTTTACTTGAATCCGTTGTTGTCTAAGGCAAGGTTTAGGGGCTGTGTAAAGCGCTTCGCAAGGAACGAGGTACTTAATTAGTCTTTGACCTCCCTCTAGTACTATCCTTACCTGGCTAACTGACCGAGTAAACTTTAATCTTTTCACTCAATGAGTTTTTGGTTAGGAGCTGGTCTAGTTGAGTTTAGGCTTAACCCTAGAATTAAGGGTGATTGACACAAGTGATTGCTCTTGATTTATTTTAGTTAGGTTTTTCTTTTATCTTTCCCCTTCTTCACATTATCTTTTAGCTTTAAAAAAAACTAACATTTGTTTTTTTTTCTTTTCATAGAATTTTTTTTTGTTAAATAAAAAAATTATAAAAAGAATTTGTTTTAGTGTATGCAAGTTTGGATTAGGGATAATACTGATCGTTTAATCTATGTTGGACCTATTTTTGAGACTAAACCAATGAAAAACCCTAATCCACCCATTCTTCAGGACATATTTTATCCCAAAGAAGACAATGAGTCAGATCTAAGTTTTGAGGAAATCTTTAGTGTGGAGCTGAAGATATTAGAAGAAATTGGATCAGATCAGGTCTCTCTAAACAAAAGAATGGTGTTCGATACATGTTTCTCTGATCTTAGTTTTGCAGAACTATTTGTGGATGAACTGAGGATCCTAGAAAATAATCAACAACCGAATTTTCATACCTCAACCATGAATCTTGGATTTGAGAAAATTTTTAAAGAACTAGTTGTGTTAGGTCAAACTTTTGTTAATAAGGAATCTAAGTTTAAAATGCATAACACCATAAATATCT
The DNA here is from genome assembly GCA_012295165.1 of Asparagus setaceus. NCBI lineage: Eukaryota > Viridiplantae > Streptophyta > Magnoliopsida > Asparagales > Asparagaceae > Asparagus > Asparagus setaceus. The sequence goes on along the minus strand of CM022709.1, from coordinate 19,881,414 downwards.
ACATTTAATTGCTGCAAATATCATTGAAAACCTTGAAATGTTCAGAATTCAAGCACATCATTGATTATATCATTTTGGATTTCTTTAAAATTCGGAGTAGAATTTTCAGCAATAAGGTAGGATTTGATGTAGAGTATGAGCTTTTCATGTTCAATTTTTCATTCTACATCTTTATTTTTTATCTCATAATAATGATAAAAAGAATTTATTCTTCTCTCATGTGAGAGTTTCTTGTTCTTTTCAAAAAAAAAGATATGAAAAGAAAAAGATATATGAAAAAAAGGTTTGATAAAAAAAAAGAGAAGAGTAAATTTTTGACTTCATCCCCATCATATCAAAGGTAATTGCAGATTTTTTATCATTGTTCTAGGTCGACCGAACAAATATAAGTGCTTCAATTCTTATCCGCTTTACTTTATGCATCATAGAGTTTGCATTGAGGACAATGCAAAATTTAGGTGTGGGGATGGGGACTAGTCAATTTTCTTCTTTATCTTAGTCATTTTTCCTTTTTATCTTACCATTTTTTATGTCATTTTCTTTTCTTTTTCATAAAAATAGTGTCACTTGCCAACTTAATAGAGTTGATTAATAATTGATCTACTCGATAAATTTTAAAATTTCTAATTCTTAGTTAGTTTTATACTCAAGTTCACCTTTTATGATAACTCTAAATAAATTTCTTCGGAATGATTTTCAAAGTAGTATACTTCACTTAAGTCTTAACTTAGACTTTTAATTAAAGTAATGAAAATTTTTCATGCTTAGCTTAGAGTTGAAAATAATTTTTCAAGTTGTCTTGATCTAAATATTTTTCAGGATATATATAAATATACACATATATATATTTAAAAAAACTAACTTTATAAAAGAAGAGTGTGAAAAATGGGCACCAATTAAAATTCTCTTAAAATCTAAGGTGGTTCTATCTTACTATGCCTAAGTTGACCGAGTAATTAAGCCCAATGAGTATTTCCATGCTTAATGACCTAAGCCCAATTGGGTTGGGATTCATTGGCCCAAAACTCGTTAAATGGTCACTTAGAAAGCCCGATCAAGAAGAACAAAATCACCACGGAATAAAGAGTTTAAAACAAAATTTATACTAACAATGTTTTTATATATATAGTTATATTTGTATATATATTCTTGAAAAATAAATTGATTAAGAAACTTGAGAATTATTTAAAACAAAGAGTTAGCATGTTCTTTTCAAAACTTTTAAATTAAATTTCTAATTTAGACTTGGTTTTGTATAACTATAATGAAAAGATTTTCTAAGATATTTACTTTGGAGTTATACATAAAAACGTTTTCTTGAGTAAAACTAGCTTCAATTAGAATGTTTAAATATATCAAGTGAATTAATTATTCATAGACTTCTTTAAATTGGCAAGTTGACCGAATTTTATGGGTGTATATTCACTGCAAACCCTCATGAGACTACAACTCGTCCACTAGGATAACCTAGGGGTTTAAAGGCTTATTGTATGTGCTAAATACAATCGCGATTCCTGCAAAAGTGAGTTAAGATTTTTCTTTCTTTCTCTTTTAATTTCTTTCTTACTAGAGGACTAGTAAAAGTTTAGGTGTGGGGGTAATTGATCATCACATTTTATTACACTTTTATACCATTATTATCTATTTTATTTAAATAAATATATCTGCTAGTAATATTTTTATCTTAATTTGCAGGTAATATAGAATTATTGAATAAGAGCTCAAATAAAGATTATTTCAAGTCTAAAATATCTCTAATGAAGTCCAGAATGCCTAAATCCAAAGCTCACGACTAAGTTTAGAAGCAAAATCTCAGTACTCATTTCTTGGTTAGAATTATTAATAACTTGACTTGCAATTGAGAATCAAATCAAATATGAAAAAAATAAAGTTAAATTCGTGCTCAGGATGGTCAACCGCAAAGAAAATGCGATATCTCCCAATCCGAAAAGCAGAACTCAATATATTATATATGAAAATCACCTATCTCGACGAGACGGAGCCATCCAAATTACCAAATTCTAAAAATTTCATCAGCAGCAATGGGTTATAATAGAAATATGAATTTAATTGATATATATTCAATTATTTGAAGGCCAAGCTAAATTCTAAGAAGCCCAAGAGCATTTAAGAGAAGCCCAAGAGTCTTAAATAAATTAAATACAAAAGAAATAAAGCTCACAAAGTCCATATCTCAAGTTTTGAATTAATGGTCTAGATTATTTTGAGAGATCCTATGATTATGAGGGTTGCTTAGGGGCTAACCTAAATCCTATGGTTGTGAGTGTTACTTGGGGGCCAAGATAAATCTAAGGGTTATGAGAGATTCTTGTTATCTATAAATAGAGGGGTAGAGTGAGGGATTGAAGTGTGAAAAATTTTATAAAAACTCTATTTGGAGAGGAGAGTTACTCTTAATTGAGAAGACCTTTCAAAATTGTAACTTTTATTGTAATTAATAAAAGAATTTTTTTTCACCTCTTCATATTTTTCTTTTCTTCTCTTTATTTGATCATGAAGATGAAGATAAGATGAAGATGAAGATCAAGATGAAGATTTACCTTCATCAAGAGGCTAGAACCCTCTTGGAATGTAAATTTTTCTTTTATCTTTTATTTTCTAGTAATATTTTCTTTTCTTTTCTTTTAGTAGATTAGATTTATTTTGATGCCTTGTAGAGTAGATTTACTTTTATGTCTTTATTTTCTTGCATTAATTTCTTGCATTTTTATTTTGTAGTATAGATTTATTTTCTTGCATAGTTAGATTTGCTTTTATGTTATTTTACTTTTGTAATTTAGATTTATTTTTATGTTCATAGTTTAGATCTTTACTTTTTGTTCTTAATTTTCTTTTGTAATTAACTTTTCTTTCATACTCTCTAGTTTTTATTTTATGTTTAATTCAATAATGTGGAACTAATTGTAGGAATTCTAGAATTGTATGAAACTAGTTTGATTTCTTTTATAATTTGTGGATTATTCTCTTGAGCTTAAAATGATCATGATTAGGATAATCAACTAGAGAACTAATTGGTAGAAGAAGAAATTGATAATCTATGCTTATCTTGAGGGTTTGATAGGTTATGCTTATGAATTCTAGAATTACTATCTAGTTGTTGTTCTTTTCATGAGAATTAATTTTACTTGGATAATAATTTGATAGGTTATGCTTTCCTTAAGTGGTTTGATAGTCTATACTTAATAAATCTAAAGTAAAATGTGATAATAAGAGAGTAGTTCATATTTTATAAGTGAAATTGGCTAGTGGATTTAATTCTAGATTCCTCATATCTCTAATTGAATCCTCCATCTTTTACTTTCTTGATTTTCCTATTTATTATTAATTTTTCTTTATTTGTTTCTTGATTTTATTTTCCTTTATTTCTTTCTCTCCTCTCAATCTCATTTTGCTTTTATTTGCATATATTCACAACCACTTTCATTCTCTCCACAATCACATTTATCACACTCCTAATTGTCACACACACACACAACATAAGAACCGATTTTGATTAATTCTTACAACACCTTCCTCGTGGGATCGATAACTTTTCATACTATAACTTGATAGTTGTGCACTTGCAACTTTAGGTATAATCATATTTATTTACCTATCAATCCCGTATCGTCTTTATCTTCTCTACTGTCCACACTTTCATCTCAGGTCCTAATGGACGTCTCTCTCCCAAATCATCCCAACAGGTAGGAGATCTACATTTCCTCCCATACAGAGCCTGATAAGGAACCATCTGGATGCTTGTCTGGTAGCTGTTGTTATAAGAAAACTCCACCAAGTTTACGTGGTCTTCCCAAGACCCTTGGAAATCTAGTATGCATGCTCACAACATGTCCTCCAGAATTTGTATAGTCCTCTCTAACTGTCCATCTGTATGAGGGTGGTAAGTTGTGCTGTAACTCCGTCTAGTCCCAATACTCTACTGCAAGCTTCTCCAAAAGTGTTATAAAAACCGTGTGTCTCTATCAAACACAATGCTAACCTGTACCCCATGCAAGCGTACTATCTCCCTCATGTACAACTACACTCTACCCATATGATATTGTTCTCCTTTTGGCTTCTCGGTAAGGCTATGACAAAGTCTATCGTAACATGTTCCCACTTCCACTCGAGAATGGGAAGGGGCTGCAATAATCTAGCAGTTCTCTTATGCTCAGCCTTCACCTGCTGACATACAAGGCATTTTGTCTTCATTCCCAGCCACCAGTAATGTTCTCTCAGGTCTCGATATATCTTCGTGCCACCTGGATGAATAGAAAGCACTAAACCGTGTGCCTCCTCCATCAACTCTCTCCTAATATCGCCCTTAGGCATGCATAGTCTACCACGAAAATGCAAAAATCCATCCTCATGTACTTGTAGATAAGTCTTCTCTTCAGACTCCACATGTGTCTTGAATTTCTTATACCGAGCATCCTCTAACTAGGTAGCCTTGATCCAATCTACTAAGGTCAATTGTAACTGCAAGCTCATTAATTGTCCCCCTTGCTCCAGGTAGAATAATCTCCATATTAATCCTCCAGAACTCAGCTGACAACTCTGGCTGCCTAGTAAGCCTCATCGCCATCAGTTTCCTGCTCAAATGATTGGGGACCACATTTACCCATCCTCGGTGATACTGCAAATCGAGGTCGTAATCTGCTATAAGATCTAACCACCTACGTTGCCTCATGTTGAGATCCTTCTATGTGATGATGTATTTTAAACTTTTATGATCTGTATACGCCTCCACTCTCTTCCTCAAAAGATAGTGTCTCTAGAGGTTTAATGCAAATATGACTGTCGTCAACTCTAGATCATGAACTGGGGCTCCTCTCGTGTGTCTTTAGCTATCTAGATGCATAAGCTACTACCTTCCCATGCTGCATCAGGATGCAGCCTAATCCCGAACCAGAAGTATCTGTGCGCACTGCAAAACCTCCTGACTCATCTGGTATGGTCAAAACTGGATAACACTCCTAAGTCCATACAAACTTAACTTCCTTCCTAGTCAACTTAGTGAGGGGTCCTGCAATCTTAGTGAAGTCCTTTATGAATTTCCTGTAGTACCCAGCCATCCTTAAGAAACTTCGCACCCCTATCACTAATATAGGCGAATCCAAAGTTAATATTGCATCAACCTTTCGTGTGTCCATAGTAATGCCCTCTCTGGAAATCACGTGCCCTAAGAAGAATACTTGCTCCAGCCAGAACTCACATTTGCACAACTTCCCATAGAGCTTTTCCTTTCACAGGATTTCCAGTACAGCCTATAGATGCTCTACATGATCTTCCATGGTCTTGGAATATACAAGAATATCATCGATGAACACCACCATAAATTGATCAAGTTACTAGAAAAACACCTTGTTCATCAGGCTCATAAATGTAGATGTGGCATTCATCACTCCGAATGGCATCATTAGGAACTCAAAATGTCTATACCGAGTGCGAAATGCAGTCTTGGGTATGTCTTCCTTTCTCAACTTCAGCTGATGATAACCTGATCTGAAGTCCAGCTTAGAAAACACCCTAGCTTCTCCAAGCTAATCGAAAAGATCATCAATCTTGGGAATTGGGTACTTATGTTTTATAGCCGGTTCAACTCCTTGTAGTCAATGCACACCCTTCGGGTACCGTCAGACTTTGGCACCAACACCACCGATGCTCTCTAAGGTGAAGTACTAAGTCTGATAAATCTCTTGTCAAGATACTCCTGAACTTGCTTTCGCAACTCCTCCAAATCTGGTATCGGCATCCCGTAAGGTTGGTTAGAGATGGGTGCAACTTATAGAATAAGATATGATGAACTCTATGTCTCTGTCTGGTTGCAGACAAGACAACTCATCAGGAAAAACATCATGGAACTCCTCGATAATTTTTGGTACGGACTTCTCCTCTACTTCTATCCAGGTTAAGACTCCGTCTGGGCCCGTTTGATACTCTGGCTGCTCCATCACCTTACTACCACCCATAAACTCAAACTCTGGGTGATCTGGTATCCTGAACATCACACTCCTTTGTCAGTAATCTATAACAGCATGGAAATTATAGAGCCAATCCATCCCTAAAATAACATCAAACTTGTTAGAGTCAATCACTAACAAGTTCGCATAAAGCTCTCTGCCATAGACTACAACAGGACATCTGCTACACTCCCTACTAGAAATCAACACTCTGCTACCTATATGGATATTCCAGCCTAGATGTAGAGTGTCATATGGTATGGTGTGTCATGCTATAAATTGAGCGGGTATAAAATAGTGTGATGCTCCAGAATCAAATAAGGTAAATGCAGGTACTAAATAAAAAAATGGTACATGTGACCACATCACCAGATACGTGTCTGCTCTGCGGTAAGTGTTAGAACTTAACCCTGTCTCTGATATTGTTGATCCTGCTGACCATACTGTCCTGGGCCCCTCTGCTAATACTGAGGCTGGTAAGGGTGCAAAAACTAGGGACCTCTCCACTATCTCTGAGCTTAAAATTGCTGGCCCCTCTGATGTCCTCTGAACATCTATTGTTGAGTAGGGAGTGGTTGTCTTCTCTGTCGTCCACCATGCCCGGCCTATCCTGCTAGTACTATTGCTACACCAGAAGTCCCTCCTGCAACTCCTCTACTAGGGCAAGTGGTGAGCTGATCATCCACTGCCCCGCATGCAAGGCATAAACCGTTAGCTCTCTTGTAGTCCTTCATTAAGTGTCCCGGTTTGTTACAAAAGTGACAAATCATATTTGTGGGCCGTGGAGCTAGTCTCGAAGATCCTGTCTGCTGGCACTTGGCTGGTGCTCCTCCCGTTTGAGGCCTATGCCGATTACCCCCGAATGTCTGCCTTGCAGGGTGCTTGTGGTTCCCTCTCTTCATTGAGCTCATGATCCCGATCAACTATTCTGCCTTGCGAGCCGCCTCCAAGACATTAGCATAAGTCTCGACTCCCTTCTGACTATAAATCTGTGTCTGGATCTCAAAATTAAGACCCTGCATGAACCTTTATCCCTTATGCACCTCATTAGACATCATGCCCGTGGTGAATCGGCTGAGCTTGGCAAATTCAGCAGCATACTCATCTATGGTGCTGCCTCTCTGCCTAAGAATAACAAATTGTCTCTACATTTCAAGGCGAGCTGTCTTAGGGAAAATACCTCTAAGAAACTCTCCGGAAGGTCTCCCATAAAATCGACATAGGAAGCTTCTTATCCTCTGCATCCTACCATGTTCTGGTTACATTTACAAATTATAGCTGGATTATGCCAACTTTGTCTTCATCTGGTGTTTTTGCTGCTCTCAAAAGACGATCCATGGTTTGCAGCCACATCTCAAATGCATATCCGCCTTCAGCCCCAACAAAATTTTGCATGTTTCGGAAATTGGACACATTTCCTAGCCTTGCAGTTTGATGCTACTCAGCCCTCTGGCGCTTTTGAGCCACCAACTCTCTAATCGCCTTTGCAAGATCAGCCTGATCGACCTATTGTCCTTCAGGCCTAACTAGTGTAATGGGTTGACGTTTCGAAGCCATAGTGATCACCTGAAATGAAATTTGTCTAGATTAGAATTTTAGAATCAAGTTATTTAGAGTCAAGGAATGTATTTCTGAAAAGGAGAGAACCTATTTCATACATGTTTTGTTTTTGGCCTATCTTAATTTTACTTGTATACATGATGAGACGTAGTTATCTATCCTGGCTCTGATACCAATAAAAACCTTGTCATGCCTCGATTCTTAAAAAATGTATAAATTAGAACGTGACTTGGTCGACAGTGCAACCTTATGATCACATTCATGTCTCTAGATCATCCTGTACATTGATTTATAACAAGAAAACTACACAACAGAGAATATAAGTAAGATAGCAAAAGAAAGATATGGTTACAAATAAAGAGATCTCTAGATATACAGAGTTCAACTACATCTATCCACAATGGAAAAGAGCAAGAAATACATCATAGTCTGAAAAGGCCATAAGTGGGTCAAATGAAAGTCTAAAATAAATAAACTACCTAAACAAATGAAGCTGAAGAAAAGTATAAGATAGAATGGTGATCACTGCCGCTGGGCCTGCTCCTCAAAATACTCTTGATCCTGCGAAGAAAGAACGGTCCTCGTGTCTGGGTTTGGATTCTATTGGCAATAGAATATTATTATAAATTATTGATGGGTCTGGATCCTCTACAATTTTGATTGTAGAAAAGGGAAAAAGGCCAAATTGGTCCTTGTACTAAGGCTTCACACTCAAATTAGTCCCTGTACTTTTTTTTCTCAAGTTAGTCCACGTACCCCTTATTAGATGAAAAATTAGTCCTTTTTTAACTCTCCGTTAAAAGTTCCGTTAAATAAAAGTTGAAAAGACAATATTATCCTAAACCTAGGTATTACATATCCATTAATTTATTTCATCGATACTCCTAAAATATTACCCGATCAAATAAAAATAAATAAATAACCGATTAATGAAATAACCTAAAAACTCATTAAATAAAAAGGCCTCAAATATCTATTCACATAAAATCACGTTTCCTTCCAACAGAGAAACAAAGCCTCCCGCCCTCTAAAAAAACCAAGAGAAAAAAAAAAGGAGAAAAAGAGAAGTCGTATGCAGATGAAATAACCAAAAAGATCAAAGCAAACATGAATGGTGACAAGTATTTCATCAAAAATTTCATATTTTCCTTTACCTATCTGTTCTAGTGTTAGGGTTTTATCATATTCTCCAAAACTCGATAATTTTTTGCTTTGTTAGAGTTTATTATATTCATCCAAAATTAGATTATAGACAATAACTTTTATAGTGTTAGGGCTTATTATATACTCCATAATTTTTATTGAGAATCGTTCGAAACTCATGTCTTATAGTTTTAGGGTTTTCATATGCTCCACAATTTTTTTGGTCCAAGTAGAGAAATACACATACTTATCAGTATAAAAATTTATTTAATCAAATGATCGAAACTAAAACCTATATATATAAAAGAAGAAATTAGTGTGTGAGATGATCTTGGCAATTTATGCAAGTATTGAACCCGGTCCATGTTGTAATGAATATATATTTATTTGTGATTATAGTAGAGCATTGATACTTATATTTTTTTTTTGTCAATGATGGTGGTTAGGTTAAAGGCAATAAAAGAAGAGGAAGTCAAGAAAACGGGAATGAAGGAAATCAAGCGAATGGAACTGAAGGAAGTCAAGGATATGCATCGGACACATATGCAAGTCAACTAACATAGTATCAAAGTAAACAAATGATAGTCAACTAACACAATGAAATGCAAGTCTGGTGAAGGAAAAGCAAAGCCAACAAAGGAACATTGAGATGGAAAGGAGTAGCACACCAACTAAACTAAGGCAAAAACTGCCAGTAAGTTATATAAGTATTACTATTTTAAGCATTTTTAAAAGATTAATTGACAATAGTGTGATAATGTCATCTCCTTAAAGGTCAAAAGATCATCTCAAGAAGTTGTGATATCTACAGAAGTAAGGCCACTTCAAAGAGAAAATGCTACAGGTCACAGAGGCAAAGGAAAAGAGAAGAAAAAAGCGCCTTGGGGTTATGGTTTCTATAATGGGGATATCTTCAATCCTACAGCTAAGCCACCTCCACCAAGACCTCAAATTGGTTTGCAGATTGCACCACCGCCAATAACTCATACTACCTTGCAGAAATCACCACCACCAAGAGGCACAAGCGATTTGCAGACATTCAATTGGAGGGGCCAGAAATGCTTAAAAGTTACTGATGTGAGGAGGAATTAACAAAATACATAATTGGGCCAGTTTGAGCATATGAAGCTTAGGGATGTCTTCTATAAAGATACAATAGTTTACGTAATCTCAGAAAACAAACCATAAATTTCCTTTTCTTTTATTTCCAATGATATTCTATAGAGGATTCCTTGATTTCTTTTTGTAAAGTATTTACAAGCGGACTGAGGCTTAGAAATTATTTCTTCTTGATTTACTTTGATGTTGATTGAGTATTCTTCTTGTGTGAATATTCTATGATGATTTGGAATGATATTATGCAGTGGCCTCAAATTAATCGAAGGAGCTTTACTTGCAGACATCTTATGGCTTGGTTTACTGATTGTTGGAGCGGTTATCATTTGATAAATTGGTCAAGAGGGATGTTTTGCTGCAGTAATTTATTTTTTGTGGTAAGAAAGGAGCAGGAGGTATCATACAAGCGCCTCAAGGGATGTTGTAGGCACTATTGAAGTGATTAAAACCTCTGTTTTAACTTCCATTTGTCACTATGATATCCCACCATTTCAAAATTGGGTGGACAATTTGTACCGGTGTGCATCAGGTACTATGTATTTGATTTTGACGAAGGGGTTGTGTTGTAATTGGGTGTTTCTTTGACCAAGTTATCAGGTGAGTTTAAAAGTTTTGATGTTAGCTCAGGTATGGCAAGCTATGTAATGCACTCTTGGAGTTTTGATGAAACATAATAGAGGATTTCTTGTTAGGAGAAAATTACAATAAAAATATGAAAAATCAGCAAGAAAAATAAGAAATTTACCTTAAATAGAAGAAAGTCAATTTGATTAACTGAAATAATACACTACTGAATGCACCTCCTTGCTCATCAGGTTTCTTGATCGTTTTGGAGTCGGTCGTAGCCGTTCGCCGGTCAATCATCATAAGCAAGTCTTTGAACTGCCCGTAGGAATTACCTCAAATAGAAGAACCTTGAATTGATAAACACCCAAGCAAACATACTCCACCGATACTAAATCCACTTCCTTAATCTTTAGGACTCATAAAACACCCATATCTTTGAACAATAGTATCTAGCATGCACATGATGGCCGTGTAGGTGAACTATGATTTGTAAGTTATTGGCAGCTGAAATTGGGGGCAGGAGATGGGATTTAACAGGATGAAGTGAGAGGAATTGCGCCATTGAGCAACCATCCTCATAGGAATGAGGAGGTCAGGCGAGAGAGAAGGGTTCTTTCTCTGAGGCTGCTAATGGAGAATTTGGATGGGGTTTGTTGTTGGAGGAAGGGGATGAGAAGGGAAGGCAGAGCCTTGGCTGGGAAGGAGAGTAGCGGCGACGGCAATTTTGCGAGAGGCCGGCGTCGTCCTCCACCGCCAGTCGTCCTCCACTTGTAAGTTATTGGCAGTCTAAAGAGAATAGATGCTGAGTGAGTACTTCTTAATATCAGTTATTTGTTTAGTTTGACGGGACTACGTTTTACATGAATTTTTCCTGTTCAAAGAGAAAATAAAATAAAATAAACAAAGTACAAGGACATTGGGTAATTTAGTCATAAATAAAAAGTTAACACCTCATTTTTAACAAATGTTAAAAAAGGACTAAGTTTTCATCAAATGAGAGGCACAAGGACTAAATTGAGTGAAAAAAAAAGTACAGGGACCAATTTGAGTGTGAAGCCTTAGTACAGGGCCCAATTTGGCCTTTTACCCTTATAGAAAATACCTACAATTAGTTAGGTGAGTTAATATTATTAGCTTATCCTAGTGGGTCCCATAATTTAAAATATTTTTATACTATTCAGATAATTAATATTATTCATGAATTTATAGAGTAAGAAGATTTGATTAGTGAGTTGGAGAGATTCTATATAATCAATGATGCAAAGTGACCTCTACCCAATATTGATCTCTCTAAATTTACTGTAGAAAGGATTCAAATTCATCTGAAATGGCGCGATAGTTAGTTGCATAATCCCGTTCTCTTGGCCCCTTCACCGAACCGACGCTACTGATCATCCTCTCCCTATATTCCCCTCTCTCCTATCTCTCTCTCTCTCTCTCTCAACAATGAGACCTTCAAAGATTCACCGCCATCGCCGCATTTACAAACAACAACAACAACATCAACAATTAGACTCAGAACAAGAAGAATCATACCAACAAGAAGAAGAACAAGAATCCCAAACTCAATCCCCATCTTATTCCCAATCCCAACACCAGCAATCCACCACCACTCCTATCGACGATGACGACGACTACGACAACAACGACGGCGACGAAGAAACCTACTCCCATTCATCATCATCATCTTCTTTCCCACCAACCTACATCCCCATCGCCCCCCTCCCCCTCTTCCACGGCAACCCCTCCGAGTGCCCCCTCTCCCACCTCTCCCTCCTCCGCCGCGTCCTCCTCGCCAACACCTCCTCCCCTCCCTCCCCCTCCCTCCTCCTCCGAGTCTTCCCCGTCACCCTCCGCTCCCACGCCGCCCTCTGGCACGACCTCCAAACCTCCCCTCCCTCATCCTGGGCCCAATTCGAGTCCTCCTTCCTCCGCTTCTTCCTCCCCCTCGACCACCTCCACCGCGATCTCCTCACTCTGCGACAATCCGACAACGAGCCCTCGGGCATGTTTTATCTTCGCATGAAGTGGAATTTAAAGAAGTGGCCGGATCACGGTCTGTCGGATGAACTGGTGAAGGGGGTGTTTGTGGACGGGTTGAGAGAGGAGTGTAGGGATTGGGTCGGGCTGCAGAGGCCGGAGACGCTTGAGGAGGCGGCCAGGCTGGCGGAGAACTGGGACCGGGCGAAGATGATGAAGAGGGAAGTGAATGCAAAGTGTGGGTTTTGTGATGGAGGGCATGAGGAGAGGGAGTGTGAGGTGAGGAGGAAGATGAGGGAGTTGTGGTTGAGGAGTGGGAGCAATAATAACAGTAGTGGTAGGATTAGTACCAAGGAGGAGGGTGGAGATCTGCAGGGGTTGAGTTTTGGGCTGAAGAGAGGTTGGAAGAGGCAAAGTTCAAATAAGTTTGAGAGGAGCGGTAGTGGTGTTAGTGACAAGGATAATAATGGAGGTAATAATATTGTTGCTCTTGATCCTCAAACGTAGGTCTTCATTTGATTAAACATCATTTTCTTAATTAGGATGATGTAGATATGATTTTAGTTATGTAAGGAGTGGACGGTATTATTGGGAATTTGATTTCTCTGTTGCTGAAGTGATAGTGGTGGAGAGAGGAGATGTGGATATTTTTCTTTTTCTGTAAATTTGTTCCATGGTCTAACGTAGTAGCTTGATGACAAGCAAGACTACGTGTTATGTATTGTAGATGCACTTAATTTGTTTGTAGTTCAATTTGTTGGAGTGAAAACATAATTGCACACTAATTTCTTGTGGATTTCAACTTTGGTCTTCAATATTCTAATCCTTGTCTTCACTCTCATCGGTGTAGGTCCTAAAGAGATATGTACTTGTGTAATTTGACTAATTTATACATGTACTGATAAACTTTGCCTCTATTGGATTTTTAGTAGAATCGAAGCAGTCTAGTTGATGAGTTGTTTTATTTACTTTCTAATTAAAGAATACAAATGATAGCAGCACATCTTACATGTGAGCAAAATGTTCTAAGTCATAATACATAATGTAACTGTAATGTCAGATTACTTTCCTGACCTCTGTATGGTTCTAGACCAACACATATTTTATGTGAACAATCTGTAGATGAATGGACCCATGTTTAACTAAATATTCGCAGACAGTGGAAAATCTTCAAACTGTCCTCCTCCACCCGCACGATGGATGGTTACAAACAATCCATGGAAACAAAAAACAACTTGAATGGTTATGATCAATCTTCTTCTATGCCTGCTTACTCTTACTCGGTCATCAGAATCTCGCTTCTTTTTTGGTTAGTCATGTCAATTCTACTTATATGACTCTCTCATACAATCTGAGAAAGCATTTAGTGAGTACAGATTCTTGCACAAAAGCAAAAGAACACAGCCGTCTTGCTTGCTCCACAATCATTATATATATATATATATATATATATATATATATATATATATATATATATATATATATATATATGCCAACCACTCCGCAAGTTTTATTGCCTTCACTATACGTATGTGATGCCCAACTGTTTGATTACTTTGACTAATATAGCACATGACTTGATGGTTTTTGGAAGGCTTAACAACGCCCGGAAACTAAATTATAGGCATTAAAAGTCTCTCTATAAAGATTGGAGGCCCATTTTCTTAGGCTAGGCCGCTTCACATATCGACTCTGGACGCGGAAATGGATAATAAGCACACTTCAGCTTTTAATTAGCCTGCTCTTCTAAATGATTAGATTTTGCTTTTGGCTAAAATACCAGATTGACATTTTAAACGAACCCTAAATGACAATATGGTATTTTAAATAGTTTCGGCTACAATAAGACTTTATAATTGTTCAAAAGAAACGACAATGCCTATAATTTTCATCAAAGATAAATTTTCCGGCCAAGTTCTCTCACGTGCTTACACGTGATTTGTAAAATCGTTTATTCTCTTGCTGATGTGGCAGGGACTTGCCCCTAGTTTGCAAAATTCCACCAATCAACACCCAAATTAGAGTTTATCATTCAATTAATTGAGGATAAACACCATATTAATCATCCTTCTCCAAAAAAACCAAACCCACAAGAAATCTCTCAAAAGTTTGAGAGGAGTCTCACCTTTGCTCTTGGTCGACACCGTACTCCAGTCGTCGTTCTCACCAGAGATTCTCCCTTCTCTCAAGTCACATTCAAGATCAAAGAGATTCTTGCAAAATCTCTCCTCCAACTGCTCCCTCTCTCCCTCTCTCGTTCAAGTTTTGAAAAAAGGTTGAATTTAGCTAATTTGGGGGGCAATGAGATTTTAGGCGTAGTTGTTTTTCCCTCCAACCCTTATGCCACGTCATTCCCTATTATCCAACTCAGCCCACAATGATCACACATCAAGCATGTGAGGGAACTTGGCTGGAAAATTAATTTCCGATGAAAATTATGGGTCTTGTGGTTTCTTTTGAATAATTATAAGGTCTTATTATAGCCGGAACTATTTAAAATACTCTATTTTCATTTAGGGTCCATTTAAAATATCAATCTGGTATTTTAGCCTTTTTCTTTTTTTCTTTGTCAAAATTGATAAAGGTTGGGCCTTCCTTTCGCATAATGTTAACGTGGGGCCTCTCCCCTTTCAATTAAGAGCGACCCTAAAAATTAAAAAAATCCACTCTTTTCTTCTCATATTTTCATAAAAACTATATTTTCCAATCTGCAGTAATACAGCCACATACTATTAGTTATGTCGTACTTTACGTTCAATGCTATTCTAATTTCGTTTTGTACGGATACTGGCCGACTTAGTTGGGCCTTCCACTTACTTGATAGAGTTGGGCCTTCATTTGCCTAACCAAGGCTGTCAAAAGATATGGAATTCCCTTTTTTATTTTTATCAATTAAACATACTTTTGAAAATACAACGATACAAGCATGAAGCACATACCACTATATACATACACATACATCAAAATACATCACAAAAGTTCACATAATCGAGCAAGCATTAGGATTATCATCGCTAAACATTGCTCCCACCCTCTCGTCCACTGGCGCCCTCTGGTAGTACCCATGCATGTACGAGTCATCGTACCCGTGCTTGCGATAGTTATACGAAGACGTAGATGCGTACGAATACGGATAGGCACCATATGGTAGTACATGATGATTTTGCGAATGGCTCGCGTGATACTGATTGTAGTACTGCTGAGTATTGTATCCGTTGTATTCTTGGTTGTATGGATACGGCCACAATACGGCGGTTCTACCGGTCTTTCGTACTGCTTTGAGTACCTTCTTCTGGTCAAGCCAACCCCCGGTAACTGTTACCTTTTGTGTGACCATGTCTATGTACACCTCGTCAATACCTAGAACAAGTTGGAGGATGAGCTCAATCCGTTAATTAGAATTAGAGGGGCAAGTTTAACTTTTAAATTTTAGAGATATATATATTATTTGATCAACCATAGTAATTCATGTGTATTAGCTAAAATTGAAGGATATTGATAATTCACGTGTATTAGCTAAAATTCAGAAAGATTTTCCATCTGTGAACACTTTTGAGGACTAGATTTAAATTTTCGTTTTTCCTTTTTACGGAGATGCAGACGAGCTATAGGCTATATGACAAAATTCACCAAAAAAGGAGCCTCATGGCAAAGCTGAAATTAATTATTTTTATTAAGATTTTGACTATAACAGAACTAAATATAAATATCTCACTAATATCTAACCAATATTTGATGGTACAGCTAAAATTTGAATAAGTGATAAAGGGCGCCTCAGATGTTTTAATCGAATAGCGAGTGTTAAAGCGATATATGTAGATCATAATTGACTGAATGGAGTCCATATATCTATATTAATATCTATGGATTTTAAAGATAGATCTCTTCAAAACATCTAATAGCTAGAGAAGTAATTAGTACTTTTTTTTCCATTTTAGGTGGATAAACAGTACTATGATTCTACTCAGAGCAGTAATTAGTGACGATATATACCTTTAACCTTCTGAAGCGCCTTTCTTATTTTCTTCTCGCACCCTGCACAATCCATATGCACACACATCTCCACAATCTGCTTGCACCAAAGCAAAGATTCAATCAAAATGAAAAATTAGACAATTTATCCAATATTTAGATCATCTTTATTATCATTTTTCTTAATTATAATTATCGAAAAATATCTAGCAGAATGTGATGCATTTATAATGTAACTAATTATGTGAATTGTACTTATTTTTATTTTGTTTAAGATATAAAAGACATATTCATGTATTTAGACTCTTCTCTATTTGGATGGGAGCAATTAGAATAGCAAATATTTCTCAAGAAAAGGGTAAAAAAAGCAAATATGTTTATCTTGTTTAGTTTCAACCTCTATTGTTGGAACACACTCCAACTTGAGTTATCAAGTAGCAGTAACTCGTTTATTTTAAAATTATTTTACTTTTACAATAGCTGGTTAGAATTGCAACTGATATCCAATCAAAATATATATTTGAAAATTTGGATATAGTTGAAACAACAGGAATTATAACTATTCCCAAGGAAAATTAATAAGAGAGAAAAAAAGATCATACCGTCATTGTAGGAAATTGGTAGCTCCTCTCTTAATTTGGCTCACTTGAACTTGAAATTTTAGTTGTAGTTCTTATCCCCTTACAGTTAGCTTCTTGCTTCCCTTGGAACTTACTCTTATTGTCTATTTATAGAAGGAGATAGCGCGTATTAGGCTACTTTAAAAGTCTCCTAAAAAAGCATTAGTCAATGTGCTAAACGAAAAAGTTTGTGTATCCCCACCGACCTTTAAGCCCTATCTCAAGGAACAACTCCACCAATTTCCCATGTAATGGAAACATGTCATCCAATGGGGATGTGCCACGTGTGAGAGCACGTAGGGCACTCTAGCTAGTGAGCGTATTTGCATGGAAAAGTATCAAGAGAGTGATGGGGGAGCGGCATTGAGCCCGATAAAGGTGAAGGCTACAGGCCTAATGCTAGAATTAGGAGCTTGATATGCGTCTGTCACGTGAACATGAAACACTCGAGTGAATACAATATGATATGATATGTAATAATGATATATAATAATGTTATATTAGATAATATTATATAATATTTTATTATCATACGCTTATAGCAGAAATTTATAATATAATATAATTAAGATATATTATATATTATAATACAATTAACATATATTAGATATTTAATAAATTAATGCTTCAAAATTATCCCACTTTCTCATGATTGTCCCAAAGTTAAGAATATGATAATTTTTGGAGGTCGGGACAAAAAGTTTGTATAGAAGTGGGATAGTTTTGGGAAAAGTGGGGGTAATTGTCCCACTCTCATTGTACCAATGAATAGCACCTTAAAATGAAATCACTATCTCATTGTCCCAATGAATAACACTATAAAATAAAGTCCCAAAAATTATCTCACTTACCCCAAAATTACACTAGTGTGAAGTCATAATATCTCTGTGTGATAGTCCTTTTTTTGTCCTTTTCTTTTTTAATCTCTTTACCTAATTTTATTGAGATACAACATTATAATTGCTACGCAAATTTGAGGATATAACTTGACATGATAAGACCCAAACAGTAGAACTTGAATGTATCAATAAGAAACGTGTACATGATGATTTGCTTAGAAGAGAAGTCAACTTCTAGTGAGGATAAACGCTGACAAGTTCTCTCTTTGCACTCATATATCAGAAACCTCCACTGAACTTTTCCTTTTATTTTTCATTCTCATCGGTCACAAAAAGAATACTAGTGTCAATTTTAACCATTTTCCACGAACTTTTCATCCACTTTCTATCTACTTTCTTATCGAATTTCCACTCATTCAACATTTGAAAAGCGGAGAGCCGTTATATATTAGGTGTTGTCCCGTTTCATTGATAACCGCAATGGCGTGTTTGAACCTTATCGTTATTACACGAATTTGTCGGTCGTATTAATATGTAACAGACGTTGCTTAGCTGTTAAGAGCGGTTACATCAACTTTTTTAGCGCCGCTCGAATTTGATAAGTTCGAATATTATAATCTTTCTATGCCTTATCTTTACTGCGGGGCCCACAAATATAAAAGAGTTAGAAGGATATACTTATACGTAGTGCAAAAGTGATGACGAGGATTGCATTTAGTATGAAGAATCAAGGATATACTGTCAATTTGGCAAATTGCACAAAACTCGGTCAGGACTTGCCCCGACCTAGTTTTGTTTTAAACTGGTTTTTATTTGGATGAACCCCCCTTGATCCAAATGAAAACTAGTTTAGTATTACTATTTGGGCTTAAAAAATGGGGTCAAGTCTAGCATAAAAATTTGACAAACAAAAAACAACACAAAATTGAGCCAAACACATAGAATAGGAACGAGGATCAAAGCAAGGAATTTTCGGGGCACACAGGGGAAAAAAGGATAAGATTTTGTCTCAAAATGGGAACAAAAACTAGAATAAAGTGTTTCCCACTTTTTTAAGGAATAGAATAAAGTGTTATCGCTTTTAATTTCAGTAGTATTTCAGTGCACACTCTAGTGTGGCAATAGAACATATAGGAGTGGCATAGATTTTTCCAAATGTTAGAACATTTTCGTTGATTTTCTCTTATGTGCAACATTTCAGTAGATTTTATAAGTGTGAGGGTAGCTCTGTAGTTTTTTTTTTCTCTCAAATGTGAGTCGGTAGTTTTTTCTCCCAGTGTGACTACTGAATTTGCAAGTGTGAGGTAGCTCTGTAGTTTCTTTTCTCTCAAATGTAAGTCGGTAGTTTTTTCTCCCAGTGTGACTGTATTTTCGATCAAAATGTTACAACAAAGCAAAAAGGGTTTTCCTTAAATATATAGCAATGTATTGATGTTTGAATTATATCAATACTAGCCCCTTAAATCTTTAAATTTTGAAATTAATCTCTCACATCATTGGGATTGCTATTAAATATGGTTTTAGTGCCTAAAGTATTTAATATTTTTGAAATTAGTCTCTCAAATCTCTCAATACTTGTATCTTGCTACTGCTATTCTAGACTAGAGGTATTAATTTGGAATTACTTATAAAAATTGAGGGATATAATAACAATTTCAAGGATTTAGGGGACTAACTCTGAGACGACTTATAAGAATTGTAAACCCTAATAGCAATTACTGATTTGAGCGGCTGACTTCGGAATAATAAATATTAAAGGGACTAATATCCATAACATCCTCATGTTTTTTATAGGAAAGTTTTTTTAAAAAAGGACAAGTTAGTAATCCATATTCTGATAATCGACCCATAACTGAAACTCTAATTTAAGTTTTTTTCTTTTTGGTAGGATAACTGGCTATTATAGTCTGAGAGGACGTAGTTTACTGAATTAACTTAAAAGGGTAACGTCCACCTGTCTTCACCAACAAAATCTAAGCAAATTCAATGTAAATCATGAACCTAAACTAGTATGTATAATGTTAGAAAAGCCGCAATAGCTACAGTAGCCGTAATTGCTACAGTGCCACCTACCAATTACAATACCTACCAACCGCAGACTCACCTACCGATACTGTAGTAGTACTGTAGCAATAGTGCTCACCTACCACAAACGCAGCTATAAATAGCCCCCCAGCCGTTAAGTTCAAATCATCCCAAAAATCCCATCCCAGAAACAACAACTCCTCTACATATAGAAGTGAGAGAAAAATAGAGAAAGTATCTCATTGTAAAGAGAGATTGTAAACTACTAAGTTTTTCCTCATAGTGAATTTTTCTATCATTGCCCGTGATTTTTACCCCAAATTCATTTAGGGGGTTTTCCACGTAAATCTGTGTGTTCTTTATTACTTCTGCAATACTTTAGCTGCGACTCTGTTCTATTGGGCCCTGGGTTTGTCCCAACAAGTGGTATCAGAACCTGACTTAGGGTATTTTGATGTAGAACACATTGCGGATACCTTCATGGAGAAACGGGATCGTAACAAACCCAAACGCGAACCCGGTCGAGGAAAATAGGTTGCAACGAAGAACGGGTCGTAACTTTCAATCCGTAAGTCGGATTTGGACGACTTTTTTTTTAAAATCGCGTATTTTTTCGAGACGGAGCCAACCAAACCTACCTACTTTTGGTTTGCTCGCCGTTCGTTCGCCAAATTCCTTCGGATTGAGAGATATCGGCGTTTTAAATCGATTTTTACTATTTTTAGTAATGTTTTAGAGTTCTGTTTGGATTAGGAAGCAAATCCAGTTTGATTCCAAATTTAACCGATTTACTTCCCTAATCGTAGGGAGTCTTTTGAGGATAGTTTTCTTATTTCTATTTTTGGCAAAGTTCGGGTCAATTAGAGTTCTTATTTCTATTTTTAGTAGGAGTTCGAGTCCTTGTAGGATTCTTATTTGTTTTTCTATTTAAACAGAGTCTTATAAGCCCTAGAGGCATATCTTTTCATCAATAAAGTTTTCGTTTAATATATTTTCTTTGTGGATTCGAAGCTCTTCGTGGATTCGGAGATCAGCCCTCGGTGGATTCCGAGATTTCAACTTCCGCGCTGCGTCAATTGGTATCAAAGCCTTGTTCCTCCGATCCGATGGCAGGTGGTGAAGCCCCTATTTCTCGAACTGAGTTCGATGAGTTGAAGATTGATGTTAATCAGATGAAGACCGATGTTTTTCAGATTAAGACTACCGTAGATTGACTTGCGTCGGCACTGGAGCGTCTGAACACGGTAGGAGTTCAAAATCGCGTTGATGGTCGCCAACGACGTGATCCGACTCCACAAGATGAATTCCACAGCGACAACGATTACTATGACGCCCTAGCCGCGGTTATGATCGCAGAGACCGCCGTCGACGGGACAATTATGATACTGTAGGGTTCAAGATGAAGATGGATCTGCCATCTTTCAACGGGCAACTTCATATTGAAGAATTTCTTGACTGGATTGCAGAGGTGGAGAGATTTTTCGAGTATATGGAGATCCCAGATGATCGAAAGGTTAAGTTGGTGGCCTACCGACTTAAGGGTGGAGCATCTGCTTGGTGGGAATCAGTATGCATGAATCGATCTCGTCAAGGAAAACCGAAAGTCGATAGGTGGGAGAAGATGAAGAAGTTGCTGAAAGCCCGTTTCCTACCAGGTGACTATGAGCAGGTCTTGTTCGGACAATACCAGAATTGCAAGCAAGGTGGAAGAACAGTTAATGAGTACACGCAGGAGTTTTATCGGCTGTCCTCCCGCAATAATTTAAACGAGAACGAGTCCCAACAGATGTCTCGTTACACCGGGGGATTGAGGTTAGCAATTCAGGATCGTGTGTCTTTGCAGCAGACGTACACTTTGGCAGACACAGTTAGCCTAGCCGAAAAGGTAGAGCGGCAACTTGGACGAAATAATAGAGGCTCGTGGGCAACTTCCGACGGGTCGCGCACGAGTTTCAATCGTGGCGGGAATAAACAGTCACAAATTGCTCCTGATCAAGATTCTACGGTGAGAAAGTGCAGGGCGGCGACGGCGAAGCAAAGAAGACCACACCACCAAACCCATATGCCAAACCCGATCCAATCAAGTGCTACAGATGCGGACTACCTGGTCATCGATCCAATCAGTGCCCTAAACGAGGTGCCGTGAATATGGTGGATCATGAAGAGGAGGAGGATATAGACCAAGATGACGATGAAGACTATGACCGTGAAGGGGTTGGTGCTGATGATGGGGATCAACTCTCATGTGTTGTGCGACGATTATTATTGGCTCCAAAGACAGAAGAACCACCCCAGAGGCATAATATTTTTTGCACAAGGTGCACGGTGAAACAGAAGACTTGTGATGTCATCATTGATAGTGACAGTAGTGAGAATATTATCTCTTGGTGTATGGTGGAGAAATTAGGTTTGAAGACAGAGAAACATCCCGCTCCTTACAAGATTGGCTGGATTCGTAAGGGTAATGACGTGCAGGTTGATGAGGTGTGCCGGGTGTCTTTTTCCATTGGCCGTAATTACGTTGATGAGGTGATGTGCGATGTAGTTGAGATGGACGCTTGTCATATCTTTGCTAAGCGAGCCATGGCAGTTTGATGTTGATGCCACGCACAGGGGGAAGGACAATGTTTATATCTTCAAGAAGGATGGTCGCCGAGTTGTGCTCCTGCCTCTTACTGAAAAGGGGCCAATCAAAACAGATGTTGCTGCAAAGAAGACGTTCTTGGTTAACAATGAAGATTTTATGAAAGATGTGAAACAGTCTGACGAGATTTATGCTCTTGTTGTTTTAGGAAAAGAGGATTCTGCCGCCACCAAAATTCCGCATGAAGTCCAGACCCTTTTGCAATAATTTGACGCAGTTATGCCTGACGAGCTGCCTTTCGAATTACCGATGATTCGCGACATCCAACATCAGATCGATTTCATCCCTGGATCACGCTTACCAAATCTACCACACTATAGGATGAACCCGAAGGAAGGAGAGATCTTGCAAAAATAAGTGGACGAACTCATACAGAAAGGCCTTATCCGAGCTAGCATGAGTCCGTGTGCCGTGCCAGCGTTACTTGTCTCAAAGAAGAACGGGGAGTGGCGCATGTGTGTGGATAGTAGAGCTATCAATAAGATTACCGTGAAGTATCGATTTCCTATCCCTCGCCTAGATGACATGCTGGATATGTTATCTGGATCAAAAGTATTCTCCAAAATTGATCTCAGGAGTGGCTATCATCAGATTCGGATTAGAGAAGGAGATGAGTGGAAGACTGCCTTCAAGACAAAAGAAGGCCTGTATGAATGGTTGGTCATGCCTTTTGGCCTTTCCAATGCTCCTAGCACTTTCATGCGGTTGATGAATCAGGTATTGAAACCCTTTATCGGCAAGTTCGTTGTAGTTTATTTCGATGATATCCTGATTTATAGCCAGACTGAGTCCATGCACCTGGACCACTTGAGGGAGGTACTAACAGTTTTGCAGGAGAACAAGTTGTACATCAATCTGAAGAAGCGCAACTTTATGACTAGTAACCTATTGTTCTTGGGCTTTGTCGTCAGTGCAGAGGGCATCCATGTTGATGAAGAGAAGGTGCGTGCTATTCGAGATTGGCCTACGCCGAAGACTGTCAGCGAAGTTCGTAGTTTTCATGGCCTAGCCACTTTCTACAGGAGATTTGTTAAAAATTTCAGTAGCATTGTGGCACCTATTACTGAATGCATGAAGAAAGGTAAGTTTAATTGGGGAGAAGATGCGGACCGTAGTTTTGCATTGATCAAAGAGAAATTATCCACCGCACCAGTACTTGCCCTTCCAGATTTTCAAAAGGTGTTTGAAGTTGATTGTGATGCGTCCATCGTAGGAATTGGCGGTGTCCTATCTCAAGAAGGGCGTCCAGTTGCTTTCTATAGTGAGAAACTCAGCGAAGCTCGACAGAAGTGGACTACGTATGAACTGGAGTTGTATGCCATAGTTCAATCTTTGAAGCATTGGGAGCACTATTTAATCTCGCGGGAGTTTCTACTTAACACTGACCATCAGGCTTTGAAGTCCATCAATAGTCAGACTACCATCAACCGTATGCATGCTCGTTGGATAGCGTATCTGCAGCGTTTCACCTTTGTTTTGAAGCACAAGTCCGGCGACAAAACAAAGTTGCCGGCGTAATCGAAGTCGGAGAGCTGATTTGTTGGTGACTTTGCGAGCAGAAGTGACTGGATTTGAATACTTGAAGGAGCTGTATGCAGAAGATGAAGACTTTAAGGAGGTTTGGAACGACTGCCAACAAAATCAATCAGTCAGAGGTTTTCATATCCAGGATGGCTATTTATTTCATGGAGATCAGTTGTGCATACCCCAGAGTTCATTGAGAGAAGCGAGATCATCTGAGACCTTCATCTTTGGCGGACTAGGAGGACACTTGGGGCGTGATAAGACAATTGCTTTCATTGAAGAGCGATATTATTGGCCTCAACTGAAGAAGGGGACAGAAAAATATGTGCGGCGTTGTCCAGTTTGTCAAGTTGCTAAGGGACAGTCTCAAAATACAGGATTGTATACACCCTTACCTGTTCCTGATGAGCCCTGGCATGATATTTCGATGGATTTTGTGTTGGGACTCCCTCGAACCCAACGAGGCATGGATTCTGTTTTTGTTGTTGTTGACAGGTTTTCAAAGATGTCATACTTTATTCCTTGCAAGAAGACTGCAGATGCTAGCAACATTGCCAATCTTTTCTTTCGGGAGATAGTTTGTCTTCATGGAGTGCCAAAATCTATCACATCTGATCGTGATGCTAAGTTCTTATCCCACTTTTGGAAGACTTTGTGGCAGCGATTCAATACTTCACTTAAATTCAGTACTGCCTACCACCCTCAAACGGACGGACAAACTGAAGTGGTCAATCGTACTCTCGGTAACCTTCTTAGATCCATCTCTGGTGATCGTCCAAACAAGAGGATCTTGCTCGGCACATCTTTGAATTTGTTTATAAGCGTATGGAGAGTCGAACTACGGGCAAGGCTCCCTTTGTGATTGTGTATGGAAAGCTTCCGAACCATTATCTTGATCTAGCCCCACTACCTAAGCTTCCAGGACAGAGTATTGCTGCAGATCATATGGCTGAAAAGATACGTGCTATCCAGCAGAAAGTGAAAGAGAAGATAGAGAAGTCTAATGCTAAATACAAGGCGGATCTTGTCGGTCTGAGGAGGAAGAAGGTGTTTGAGGAGGGAGACATGGTGATGGTATTTCTGCGAAAGGAGCGTTTTCCAGTGGGCACCTACAACAAGCTGAAGAATAAAAAGTATGGTCCGTGTAAAATATTGAAGAAGATTAATGACAATGCTTATGTCGTTGACCTTCCTGCAGGTTTGGGGATTTCTCCTAGTTTCAATGTTGCAGATTTGTTTGAGTATTATCCGCCAGAGGGAATAACTCTTCATGCGGGGTCGAGCTCTTTTCAAGTAGGGGAGACTGATGTAGAACACATTGCGGATACCTTCATGGAGAAATGGGATCGTAACAAACCCAAACGCCGACCCGGTTGAGGAAAATATGTTGCAACGAAGAACGGGTCGTAACTTTCAATCCGTAAGTCGGATTTGGACGATTTTTTTTTAAAATCGCGTATGTTTTCGAGACGGAGCCAACCAAACCTACCTACGTTCGGTTTGCTCGCCATTCATTTCACCAAATTCCTTCCGGATTGAGAGATATCAGCGTTTTCGTCGATTTTTTACTATTTTTAGTAATGTTTTATGAGTCTGTTTGGATTAGGAAGCAAATCCGGTTTGATTCCAAATTTGACCGATTTACTTCCCTAATCGTAGGGAGTCTTTTGAGGATAGTTTTTTTATTTCTATTTTTGGCAAAGTTCGGGTCAATTAGAGTTCTTATTTCTATTTTAAGTAGGAGTTCGAGTCTTTGCAGGATTCTTATTTATTTTTCTATTTAAACAGAGTTTTGTAAGCCCTAGAGGCATATCTTTTCATAAATAAAATTTTCGTTTAATATATTTTCTTCGTGGATTCGAAGCTCTTCGTGGATTCGGAGATCAGTCCTCGGTGGATTCCGAGATTTCAACTTTCGCGCTGCGTCATATTTGTATCTGCTTATCGTATGCTCTGTGGCTGTCAACAAAGGTGGATCCTTCACATCAGAAAATAAGCTAGATTATTATTTATCCTATAAAAGGTACTGAGCACTATTTACGAGCACGACATCGCTCACAAATACCGCATCGCTTATAAGTACGGTTACTATTCCGAGATCTGATTCTTGTTCATAAATCTGATCTTGTTCACGTAAAATAGTAAGGCGTTACTGTTCGTGGTAGAAGCAATGGCGGCGAAGTTCGTGAATTTCAAGATTGAGAAATTCAATGGCAGTAATTTCTCTCTGTGGAAGTTGAAGATAAAGGCTATCTTGAGAAAAGATAATTGTCTAGCGGCCATCAGTGAAAGGCCGGCTGACATCACAGAGGATAAGAAGTGGAACGAGATGGACGGAAATGCTATTGTAAATCTCCATCTGGCATTAGCTGACGGGGTGCTGTTTAGCATAGAGGAGAAGAAGACAGCAAAGGAGATCTGGGATACTCTAACAAAGCTATATGAGGCTAAATCTTTGCACAATAAAATCTTCTTAAAAAGAAGACTTTACACTCTCCGGATGGCGGAATCTACATCGGTGACCGATCACATCAACACCCTAAACACATTGTTCTCCCAGCTCATAACGTTGGGGCATACAATCAATGTGAATGAACGTGCGGAGCTTCTACTTCAGAGTCTACCTGACTCGTATGATCAGCTCATCATCAACCTCACAAACAACGTCCTTGCGGAAAGTCTAGTTTTCGACAACGTTGCAGCCGCTGTTCTGGAAGAAGAAAATCGGTGTAAAAATAAGGAAGACAGGCTGGCAAGTTCGCAACAAGCTGAGGCCTTATCGGTGACGAGAGGAAGATCAACGGAACCAAGCTCCAGTGGGAGTCATGCTCGTGGTAGATCAAAGAGTAAGAAGCATATCAAATGCTACAACTGTGATAAAAAGGGGCACGTCAAGTTGGAGTGTTGGCACAATAAGAAGAGTGATGAAAAAAAGTCTTCAGAGCCATCAACATCTCAAGGATGCGTTGTCAGCACATCAGACGATGGTGAAATTTTATACAGTGGAGCAAACACTGTTAATGAAGGCAGAAAGAAGTTTGCTGACGTCTGGCTTCTAGATTCAGCAGCTTCTTGGCACATGACATCCCGGAGGGAATGGTTTCACAAATATAAACCTATCTCAAGGGGTTCTGTATTCATGGGCAATGATCATGCCTTGGAGATCTGTGGTATTGGTACTGTTAAAATTCAAATGTTTGACGGTACAATACACACTATTCAAGATGTGCGACATTTGAAGGGCCTAAAGAAGAATCTGTTATCTTTGGGACAATTAGACGAGCTCGGATGCAAAACTCATATAGCAAATGGGATCATGAAGATTGTTAGAGGGGCGCTTGTGGTGATCAAAGGAGAAAAGATAGCTGCAAATCTGTACATGCTCAAGGGAGAGACTCTGCAGGAAGCTGATTCATGTGTGGCATCAACCAGCCGTGGAGAAGAAGAAACTATGATGTAACACCGTAAACTAGGCCACATGTCACAACAAGGTTTGAAGATTCTCTTCGATCAGAACCTACTTCCTGGGCTCAAATCGGTAGCTCTTCCGTTTTGTGAGCATTGTGTTACGAGCAAGCAGCATCGGCTGAAGTTCAACACATCGAGTTCTAGAAGCAATGCTATTCTGAAACTGGTTCATTCTGATGTATGGCAAGCACCAGTTACATCCATGGGAGGTGCGAAGTATTTCGTGTCCTTTATTGACGATTACTCCCGGAGATGTTGGGTGTACCCTATCAAGAAGAAGGCGGATGTGTTCTTAGTCTTTAAAGCCTACAAAGCACGAGTCGAGCTTGAATCTGACAAGAAGATCAAGTGTTTGAGGTCAGATAATGGAGGAGAATATACAGACGGAGAATTTCTCGCATTCTGCAAGCAAGAAGGCATCAAAAGACAATTCAAGACGGGCGATACCCACAACAAAATGGAGTAGCGGAGCGGATGAACAGAACTCTGTTGGAAAGAACCAGAGCGATGTTGACAACTGCAAATCTGGATAAAGTTTTTTGGGCAGAAGCAGTGAAAACCGCCTGTTATGTGGTGAATCGATCTCTATCAACCACAATACAATTGAAGACGCCGATGGAGATGTGGACTGGCAAGTCAGCTGATTATTCCAACCTCCATATATTTGAAAGTCCAGTGTACATAACGTACAACGCCCAAGAAATTACAAAGCTAGATTCAAAATCTAGGAAATGTATATTCTTAGGGTATGCTGATGGAGTAAAGGGGTATCGCCTGTGGGATCCCACTACCCGCAAGGTTATCATCAGTAGAGATGTTATCTTTGTAGAGAACCAACTGCAAAGAGAAGAGAAAGGAAGCAGCTCAGGGAAGGACTCAGCAACTGTAGATATTCAGGTGAAAAATGATCAAGATTCTTCTGAAGCAGCACCGAGCATGATGTATAAGAACCAGTCGAAGCCAAGGATCTAGAAGTTCGAAGGTCAACTTGTGAGAGAAGACCACCGGCTTGGCACTCGGAGTATATTACGGAGAGTAACGTTGCATACTGTCTTTTAACGGAGGATGGAGAGCCATCAACTTTTCATGAAGCTGTAAACAGTACAGACTCATCTTAATTTGTGGATGACAGCAATGCAGGAAGAGATCGAAGCTCTCCAAAAGAACAAGACTTGGGAACTTGTGTCACTACCACAAGGAAGGAAGATCATTGGAAGCAAATGGGTCTACAAGATCAAGCAAAATGGCGATGATCAAGTGGAGCGATATCGTGCTAGATTGGTGGTTAAAAGATATGCTCAGAAAGAAGGTATTGACTTTAATGAAATATTTTCTCCTGTAGTTCGACTTACAACAGTCTGAATAGTACTGGCTATGAGCGCTATATTTGACTTACATCTAGAGCAGCTAGATGTGAAAACAGCATTTCTTCATGGAGATCTTGAAGAAGAAATTTATATGCTCCAACCAGAAGGTTTTGAAGAAAAAGAAAAAGAGAACTTGGTTTGCAGGCTAAACAAATCTTTGTACGGTCTAAAACAGGCGCCGAGGTGTTGGTATAAGAGATTTGATTCATTCATCATGAGCCTTGGATACAACAGACTCAATTCAGACCCTTGTGCATATTTCAAGAGGTTTGATGAAAATAACTTTGTTATTTTATTATTGTATGTTGACGACATGTTGGTTGCAGGCCCCAACAAAGATCGTATCAAAGAATTGAAGGCTCAATTGGCTAGGGAATTTGAAATGAAGGATTTAGGATCCGCAAATAAGATTCTAGGGATGCAAATTTACCGAGACAGAAATAATAGGAAGATTTGGCTTTCTCAAAAGAATTATTTAAAGAAAATCTTGCGGCGCTTCAACATGCAAGATTGTAAGCCAATTTCTACCCCACTTCCTGTTAATTTTAATTTATCCTCCAATATGCGTCCTAGCAGTGAAGAAGAGAGGATGGAGATGTCTCGAGTACCGTATGCATCAGCAGTGGAAAGTTTGATGTTTGCTATGATTTGTATAAGACCAGACATTGCACAAGCAGTGTGAGTGGTTAGTCGATACATGGCGAATCCTAGTAAAGAGCATTGGAATGCTGTAAAGAGGGTCCTAAGATATATTACGGGCACCTCAGATGTTGCATTATGTTATGGGGAATCTGATTTTATTGTCAGTGGATATGTTGATTCTGATTATGCAGGTGATCGTGATAATAGCAAATCCACCACAGGCTATATATTTGCACTTGCTGGCAGAGCTGTAAGCTGGGTCTCAAAACTGCAGTCAGTTGTGGCTACTTCAATAACAGAAGCAGAATATGTAGCAGCTACACAAGCTAGTAAAGAAGCAATGTGGTTGAAGATGGTGCTGGAAGAACTCAGCCATGAACAAAAGAAGATTTCTCTCTTTTGTGACAGTCAGAGTGCTTTGCATTTGGCAAGAAATCCAGCCTTTCATTCAAAGACCAAACACATTCGAGTTCAGTACCACTTCGTTCGTGAGAAAGTGGAGGAAGGAACCGTGGATATGCAGAAAATTCACACCAAAGATAACCTAGCAGATTTTCTGACAAAGACAGTCAATACTGATAAGTTTATTTGGTGTCGATCCTCTTGTGGCCTGATGAAGACGTGAGCAACATGAATATGGCAAGATAGAAAGAATGGTGTGAAGATATGATTGATACTCAATCATATCTTCAAGTGGGAGATTGTTAGAAAAGCCGCAGTAGCTACAATAGCCGTAATTGCTATAGTGCCACCTACCAGCTACAGTACCTACCAACCGCAGACTCACCTACTGATACTATAGCAGTACTGTAGTAAATACTGTAGCAACAGTGCTCGCCTACCATAAATGCAGCTATAAATAGCCCCCCAGGCGTTAAGTTCAAATCATCCCAAAAATCCCATCCCAAAAATAACAACTCCTCTACATATAGAAGTGAGAGAAAAATAGAGAGAGTATCTCCTTATAAAGAGAGATTGTAATCTCCTAAGTTTTTTCTCATAGTAAATTTTTCTATCATTGCCCGTGATTTTTACCCCAAATTCATTTAGGGAGATTTTTACGTAAATCTGTGTGTTCTTTATTACTTCTACTATACTTTAGCTGCGACTCTGCTCTATTGGGCCCTGGGTTTGTCCCAACATATAATGCATTGCATTTGCATGTATTATTAAAGCATATATGTGGCTCTGGTGGGGGTTATCAGTTCCCAATGGGTATGTTTCTTCACTGGCTCAGTTGTTTGGCTACAGATTAACTTTGATCAACAAAACACCCATTTTGCTCATGAACCATTACAAATTTTATCATAACACAAATAGGTGTTTTTAGCCATTCACGAAGAAGGTAGGACTGTTCTCTTTATGGTTCAAAACATCCCACTCCTATTGTGGGTGTTCTGATAGCATTTGTATTCCATAAAATAAGCATGTTACACTTCGAATATAAATACATATACATAAATAAAATACACTTTATTTAGCTCGTAGCTTCTTCACCCTACAAGCTCTCTCTTTCGTTATAATAAAGACACGATATTGTTTTAGAGAATAATAAATCTCTGTATATTATGTTAATCAATATACATATGTGTATATATAGTGAGGTTACAAGAGATGGAAAGTATCTATCTACATCTCTAAAGATAGTATCTAATCTCTAACTGAATCTCTAACAATATTATCTACAATTATCATATAATATCTCCAATACGCCCCCGCAAGCTAAGGGCGTGAAACGACTTGCAGCTTGGATCACAAGAACTCGAAGCGGGTCCGGGCTAAAGGATTGGTCATGATAGCCGCTAGCTAATCCTGCGTGCTAATGGACTGCACCTGAAGGTCGTGACGAACAACCTTGTCATGGACGAAGTGAAAGTCGATCTCAATGTGCTTCATTCGTGCTTGAAAAACCGGATTCGTGGACAGGTAGGTGGCCCCCAAATTGTCACACCAAAGCACGGGAGGGGAATGGAGAAGGATACTGATTTTCGAGAAGAGTGACTGAAGCCAGGAAAGTTCGGCCGATGTGTCTGCAAGAGCCTTGTACTCAGATTCTGTGGAAGAGCGAGAAACGGTGCGTTGCTTGCGAGACATCCATGAGATGAGATTCGTACCAAGAAAGATCACAAAACCCCCCCTCGACTTGCGATCATCAGGACATCCAGCCTAATCAGAATCACAGAATGCCTGGAGATAATCAGTGGGTCCACGTCAGAATGTTAGGCCGTGATCGATTGTCCCTTTCAGGTAACGGAGGATGTGTTTGGCCGCCATCCAGTGGTCCTCCGTCGGCTGATGCATAAACTGACAGACCTTATTGACCGCAAAGGACAGATCAAGTCGAGTCAGAGTGATATACTGAAGGGTGCCCACAATCTGCCGGTACTTGGTCGGGTTGGGGAAGAGAGTACCGGAGAGTTTGGTGAGAACCATGGATGTAGAGAGGGGAGTGGTGACTGGTTTGGCTTCAGAGAGGCCCGCTTGCTGAAGGAGCTTAGAAATATAAGTCTGCCGAGAGAGAAAGAGACCCGAGGGATGAGGGACCACCTCGATGCCGAGAAAATAATGTAGAGGACCCAAATCCTTAATGGAGAAATCGGTCGACAAAGAGGTGATGAGGCGAGATATAAACGCCAAATCATTATCTGTCACAATAATATCATCCACATAGACAAGAACAAATAACTGAATCTCACCATTCGAGTAGAAAAATAGGGAAGAGTCAGTTTTGGACCCCGTAAATCCATTACTGACAAGTGCCTGAGATAGCCGATGAAACTAAGCTCGAGGGGCCTGTTTGAGGCCGTATAGAGACCGATGAAGGAGGCAGACATGACCTGAAAGTGAATGATCTGCGAAACTAGGTGGCTGAGACATATAGACGGTCTCTGTGAGATTGCCATGGAGAAAGGCGTTGTGAACATCGAGCTGGCGAATAGACCATCCATGAGACACGGCCAAGGCAATGATAGTGCGGATCGTCGTGGGCTTGACGACCGGACTAAAAGTCTCCTCGTATTCTACACACGGTTGTTGATGGAATCCCTTAGCGACCAGATGAGCCTTGTATCGCTCCATCAACCCATCCGCTCGCCTTTTGATCTTGAAGACCTACTTGCACCCAACCACATTCATGGTGGCAGATGCCGGAACGAGAGACCAAGTGCCATTTCGAAGAAGGGCATTGAACTCATCAGCCATAGCCCTACGCCACTTAGCATCCTTATTAGCAATGGTAAAGCATGTTGCTTCAAGAAGTGGTGTGGGCGTGGTAGTAGTGTATGTGGATGCGGAAGGAGAGAACATGACTCTAGGTTTCGGGTTAGAGCGCAGGTGCATAGTATGGGTGTGGGGAGGTGGTGGTGGGGTGACACCGGGGGGAGACGACTGTAAGGAGGAGGGGGAAGCCGGAGGAGGGGGGAGGGAGGAGCTAAGGGGGTGCTTAGAGGAGAGGAAGACTGAGAGGGGACGGTATAGGGAGGTGGACGAAAGACGAGACTAGGCTAGAGAGAGTAAGCGGGCAAAGTTGAGTTTAATGGAGGAGTATAAACAGGATGGGGAAAGGTAGGAGGGGGTTCGGCTGAGTTTGTGTTGGGACCGAGAGAGGAGGAGGGGCTCATGGTACGAAACGGGAACTGAAGCTCATCAAACCGAACATGCCTCGCAATATAAAGACGTCGTGTGCGTAGGTTGAGACACCGATAGCCTTGATGGGTAGGACTATAACCTAGAAACACGCAAGGAGACGACCAAAAATCTATCTTATGGGAGTTGTAGGGCCTAAGATATGGAAAACAGAGGCACCCAAAGACCTTTAAAAATAGATAGTCCGGGGAAGAATGGAAGAGACACTAAAAAGGGGTTTGATTTGATGACACTCTGGATGGTAGGCAATTGATGAGGTAGACAGCACTTTCGAAGGCATAATGCCAATAATTTTGAGGAACAGAAGAATGAGCTAATAAAGAAAGGCTAGTTTCAATGACATGACGGTTGCGACGTTCAACAACACCATTTTGTTTGTGAGTGTGAGGGTAAGAGACACAATGAACAATCCCCAAAGTCGAAAAATAAGGAGTTAATTTGCGAAATTCCCCTCCCCAATCAATTTGAATATATTTGAGTTTCGTGTTGAATTGACGTTCAACCATCGCCAAAAACTTAGGAAAGACAGTAAACACCTTAGATTTTTGAGAAATTGGAAAAATCCACATGTACTTGGAATATGCATCAACAAACAGAACAAAATATCGATGACCATCAGAGGACATAGTAGGAGAACGACCCCAAACATCACTAAAAATAAGCTCAAGAACAGAGTTGCATTTATTATTGGAAACTGACAAAGACAACCTAGAAGATTTGCCAAGTTGGCAAGCAGTACATAGAGAAGTAAACTTCAAAGAAGAACAAGGGAGACAATGTCTCTTTATTATAGTCCTAACTAGTTGGCTATGCAGGTGACCGAGATGCTGGTGCCAGATATCAGTTGAGGCCCATTTAGCTAGATGAGCAACAGAGGGGGAATGTGTAGTCACTTGGTTGTGGAGAGTGTAAAGGCCATTTTCACTGGGTCCAATAAGTAGGGTTCGACGGGTGACCTGATCCTTCACAGCAAAAAGGACGGGTGAAACTCAAAAAACATATTGTTATCTTTAGTAAATTATTGGACGGATAATAAAGATTTGGAAATGGTTGGGACATGCAAAATATTGGAAAGATGAAATGATGTAGTAGGTGTGTGTAAGGCGGATGAACCAACATGAGAGATAGGGAGACCTTTACCATTACCAATATGAAGGCTGTCGGAGCCAAGGTAGGACTGAGATTCGTCCAAACGGCCGATATCCGGAGTGACATGGTGATTCATGCCCGTATCTGGAAACCAAGTAGGGAAGGCTACAGACGTAGCTGGCACATTGGTGAAGTGAGCGGAAGGAGAGCTGGCGAGAACACTACGCTAATAGCAGGTAAGAGCAGTGTGATTAGAACCATTGTAGATTTGGCATCGAGTGTTGAACCGCCTACTACACTACCACCACCATTGTTAAAATTCAAGTAGACTGATTGTTGTACCCATGGAACTACTGAGGAGAGAAACCACGATTGGCATAGGTGGATGGGCCAAGTATCGGACCATAAGCAGCGGCCCCGAGAGCAGCCTGGCTGTAGGACGGCAGGCCATAACCTACGGAAGCAATCTGGCCCACAACAGGGAGCCCAGGGGTAGCCTGCCCCTGCCCAGACGCAGCCAGTCCAGGCACAAAGTGCTGCTGGCCCAGGGAAGAGAGGTGACCGGACTGCAGGCCGGCCGAGAGGTAACCTACAGGCAACAGGCCGGCGACTTGTGGCTGGAACATTGCGCCGGTGAGATGTGCCATAGGAGAGACAGCCTCGACAACAGGACGACCATGATCGTAGTCATGACTGAGGAGAAGGGCGTGCAAATCTTCAAAGGAAACGGCTTCGGGGCGAGCATTAAGGGTCGTAATGAGATCTCGGAACTCGGGATGGAGACCCTTAAAGATATATACGTTCAAGTCCGCAGCAGAGATCGGACGGTCAGCGGCGACAAGCGAATTAGAAATATTTTTGGCAAGATAGAGGTAGGCAGTGATTGGGAGATCCTGTTGTTTGAGTTCATGAAGAGCTTCATGTAGTTGAAGGATTCGTGTATTCGAAGGAGACACATAGGCACGCGCCAAAGAAGTCCAGATCTCAGAGGACGTCGTAAGACCGACGATGAGTGGAAAAGCCTCCTCAGAGAGAGTAGAAAGGAGAATAGAGACAACAAGTTGATCTTGTTGCTGCCAAGACAGAAAATCAGCGTTGAACTATGGGGTGGATTGGTCAGCGGAAGGGAGGTGGGTGCGTGGTGGTGGAATGGAGCCGTCAATGTATCCCATTAGGGATTGACTACACAAGAAAGGAGTGATTTGCGTTTTCCAATACAGATAGTTGTGGGGGTTGAGTTTGATGGAGAGGTAGTGACGGGCGTTCTAAACAATGGGTGGTGGTGGTGGTGGGTTGGTTAACACACCGATGGGGGAGGTAGATGATGATTGAGACATGGTGGCCAAGAAACCTAAAAAATCCGGTGCAAAGGGGAAGGTGACACGAGGGTGCTCAGCGACGACGAACGATGCACAAGAACCCTGAAAACTGGCGGCCGGAAAAACTATTGAAGATGGGGAAAAGAAAAAAGAGGGCTGACAGCTACGAGGGTTTATTGGTGGCTAGGGTTTCAAGGCTTTGATACCATATTGTTTTAGAGAATAATAAATCTCTGTATATCATGTTAACCAATATACATATGTGTATATATAGTGAGGTTACAAGAGATGGAAAGTATCTATCTAAATCTCTAAAGATAGTATCTAATCTCTAACTGAATCTCTAATGATATTATCTACAATTATCATATAATATCTCCAATACACGAGAACTACACAACGGATACATAAACTCACAACATACACAAACACCACAATCCACATGAAAAGTCTCCGGAATCTGCAAAACAAAATACAAAAACAAGAATTGAACTCCAATTGAAGAAATCAACTTAACCGGTGTTCTGCATTCCTGCAGCAATACCCTTCATGGTCAAAATGAGGGTATCCTCAAGCCCAGGAGCGTATTCACTGGTAGGGTTAAGTTTAACCAACTCAGCTGCCGGTTTGCTTGAAACAGAGTACTCCCTTGATAAATGGGGTCTCTGTTTAACTTCAAAACTCGGGTCCCTGATCCTCTTCAGTGTGTAAGCTTGGCACACGTTAAGAGTTGTTATGTAAGAGTCACGGAGTTTGAGTCTTTGTTTCAAGTAAGGGTTGCCTTCGAGAAGATCTCTGTGAGCAGCAACCTAAAGAACAACCGAGAGCAAGTTAGGATGGCTTGTTGACTGTACTTCATCCATGAATATCACTAGATGATTACTAATTCAACTTCCTAGATCATCGATAAGCTTTTGATGATTAGAAAATAAAATATAGGGTAAATTCACAAGACTATCATAAACTTTGGGGTGTTTTGCACAAAACTACCATGAAAAAAATGACAACAATTAGGGAAGTGTCATGGTTTTCACACCTAAACTGTTTTGGGCAATTTTTATCCAACATGTCATTTAACGCAGTTAGCAATAATATCTGATAGTCCATGGTATTTTTCTCTAGTTTTGAAAGTTCATAGAAGTTTTCAAAGTTCAAAGTAATTTTCTGAAATTTATCCAAAAATATATAAGTTTGAATCTGAAATTAAAAAAATCATGGTGTCCGGATAGACAATGAGGGCTATGCTGTTTTGTCTGGCCATTCCCAACATTAAAACTACTAACACAATTTCACAAGCAATGGCCTATTATGAGGATTAGAAATTTCTTGTTAATGGTAGTAACAAACAGAAAGTCTAATGCAAAAAAATCTAATAGAACATTAACTGAATGCATAGATATGCTTAAAGTAGAATGAGAAACATATATATAGGGTCTAATGTGAGAAAGTACTCTAACATGACCATGAATAATCTAATTAACCGTGCTATTTCTCGATCACTATGATGAATATTGAACAGGTTAAATCGGTACTTAACTATCATGATTATCCAAGTTTTTTTAGCAATACTTCTAGTCTAGTATTTAAATGTAAAAGGTAAAAGAGTAATAGTTCACCTGAAGAAGAAGACTTTTCGTCTCCTCATAGTTAGTTCTCAGGTGCTCTCCAAATGGCCATAAATCTTCAGAAACAAGCAATTTATCATATAAATTAGCAATGCCAGGATCTCCCTTAGCAAACACCATTTCAACCAAGTCGATTGTGACCCTAAAGAATGGCCACTCGTTGTACATCTGCTGAAGCATGTGCAGATTTCTGATATCCTTTGCCATGATATGCTTGAAAGCTGCACCGAAACCAAGCCACACTGGAAGGTGAAACCTTGTCTGGGTCCATGCAAAGATCCATGGAATTGCACGTAATGATTCGATGCCTCCACTGGCCTTTCTCTTTGATGGCCGACTGCCGATGTTCATCCTCCCATATTCCAACTCAGGTGTGGCCTAAAATTTACAATCAATGTATTAGCAATTTTGATAAGGATATTTCAAGACAGCATGTGCAAAAGGATTAGTATAGCATAAATGAAAATGTCACAATAAACAAGCGGATATGCATCAAAAAAGAGGAAAAGAAACGAGCGCATTCGTAGGAAGTTAGAGGTGGCTCCTATTTAAGCTAAAGTGAGAGTCTTTCGAAATGATTTGGAAACTTGCAATGGATGCCATAAAATGCACCAATTAGAAGTGATCAGATTATAATCAATGAATAAAGGAGGGCTAGAGGTAGATCTAAGAGAAGTTGGTTGGAAGAAATTAAGAATGGTATGGTAATGATTAACTTAGTGGAGGAGACAGCCCTTGACAAAAATGAATGGAAGAGTATGATTCATGTAGCCACCCCCAAACTTTGCAATAGAGGCTTTCTTCTTCTTCTTCTTCTTGTGTATATAATTATATTTCAAGACAGCAACGACGACTGAAATCTTGCACACAGCATATAGAGTAAGAGTTTGGGATTGCATACAAGACGGAAGTATTCCACGAAACGTGGTTCTTTGAACACGATTGATCTGTATTCCTCTGTAGCCACAACAGCCATCTCATCCATGAGCACTCTCCATTCAGGCTTTGGTGAAATTGGGGGGCGCATCCCATGCTCAAGTGTAGCAGCTATAAAACGTTGAAGTGTCCTGAAGCAAAGGTGCTCCTCTCCAAAGGACTGCTCAATGACTTCACCTTGAACTGTCACCCGGAGTGAGCCATGAATTGTGTCCGGAGGTTGAGACAAAATAGCAAGATGAGTAGGACCACCACCTCTTCCAACAGTTCCTCCTCGTCCATGAAACATAGTCAGCTTCACTCCATGATCCTTAGCAACTTTTATAAGCTCTTCTTGAGCTTTATACAATTGCCAAGCAGCAGAGAATCGTCCAGCATCCTTACCAGAATCTGAATACCCAATCATGACCTCTTGCTTCCCATCAATCCTGTTCCTGTACCAGTCAATAGAGAATAGTCTTGTGAGAGCTGCAGGCGCTGCCTCAAGATCAGCGAGTTTCTCAAACAAGGGTACAACTCTTAATGGTTTTTTCACATGGCATTCACGCTGTAAGAGTTCGACAGCAAGGACATCTGATGGAGCAGTTGCCATCGAGATAATATAAGCACCAAAGCTGTCAGCAGGAAGTTCAGCGATCACATGAAATGTATCCAAAACATCAGCAATTTCCTCGGTTTTGTGTAAGTCAGGACCAAATAGAGGGCGCTTGCCACGAAGTTCAGATAATAGCCATTCTTGACGTTTTTCTTCGGACCAATCACGATATGAACCAATGCCTAGATGTTGAGTGATTGCATCAATGACATCAGTGTGCCTATCAGATTCTTGCCTGATGTCGAGTCTAACCAAAGAGAGGCCAAAGGTTGACACTTGGCGCATGAAGTCAAGAAGGCTTCCATCAGCAATGGGTCTATCACTGCATGTACATAGTGATCTATAACATAGCTCGAGGGGTTCCAGGAACTGAAAAGAACCAAAGCAGTAATTAGAATATAATACAAAAGGATGAAGAGAGGAACATCGAGCATCTGTAATATGAGAGCATAGTAAAAGATATCATAAACAAATGAAGATATGCCCATCTTAGATGATAGGTAAAACTTTACCTGTTCAAGATTGGTATATGTAGCCTCCTCAGGAATGTCAGAGAACCCACTTGATAATAAATGGCGGGAGCGTTCACGTGTATTATATAGTTTATCCCTCACGTCAGCAAGTATAACACGATACGGCTCATTTGGAGGAACTTGTTTCCAAAACTCTGCATCAAAAAATTTGTTCAGGTGAGCACTATGAACTGAATGATCTCAATTCTCAATACTCTAGACCACTCATGAATTCAAAAGAACTTCCTCTTCTGGAGTTTAGAAATTTAAAACTGAAAACCATTTAAGTAAATGCAAACACAATGCAGAAACAGAAAGTTCTTTTTCTTAAGAAAGAAGAAAAGAAAGAAAGAAAAAAAGAAAAAAAAGAGTTCTATTTTTTAAGAAAGAGGGGTAAAAAGGATAGTTTTATTTTGTAAGAAAGAGGAAAACAAAAGAAGTAAAACTCCAGAAGTTATCCCAAATATGAATGACCTTTGTGAAGCCCTTGAGTGGTTTATGTGGATAGTATGAAGATGATAGTGGGTGACATTTCTGAAAGAGTTCAGAGATGACTGACACTTAGAGATTTGCCTGACGAAGTTTTGAAAACTTTGCAATCAAACTGGGCATGAGGACTAGTTTCTGTGAGAATAAAGTCTGAAAGGGTAATATCAAAATTTAGGAGAATGAGAATTTCTAGATGAATTGAAAAAAAATAGACTTCATGTAGCAATGACCTCAAGTTTTCTTTATGCATCTATAAACATTCATACCTATATAGTGCTTTGCATCCTTCTTTGAGTTCTGATGAAGTTCTTCTGCCCGGATTCTGAGTTCATCACTGCAACGCCACATAGACAGCTGAACAACAATAGTATGGCATCAGTTACCTGGCTAAAAATATTGCATCAAATAGTTCCTTGTTTGACAAAATATATGATGACTAAGATTATGTTTTTGCCATACCTCAAACATCAGATCTTCTATCTGAGAATAGTACAGTTTTGCAGCCATCATTCTGGCCAATAAGCATACATCTCTGGTGACTTCCGGAGTCACTCTAGGATTTCCTATGTACCACATACAGGTTTAGATCAAATATACATAGATGAACAACAAAAAATTATATATTTATTGTGTAAAGACCTATAAGACAAAGAAAAGCAAGTCTGGAAATTATGGTAATTATGAGGCTGAAATTAGTTAAACCAACTAAAAATTCACCACTGGTATTTCATTCAAAACCAACTTTCAAATGAGCTTATTACCTTAATCTCCACTATTATTATCATGACATGCAAATCCATTATATATAAAAATAAAAGATAAAAAAAGAATAATTTAACTAGAGGACCACCGAGGAAATAAAAAATCTGAAGAACTTTTTCGAATATATCTTACCATCACGATCCCCACCCATCCACGAGGAGAACTGAATCAGAGGAGCATTATAGGGAACACGTTCACTAATTCCAATATTTTTCAGAGCAGTGTCAACACGACGTAAAAATTTAGGAACACCCTTCCATATTGTTTC
The DNA here is from genome assembly GCA_012295165.1 of Asparagus setaceus. Classification (NCBI taxonomy): domain Eukaryota; kingdom Viridiplantae; phylum Streptophyta; class Magnoliopsida; order Asparagales; family Asparagaceae; genus Asparagus; species Asparagus setaceus. Next base: position 19,840,744 of record CM022709.1, on the reverse strand, counting down.
ATGAAAATAGCTCATCCCTGCTCGCATTTCATCTTGCGGAGTGGGTTGAGTTCGTCGGATTTCATCTGTTCTGAAGGCAGCTTGAATCTAGAAAGATGCAGTAGAACACAGCAAATTCAGTAAACAGCTCTTCGTCCAAATAAGAAAGCTGGAACATGAAAAAAATTCAGAATAATGTCTATTTTAATTTTAGTGCAGTCCAGTTCATCTCCTTTTTCTCAAACATTCATGGCCACAAAGAATTTAAAGGAAAAGTAAGCACCAAAATTTGTATGCTTGGTAGAGCTTGCATTGCATATTTTGACTTTCCCACATGAGCAATTTTTATGTTACTGTTTCGTCTTAGTTTTCATGTTTTCATTTATTTGATCCATAGCATATTTGGGTCCTAATTTTGGAATTGGCATAGTATTAATTCTTTGTTACATAAACTTCAAGGACATTGTTTTCCAGGAAATTGATGCCAGTAAACTAAGAGTATTAGTCCAATTAGAAATGTTCAAAAAGGTAAACTGCAAGTGAAAACCTGAGTTTCAGGCCAAGATCATGCTTTTAGTCAACTAAGGTGATTATTCATGACAAGACACATACCTGAAGACAATCAAAACCATTAAATGATCAAACATATAGCCCAACTCCTAAATTCAAATATTTTATGAATGTAATATCTGTTTTTCTCGTCTTTCTGAAATGTTATGGATCATATTCTTTCCATGAGTTCAAGAATCAAACGTATTTTCATTTCTGTTTACCTTTTGTATACTGACATGCCACACACATCACAGAGAAAGGAAGACTTTGACAAGCAATTGATAAAGAATTTAATCATACCAAGTACATATGTTGTGCCGAGATAGTTCTTAAGATGAAAAGGCTTCACTAATAAATGACTGCATAAAGTACAAAAAGCAACCACTTTCATTATAAAACTTCTCGTAACTGGAGAAGAAATTGACGACGATATCCCCAAAATTTGATATAAACCTTGAACATCAAGGAAATGACATGTTAACATTTTTTGGGTGAGAAGTGTTATAAGAGCATTTAGCAAGGTCAGGGTTGAAGATTTCAGCAGGAACATTCTAAACCAATTTCGTGTCTAATAGTTACCTCTCTTTGTAGAGCCTCATCAAGCTCTTGCTTATCATCAGGAGTAATATCCTTTGCATTCAACTGAGCCAAACAATTCCTTATCCTGTGAGCCAAGAAGAAATGTTCCATAAGTATAAAAAAAGGGGTTTTCTGCCCGTTAGTTTTTCCCCCCTAACCATAATGTTAGAATTACGTTAAGCATTACGCAAGCAAATATTACATTATAACTCATCTTTATTGGATTTTATCAGGATTTGCATCATAGGCTAGATAGGAGCAAGTGATACAAACAAAAGGCTTAATTTAGCGAACAGTTAGCATGTAAACTTTTTAAGGGTTGATTACTGAAGGAAAATGTATAATATTGTTAACGATTAGGTATATGTCATATGCTTTAGAATTAAAAACTAAGAAAAATTATAAAAGTCCATGAAATATAAATCAGTTTACTATGAAACAACAAACCTCGCATGCTTCTGAAGCAGGGACCTCCTAACTGACTGTGTCGGATGAGCAGTTAAAACCAGATCCACTGTCTGGTTCTTGAAAGCATCAAAGACCTCCTCTGGAGTCTTACCCAGCTCTGAGACAAGCCTCTTAAAGGTCTCCTCGATGTCTGACTCAGTGGTCGCTGAGTTCTCATCTGCAAAATCTCCCTTTTTCAGCTTGATCCTCCTGCGATTGGCGATCTGGACCTCCTCAGCCAAATTGGCCAGGTTAAGCATGTGCGAGAAAGAGCTAGCAACCACGATGGAGTCACCGGGATCCAAACTGGTAAGAACGTTCCCGAGCTCTTCCAGTTTCTTGGGGTCTTGCTTTCCTTCGTACTCAGCTGACAACTCGTAGCACTCTTGAACCTAAACAACAAGAACCATGACATTTCCAAACAATTAGAAATATTGATAGTCGCATAATGGTTTAACTAGGTGAGCTAGTATTTTCATCAGAATAATGCGAGAGTAATTAATGAACCATGGATCTGAATCATAAGGAGAACCCTTTCATTGCTTTTTTATCCATCTGGATTGCATTACATTAAGCATTAAACTTTCAATAATTTCTTTTCACCCTTCCATATCAATCTTCTTTATGTTGGAATTGTGTCTTTGATTCTTTATATAACTTCATGAGAATTAGATAGGGTTAGAGATCTATCATGATTAGGAGATTGGGTCTCATCATGATTAGGAGTTTGAATCCTATTCTAACTAGGAAGTTAGGCTAGAGATAGTGTTTTGGTTTCCCTATATATATTCTTTTATTATTGGAGGAGAAAAACTAAGAAGGAGAGGAGGGAGAGCCAATATTCTTGTAATCTAGGGTTAGCAGAGGGCGTAACCTAATTCAAGAATTTTGTGCGAGAGGCGATGGTTTCGTAGTCTTTGTCCGTGCAAAAGATTACAACATTGGTGAGGGTTTCGTGGTCTTTATCCGTGCAAAAGATTACGATATTGAGAGAGGGTTTCGCAGTCTTTGTTCGTTCAAAAGATTGCAAGGAGTGGGTTTTAGAGAGAATATGAGAGTTAATTATGTATGTGAGGTTGAGAGATTAAGAGACGAGAGTTGAGTGGTTCCTCTTGTAGTTCTCCCTGATACATACTGAATTTCTCGTATTGTTGCCCCGTGAATATAGGTCGAAATTGGTCGACCGAACCACGTAAATCTCAGTGTTCTTTCTTCTTGATTGTGAGTACTTTTACCTTGTGGATTGTTGATTGGCTTCCGAGTTGCGCATATAGTAGGAGGCGGGGAGAGTAAAAATCCCCAACAAGTGGTATCAGAGCCATGATGATGAATCCGAGAGTTAGTTTTCAAGATAGAAGTCGTCGTCATGCGAGATTGAAGATCGGCGGTACAAGAATCAAGATGAAGAAGAAAAAAGAAGAAGAAGAAAAGTTCACTGGTGGTGAAGGTCCGGCGGACGGTGTAAGAGCAGGTGGCGGAGGAGCAGACAGTGCAGAGGTATGGCAAACGGCGCCGAAGCAGTGATGTAAGCCATCGAGTTTGCGATGGCGGCGTGCCCTAGGGTCCTTTATTGGGTCTCTGGTTGTTCCTGTGAATCGTGAAAATTTGAAGAGACAATCACGTGATTTGATGATGAGGTGATCTTGTGTTTGGAATATTTTGGTGTTTGGTGTTTTGACTACACGTGATAGAGAAAGAAATCATTCTTCACACGTAAGAGAAGGAACCAGATTTTTCGTGCCTAAGATTCGGTGTGTGGCTTTGTATGGTGGTTGGTGTTTTGAGCAAATCCAATGGCTGAGGTTGATCGGAGTGTAGAATGATGAACCGGAGGCATATTTTAGCAATCTAGGAGTCGATTTCAAAGTTTTGGAGTGCTCTAAACGCGATGGAAGGGTTTGATTTTTCAGATTATGCTCAGATTGGTCAGAAAGTGCAAAAAAGTTCTGACGGTGATGGCGAGACAAATCTGATGGCAGATAGGGCAAACAAGTATGCGACGGATGTGACTGGTGTAGAGAAACAGACGTGATTCTAGCAGTAGAGTTGTCAGCATATAATTATTCGGAGTCATCGCAGGAGCATGAATTGGTTGGTGTGTAGCCTCGTGGATGATAGTGCCAAATTAGGTGGAGCTCGCAAGCAGGCACGATCGAGTGATACACAAACACAAGGAGATGGAGATGGTGGCATTGGACTTGAAGACAATGAGCATTCATATTCACTCCAAGCCAAGTGATTGAGGAGATAGAGGCATCCGATTTGTAGTGTGGAGTAGAAGAGGTGCACCAATATGATTCGAGACGAGCGATGCAGGTGGAGTACGAGGATAGCAAGTGGGGGAAGGCTATTGTCAAGTTCAGCTCGAGAGGAGAAGCATGGTTGATTAGCTTATGATGTTAGAGGTGGTGAAGATCTCTTGGTGCGCACAAGAGAGATGGAGGCGCCACGGTGAGGCAGATGAAAGTGAGGGTCATGGGGGCATCCAGGTTGAAGTACGGGTGTTCTGATTAGGAGTGCGGGCGCTTCGATTTGAAGTGCAAAAGAATAGAAGACGCTAGCCGAGAAATAAAGTTTCAAGACGGCGATGATATATCTTCAAGGGAGTTTGAGAATTAAATCCAAGGTAGAGATTGTTGGAATTGTGTCTTTGATTCTTTATATAACTTCATGAGAGGGTTAGAGATCTATCATGATTAGGAGATTCGGTCTCTTCATAATTAGGAGTTTAAATCCTATTCTAATTAGAAAATTAGGCTAGAGATAGAGTTTTGATTTTCCTATATATATATTCTTCTATTATTGGAGGAAAAATCAAGAAGGAGAGGAAGGAGAGCCAATATTCTTGTAATCTAGAGTTAACAGAGGGCGTAGCCTGATTCAAGAATAGTGTGCAAGAGGCGATGGTTTCGTAGTCTTTGTCCGTGTAAAAGATTACAACATTGGCGAGGGTTTTGTGGTCTTTATCCGTGCAAAAGATTACAATATTGAGAGAGGGTTTCGCAGTCTTTGTTCGTTTAAAAGATTGCAAAGAGTGGGTTTTAGAGAGAATATGAGAGTTGATTATGTATGTGAGGTTGAGAGATTGAGAGACGAGAGTTGAGTGGTTCCTCTTGTAGTTCTCCCTGCTACATAGTGAATTTCTCGTATTGTTGCCCCGTGGATGTAGGTCGAAGTTGGTCGACCGAACCACGTAAATCTCAGTGTTCTTTCTTCTTGATTGTGAGTACTTTTATTTTGTGGATTGTTGATTGGCTTCCGAGTTGCGCATATAGTAGTAGGCGGGGAGAGTAAAAATCCCCACACTTTAATCATATGGAAATAAGAGATCTAATTCCGCAACTGCAAGATCAAACTAAATTACCCAAGAGTCTTCACAACGAGCATTCAAAATATATATTTTCACTAAATCAGAAACTGAGTGTTTAACAAGTTTAAACTGGACAAGGTAATTAACTATTGTACAGATGTACTGTGTTACTGTATCAATCTTCACACTAAGAATCATGGATATGAATTACAAGAAGAAAGCTTCATCATTTTGTATATCCAGTCACAATTAAGAAAGTACTTGAATCAGTAAAAATTACTGCAAAAAAAAAAGCACAACCTTTCCACACTCCAAATTCTTAACTCAAAAAATGGCACAAATAAACTTTTTCCAAGTAAGAAATCAGCTTTAAATTCCTCAGAGCATTAAAAAGCACAAATTAACATCAGAAACTCTAAAAAATTCGAGAAAGTTACCGTTTCTCTGATATCCTCGCCGTGCAATTCCTGAAGGATGTCAAGGAACCGATCCAAGAGGAGAGCGTCGTACTCGACGAGCTTGTCGTCCTCCGATACTTTGCTTGGCGCCAAGAGCCTCAATTGGGCGTCAATTGACGCGTGCTTCTCTAGAGATGTCTTCGACATCACCCTCGAGTGCTTCCAACACTTAAAACCCTAGATTTTTTTTGATTTTTTTTTGTTTTTTCCTTTTCCTTTTGTGAGCTGAAGAAAGAGAGAGAGGTTTAGAGATAGAAGAAGACTGATTAGAGGGGGTATTTATAGGGGAAACCAGTAGATAAAGAGAGAGAAAAGACTTCAAATTTGAGTGGAAATATACCGTTTGGATTCTTCCTCTCTCTCTTGAGGAAGAAAGCATCTAAATGACATTTACTTTTGGCATCGTAATAAGCTTGTGGTGTGAAAGAATGATTTTATTTATTTATTTATTTTTTATTTTATTTTATTTTTTTGGGATTTTGATCACCGGTGCTGCAAAAAGTAGCTTGTTTGGAGGGGGCTTATTTTTAGAAGTTTTAAAGCTTTATTAGCTTTTGGCTTTTATGATAAAAATTGTATGAAAACTGTGATATAATAGTTATTTGTTTGGTAAAACTTAGCATATTTAAGTGAGCTTTCAAGCTGGTTTTTCAAAAGCTGAGGTATACCAGCTTTTTAAAATGGGGCTTATAAGCTAAGCTTATTTGGTATTTTACCAAACATATAAATATGAAAAAGCCTTAAAATCTAGTTTGACAAAAAAATTAAGCTCCCCGTGTGATGACCATATTCAAAATTTATTACTTAAAATATCACCTTGTATTGTATTCATTCATATTTTTCATTCAAGAAGGATAATCCCAAAGTTTTTGGTAGTGTAAGGAATCCGAACCAATAGGACCATGTTCCCGACCCTAATTGAATACTTTATTGAATTAAGTTTGGGTAATTTCCTAAATATATCAATTTCTATTAAAAACCAAATTAAAAAGTTACAAATTAAATTCTCGTGATCGTTTTCTACGTTTTATGTTTTTATTTTAGCACCTTAGTTGCATTTAAAAGAGCTGAACTAAATTTGCATAAATAATGTTAAGATGAAGATACTTGGTTTGGTAGGAGGGACGTGACGTGAGGCGAGAGTCAAAAATTAGATTTATCTCGGTAGGAGATTTTTAGAGAGGAAAGTAGAGTGGGGGGAGAGAAAGCACATCACAAAATGAACTAAAAAGTTATAGAGAGAAAAATCCCTTCAAATTGAAAGGACACAAGAGAAGAGAGAAAATAAATTGTAAAAGTAAGCACTTCCCCTCTCCTCTCCTCTCTGCAAACCAAACATTAAGGCTTATGGGGATTTCCATCCCTCCACTTCATTGCACCTTCCCTCCCCTCACATTCCCTCCTCAAACCCCCTATTGGTTTGAAGAGAAATTTTCTCATAAAATTGAAATAAAAACTAAACACAGAAAAATTATCTCTATTCATTATTATTATTATTATTTGAAGTCAACTTTTTAGTTAGGTCTGCTATCTTTCTAATTCTTTCCACTATAACGTTACTATTATATAAAATCCTGAAGTAGACCTTCAGCATCAATACGTTATTTGCTAATTAAAGTGAGACAACGTGAAACCATCACAAGAATCTTACTAGTTATTCCAAGGATTCATGTATGTATTCTTATTTTTTAAGTCAAGTTGAGGTGCATTATCCTTTTAGCATTATTTTGAACATCATGTAAATGTACTAAGATGCCCTGAAATTAAACTTTTGTGCTGTCCAAGTCAACTATGGCTGCTATTCCCCCCTCCCCCCTCCTTTCTTTTTCCTTTTCATGCTAGAAATTGTGTAGTGGTGGAGCCAAATGTATGTCCCTATTATTATACCCTCTGGTTGACAACATGGATTAAGGAGAATTAGCACATTATTTAATTGCTAAATACCAAAAATTAAACATGAAACAAAGTGAGTTAATCTGTCGTAACTTGGCAAACGCAAAAATCATAACGCTTAACATCACTTTCTAGATGAGTTAAAAAACTTAACACCTCCAAGCGAGGGATTTACTACTTCAACTTTGTAAGTGTCGTCTGTCAGCGGATAAGGTTAGAGGATAAGGAGAGTTCACTCCCCCTTTAGCTACCATACACAAAAATATATATAAAAAGGAAATAAAATGAGTTAGTCCCTCTTAATTTGACAAATGCATGTAAAAGGATTAAGTTAACCCTTTAAAGGGTTTAAAATGAATTAACTCCTCACATTGAGGGGTTTACTGATCCACATATTAGATGAGTTAAGAGATAATTATTTATTTTATACAAAAGGATTAATCCTTCTTATTCGCAGATATTAAAGAAGATCACAATGATTGAAATAAATCTTACCTAGCAAGTTAACCAATTTAAACTCTTCAGATTATTAAATGGACAAACTAAATTAAACATCACGTTAATTTCTCTTCCTTAAAACTTTTGCCGAACAGTAAATATGTTAAGAAATAACTCATTTATTCATAAATCAGTGTTCTCAAACTTCTAAAACCATTAAAATTATATTAAATCTTATGTGGTGGGTTAATCAATTTGATCATCTTTTATTCTAAATGGATTAAGTATTTAACCCTTCTTTCTAATCTCTCATCTTTAAATCTTTACCAAACAGAGCCAATGAACTGCACAAGAAAATGATGCATCGGCTCCAAACGCCTTATTTCTATACTATTTTATTAAAAACTTGGCAGGTCAACCAAAAGTTTGAATGACATTTTACAACCAAATAGAAAAATGGGGGTATCTAACTTTTTTTCTTTTCTCTTTCTTTTCCTAAAACATTCTAAACTATAACATGAGTATACAATTGGAGCTTACTAGTTAAATATCTATCACAATTTGTGTTGTAAGAGATATAAATATAAAATTATAAAGTTCTTTTCTAAAATAAATTATTAGATATCAATGAATTAAAATACAATAATTAGAATTTCAATATATTTTAATCAACATATTATCAAAAGTCAAAATATATCCACATACTAGGGTAAAATAATTAAATGTAATAAACTAAAAATAAAATATGAAACATACCCTTCTATTAACGTTATTTAAAGTGTTCTTAGGATGGTATTTTGAAAATAATCCACAAAACTATAATGTACCGTATTTTCTTTCGTTAAAATCATGCCACCAGTCAAATTGTTTCAAATAAGGTAACATAAAATAACTCATTTCAAATAAAACAATATCATAAAAATATCTTATAACTCGATAAAACTTTCTGTAAGTGCCCATTTTATATAATATTTGGGATGATTAAGTTTTCGCATCTATTGCACATGCATTTGCACTTGCGATAATGCTAGTATAATTGAAAAACTTGAGAAGTTTCATTAATTATTATATTAATCACGTAATCTTCTGCAAAAAGAAAATTGTATGAATTTGATGCAGGACTTTGCATAGATTTTTTTTACACTACTAGCAAGGAAGCACGTGCTTTGCACGTGCCCGGTGGAAATTTTGATGATTTAAAGGATTAATTTAAAAATACGAATGATTTCAGGGACTATTATAGGAAAAATCCATTATGGTTAATTATTTGGTCGCTGATTTCACTTTGGTATGCTTAATGTATTTTTCTAACACTTTAATCCAAAATTTCAGACACATTTTGCTTCGATATCTCATCCATATTATATTAGAATTTTCCATTAAACTTATATTATGTCGATCAACACGTGATTAATAAGTGATACGATGCATTTTAAAAAGGACAAAAATAGTGGATGTCCAATGTTATAGTTGCGTGTAGAGTTAAATTTCTTGGTGATTAAAATAATTAAAAAGGAATTTGCCTCTGTACTTCTGATAAGCTTGATTTAGTCTTGATTTCCTATTTATCTGATGTCTTTTTATGAGTGTGCGTGAGATATATAGTTATAGTTAGTACCAGACATTAGATGGTTTGTTGTATATGTGTGCAAGTATATTGATGTGTATGTGTGCAAGTGTATTGTTGCTAATGACAAAGGAAAACAAAGTTAGGAAGAAGACTGACTCTAACGCATGAAAAGAGCGTCCACATGCAATTAAGTTAAAAATGCACGGACAAAATTGTCTCAATAAATTATTCCACAGAACTGCAGTGTCTGGTCCCTATTTTTGTTGCACAAAATTAAAGAAGTATATGTATGACAAGAGAGTATAAGAAGGAAAATACAGCTGATGCTACAGGGCAATTAACATGTTTGGGTGATATAGGATAAAAAAGTACATAACATGAGGTAGGATGAATATTAAAATTTAGAAAACTATTAATTAAGTAGTAGATAATTATACTTAAAATAATAATATGTGTTACTCGGTGATAAGTGCTAGTAAACAAATTGAATGGTGATAAATATAAACTTATAGCTGATTAATCTAAATAATAATATTTTATCACTTGTGGAGACCCAAATGCATTTTCAAAGGTTATTATCTCCTAGAGATGAGCTAGAAATTAGCATACTATTGTAATTAATTAATTAATTAATTTCTACCAAAAATTAATTAATTAATTAATTAGTTTATAATGTCAAGAAAAGGTGGGTTAATTTAAGGTGATGTCTTGATTTAAGAATGTGGTGGGTAAAAGTTCTCATATTATTTAATAACTCTACTTTTATATATATTGAGGAGCATATCGTTGCCGTAGCTTCTTTAGAGTTGTTAGTATCAAAATTCCTATTAGTCCCTTGAATTCTCATAAGTTATTTGAAATAGATCATTATAATTACTAATTCTACTCTTTATTTGAAGAACTGATTTTGGAATGACTTAAGTATCGGAGGACGTAATATCAATTTAAGCTAATTTGAGGGACCAATTTTAAAATATCTTAAGAAAAGAGAGGGGCTAATAGCAATTTAAATGATTTGAAGGACTAATACCAACGTATAAAAGATTTAAGATATTAATATAGAAAAAACCCTTCGATTATTTGGTGGCTTATTTTCATTTTGGTGCACCAGAGTTATCTACCTTTTCACTTTGAAGTCTTAGAGTATTTCTTTTGACAATATATAGAATTTAGTTGGATAAAAGGAGAAACTAATTATTTAATAGTAAATCTCCATCAAAATGTCAGGCTAAATTCTTCAAGTTAAAAATTATATTATTCTACAACCTAAAGTTCATTTAAACTATTTATAAACTTTCAACACATAATTCTGAAGATTTGTAAATAGTTTATTTATACAAATCAAATATTCACATAAGATTTAGGGCTATTTAGTATTGGTCCCTCAAATCTTCAATGATCCTATATTAGCCATTCAAACCTTTGAAATTACTCATAAGTCCCTTAAATTCTATGGGCTCATACAGTATGGTATATCAAAGAAAAATGTGTAAACTTTGGAGCATCAAGTGTCGAGGAAAAATCTCTAAGATATCAAAGTCAAAGTTAGAAAAGTTTTAACTTCAATGTATGAAACTGCAAATAACCCAGCTCCCATTTACGTGTTTAACTACAAACAATTGGCTATGCAACCTATAAAATGTAACTATGTACCGTTTATTATACATCCTAGCATGCAAACTATACACTTAATACTATGTAGGTATCCATTTTATTCTATGTAAATCAGCATTGTATTTTGGGTGTATGAAAATGTATAGAACAATGTGGTTTTCAAATTAAGTGGGGTCAACCTTTGGGTTAAGTAAAATCAAAAACAATTATTATTAATTGCTCCTCAGGCAAAATCAACTATTCATGGGTTCCACCAGATATTATAAAAAATGTATTAGCCAGTTTCTTGGTGGGCCCCGCATGCATTCCGCAAACTTAATGCTCCTTAGGCAAAATCAACTATTCGTGGGTTCCACGAGGTATTATACAAATTGTATTAGCCAATTGCTTGGTGGGCCGCACATGCGTTCCGCAAACATTTTTGTTTCGCAAACTTCCACAAACTTACGTTCGGCTTTTTTATATAACTAAAAATCTCTGAGATATCAAAGTCAAAGTTAGAAAAGTTTTAACTTCAAGGTATGAAACTACAAATAACCTAGCTTCCATTTACGTGTATAACTACAAACAATTGGCTGTGCACCCTATAGAATGTAACTATGTACCGTATATTATACATCCAAGCATGCAAACTATACACTTAAGACTATGTAGGTATCCATTTTGTTCTATGTAAATCAGCATTGTATTTTGGGTGTATAAAAATGTATAGAACTATGTGGTTTTCAAAGTAAATAGGGTCAAGCTTTGGGTTAGGTATAAGAAAAAAGCCTTATTATTAACTGCTCCTCAGGCAAAATCAACTATTCATGGGACCCACCAGGTATTATAAAAATTGTATTAGCCAGTTGCTTGGTGGGCCCCACATGCCTTCCGCAAACATTTTTGTTTCGCAAACTTCCGCAAGCTTATTGCTCTTCAGGCAAAATCAACTATTCGACGGTTCCACCAGGTATTATAAAAATTGTATTAGCTAGTTGCTTGGTGGGCCCTACATGCGTTCATAAACATTTTTGTTTCGCAAACTTCCACAAACTTACGTCGGCTTTTTATATAAATGTGTAAACTTTGGAGCATCAAGTGTGAGGAAAAATCTCGAGATATCAAAGTCAAAGTTAGAAAAGTTTTAACTTCAATGTATGAAACTGCAAATAACCCACTCCCATTTACGTGTTTAACTACAAACAATTGGCTATGCAACCTATAAAATGTAACTATGTACCGTTTATTATACATCCTAGCATGCAAACTATACACTTAATACTATGTAGGTATCCATTTTATTCTATGTAAATCAAGATTGTATTTTGGGTGTATGAAAATGTATAGAACAATGTGGTTTTCAAATTAAGTGGGGTCAACCTTTGGGTTAAGTAAAATCAAAACAATTATTATTAATTGCTCCTCGAGCAAAATCAACTATTCATGGGTTCCACGGATATTATAAAAATGTATTAGCCGGTTTCTTGGTGGGCCCGCATGCATTCCGCAAACTTAATGCTCCTTAGGCAAAATCAACTATTCGTGGGTTCCACGGTATTATACAAATTGTATTAGCCAATTGCTTGGTGGGCGCACATGCGTTCATAAACATTTTTGTTTCGCAAACTTCCACAAACTTACGTTGGCTTTTTTATATAACTAAAAATCTCTGAGATATCAAAGTCAAAGTTAGAAAAGTTTTAACTTCAAGGTATGAAACTACAAATAACCTAGCTTCCATTTACGTGTATAACTACAAACAATTGGCTGTGCACCCTATAGAATGTAACTATGTACCGTATATTATACATCCAAGCATGCAAACTATACACTTAAGACTATGTAGGTATCCATTTTGTTCTATGTAAATGCATTGTATTTTGGGTGTATAAAATGTATAGAACTATGTGGTTTTCAAAGTAAATAGGGTCAAGCTTTGGGTTAGGTATAAGAAAAAAGCCTTATTATTAACTGCTCCTCAGGCAAAATCAACTATTCATGGGACCCACCAGGTATTATAAAAATTGTATTAGCCAGTTGCTTGGTGGGCCCATGCCTTCATAAACATTTTGTTTAGCAAACTTCCAAGCTTATTGCTCTTGAGCAAAATCAACTATTCGACGGTTCCACGGTATTATAAAAATTGTATTAGCTAGTTGCTTGGTGGGCCCTACATGCGTTCCGCAAACTTTTTTGTTCCGCAAACTTCCGCAAACTTATGTTCGGCTTTTTTATATAAATGTGTAAACTTTGGAGCATCAAGTGTCGAGGAAAAATCTCTGAGATACCAAAGTCAAAGTTAGAAAAGTTTTAACTTCAAGGTATGAAGCGCAAATAAACCGACTCCCATTTACGTGTATAACTACAAACAATTGGCTATGCAACCTATAGAATGTAACTATGTACCTTATATTATACATCCTAGCATGCAAACTATACACTTTACACTATGTAGGTATCCATTTTGTTCTATGTAAATCTGCATTGTATTTTGGGTGTATGAAAATGTATAGAACTATGTGGTTTTCAAAGTAAATGGGGTCAAGCTTTAGGTTAAGTATAAGCAAAAGCCTTATTATTAATTGCTCCTCGAGCAAAATCAACTATTCATGGGTTCCACCAGATATTATAAAAATGTATTAGCCGGTTTCTTGGTGGGCCCGCATGCATTCCGCAAACTTAATGCTCCTTAGGCAAAATCAACTATTCGTGGGTTCCACGGTATTATACAAATTGTATTAGCCAATTGCTTGGTGGGCGCACATGCGTTCATAAACATTTTGTTTCGCAAACTTCCGCAAACTTATGTTGGCTTTTTATATAACTAAAAATCTCGAGATATCAAAGTCAAAGTTAGAAAAGTTTTAACTTCAAGGTATGAAACTACAAATAACCTAGCTTCCATTCGTGTATAACTACAAACAATTGGCTATGCAACCTATAGAATGTAACTATGTACCGTATATTATACATCCAAGCATGCAAACTATACACTTAAGACTATGTAGGTATCCATTTTGTTCTATGTAAATCAGCATTGTATTTTGGGTGTATAAAATGTATAGAACTATGTGGTTTTCAAAGTAAATAGGGTCAAGCTTTGGGTTAAGTATAAGCAAAACCCTTATTATTAATTGCTCCTCGAGGCAAAATCAACTATTCATGGGACCCACGGGTATTATAAAATTGTATTAGCCGGTTGCTTGGTGGGCCCCACATGCCTTCATAAACATTTTGTTTTGCAAACTTCCATAAGCTTATTGCTCCTCGGCAAAATCAACTATTCGACGGTTCCACCGGTATTATAAAATTGTATTAGCTAGTTGCTTGGTGGGCCTACATGCGTTCATAAACTTTTTGTTCCGCAAACTTCGCAAACTTATGTTGGCTTTTTATATAAATGTGTAAACTTTGGAGCATCAAGTGTCGAGGAAAAATCTCGAGATACCAAAGTCAAAGTTAGAAAAGTTTTAACTTCAAGGTATGAAGCGCAAATAACCCACTCCCATTTACGTGTATAACTACAAACAATTGGCTATGCAACCTATAGAATGTAACTATGTACCTTATATTATACATCCTAGCATGCAAACTATACACTTTACACTATGTAGGTATCCATTTTGTTCTATGTAAATCAAGATTGTATTTTGGGTGTATGAAAATGTATAGAACTATGTGGTTTTCAAAGTAAATGGGGTCAAGCTTTAGGTTAAGTATAAGCAAAAGCCTTATTATTAATTGCTCCTCGCAAAATCAACTATTCATGGGTCCCACCGTGTATTATAAAATTGTATTAGCCAGTTGCTTGGTGGGCCCGCATGCCTTCCGCAAACAATTTTGTTTCGCAAACTTCCGCAAGCTTATTGCTCCTCAGGCAAAATCAACTATTCGACGGTTCCACCAGGTATTATAAAAATTGTATTAGCTAGTTGCTTGGTGGGCCCTACATGCGTTCATAAACTTTTTGTTCCGCAAACTTCGCAAACTTATGTTCGGCTTTTTTATATAAATGTGTAAACTTTGGAGCATCAAGTGTCGAGGAAAAATCTCTGAGATACCAAAGTCAAAGTTAGAAAAGTTTTAACTTCAAGGTATGAAACTGCAAATAAACCAGCTCCCATTTACGTGTATAACTACAAACAATTGGCTATGCAACCTATAGAATGTAACTATGTACCTTATATTATACATCCTAGCATGCAAACTATACACTTTACACTATGTAGGTATCCATTTTGTTCTATGTAAATCTGCATTGTATTTTGGGTGTATGAAAATGTATAGAACTATGTGGTTTTCAAAGTAAATGGGGTCAAGCTTTAGGTTAAGTATAAGCAAAAAGCCTTATTATTAACTGCTCCTCAGGCAAAATCAACTATTCATGGGTCCCACCAGGTATTATAAAAATTATATTAGCCAGTTGCTTGGTGGGCCCCGCATGCCTTCCGCAAACAATTTTGTTTCGCAAACTTCCGCAAGCTTATTGCTCCTCAGGCAAAATCAACTATTCGACGGTTCCACCAGGTATTATAAAAATTGTATTAGCTAGTTGCTTGGTGGGCCCTACATGCGTTCCGCAAACTTTTTTGTTCCGCAAACTTCTGCAAACTTATGTTCGGCTTTTTTATATAGATGTGTAAACTTTGGAGCATCAAGTGTCGAGGAAAAATCTCTGAGATACAAAAGTCAAAGTTAGAAAAGTTTTAACTTCAAGGTATGAAACTGCAAATAACCCAGCTCCCATTTACGTGTATAACTACAAACAATTGGCTATGCACCCTATAGAATGTAACTATGTACCATATATTATACATCATAGCATGCAAACTATACACTTTACACTATGTAGGTATCCATTTTGTTCTATGTAAATCAACATTGTATTTTGGGTGTATGAAAATGTATAGAACAATGTGGTTTTCAAAGTAAATGGGGTCAAGCTTTGGGTTAAGTATAAGCAAAAACCCTTATTATTAATTGCTCCTCAGGCAAAATCAACTATTTGTGGGTCCCACCAGGTATTATAAAAATTGTATTAGCCAGTTGCTTGGTGGGCCCCGCATGCCTTCCGCAAACATTTTTGTTTTGCAAACTTCCGCAAGCTTATTGCTCCTCAGGCAAAACCAACTATTCGACGGTTCCACCAGGTATTATAAAAATTGTATTAGCTAGTTGCTTGGTGGGCCCTACATGCGTTCTGCAAACTTTTTTGTTCCGCAAACTTCCGCAAACTTATGTTCGGCTTTTTTATATAGATGTGTAAACTTTGGAGCATCAAGTGTCGAGGAAAAATCTCTGAGATACAAAAGTCAAAGTTAGAAAAGTTTTAACTTCAAGGTATGAAACTACAAATAACCCAGCTCCCATTTACGTGTATAACTACAAACAATTGGCTATGCACCCTATAGAATGTAACTATGTACCATATATTATACATCCTAGCATGCAAACTATACACTTTACACTATGTAGGTATCCATTTTGTTCTATGTAAATCAACATTGTATTTTGGGTGTATGCAAATGTATAGAACAAAGTGGTTTTCAAAGTAAATGGGGTCAAGCTTTGGGTTAAGTATAAGCAAAAACCCTTATTATTAATTGCTCCTCAGGCAAAATCAACTATTCGTGGGTTCCACCAGGTATTATAAAAATTGTAATAGCCAGTTGCTTGGTGGGCCCCGCATGCGGTCCACAAACTTTTTTGTTCCGCAAACTTCTGCAAGCTTATTGGTCCTCAGGCAAAATCAACTATTCGTGGCTTCCACCAAGTATTATTAAAATTATATTGGCCAGTTGCTTGGTGGGCCCCGCATGCGTTCCGCAAACTTTTTTGTTCCACAAACTTATGTTCGGCTTTTTTATATAAATGTGTAAACTTTGGAGCATCAAGTGTCGAGGAAAAATCTCTGAGATATCAAAGTCAAAGTTAGAAAAGTTTTAACTTCAAGGTATGAAACTGCAAATAACCTGGTATAACTACAAACAATTGGCTATGCACCCTATAGAATGTAACTGTGTACCATATATTATACATCCTAGCATGCAAACTATACACTTAATACTATGTAGATATCCATTTTGTTCTATGTAAATCTACATTGTATTTTGGGTGTATGAAATTGTATAGAACTATGTGGTTTTCAAAGTAAATGGGGCCAAGCTTTAGGTTAAGTATAAGCAAAAACCCTTATTATTAACTGCTCCTCAGGCAAAATCAACTATTCATGGGTCCCACCAGGTATTATAAAAATTGTAATAGCCAGTTGCTTGGTGGGCCCGCATGCGTTCATAAATATTTTGTTTCGCAAACTTATTGCTCCTCAGGCAAAATCAACTATTCGTGGGTTCCACTAGGTATTATAAAAATTGTATTAGCTAGTTGCTTGGTGGGTCCCGCATGCGTCCCGCAAACTTTTTTGTTCCGCAAACTTCTGCAAACTTATGTTCGGCTTTTTTATAAATCTAAAAATCTCTAAGATATCAAAGTCAAAGTTAGAAAAGTTTTAACTTCAAGGTATGAAACTGCAAATAATATAGCTCTCATTTACGTGTATAACTACAAACAATTGGCTATGCAACCTATAGAATGTAACTATGTACCGTATATTATACATCCTAGCATGCAAACTATACACTTAATACAATGTAGGTATCCATTTTGTTCTATGTAAATCAGCATTGTATTTTGGGTGTATGAATATGTATAGAACTATGTGGTTTTCAAAGTAAATGGGGTCAAGCTTTGGGTTAAGTATAAGCAAAACCCTGTATTATCAATTGCTCCTCAGGCAAAATCAATATTCATGGGTCCCACCTGGTATTATAAAAATTAAATTAGCCAGTTGTTTGGTGGGCCCCGCATGCGTTTCTTAAACTTTTTGTTCCGCAAACTTATTGCTCCTTAGGCAAAATCAACTATTTGTGGGTTCCACCAAGTATTATAAAAATTGTATTAGCCAGTTGCTTGGTGGGCCCGCATCGTTCATAAGCTGTTTTATTCTGTATACTTCCATAAACTTATGTTCGGCTTTTTTATATAATTGTGTAAACTTTGGGGCATCAAATGTCGAGGAAAAATCTCTGAGATATCAAAGTCAAAGTTAGAAAAGTTTTAACTTCAAGGTATGAAACTGCAAATAACCCAGCTCTCATTTATGTGTATAACTACAAACAATTGGCTATGCACCCTACAGAATGTAACTATGTACCGTATATTATACATCCTAGCTTGTAAACTATACATTTAATACTATGTAAGTATCCATTTTGTTCTATGTAAATCAGGATTGTGCTTTGGGTGTATGAAAATGTATAGAACAATGTGGTTTTCAAAGTAAATGGGGTCAAGCTTTGGGTTAAGCATAAGAAAAAACCCTTATTATTAATTGCTCCTCCGGCAAAATCAACTATTCATGGGTCCCACCAGGTATTATAAAAATTGTATTAGCCAATTGCTTGGCGGGCCCCGCATGCGTTCCGCAAACTTTTTAGTTCTGTAAACTTTCGCAAACGTATTACTCCTCAGGCAAAATCAACTATTTGTGGGTTCCACAAGGTATTATAAAAATTGTATTAGCTAGTTGCTTGGTGGGCCCTACATGCGTTCCGCAAACTTTTTTGTTCCGCAAATTTCCGCAAACTTATGTTCGACTTTTTTATATAGATGTGTAAACTTTGGAGCATCAAGTGTCGAGGAAAAATCTCTGAGATACAAAAGTCAAAGTTAGAAAAGTTTTAACTTCAAGGTATGAAACTGCAAATAACCCAGCTCCCATTTACGTGTATAACTACAAACAATTGGCTATGCACCCTATAGAATGTAACTATGTACCATATATTATACATCCTAGCATGCAAACTATACACTTTACACTATGTAGGTATCCATTTTGTTCTATGTAAATCAACATTGTATTTTGGGTGTATGAAAATGTATAGAACAATGTGGTTTTCAAAGTAAATGGGGTCAAGCTTTGGGTTAAGTATAAGCAAAAACTCTTATTATTAATTGCTCCTCAGGCAAAATCAACTATTCGTGGGTCCCACCAGGTATTATAAAAATTGTATTAGCCAGTTGCTTGGTGGGCCCCGCATGCCTTCCGCAAACATTTTTGTTTTGCAAACTTCCGCAAGCTTATTGTTCCTCAGGCAAAATCAATTATTCGACGGTTCCACCAGGTATTATAAAAATTGTATTAGCTAGTTGCTTGGTGGTCCCTACATGCGTTCATAAACTTTTTGTTCATAAACTTTCGCAAACTTATGTTCGGCTTTTTTATATAGATGTGTAAACTTTGGAGCATCAAGTGTCGAGGAAAAATCTCTGAGATACAAAAGTCAAAGTTAGAAAAGTTTTAACTTCAAGGTATGAAATTGCAAATAACCCAGCTCCCATTTACGTGTATAACTACAAACAATTGACTATGCACCCTATAGAATGTAACTATGTACCATATATTATACATCCTAGCATGCAAACTATACACTTTACACTATGTAGGTATCCATTTTGTTCTATGTGAATCAACATTGTATTTTGGGTGTATGCAAATGTATAGAACAATGTGGTTTTCAAAGTAAATGGGGTCAAGCTTTGGGTTAAGTATAAGCAAAACCCTTATTATTAATTGCTCCTCGGCAAAATCAACTATTCGTGGGTTCCACCAAGTATTATAAAATTGTAATAGCCAGTTGCTTGGTGGGCCCGCATGCGTCCACAAACTTTTTGTACCGCAAACTTCTAAGCTTATTGCTCCTCAGGCAAAATCAACTATTCGTGGCTTCCACCAAGTATTATTAAAATTATATTGGCCAGTTGCTTGGTGGGCCTACATGCGTTCGCAAACTTTTTGTTCCACAAACTTATGTTCGGCTTTTTATATAAATGTGTAAACTTTGGAGCATCAAGTGTCGAGGAAAAATCTCTGAGATACAAAAGTCAAAGTTAGAAAAGTTTTAACTTCAAGGTATGAAACTGCAAATAACCCAGCTCCCATTTACGTGTATAACTACAAACAATTGGCTATGCACCCTATAGAATGTAACTATGTACCATATATTATACATCCTAGCATGCAAACTATACACTTTACACTATGTAGGTATCCATTTTGTTCTATGTAAATCAACATTGTATTTTGGGTGTATGAAAATGTATAGAACAATGTGGTTTTCAAAGTAAATGGGGTCAAGCTTTGGGTTAAGTATAAGCAAAAACTCTTATTATTAATTGCTCCTCAGGCAAAATCAACTATTCGTGGGTCCCACCAGGTATTATAAAAATTGTATTAGCCAGTTGCTTGGTGGGCCCCGCATGCCTTCAGAAACATTTTGTTTTGCAAACTTCCGCAAGCTTATTGTTCCTCAGGCAAAATCAATTATTCGACGGTTCCACCAGGTATTATAAAAATTGTATTAGCTAGTTGCTTGGTGGTCCCTACATGCGTTCTGCAAACTTTTTTGTTCCGCAAACTTTCGCAAACTTATGTTCGGCTTTTTTATATAGATGTGTAAACTTTGGAGCATCAAGTGTCGAGGAAAAATCTCTGAGATACAAAAGTCAAAGTTAGAAAAGTTTTAACTTCAAGGTATGAAATTGCAAATAACCCAGCTCCCATTTACGTGTATAACTACAAACAATTGACTATGCACCCTATAGAATGTAACTATGTACCATATATTATACATCCTAGCATGCAAACTATACACTTTACACTATGTAGGTATCCATTTTGTTCTATGTGAATCAACATTGTATTTTGGGTGTATGCAAATGTATAGAACAATGTGGTTTTCAAAGTAAATGGGGTCAAGCTTTGGGTTAAGTATAAGCAAAAACCCTTATTATTAATTGCTCCTCAGGCAAAATCAACTATTCGTGGGTTCCACCAAGTATTATAAAAATTGTAATAGCCAGTTGCTTGGTGGGCCCCGCATGCGGTCCACAAACTTTTTTGTACCGCAAACTTCTGCAAGCTTATTGCTCCTCAGGCAAAATCAACTATTCGTGGCTTCCACCAAGTATTATTAAAATTATATTGGCCAGTTGCTTGGTGGGCCCCGCATGCGTTCCGCAAACTTTTTTGTTCCACAAACTTATGTTCGGCTTTTTTATATAAATGTGTAAACTTTGGAGCATCAAGTGTCGAGGAAAAATCTCTGAGATATCAAAGTCAAAGTTATAAAAGTTTTAACTTCAAGGTATGAAGCGCAAATAACACAGTATAACTACAAACAATTGGCTATGCACCTATAGAATGTAACTGTGTACCATATATTATACATCCTAGCATGCAAACTATACACTTAATACTATGTAGATATCCATTTTGTTCTATGAAAATCTACATTGTATTTTGGGTGTATGAAATTGTATAGAACTATGTGGTTTTCAAAGTAAATGGGGCCAAGCTTTAGGTTAAGTATAAGCAAAAACCCTTATTATTAACTGCTCCTCAGGCAAAATCAACTATTCATGGGTCCCACCAGGTATTATAAAAATTGTATTAGCCAATTGCTTGGTGGTCCCCGCATGCGTTCCGCAAATATTTTTGTTTCGCAAACTTATTGCTCCTCAGGCAAAATCAACTATTCATGGGTTCCACTAGGTATTATAAAAATTGTATTAGCTAGTTGCTTGGTGGTCCCCATGCGTTCATAAACTTTTTGTTCCGCAAACTTCGCAAACTTATGTTGGCTTTTTATAAATCTAAAATCTCTAAGATATCAAAGTCAAAGTTAGAAAAGTTTTAACTTCAAGGTATGAAGCGCAAATAATATAGCTCTCATTTACGTGTATAACTACAAACAATTGGCTATGCAACCTATAGAATGTAACTATGTGCAGTATATTATACATCCTAGCATGCAAACTATACACTTAATACAATGTAGGTATCCATTTTGTTCTATGTAAATCAGCATTGTATTTTGGGTGTATGAATATGTATAGAACTATGTGGTTTTCAAAGTAAATGGGGTCAAGCTTTGGGTTAAGTATAAGCAAAACCACAGTATTATCAATTGCTCCTCGAGGCAAAATCAATATTCATGGGTCCCACCGTGTATTATAAAATTGTATTAGCCAGTTGCTTGGTGGGCCCATGCGTTCATAAATATTTTTGTTTCGCAAACTTATTGCTCCTCAGGCAAAATCAACTATTCGTGGGTTCCACTAGGTATTATAAAATTATATTAGCTAGTTGCTTGGTGGGCCCGCATGCGTTCATAAACTTTTTGTTCCAAACTTACGCAAACTTATGTTCGGCTTTTTATAAATCTAAAATCTCTAAGATATCAAAGTCAAAGTTAGAAAAGTTTTAACTTCAAGGTATGAAGCGCAAATAATATAGCTCTCATTTACGTGTATAACTACAAACAATTGGCTATGCAACCTATAGAATGTAACTATGTGCAGTATATTATACATCCTAGCATGCAAACTATACACTTAATACAATGTAGGTATCCATTTTGTTCTATGTAAATCAGCATTGTATTTTGGGTGTATGAATATGTATAGAACTATGTGGTTTTCAAAGTAAATGGGGTCAAGCTTTGGGTTAAGTATAAGCAAAACCCTGTATTATCAATTGCTCCTCAGGCAAAATCAATATTCATGGGTCCCACCTGGTATTATAAAAATTAAATTAGCCAGTTGTTTGGTGGGCCCATGCGTTCTTAAACTTTTTGTTCCGCAAACTTATTGCTCCTTAGGCAAAATCAACTATTTGTGGGTTCCACCAAGTATTATAAAAATTGTATTAGCCAGTTGCTTGGTGGGCCCCGCATGCGTTCCGCAAACTGTTTTATTCTGTATACTTCCATAAACTTATGTTCGGCTTTTTTATATAATTGTGTAAACTTTGGGGCATCAAATGTCGAGGAAAAATCTCTGAGATATCAAAGTCAAAGTTAGAAAAGTTTTAACTTCAAGGTATGAAGCGCAAATAACCCGACTCTCATTTTTGTGTATAACTACAAACAATTGGCTATGCACCCTCTGAGAATGTAACTATGTACCGTATATTATACATCCTAGCTTGTAAACTATACATTTAATACTATGTAAGTATCCATTTTGTTCTATGTAAATCGAGTTGTGCTTTGGGTGTATGAAAATGTATAGAACAATGTGGTTTTCAAAGTAAATGGGGTCAAGCTTTGGGTTAAGCATAAGAAAAACCCTTATTATTAATTGCTCCTCCCAAGAAAATCAACTATTCATGGGTCCCACTGGTATTATAAAAATTAAATTAGCCAGTTGTTTGGTGGGCCCATGCGTTTCTTAAACTTTTTGTTCCGCAAACTTATTGCTCCTTAGGCAAAATCAACTATTTGTGGGTTCCACCAAGTATTATAAAAATTGTATTAGCCAGTTGCTTGGTGGGCCCCGCATGCGTTCCGCAAACTGTTTTATTCTGTATACTTCCATAAACTTATGTTCGGCTTTTTTATATAATTGTGTAAACTTTGGGGCATCAAATGTCGAGGAAAAATCTCTGAGATATCAAAGTCAAAGTTAGAAAAGTTTTAACTTCAAGGTATGAAACTGCAAATAACCCAGCTCTCATTTTTGTGTATAACTACAAACAATTGGCTATGCACCCTACAGAATGTAACTATGTACCGTATATTATACATCCTAGCTTGTAAACTATACATTTAATACTATGTAAGTATCCATTTTGTTCTATGTAAATCAGGATTGTGCTTTGGGTGTATGAAAATGTATAGAACAATGTGGTTTTCAAAGTAAATGGGGTCAAGCTTTGGGTTAAGCATAAGAAAAAACCCTTATTATTAATTGCTCCTCCGGCAAAATCAACTATTCATGGGTCCCACCAGGTATTATAAAAATTGTATTAGCCAATTGCTTGGCGGGCCCATATCGTTCATAAACTTTTAGTTCGTAAACTTTCGCAAGCGTATTACTCCTCGGGCAAAATCAACTATTTGTGGGTTCCACGGGTATTATAAAATTGTATTAGCTAGTTGCTTGGTGGGCCTACATCTTTGTTGCGGTAAAAGTCGGGATGATTGTCATTGATTTGAATTTGCTACGGCTTCTTTTGCCTACAACAAAATTCAAAAAGAAATTGCCTTTTATTTTAAAGTACAATGAAAATCAAAAAAGATTGCGACTTCTTCCTAAACAAACACGAGGATCTGTTATGTCGAGGTCCTAAGCTTGCGTCAGTTCTTTGCTGTCTTAGGGGACTTTTGTGTCCGTGGACCACAGCGCAATTCGATCGGTAGAGACCGGGTTCGAACTACAGATGTAAAGGGGCTCGTTTCACGAAGGAAGCGAAGCGCTGAGGGATCACACTCACAAAGGAGAGGATCGCTGGCGGGTGAGATCTACTAGGAGAAATCCTGGCTATCCACGAGATTAAGGCGAAGCTTAATCTAGAGGGTATCTGTAGTTCGACCGAATTCGGTTACCTTTGCTTATAGATCGGCGTCGGTGGACTTGAGCTCGCCGGGTGCAGAGCATCGTAGATTACTCGTAGATCTCGCAAGAATTCTTGAAGTCCGAGCTCTTCCAAATCACCAAAAATCCAAGCCTCCGGAAGCCTTGAAATCCCCCCCAAATCCAAGACCTTGTCCCTCAAGAAGACACCCCTATTTATACAAATGCAGTGATGATGGCTCGACCACTTGGTAGAACCACCTCGGCTCCTGGTAGAGACACCTCGACCAAGTTGGCGAGGTGGCTCGACAAAGTGGCCGAGCCACCTTGGCCATTTGGCCGAGGTGTCGTCTCACGTCGTTTTCCGGCGTTTTCGTCTCTCGGGCTCGGGTTCCATCTGTACTTGATTCCGGAACTAACTCTTGGTTCATTCCGGTTCAACGGTCCCGAAATCCGATCGTCCGTTCAAGTCGGTTTAAGCCGTGCTTGTGGCTAATGGGTTCGCCGTCGAGTTCGCGTCTTAACGATTCGGCGTCCGTATCATTCGATGGGTTGTCATTCGCCGACTCTCGTCACGAGTTGGTTTGGGGATCTTGTAAGTATTTTTCAACGCCACAGATACCCTCCAAAGCGTCTCGGTCTCAATTCTTAATGATGCAGGATGCTTTGGACATGATGGTTCCGACCTTGATGGTGAGGGTCCCAAAAGATAGCTTCAAGTCTTCGATTCTTTCGGATCATCCGGTTCTTTGTAGGATTCACGATAAGATCGCGGTCTTTGCATTTATTGTCGACCGTTTGTTGAAATCTTGATTCAAGTCGGTGGGTGAGTTTTGCTTGTAACTTCGTGTCGGTTGGTTGTTGTTTGACCAACCATCGGACTTTGGACTTATCCGTATGTCGGCGAACTCCTTGTTGGCGACATGTTGGTTGTGTCGAGTACATGGAATTTCATAACCCTCAGTCGGCTATTTCTTCCATCATCACGTGTGTTGTTGGTTTAACCACAGCGGGAGGACTAATCTTTTCATGGAGATACCCTCCAAGGATTCCTTGTCGAAACAAGAGACCATTTGGCTTTCAACCATCGTCCTAGCCGATTCGTGAGTGCAGCGCTTTGACCGTTGTTGGGATATGATTACCCACGGTGGGAGAAGTTTCTTCGGGACTGGACACGTTGTCCGGTGTCGTCATGACTTTCACGCCTCGTCAGATTATTCCTCTCTTGGATATTATGGTGGGAGGAAATTAAGGGTTATCGAGTTATCCTTAAGAATATGGATTTATTCTCCAGGAACTCCTCGTTGAAAATTTGGAAGCGGTTTATACTCGTAATCCTAGTTGGGTAGGATTAGGCGGCGTTGATGCGTCGATGCAATCCATACGATCGAGTTATCCCTAAGAATATTTCTTGTGAGAATATTCTTAGGGAACTTCTCGACAAATTAGGAAGCGGTTTATACTCGTAATCCTAGTTGGAGTAGGATTAGGCGGCGTTGATGCGTCGATGCAATCCATACGATCGAGTTATCCCTAAGAATATTTCTTGTGAGAATATTCTTCGGGAACTTCGATAAATTAGGAAGCGGTTTATACTCGTAATCCTAGTTGGAGTAGGATTAGGCGGCGTTGATGCGTCGATGCAATCCGCACGATCGAGTTATCCCTAAGAATATGTCTTGTGAGAATATTCTTCCGGGAACTTCTCGACAAATTAGGAAACAGTTTATACTCGTATTCCTAGTTGGAGTAGGATTGGGCAACGCGTTGATTGGCGTCAGTGCAATTCGCGAGGTGTTATCCTGCCGAATAAACCTTCAGAATCTTTCCCAATATAGCGGAGGAATTAGGAGCCAATCAACGGACTGATTTAGCGCTATCTTGACATCCAAACAAGGTTCCAATTAGGACTCCTAATTAGGGGCTGATTAGAGTCCTAATTAGAATTGATTTGGACTCCAATTAGAATTCCTACTTCTTGCCAAATAGGAGTCCTTGTTCAAAGAGGATTGGGTGCATATGGGGTTGTTATAAATACCCATAATCCTCTTATTCTTCTGACCTAGGCCGGCCCCCCCTATGCTCTCTCTCTCTCTCTTGTTTTCACCTCGCTTCTCGCCGTCGTATCTTCTTCGATCAACACGGTATGCACACGAGAGTTTTACAAGGTTTTTTTATCTTTTTCTTCTCTCTTTTCTTTGTGTATGCAGGTGATGAAAACCACGAGGGGAGAAGGACGAGGCCGTGGTCGGCGGGGCGGCGCCGGCAGCAGCGGCAACGGGAAGCGGCGCCAGCAGTCTGCCAGCCAATGTAAGCGCCAGCGCCAGCGCCAGCGCCAGCGCCAGCGCCAGCGCCAGCGCCAGCGAGCTACTGCGCCGTAACCCGTCTTCTGCGCCCGTAGCCGTGCACGAGTGGCTGGCGCCAGCGCCGGCTACTGGCGCTTCAGGCGCCAGCCGGCAGCGGCGTCATGGCCTTCGTCGTGTGCTTCGGCGTCGGATTTTGTAGCTTTTGACACTTTATTTGCGATCTTCAAGCGTGTATCGACTCTATTTGTCTTCTTTTGCGGTTTCGATGTCGTCCACGAAGATCTCATGTTCCGAGGAGTCGATCAACTTCGCTGCGGCGTGAATGCGCCTCCTTCTTTGGTGGTGCGTCGGCGTCATCATATTCTCGTACATATATCGTTATATCCCGCTTGGCTCTCCTTTGTGGCGATTGGGAAGAGCGAAATCCTCCTTTGTGGGGATTGGCTTGGTGTGTACACCGTTATGACCCAGCCGTTCTCCTTTGTGAGGCGATTGGGAAGAGCCGAGATTCTCCTTCGTGAGGATCGAGGCTTCAAAATCACCGTCTCGATGTTTTAGCGGGGCGATTTCACACCGTACTCTGCATACGTAGAGCGGAATATATTGCCGCTTTGTTTACACGACTATATTCATCGTTCTCAGGGTATTTATCTGGATGAAATCGTCATACCGATATAAGGTAAATGACTCAATCTCATGGGTTTAGAAGAGTTCTCGCCTTATCTTGTTTCCTTTTCAAGATATTCCTCCTAAATGATCTGTTAACCCTTTGTTCTCTTGTGGTGGCGGATGCTCGATGATTATTAGTCTGCCGAAGGCTCCAAATGTCAAATCTCGATTCTTAAGGTCATCAGGAAGACCTCTTTCCACCGAGAAGCGAACGCGTGGCGAACACCCGAGGAAGAAACCCATGGCTTGAGCCTACTATCATAATTTGGATGGCGAGTTTGAGGATCGTTTCCATCATCCGCTCCACGCCTCCCTTGCGGCCTTGGCGGCAGGGATTTCCCAACCCTTCGAGTATAGAGGCGGGTGGAGGCCCGAGTTAATCTTGGCGGACCACTTCCACGAATTCAACCTATTGCCGAGATTGCCCGGGCCAAAAATGCCGTTCGACTCGGTTCGTGATGGGTCTCCTTGTTGTTGGAGAATGGTTTGAAGCAGCGATCTCTATTATCGAGGTTAGATGGGCGACTTTTATGGTCTTACGCCCATTCATATTGAGTATCTTGGAGGCGTGTTGGTGGCCCTCGGCTAGCTAATCGTTGTGAGCAAAAGCTCACTAGGCTAACTCTTGCATACCGTGTGGATGATTTAGCCTTTTGAACCGGACGATGAGGTGATGCGACTTCGTCGGCGGCTTCGGATCAAGGCTTCGTGAGCAGCCCTTAGCGAGGAGAATATCGAGCAAGAGGTCATCTTTGGGAACTCATATGGCGGCGGCAGCGGCAAAGATAAATCGTGCGTCTATGTCGAGCGCCGCGAATCGGGACTGTTCAAGGGAGAAGCGTTGAAGGATTTCGCAGCGTGAGTGCACGAGTCGGGATGTCAGCGAGCGTGAAAGCAAGTCCTCGGCGTCGTCGGGAACATGCGGCCGCTATTGCCGCTAATTCAAGAGGAACTTGAGAAGGAAGCCAAGGCTTCGGGTTCGGCGATCCGGGGAGGAAAAATTAGCGGCTGTCAAGTGACCTTGCTTCCTTCACATTCTTGGATTGCGCCAATGAAGTCCGATGTCTTTGCGAGACTTCTTTGTTCGGCCAGTCGTTCGATTTTTATTTAGATGTATTATCATAACTTTGCTTGAATCAATTGTCTCGACAATTGTAGCTCCTTTATATTTGCTTCAAATGAATAAGATCTGTTCCTTTCATTGCTTATTATGATTCTTTTATTTAAATGCGAAATAATTAACCATAATACTTATAGGATTTTGGCAAACCCTCGACCATTAACGGGTTTGATTAGCCTTTACCAACTATCGTTTGAGTTGGGCTGGCGTCGCGGATTATCCGGATCCGTTCATGCGTGGCGTTGTGCTAGAAGAATGAAACTCTTCTAGACTTCGTTGCTATGATATTGAATA
Organism: Asparagus setaceus; assembly: GCA_012295165.1. Lineage (NCBI taxonomy): Eukaryota > Viridiplantae > Streptophyta > Magnoliopsida > Asparagales > Asparagaceae > Asparagus > Asparagus setaceus. Next base: position 19,812,117 of record CM022709.1, on the reverse strand, counting down.
CATAGACTTCGGTACTCTTTTCGGGCAAGAGACCACCCGACAGCGTGTTACCGTAGACTCATCCCTTCTTAGGCTTCGGGATGAAATACCCGAATCAAACTCGGTGTCTTCTTCAATCGGAGAAAGACTAAACCGACAGCGTGTGGCGTTGGCTTTATCCTTCTTAGGCTTGAATAAAATACCCGAGTCGAACTCGGTGTCTTCTTCAATCGGAAAAAGACTAAGCCGACAGCAGCGTGTGGCGTTGACTTTAGGGTTATTAGCCAACCCGACCCTCAGCGGGTTTGATGAGCCTTTACCAACTATCGTTTGAGTTGGGCTAGCATGTAGATTGTCTAAATCCGTTCTACACACAGCGTTGTGCTAAAAGAATGAAACTCTCTTAGACTTAATGCTATGATGTTGAATCACGTGAAGCCGTCTTTTTCACGGGAAGACTAACCCGACAGCGTGTTACGTAGACTCATCCCTTCTTAGGCCGGGATGAAATACCCGAATCGAACTCGGTGTCTTCTTCAATCGGAAAAAGACTAAGCCGACAGCAGCGTGTGGCGTTGGCTTTATCCTTCTTAGGCCGGGATAAAATGCCCCAGTCGAACTCGGTGTCTTCTTCAATCGGAGAAAGACTAAACCGACAGCGTGTGGCGTTGGCTTTATCCCTTCTTAGGCTTGGATAAAATGCCCCGAATCGAACTCGGTGTCTTTTTCAATGGAGAAAAGACTAAACCGACAGCGTGTGAAGCGTTGGCTTTATCCCTTCTTAGGCTTAGGGATAAAATGCCCCAAGATAAACCTTGGTGTCCTCTTTTGTGGGAGAATGGTGACAGGATGAAGATTGATTGAGGTGGGAAAGGAAGAATGTGTTCTATTTCGGGATGAGGCTATGGCAGATTCCTTACCGTAGGAATCGAAAAGACTTCGAGGTGACCTTGATCGGACAACACAGTGCGAAAATCGGCGCATACCTTCGGTCGGCGCTACCTAAGATGAAAGTTCGGTGCTTACCTTGATCGGTGCCATTTGGAAAAGGGTGGAACTAAGAGTGGGATCTCCACTCAGAGAACCGAAGAGACTCGGGTGACCTTGATCGGACAACACGGCGAAAATCGGCGCATACCTTCGGTCGGCGCTACCTAAGATGAAGATGGAACTAAGAGTGGGATCTCCACTCAGAACCGAAAGACTTCGAGGCGACCTTGATCGGACAACTGATGCGAAAATCGGCGCATACCTTCGGTCGGTAGCTACCTAAGATGAAGATGGAACTAAGAGTGGGATCTCCACTCCGAGAACCGAAGAGACTCGGGTGACCTTGATCGGACAACACAGTGCGAAAATCCGGCGCATACCTTCGGTCGGCGCTACCTAAGATGAAGATGGAACTAAGAGTGGGATCTCCACTCGAGAACCGAAGAGACTCGGGTGACCTTGATCGGACAACACAGTGCGAAAATCCGTTATACCTTGATCGGCTACCTAAGATAAAGATGAAACCCTTCCGTTTGACACGAAAAGGATTTTACGCTTGGAGGAAGGATTTTATATTCTCTCTCAGTGATGAAAGGAATTTTGAGTGAGCCTCTTGTTCATAGAAGGAATCAAGAGGGGATTTTGGTAATGTACCAGAAAATTTGTAGACCCACCGTCAAGGAATTTGATCGGTGGGGGAAAGAATGGAGGATAAATCTAGGGTTATCCTCGCAAAAGTGGGTGAAACATCCATGAGGAACTTCCGTCGAAATGGGTTATCGAAGATACTATGGGCGATATTTCTTGGGAACTTCCCATTTATCGGCATTAATTGCCGGTCGCCATTTTGGGTAATTAGGCGATATGCACCATTGGGTAGGCGTTTCTATCACAAACGGCCCTCCCATTTAGGTTAATTTACCTTTCTTTTGGAAGTGAGGATTATCGGTCGTCGGCGGCGGACCAAATCTCCTTCTCTAAAGGTTCTCTGTCGAACTTTCTTGTTGAAAGCCGACATCCTAGCTTGGTAGAACTCAATGCATTGTTGAGCCTCGAGCTTCTCATCTAACATCTCAAGCTCTTGAGGCGTTTTCGATGTTGTTCTTGGTCTTCATCTCGTTGAAGAGGTCGTGAAGTGGCGGGATCTGAATTTCCAATGGAGAAGCGCTTCACGCGTAGACCCGAGAGATGCGGGGTGCGCTCGGTTAGTGCGTCTGGTTGTCGCGTCGCCCGAGTGCTTCTCGAGTTTATCATCGGTCTACTGCACTACAAGCTTTGGCGAATTTTGATAATCGTCTTGTTGAATGCCTCGGCTAATCCATTTGCGGTGGATTATAGAACATCGGCGAGCGTCTTGTATCTTGAATTTCGCAAAACCCGATGAAGGAATTGCGATAAATTGGGGACCGTTGTCATGCGATCCGTTTTGGGACACCGTGTCGATAGATGACATGGTGTTTGATAAACAGCGGCGATTACGCCTTTACTTCCTTTAGCGGGATTGCTTCCGCCCACTTGGAGAAGTAGTCGGTAATTGCTAGAATAAACCGATCGCCTTTGACTGACGGAGGAAAAATGGGACCTACAACGTCCATTCCCCATGTCTCGAATGGCCAGGATGTGGCCGAAGGATGCAGCTTTCGGGAGGCGATGCATATAATTAGCGTGAATTTGACAGCGTGGCATTCCGGCGTGCTTCATTGCGTCATTAACCATTGTTGGCCAAAAGTAGCCCATTCTCCTGATTCGATCGTAGAGTTTGGGACCAGGCTGGTGTGCACCACATTCACCCTCGTGTGCTTCCCGAAGGACCTCTTCTGCCTCCTTGTTTGAAAGGCATCGGAGTAAAAGACCATCGTACCCCCGGCGATATAACGTCTGGGTTTCCGTGTCATAAAAGAATCTTGGAGCTCTTCGCCGGATTGACTCTCTCTCCCTCACGTCTTCCGGTAGAATACCATGTAGGACGTAATCGATGATAGGAAAGCGCCAATCTCGGGGCTCCAACTTGGTTTGGGTTGTATACACTTCTTTGGTAGCTACCCTTTTATCTTCTTGTGTCTCTTCGTATAATGGTACAAAGAGTTGGTGAGTCCTGACCGTAACTAGTTGCTCGGTCTCGGAAGGTTGTGCCAGCGATACTGCTAATGCGGCCAATGCATCCGCATAAGCGTTCTGAAGGCGCGGGATATATTCGATGAAGAATTCTTCGAATGAGTCCGCTATTTCAACAGCTATCTGATGATAGGGGATTAGATCAGTTCGACCGTAGTCACCGGACTGCTTAACTATCGGTTGTGAATCGCCGTGCGGCGAGATATTCTACCCCGAGCTCTTTGGCGAAACTAAGCCCGATAAGTAGTGCGTTGTATTCGGCTACGTTATTAGAGCAAGGTTCAGTGAGTGAATAAGCACGGGGCATGACATGATTCCCCGGGGAAACTAAGACAACCCGACTCGTGAAATCTTAGAACATCCGGGGCACTTGCCACATTGGTGGCGAAGCTCCATCAAAATACGGTCGCCATATTTGTTGGTGCGATGTAGTGTTGACCGTGGACTTCATCGGAAGATCATCATATAGCTCAAGCTGCATCCATTGTGGTGGCGACCAGAGATCGCAAATAGCTTGTCCTTTGGTGACTTACGTTGTTTGAAATACAAGTCATATTGAGACAAGAGCAAGGCCCATTTCGTTAAGCGCCAACTCATCGAGGCGGTGGGTCATAAATATCCGGATCGGTTCGTTAGAATAACATAAATCGTCTGTCAGGCTAAGCGATTCGCATTTTACGAATCGCGAACACTAATGCAAACCTTTGCTTCGACCATTGGGTATCGAGACTTCGGCGCCGACTAATGTTCGGCTCGAGGTAATCTGCTTTGTTAAGTGACGCCGTCGTCGTCTTGCGAGTAAAGCGCTTAACGAGTGATCCGTTGCCTTGGCGTAGATCAAAATGGTTTTCCGACAGCGGTGCAACAAAACGGGAGGTTTAGCGAGATCGACTTGATCTCTTGAATGCCTTGGCGGCGTCGTCCCAAATATATGACCGCCCTTCTTGTTCAACGGAGAGCGGTGGCACTTCCACGATAGGTTCGATATGAACCGTCGGATGTCATGTCGTCCTTGTAACCCCACGAGTTCTCTGATTTCTCGGAGGTTGCAACTCTTGAATCGCCTTCACTTTGTCGGGATCGGCGTGGATTCCTTTGTTGGTGACGCACGGCCAAGGAACTTGCCACTGGACATCGAGGAAGGACTTGGCGGGATTCATCTTTAGGCGATGAGTTCGCATGAGTTGAATACCGTTCTAAGATCTTTGATGTGATCTCCTTTGTCACGGCTTTTCACGACCAAGTCGTCGGCGTAGCATTCGACCGTTTTCGGAGATGGTCTGGAAAATTTCCGTCATTGCTCTCACGGTATGTTGTAGGCATTTTTGAGGCGAGCGGCATGACCGTGTAGCAATATATGCCGATAGGCGTTCGAGCGGTGTGTTTGGCGTCATCGGGGTACATCTTGATCGATTATACCGAAAAGCCATCCATAAAGGACATCCTCTCGAATCCACATGTATTGTCAACTATGGCGTCGGTGATTGGCGGAAATCATCCTTTGGGCAGCGGCGTTTAGGTCTCTAATAGTCGACAGTCCTAATCGAACCATTCTTCTTCATGGCCGGGACTATATTAGCCACCCAATCCGGATGTTGAATTTCCTCGGCGAATCGATTCTATGAGTTTCTTCACCGTCAACAATTGCCTCCAATATTTGTGGGCCGAAACCGTCTTCTTTGTTGCTTGGCGGGTTTGACATCCGCCTTGATGTTGAGGCGATGTGTTGCCACATTAGGGTCGAGTCTGGCATGTCCTCGTAACTCGGCGAATACATCGATATACTCCCGATTAGGGCAATCAACTCTTCCTTTTCTTCCAAAGAGTATTGCGATGTTTATGAGTTTGGGATGCTCTTCATCACCCATATTAACTGGACTACCTCATCCTTAGTGGGGGTTCTCTTTGTTGAACCTATCCCAAAGCTGCTCTCGAGTTGATGGATCCATGGGTCTTCCCATGTTGGCATATCTTCATCACCCTCAATAGTAGCGAGGATCGATCGTAGCCATATTCGACATCAAAGCCTTGAAAGCTTCTAGAGGCTGGTGTCAATCCCAAGCCGAAGAGTCGGGCAGAATGTAGTCTCCCTCACCGGGTGGATTATTATCAATCGATACGAGCATTCATCTTCGAGGAGGATTATTATCCCAATCCTTCTAAATGCATAGTAATTATCAGGCTTTCCTCTTGGGACATATGCGCTTTAGGAGGGTTCGAGGGCCTCGTCCGAAACATAGACCTTCCCTCGTGTCAAGTCATACCCCATCTTTTCATGATACCCGGTGTTTGGACTATATCTGAATGTGTGGAGGATAGGCCCATTGTCATCTTCACCTTCTTCAAAGAAATGATTGGCGTTGGGCGCATCTCCTTTTAGTAAACCAAGTCTTTTCACTACTTGATCTTAGGTGGGATGACAAGTGTTGTCCCAAAGGAATCTGGAGGCTTTTGTGTGAAGCAAGATGATCGAGTTGGGTGCAACTCACGGATCGTTGTATAATCTGTTATCACATCATTCAAAGATAAAGGATACTCTAAATCGTCATTTATTGATTCATCGGCAATTTGCCAATTACAATGTTCATCGGCGATTCTTCATCGTCAAGATTGATTACAAGGGTACAATGTCATTTAAAACAAAACCTCCACTATATAAGGGTTTGTTATCGGCTTCTTCACGGCTGTCCGTACCTTGGTAGATGATTGATTTAGGACTCATTACCGTAGAGGAGAGAATCGGTGAAATAATTCTCCATCCCTTAAGCGGTTGTTTGTCGCGACCACCGTCTTGACCTCATTATTAGTGTCTACATATTTGAGACGATGAAGAGTAGATGGGACTATAACATTACCGTGGATCCAAGGTCATTACTGATAAGTTATAGGAAGTCTCGCATCAATCACATAGCGGTGACTTGGACTTTAAGTCTCCCATTTGGCACTTTATCCGGATTTTACCAAGTGGCGAGACCGCTGGTGTTAAACCCGTAGATTGCGTACTGGCGACGCTTCTTGGCGGGGATTCAAGGTGATACATGGCGAGGGGCATGATGCTCCTGGCGGAACCGGATCGACTTGGATCGGTTAACTTCACTAGAGCCAATATACGGTGAAGTATAGCGGCCTATCGTGCTTGGAATTCCTCGTCGCATATCCTCCTTTGTAAAGGTGATGGAAGTGCTTAGTCGCAAGGTTGCATTGTTGGTGACTCTTACGGACTCGGCCTAATCAGGGTCGAGAAGACTTGAATCGTGAGCTTCTTGAAGAGCTTCTCGTCTCTTTGATAACCGCGGTAACTCATAGAGAGTGATCCTTGGGGATATTATTGATGTGCCATTACATCAAAGCGGTATGGAGTTCGAAGTTCGGTTTATCTCTTCCAATCGGTGAATCGAGGCGCCGGAGTTGAACTTCATGCGGTACGCTTTCTTTGTAGCTTCTTTGGCTGACTACCTTTATTGCGCTTTCTGCGTGCGAGTGAGGGGATTTGTTGGTACCCCAGCTCGAGGCGTCTTGGCATTAGGGTCGGGACTTGGGATACTTGTATTTGTACTCGTGTCCACTCACGGTAGCGTGGGCTTGAGTTCCCGCCGGACGGTGGAATGTTACCACTGTTCATCGTCTCCCTCGGAATTGCGGAAGTACCATGACATGCCTTTCCCTTACGCCCGGCTTTTTCTTGAAGAAGAGGCTACCCATTGCTCGTCTTCCGGTAAGTGCGGGTGGACCCACAAGACTTAGCCATTGGTATATGGAGGCCATCGGGTTCTCCTTGCGGTGGAGACCTTCTTGGGCGGCGGGAGGACGGATCTGGAGGAGGGTGAGGATAGGTACTCCTCGAACTTCTCTGGTCGAACTTCGAACTTCGACCTCTTCTTCCAGGGATAGGAATCGCGACTGCGCGCACGACGACCTCGATCTGAGGCGGTGGCTCCCCTATGATCGCCCGGCTTGTTGGCGGTAAAAGTCGGGATGATTGTCATTGATTTGAATTTGCTACGGCTTCTTTTGCCTACAACAAAATTCAAAAGAAATTGCCTTTATTTTAAAGTACAATGAAAATCAAAAAGATTGCGACTTCTTCCTAAACAAACGAGGATCTGTTATGTCGAGGTCCTGCGCTTGCGTCAGTTCTTTGCTGTCGGGGACTTTTGTGTCGTGGACCACCGCAATTCCGATCGAGTAGGGCCGGGTTACGGAACTCTGATGTAAAGGGGCTCGTTTCACGAAGCGAAGCGCTGAGGATCACACTCACAAAGGAGAGGATCGCTGGCGGGTGAGATCTACTAGGAGAAATCAGGCGCTATCCGAGATTAGGCGAAGCTTAATCTAGAGGGTATCTGTAGTTCGACCGGTCGGTTACCTTTTGATAGATGTCGGCGTCATTTGGACGACTTCGCGGTGCGCTTCGGAACCGTCGCGCGTTACTTCGTAGATCTCGCAAGTTCGAAGTCAGCTCTTCCAAATCACCAAAATCCAAGCCTCAGGAAGCCTTGAAATCCCCAAATCCAAGACCTTGTCCCTCAAGAAGACACCCCTATTTATCGGAAGTGATGATTAACTCGGCCACTTGGAGCCACCTTAACCATTGGTAGGAGTGTCGTCTCGCGTCGTTTTCCGGCGTTTTAGTCTCGGGCTCGGGTTCCATCGTACTTGATTAGGAACTAACTCTTGGTTCATTCGGTTCAACGGTCCGAAATCCGATCGTCCGTTCAAGTCGGTTTAAACGTGCTTGTGGCTGTGGGTTCGCCGTCGAGTTAGCGTCTTAACGATTCGGCGTCAGTATCATTCGATGGGTTGTCATTAGACTCTGTCACGAGTTGGTTTGGGGATCTTGTAAGTATTTTCAAGCGCTACACATGCGTTCGCAAACTTTTTGTTCATAAATTTCCGCAAACTTATGTTCGACTTTTTATATAGATGTGTAAACTTTGGAGCATCAAGTTAATAGAAAAATCTACGAGATACAAAAGTCAAAGTTAGAAAAGTTTTAACTTCAAGGTATGAAGCGCAAATAACCCGGCTCCCATTTACGTGTATAACTACAAACAATTGGCTATGCACCATAGAATGTAACTATGTACCATATATTATACATCCTAGCATGCAAACTATACACTTTACACTATGTAGGTATCCATTTTGTTCTATGTAAATCAACATTGTATTTTGGGTGTATGAAAATGTATAGAACAATGTGGTTTTCAAAGTAAATGGGGTCAAGCTTTGGGTTAAGTATAAGCAAAACCCTTATTATTAATTGCTCCTCAGGCAAAATCAACTATTCATGGGTCCCACCGGTATTATAAAATTGTATTAGCCGGTTGGTGGGCCGCGCCCCGCAAACATTTTAGTTTTGCAAACTTCCATAGCTTATTGCTCCTCGAGGCAAAACCAACTATTCGACGGTTCCACGGTATTATAAAATTGTATTAGCTAGTTGCTTGGTGGGCCCTACATGCGTTACGCAAACTTTTTGTTCATGAAACTTCCAGAAACTTATGTTCGGCTTTTATATAGATGTGTAAACTTTGGAGCATCAAGTGGAAAAATCTCACGAGATACAAAAGTCAAAGTTAGAAAAGTTTTAACTTCAAGGTATGAAATTGCAAATAACCGGCTCCCATTTACGTGTATAACTACAAACAATTGACTATGCACCCTATAGAATGTAACTATGTACCATATATTATACATCCTAGCATGCAAACTATACACTTTACACTATGTAGGTATCCATTTTGTTCTATGTGAATCAACATTGTATTTTGGGTGTATGCAAATGTATAGAACAATGTGGTTTTCAAAGTAAATGGGGTCAAGCTGGGTTAAGTATAAGCAAAACCCTTATTATTAATTGCTCCTCGGGCAAAATCAACTATTAGTGGGTTCCACCAAGTATTATAAAATTGTAATAGCCGGTTGCTTGGTGGGCCCATGCACGATCCACAAACTTTTTGTCGCAAACTTACAAGCTTATTGCTCCTCGAGGCAAAATCAACTATTCGTGGCTTCCACCAAGTATTATTAAAATTATATTGGCGGTTGCTTGGTGGGCCCGCATGCGTTCATAAACTTTTTGTTCCACAAACTTATGTTGGCTTTTATATAGATGTGTAAACTTTGGAGCATCAAGTGTAGAGGAAAAATCTACGAGATACAAAAGTCAAAGTTAGAAAAGTTTTAACTTCAAGGTATGAAATTGCAAATAACCCGGCTCCCATTCGTGTATAACTACAAACAATTGACTATGCACCCTATAGAATGTAACTATGTACCATATATTATACATCCTAGCATGCAAACTATACACTTTACACTATGTAGGTATCCATTTTGTTCTATGTGAATCAACATTGTATTTTGGGTGTATGCAAATGTATAGAACAATGTGGTTTTCAAAGTAAATGGGGTCAAGCTGGGTTAAGTATAACAAAACCCTTATTATTAATTGCTCCTCGAGGCAAAATCAACTATTAGTGGGTTCCACCAAGTATTATAAAATTGTATTAGCTAGTTGCTTGGTGGGCCCATGCGGTCCACAAACTTTTTGTACCGCAAACCTATAGCTTATTGCTCCTCGGGCAAAATCAACTATTCGTGGCTTCCACCAAGTATTATTAAAATTATATTGGCGGTTGCTTGGTGGGCCCATGCGTTAGCAAACTTTTTGTTCCACAAACTTATGTTCGGCTTTTATATAAATGTGTAAACTTTGGAGCATCAAGTGTCGAGGAAAAATCTACGAGATATGAAAGTCAAAGTTATAAAAGTTTTAACTTCAAGGTATGAAGCGCAAATAACACGGTATAACTACAAACAATTGGCTATGCACCCTATAGAATGTAGTGTACCATATATTATACATCCTAGCATGCAAACTATACACTTAATACTATGTAGATATCCATTTTGTTCTATGTAAATCTACATTGTATTTTGGGTGTATGAAATTGTATAGAACTATGTGGTTTTCAAAGTAAATGGGGCCAAGCTTTAGGTTAAGTATAAGCAAAAACCCTTATTATTAACTGCTCCTCAGGCAAAATCAACTATTCATGGGTCCCACCAGGTATTATAAAAATTGTATTAGCCAATTGCTTGGTGGTCCCATATGCGTTCATAAATATTTTGTTTATAAACTTATTGCTCCTCGAGGCAAAATCAACTATTCATGGGTTCCACTAGGTATTATAAAATTGTATTAGCTAGTTGCTTGGTGGGCCCATATGCGTTCATAAACTTTTTGTTCCATGAACCACGCAAACTTATGTTCGGCTTTTTTATAAATCTAAAAATCTCTAAGATATCAAAGTCAAAGTTAGAAAAGTTTTAACTTCAAGGTATGAAACTGCAAATAATATAGCTCTCATTTACTTGTATAACTACAAACAATTGGCTATGCAACCTATAGAATGTAACTATGTACAGTATATTATACATCCTAGCATGCAAACTATACACTTAATACAATGTAGGTATCCATTTTGTTCTATGTAAATCGGCATTGTATTTTGGGTGTATGAATATGTATAGAACTATGTGGTTTTCAAAGTAAATGGGGTCAAGCTTTGGGTTAAGTATAAGCAAAACCTGTATTATCAATTGCTCCTCGGGCAAAATCAACTATTTGTGGGTTCCACCAAGTATTATAAAAATTAAATTAGCCGGTTGTTTGGTGGGCCCATGCGTTTCTTAAACTTTTTGTTCATAAACTTATTGCTCCTTAGGCAAAATCAACTATTTGTGGGTTCCACCAAGTATTATTAAAATTATATTGGCGGTTGCTTGGTGGGCCCAGTCGTTCATAAGCTGTTTTTTGTCGTATACTTCCATAAACTTATGTTCGCTTTTTATATAATTGTGTAAACTTTGGGGCATCAAATGTCGAGGAAAAATCTCGAGATATCAAAGTCAAAGTTAGAAAAGTTTTAACTTCAAGGTATGAAGCGCAAATAACCGACTCTCATTTATGTGTATAACTACAAACAATTGGCTATGCACCCTATAGAATGTAACTATGTACAGTATATTATACATCCTAGCTTGTAAACTATACATTTAATACTATGTAAGTATCCATTTTGTTCTATGTAAATCGTTGTGCTTTGGGTGTATGAAAATGTATAGAACAATGTGGTTTTCAAAGTAAATGGGGTCAAGCTTTGGGTTAAGCATAAGAAAAATCCCTTATTATTAATTGCTCCTCAGGCAAAATCAACTATTCATGGGTTCCACTAGGTATTATAAAATTGTATTAGCTAGTTGCTTGGTGGGCCCATATGCGTTCATAAACTTTTAGTTACGTAAACTTTCAAGCGTATTACTCCTCGGGCAAAATCAACTATTTGTGGGTTCCACCGGTATTATAAAATTGTATTAGCTAGTTGCTTGGTGGGCCCGCATGCGTTTCTTAAACTTTTGTTCATAAATTTCCATAAACTTATGTTCGGCTTTTTATATAGATGTGTAAACTTTGGAGCATCAAGTGTGAGGAAAAATCTCGAGATACAAAAGTCAAAGTTAGAAAAGTTTTAACTTCAAGGTATGAAGCGCAAATAACCCGACTCCCATTCGTGTATAACTACAAACAATTGGCTATGCACCCTATAGAATGTAACTATGTACCATATATTATACATCCTAGCATGCAAACTATACACTTTACACTATGTAGGTATCCATTTTGTTCTATGTGAATCAACATTGTATTTTGGGTGTATGCAAATGTATAGAACAATGTGGTTTTCAAAGTAAATGGGGTCAAGCTTTGGGTTAAGTATAAGCAAAACCCTTATTATTAATTGCTCCTGCAAAATCAACTATTCGTGGGTTCCACCAAGTATTATAAAATTGTAATAGCCAGTTGCTTGGTGGGCTCCCTCGAGGTCCACAAACTTTTTGTTCCTAAACAAAAGCTTATTGGTCCTCAGGCAAAATCAACTATTCGTGGCTTCCACCAAGTATTATTAAAATTATATTGGCGGTTGCTTGGTGGGCCCGCATCGTTCCGAACTTTTTGTTCCACAAACTTATGCTTTTTATATAAATGTGTAAACTTTGGAGCATCAAGTGTCGAGGAAAAATCTGAGATATCAAAGTCAAAGTTAGAAAAGTTTTAACTTCAAGGTATGAAGCGCAAATAACTTTGGTATAACTACAAACAATTGGCTATACCCTATAGAATGTAACTATGTACCATATATTATACATCCTAGCATGCAAACTATACACTTAATACTATGTAGGTATCCATTTTGTTCTATGTAAATCAACATTGTATTTTGGGTGTATGAAAATGTATAGAACTATGTGGTTTTCAAAGTAAATGGGGTCAAGCTTTGGGTTAAGTATAAGCAAAACCCTTATTATTAATTGCTCCTCAGGCAAAATCAACTATTCGTGGGTTCCACCAAGTATTATAAAATTGTATTAGCTAGTTGCTTGGTGGGCCCGCATCGTTCATAAACTTTTTGTTACGCAAACTTTCATAAACTTATTGCTCCTCGAGGCAAAATCAACTATTTGTGGGTTCCACGAGTATTATAAAATTGTATTAGCTAGTTGCTTGGTGGGTCCCGTCGTCCCATAAACTTTTTGTTCCGCAAACTTATGTTGGCTTTTTATATAACTAAAATCTCGAGATATCAAAGTCAAAGTTAGAAAAGTTTTAACTTCAAGGTATGAAGCGCAAATAACCTAGCTCCCATTTACGTGTATAACTACAAACAATTGGCTATGCACCTATAGAATGTAACTATGTGGTATATTATACATCCTAGCATGCAAACTATACACTTAATACTATGTAGGTATCCATTTTGTTCTATGTAAATCGGCATTGTATTTTGGGTGTATGAAAATGTATAGAACTATGTGGTTTTCAAAGTAAATGGGGTCAAGCTTTGGGTTAAGTATAAGCAAAACCCTTATTATTAATTGCTCCTCAGGCAAAATCAACTATTAGTGGGTTCCACCAAGTATTATAAAATTGTATTAGCTAGTTGCTTGGTGGGCCCGCATCGTTCATAAACTTTTTGTTACGCAAACTTTCATAAACTTATTGCTCCTCAGGCAAAATCAACTATTTGTGGGTTCCACCAAGTATTATAAAATTGTATTAGCCGGTTGCTTGGTGGGCCCGCATCGTTCATAAACTTTTTGTTACGCAAACTTTCATAAACTTATGTTCGGCTTTTTATATAAATGTGTAAACTTTGGAGCATCAAGTGTCGAGGAAAAATCTCGAGATATCAAAGTCAAAGTTAGAAAAGTTTTAACTTCAAGGTATGAAGCGCAAATAACCGACTCCCATTTACGTGTATAACTACAAACAATTGGCTATGCACCTATAGAATGTAACTATGTACCATATATTATACATCCTAGCATGCAAACTATACACTTAATACTATGTAGGTATCCATTTTGTTCTATGTAAATCAGCATTGTATTTTGGGTGTATGAAAATGTATAGAACAATGTGGTTTTCAAAGTAAATGGGGTCAAGCTTTGGGTTAAGTATAAGCAAAACCCTTATTATTAATTGCTCCTCAGGCAAAATCAACTATTCATGGGTCCCACCAGTATTATTAAAATTATATTGGCCAGTTGCTTGGTGGGCCCGCATGTTTTGCAAACTTTTTGTTACGCAAACTTTCATAAACTTATTGCTCCTCAGGCAAAATCAACTATTAGTGGGTTCCACCAAGTATTATAAAATTGTATTAGCTAGTTGCTTGGTGGGCCTACATGCGTTCATAAACTTTTTGTTCCGCAAACTTATGTTCGGCTTTTTATATAGATGTGTAAACTTTGGAGCATCAAGTGTCGAGGAAAAATCTCGAGATACAAAAGTCAAAGTTAGAAAAGTTTTAACTTCAAGGTATGAAGCGCAAATAACCGACTCCCATTTACGTGTATAACTACAAACAATTGGCTATGCACCCTATAGAATGTAACTATGTACCATATATTATACATCCTAGCATGCAAACTATACACTTTACACTATGTAGGTATCCATTTTGTTCTATGTAAATCAACATTGTATTTTGGGTGTATGAAAATGTATAGAACAATGTGGTTTTCAAAGTAAATGGGGTCAAGCTTTGGGTTAAGTATAAGCAAAAACCCTTATTATTAATTGCTCCTCAGGCAAAATCAACTATTCGTGGGTCCCACCAGGTATTATAAAAATTGTATTAGCCAGTTGCTTGGTGGGCCCGCATGCCTTCGCAAACATTTTGTTTTGCAAACTTCTAAGCTTATTGTTCCTCAGGCAAAATCAATTATTCGACGGTTCCACCAGGTATTATAAAAATTGTATTAGCTAGTTGCTTGGTGGTCCCTACATGCGTTCTGCAAACTTTTTTGTTCCGCAAACTTCCGCAAACTTATGTTCGGCTTTTTTATATAGATGTGTAAACTTTGGAGCATCAAGTGTCGAGGAAAAATCTCTGAGATACAAAAGTCAAAGTTAGAAAAGTTTTAACTTCAAGGTATGAAACCGCAAATAATATAGCTCTCATTTACGTGTATAACTACAAACAATTGACTATGCACCCTATAGAATGTAACTATGTACCATATATTATACATCCTAGCATGCAAACTATACACTTTACACTATGTAGGTATCCATTTTGTTCTATGTAAATCAACATTGTATTTTGGGTGTATGCAAATGTATAGAACAATGTGGTTTTCAAAGTAAATGGGGTCAAGCTTTGGGTTAAGTATAAGCAAAAACCCTTATTATTAATTGCTCCTCAGGCAAAATCAACTATTAGTGGGTTCCACCAAGTATTATAAAATTGTATTAGCCAGTTGCTTGGTGGGCATGCGGTCCACAAACTTTTGTGTACAAAACTTAAGCTTATTGCAGGCAAAATCAACTATTCGTGGCTTCCACCAAGTATTATTAAAATTATATTGGCCAGTTGCTTGGTGGGCCCGCATCGTTCATAAACTTTTTGTTCCGCAAACTTATGTTCGGCTTTTTATATAAATGTGTAAACTTTGGAGCATCAAGTGTCGAGGAAAAATCTCTGAGATATCAAAGTCAAAGTTAGAAAAGTTTTAACTTCAAGGTATGGCGCAAATAACACGGTATAACTACAAACAATTGGCTATGCAACCTATAGAATGTAACTATGTACCATATATTATACATCCTAGCATGCAAACTATACACTTAATACTATGTAGATATCCATTTTGTTCTATGAAAATCTACATTGTATTTTGGGTGTATGAAATTGTATAGAACTATGTGGTTTTCAAAGTAAATGGGGCCAAGCTTTAGGTTAAGTATAAGCAAAAACCCTTATTATTAACTGCTCCTCAGGCAAAATCAACTATTCATGGGTCCCACCAGGTATTATAAAAATTGTATTAGCCAATTGCTTGGTGGTCCCCGCATGCGTTCCGCAAATATTTTTGTTTCGCAAACTTATTGCTCCTCAGGCAAAATCAACTATTCGTGGGTTCCACTAGGTATTATAAAAATTATATTAGCTAGTTGCTTGGTGGGTCCCGCATGCGTGCCGCAAACTTTTTTGTTCCGCAAACTTCTGCAAACTTATGTTCGGCTTTTTTATAAATCTAAAAATCTCTAAGATATCAAAGTCAAAGTTAGAAAAGTTTTAACTTCAAGGTATGAAACTGCAAATAATATAGCTCTCATTTACGTGTATAACTACAAACAATTGGCTATGCAACCTATAGAATGTAACTATGTACCGTATATTATACATCCTAGCATGCAAACTATACACTTAATACAATGTAGGTATCCATTTTGTTCTATGTAAATCAGCATTGTATTTTGGGTGTATGAATATGTATAGAACTATGTGGTTTTCAAAGTAAATGGGGTCAAGCTTTGGGTTAAGTATAAGCAAAACCACTATTATCAATTGCTCGGGCAAAATCAATATTCATGGGTCCCACTGTTATTATAAAAATTAAATTAGCCGGTTGTTTGGTGGGCCCATGCGTTCTTAAACTTTTTGTTCGCAAACTTATTGCTCCTTAGGCAAAATCAACTATTTGTGGGTTCCACCAAGTATTATAAAATTGTATTAGCGGTTGCTTGGTGGGCCCATATGCGTTCATAGCTGTTTTATCTATATACTTCCATAAACTTATGTTAGGCTTTTATATAATTGTGTAAACTTTGGGGCATCAAATGTCGAGGAAAAATCTCACGAGATATCAAAGTCAAAGTTAGAAAAGTTTTAACTTCAAGGTATGGCGCAATAAATAGACTCTCATTTTTGTGTATAACTACAAACAATTGGCTATGCACCCTCTGAGAATGTAACTATATGCAGTATATTATACATCCTAGCTTGTAAACTATACATTTAATACTATGTAAGTATCCATTTTGTTCTATGTAAATCGAGTTGTGCTTTGGGTGTATGAAAATGTATAGAACAATGTGGTTTTCAAAGTAAATGGGGTCAAGCTTTGGGTTAAGCATAAGAAAAACCCTTATTATTAATTGCTCCTCAGGCAAAATCAACTATTCATGGGTCCCACCAGTATATAAAATTGTATTAGCCAATTGCTTGGCGGGCCCATATCGTTCATAAACTTTTTAGTTACGTAAACTTTACAAAGCGTATTACTCGAGGCAAAATCAACTATTTGTGGGTTCCACAGTATTATAAAATTGTATTAGCTAGTTGCTTGGGCCTACATCTTTGTTGATAAAAGTCGGGATGATTGTCATTGATTTGAATTTGCTTCGGACTTCTTTTGCCTACAATTCAAAAAGAAATTGCCTTTTATTTTAAGTACAATGAAAATCAAAAAGATTGCGACTTCTTCCTAAACAAACCGAGGATCTACGTTATGTCGAGGTCACCGGCTTGCGTGAGTTCTTTACTGTCTTGGGGACTTTTGTGTCCGTGGACCACCAGCAATCGGATCGGTAGGGCAGGGTTACGGAACTCTGAGATGTAAAGGCTCGTTTCACGAGGAAGCGGCGCTGAGGGATCACACTCACAAGGAGAGGATCGCTGGGCGGGTGAGATCTACTAGGAGAAATCCACCGGCTATCCACGAGATTAAAGGCGAAGCAATCTAGAGGGTATCTGTAGTTCGACGAATTCGGTTACCTTTGCTTATAGATCGGCGTTGGACTTGAGCTGCCGGTGCTGGGGCAGTCTTGCCGATACCGTAGATCTGCAAGAATTCTTGAAGTCAGAGCTCTTCCAAATCACCAAAAATCCAAGCCTCAGGAAGCCTTGAAATCCCCCAAATCCAAGACCTTGTCCCTCAAGAAGAAGACACCCCTATTTATACAAATGGAATTAGCTCGGCCACTTGGTAGAAACCTCGACACTGGTAGAGACACCTCGACCAAGTTGTAGGGAATGGCTCGACAAAATGGCCAACCATGGCCAGGTGTTAATCTCCGTCGTTTTCGGCGTTTTAGATCTCGGGCTCGGGTTCCATGTACTTGATTCGGAACTAACTCTTGGTTCATTCGGTTCAGCGGTCGAAATCGATCGTCCGTTCAAGTCGGTTTAAGCCGGTGCTTGTGGCTATGGGTTGGCCGTCGAGTTCGCGTCTTAGATTCGGCGTCCATATCATTCGATGGGTTGTCATTCGCGACTCTCTCATCGCGAGTTGGTTTGGGGATCTTGTAAGTATTTTTCCGCCTACAGATACCCCTCAAAGCGTCTGGTCTCAATTCTTAATGACGGATGCTTTGGACATGATGAGTTCGACCCCGATTGGTGAGGTCCCAAAAGATAGCTTCAAGTCTTCGATTCTTTCGGATCATCCGGTTCTTTGTAGGATTCACGATAAGATCCGGTCTTTGCATTTATTGTCGACCGTTTGTTGAAATCTTGATTGAAGGGTGGGTGAGTTTTGCTTGTAACTTCGTGTCGGTTGGTTGTTGTTTGACCAACCATCGGACTTTGGACTTATCCGTATGTCGTGAACTCCTTGTTGGCGACATGTTGGTTAATGTCGAGTACATGGAATTTCATAACCCTCGATCGGCTATTTCTTCCATCATCACGTGTGTTGTTGGTTTAACCACAGCGGAGGACTAATCTTTTCATGGAGATACCCTCCAGGATTCCTTGTCGAAACAAGAGACCATTTGGCTTTCAACCATCGTCCTAGCCGGTGGTGAGTGCAGCGCTTTGGCCGTTGTTGGGATATGATTACCCGGTGGGAGAAGTTTCTTGAGTTTGGACCGTTGTCGGTGTCGTCATGACTTTCAGCCTCGTCAGTTATTCCTCTCTTGGATATTATGGTGGGAGAAATTAAGGGTTATCGAGTTATCCTTAAGAATATGGGTTTATTCTCCGGGAACTCCTCGTTGAAAATTTGGAAGCGGTTTATACTCGTAATCCTAGTTGGAGTAGGATTAGGCGTTGATGCGTCGATGCAATCCTTGATCGAGTTATCCCTAAGAATATTTCTTGTGAGAATATTCTTAGGAACTTCGACAAATTAGGAAGCGGTTTATACTAGTAATCCTAGTTGGGTAGGATTAGGCGACGCGTTGATCGGCGTCGGTGCAATCCGATCGAGTTATCCTAAGAATATTTCTTGTGAGAATATTCTTCGGAACTTCTCGATAAATTAGGAAGCGGTTTATACTACGTAATCCTAGTTGGAGTAGGATTGGTAGCGTTGATCGATGGGTCCTTACGATCGAGTTATCCCTAAGAATATGTCTTGTGAGAATATTCTTAGGGAACTTCTCGACAAATTAGGAAGCGGTTTATACTCGTATTCTAGTTGGAGTAGGATTGAACTTAGCGTTGATTGGCGTCGGTGCAATTAGCGAGGTGTTATCTGCCGAATAAACCTTGAATCTTTCCCAATATGGCGGAGGAATTAGGAGCCAATCAGCGGACTGATTTAGCTATCTTGACATCAAACAAGGTTCCAATTAGGACTCTAATTAGGTGATTAGAGTCCTAATTAGAATTGATTTGGACTCAATTAAATTCCTACTTCTTGCCAAATAGGAGTCCTTGTTCAAGAGGATTGGTGCATATGGGGTTGTTATAAATACCCATAATCCTCTTATTCTTCCTACCTAGAGGCCCCCTATGCTCTCTCTCTCTCTCTTGTTTTCACCGCTTCCGTATCTTCTTGATCAACACGGTATGCACCGAGAGTTTTACAAGGTTTTTTTCTTTTCTTCTCTCTTTTCTTTGTGTATGCGGTGATGAAAACCACGAGGAAAGAGGCGAGGCCCATGGTCGTAGCGGCCAGCGGCAGCGGCAGCAAGGCCAGCGCCGCCGGAAGTCTTAGCGCCAGCCATATGACAGCGCCAAGCGCCAGCGCCATGGCGCCAATGAAAGCAGCCGCCAGCCTTAACGCCATGTAAGCCGCTACGCATGGCCGTCTTCTTGCCCATGGCATCTGACATGAAACGCAGCCGGCTTGAAGCCTTCGAGCGCCAGGCGTGGCGTCATGGCCGAGCGCTTCGTCGTGCTTCGGCGTCGGTTTTGTACACTTTGACACTATTATTGCGATCTTCAAGCGTATCGACTCTATTTGTCTTCTTTTGCGGTTCGATGTCGTCACGAAGATCTCATGTTAGATCGATTCGCTGCGGCGTGAATGCGCCTCCTTCTTTGGTGGTCGTCGGCGTCATCATATTCGTACATATATCGCGTTATATCCGCCCGGCTCTCCTTTGTGGCGATTGGGGCGAAATCCTCCTTTGTGGGGATTGGCTTGGTGTGTACACGTTATGACCCGCCGTTCTCCTTTGTGGCGATTGGGAAGAATGAGATTCTCCCGTGAGGATCGAGGCTTCAAAAATCACCGTCTCGATGTTTTTAGCAGGCGATTTCTACTCTAATACAGAAGCGGAATATTATTGCGTTTACCGCGACTATATTCATGCGTTCTCGGGTATTTATCTGGATGAAAGTCGCCGATATAGGTATGACTCAATCTCATGGGTTCGAAGAGTTCTACGCCTTATCTTTGTTTCCTTTTCAAGATATTCCTCCTAAATGATCTGTAACCCTTTGTTCTCTTGTGGTGGCGGATGCTCCGATGATTATTAGATCTTGAAGGCTCCAAATGTCAAATCTCGATTCTTAAGGTCATCAGGAGAAGACCTCTTTCCATAGGAAGCGAAGCCTTGTGGCGAACATGAGGAAAAACATGGCTTGAGCCTACTATCATAATTTGGATGGCGAGTTTGAGGATCGTTTCCATCATCATCCCACCGCCTCCCTTGCGGCCTTGGCAGGGATTTCCCAACCCAGTATAGAGGGTGGAGGCCCGAGTTAATCTTGCCGGACCACTTCCCGAATTCAACCTATTCCGAGATTGCCCGGGCCAAAAATGCCGTTCGACTCGGTTACGTGATGGGTCTCCTTAGTGTTGGAGAATGGTTTGAAGCTGACGATCTCTATTATCGAGGTTAGATGGCGACTTTTATGGTCTTACGCCCATTCATATTGAGTATCTTGGAGGAGAATTCGGTGGCCCTCGGCTAGCTAATCGTTGTGAGCAAAAGCTCACTAGGCAGCTAACTCTTGCATCACCGTGTGGATGATTTAGCCTTTTGAACAGACGATGAGGTGATGCGACTTCGTCGGCGAAGCTTCGGATCAAGGCTTCGTGAGCAGCGCCGAGAGGAGAATATCGAGCAAGAGGTCATCTTTGGGAACTCATATGGCGGCAACAAACGCGGCGCAAAATGTCATACTATGTCGTCTAACGCGCCACGAATCGGGTGTTCAAGGGGAAGGCGTTGAAGGATTTCAGCGGCGTGAGTGCACGAGTCGGGGATGTCGCGGAGCGTGAAAGCAAGTCCTCGAAGCGTCGTCCGGAACATCGCGTTTGCTATTGCCGCGAGTCGAAGGAACTTGAGAAAGAAGGCTTCGGGTTCGGCGATCCGGGGAGGAAAAATTAGCGTTTGTCAAGGTGACCTTGCTTCCTTCACATTCTTGGATGCGCCCGATGAAGTCACGATGTCTTTGCGAGACTTCTTTGTTCGGCCAGTCGTTCGATTTTTATTTAGATGTATTATCATAACTTTGCTTGAATCAATTGTCTGACAATTGTAGCTCCTTTTATATTTGCTTCAAATGAATAAGATCTGTTCCTTTCATTGCTTATTATGATTCTTTTATTTAGTGCGAAATAATTAACCATAATACTTATAGGATTTTTGGCCCTCGCCATTAGCGGGTTTGATTAGCCTTTACCAACTATCGTTTGAGTTGGGCTGGCGTCGCGGATTATCGGATCCGTTCCTGCGTGGCGTTGTGCTAGAAGAATGAAACTCTTCTAGACTTCGTTGCTATGATATTGAATACATAGACTTCGGTACTCTTTACGGGCAAGAGACCGCGCAGCGTGTTACCGCGTAGACTCATCCCTTCTTAGGCCGGGATGAAATACCCGAATCAAACTCGGTGTCTTCTTCAATCGGAAAAAAGACTAAGCCCGTGGCGTGTGGCGTTGGCTTTATCCTTCTTAGGCTTGAATAAAATAGAATCGAACTCGGTGTGTCTTCTTCAATGGGAAAAAGACTAAGCCAGCAGCGTGTGATTGACTTTAGGGTTATTAGGCCAAGACCCTCAGCGGGTTTGATGAGCCTTTACCAACTGGTTTGAGTTGGGCTAGCATGTAGATTGTCTAAATCCGTTCTACACACAGCGTTGTGCTAAAAGAATGAAACTCTCTTAGACTTAATGCTATGATGTTGAATCACGTGAAGCCGTCTTTTTCGGGAAGACTAACGACAGCGTGTTACCGTAGACTCATCCCTTCTTAGGCTTGGGATGAAATACCCGAATCGAACTGGTGTCTTCAATGGGAAAAAGACTAAAACAGCGTGTGGCGTTGGCTTTATCCCTCTTAGGCCGGGATAAAATGCCCGAGTCGAACTCACGTCTTCTTCAATGGAGAAAAGACTAAGCGACAGCGTGTGGCGTTGGCTTTATCCCTCTTAGGCTTGGGATAAAATGCCCCGAGTCGAACTGTCTTTTTCAATCGGAGAAAGACTAAACCCGACAGCAGCGTGTGGCGTTGGCTTTATCCTTCTTAGGCTTAGGGATAAAATGCCCCAAGATAAACCTTGGTGTCCTCTTTTGTGGAGAGAATGGTGAACGGATGAAGATTGATTGAGGTGGGAAAGGAAGAATGTGTTCTATTTCGGGATGAGGCTATGGCGAGATTCCTTACGTAGGAATCGAAAAGACTGGTGACCTTGATCGGACAACACAGGCGAAAATCTGGCGTACCTGGTCGGCTACCTAAGATGAAAGTTCGGTGCTTACCTTGATCGGTGCCATTTGGAAAAGGGTGGAACTAAGAGTGGGATCTCCACTCAGAAGCGAAGAGACTTCGGGTGACCTTGATCGGACAACACGGCTTGAAAATCCCGCATACCTTGGTCGGACCTAGGATGAAGATGGAACTAAGAGTGGGATCTCCACTCAGAAGCGAAAAGACTTGAGCGACCAGTCGGACAACACTGTCACGAAAATCCGTATACCGATCGGCTACCTAAGATGAAGATGGAACTAAGAGTGGGATCTCCACTCAGAACCGAAGAGGCTCGGTGACCTTGTCGGACAACTGTGCGAAAATCCATACTTGATCCCGCTACCTAAGATGAAGATGGAACTAAGAGTGGGATCTCCACTCAGAGGCAGAAAGACTGGGTGACCTTGGGACAACGATGCGAAAAATCCAACATGATCCAGCTACCTGGAATAAAAGATGAAACCCTTCCGTTTGACCGAAAAGGATTTCGGGAGAAGGATTTTACTCTCTCTGAAAAGGAATTTTGAGTGAGCCTCTTGTTCATAGAAGGAATCAAGGGGATTTTGGTAATGTACGGAAAATTTGTAGACCCAGTCAGGAATTTGATGGTGGGGGAAAGAAGAATGGAGGATAAATCTAGGGTTATCCTCAGAAAAGTGGGAAACATCCATGAGGAACTTCCGTCGAAATGGGTTATCAGAAGATACTATGGTGATATTTCTTGAGAACTTCCATTTATCGGCATTAATTGCATTTTTGGAATGGTGATATGCACCATTGGTAGGCGTTTCTATCACGGCGGGCCCTCCCATTTAGGTTAATTTACCTTTCTTTTGGAAGTGAGGATTATCGGTCGTCGGCGGGGACCAAATCTCCTTCTCTAAAGGTTCTCATCGAACTTTCTTGTTGAAAGCGACATCCTAGCTCTGTAGAACTCAATGCATTGTTGAGCCTCGAGCTTCTCATCTAACATCTCAAGCTCTTGAGGCGTTTTCGATGTTGTTCTTGGTCTTCATCTCTTTGAAGGCGTCTGAAGTGGGGGATCTGAATTTCCAATGGGAAAGCTTCACACGTGAGCCGAGAGCGAGTCGGCTCGGTTAAATGCGTCTGGTTGTCGATCATGGAGTGCTTCTCAGAGTTTATCATCGGTCTCGCTGTTACTTTTCACAAGCTTTGTGGAATTTTGATAATCGTCTTGTTGAATGCCTCGGCTAATCCATTTGTTTGGATTATCGGCGGAGCGTCTTGTATCTTAATTTCATAAAACACGATGAAGGAATGGCGATAAATTGGGGCCGTTGTCATGCGCGATCCGTTTTGGGACAGGTGTCGATAGATGACATGGTGTTTGATAAACTTAAGGCGATTACGCCTTTACTTCCTTTAGCGGATTGCTTCCGCCCACGGAGAAGTAGTCGGTAATTGCTAGAATAAACCGATCGCCTTTGGTAGCCGGAGGAAAAATGGGACCTACAAGTCCATTCCCCATGTCTCGAATGGCGGGATGTGGCGAAGGATGCTGCTTTCGGGAGGCTGATGCATATAATTGGCGTGAATTTGACAGCGTGGCATTCCGGCGTGCTCATTGCGTCATTAACCATTGTTGGCCAAAAGTAGCCCATTCTCTGATTCGATCGTAGAGTTTGGGACCGGTGCACCACATTCACCCTCGTGTGCTTCGAAGGACCTCTTACGCCTCCTTGTTTGAAAGCATGGAGTAAAGACCATCGTACCGGCGATATAGCGTCACGGGTTTAGTGTCATAAAAGAATCTTGGAGCTCTTAGCGGATTGACTCTCTCTCCCTCCGTCTGGGTAGAATACCATGTGTAATGATGATAGAAAGCGTCTCGAGGGCTCCAACTTGGTTTGGGTTGTATACACTTCTTTGGTAGCTACCCTTTTATCTTCTTGTGTCTCTTAGTATAATGGTACAAAGAGTTGGTGAGTCGGCCGTAACTAGTTGCTTTCGGTCTGGAAGGTTGTGCCGGCGATCGCTAATCGCGGCCAATGCATCCGCATAGCAAAGCGTTCGGGGATATATTCGATGAAGAATTCTTGAATGAGTCCATTTCAACACTATCAGATGATAGGGGATTAGATCAGTTCGACCGTAGTCACCACGGACACCTTAACTATCGGTTGTGAATCGCCGTGCTTGAGATATTCTACCCCAGCTCTTTGTGAAACTAAGCCCGATAAGTAGTGCGTTGTATTGACCGTTATAAAGCAGGTTAGGTGAGTGAATAAGCACGGATGACATGATTCCGGAAACTAAGACAACCCGACTCGGTGGAAATCTTAGAACATCCGGGGCACTTGCCATCAGGCCCGAGAAGCTCCATCAAAATACGGTCATATTTGTTGGTGCGATGTAGTGTTGACCGTGGACTTCATCGGGAAGATCATCATATAGCTCAAGCGCATCCATTGTGGTACGACGAGAGATCATAAATAGCTTGTCCTTTGGTGACACGTTGTTTGAAATACAAGTCATATTGAGACAAAGCAAGGCCATTCGTTAAACTCATCGAGGCGGTTGGGTCATAAATATCGGATCGGTTCGTTAGAATAACATAAATCGTCTGTCGGAATAAAGGATCGCATTTTACGAATCGCGAACACTAATGCAAGGCCTTGCTTCGACCATTGGGTATCGAGACTTCGGCGCCGACTAATGTTATTTCGGGTATCTACTTACTGTTACGTGACCGTGCGTCGTCTTAGCGAGTAAAGCGCTTTAACGAGTGATCCGTTGCCTTGGCGTAGATCAAAATGGTTTTCGGGCGGTGCAACAAACGGGGAGGTTTAGCGAGATACGACTTGATCTCTTGAATGCCTTACGGCGGCCGTCCCAAATATATGACGCCCTTCTTGTTCAACTTGGAGAACGGCCGGCACTTCCTCGATAGGTTCGATATGAACCGCCGGATGTACGCCAATCGCCCTTGTAACCCCCGAAGTTCTCTCATTTCTGAGGTTGCAACTCTTGAATCGCCTTCACTTTGTCGATCGACGTGGATTCCTTTGTTGGTGACGACGGCCAAGGAACTTGCCACCGACATCCCAAGGAAGGACTTGGCGTGATTCATCTTTAGGCGATGAGTTCGCATGAGTTCGAATACCGTTCTAAGATCTTTGATGTGATCTCCTTTGTCATTTTCGCGACCAAATCGTCGGCGTATTGAGGTTTTGGAGATGGTCTGGAAAATTTCGTCATTGCTCTGGTATGTTCGCGAGCGAGGCGAGCCATTACCAGCAATATATAGATAGGCGTTGACGAGCGGTTGTGTTTGGCGTCATCGGGGTACATCTTGATCGATTATACCCGAAAAGCCATCCATAAAGGACATCCTCGAATCCACATGTATTGTCAACTATGGCGTCGGTGATTGGCGAGGGAAATCATCCTTTGGGCAGCGGCGTTTAGGTCTCTAGTAAACCACGGATCCTAATCGAACCATTCTTCTTCATGGCCGGGACTATATTAGCCCCCATCAGGATGTTGAATTTCCTCGGCGAATCCGATTCTATGAGTTTCTTCACTTCGTCAACAATTGCCTCCAATATTTGTGGGCCGAAACCGTCTTCTTTGTTGCTTGGCGGGTTTGACATCCGCCTTGATGTTGAGGCGATGTGTTGCCACATTAGGGTCGAGTCCTGGCATGTCCTCGTAACTCCAGGCGAATACATCGATATACTCCCTGATTAGGGCAATCAACTCTTCCTTTTCTTCCAAGGGGAGAGTATTGCTGATGTTTATGAGTTTGGGATGCTCTTCATCACCCATATTAACCTGGACTACCTCATCCTTAGTGGGGGGTTCTCTTTGTTCGAACCTATCCCCAAACTGCTCTCTGAGTTGATGGATCCATGGGTCTTCCCATGTTGGCATATCTTCATCACCCTCAATAGTAGCAGGATCGATCGTGGCCATATTCGACATCAAAGCCTTGAAAGCTTCTCCGAGGCTGGTGTCAGAATCCCAAGCCGAAGAGTCAGACGAATGTCCGTCTCCCTCACCGGGTGGATTATTATCAATCAGCCACGAGCATTCATCTTCTGAGGAGGATTCGTATCCCAATCCCCTTCTAAATGCATAGTAATTATCCGGCTTTCCTCTTGGGACATATGCCGCTTTAGGAGGGGTTCGAGGGCCTCGTCCGAAACATAGACCTTCCCCTCGTGTCAAGTCATACCCCCATCTTTTCATGATACCCAGTGTTTCTGGACTATATCTGAATGTGTGGAGGATAGGCCCATTGTCATCTTCACCTTCTTCAAAGAAATGATTCGGCGTTGGGACTGCATCTCCTTTTACGTAAACCAAGTCTTTTCACTACTTGATCTTAGGTGGGATGACAAGTGTTGTCCCAAAGGAATCCTGGAACTGCTTTTGTGTGAAGCAAGATGATCGAGTTGGCAGGTGCAACTCTGGATCGTTGTATAATCCTGTTATCACATCATTCAAAGATAAAGGATACTCTAAATCGTCATTTATTGATTCATCGGCAATTTGCCAATTACAATGTTCATCTGACGATTCTTCATCGTCAAGATTGATTACAAGGGGTACAATGTCATTTAAAACAAAACCTCCACTATAACCAAGCCGGTTTGGTATCGGCTTCTTCACGCTGTCCGTACCTTGGTAGATGATTGATTTGGACTCATTACCGTAGAGGAGAGAATCGGTGAAATAATTCTCCATCCCTTAAGCGGTTGTTTGTCGCGACCACCGTCTTGACCTCATTATTAGTGTCTACATATTTGAGACGATGAAGAGTAGATGGGACTATAACATTACCGTGGATCCAAGGTCCACCCAACAAGAAGTTATAGGAAGTCTGCATCAATCACATAGCGGTGACTTGGACTTTAAGTCTCCCATTTGGCACTTTATCCCGATTTTACCAAGTGGCGGAGACCACCGGTGTTAAACCCGTAGATTACCTGTGGCACACTACCATCGCGGGATTCCAAGGTGATACATGGTGAGGCATGATGCTGCAGACAGGATCGACTTGGATCGGTTAACTTCACTAGAGCCAATATACGGTGAAGTATAGCGGCCTATCGTGCTTGGAATTCCTCGTCGCATATCCTCCTTTGTAAAGGTGATGGGGAAGTGCTTAGTCGCAAGGTTGCATTGTTGGGCTGACTCTTACGGACTCGGCTATCTGAGTCGAGGAAGACTTCGAATCGGCGAGGGCTTCTTGAAGAGCTTCTCTCGTCTCTTTTGATAACAGTAACTCATAGAGTGATCGCTTGGGGATATTATTAGTGTGCCATTACATCAAAGCGGTATGGAGAGTTCGAAGTTCGGTTTATCTCTTCAATCAGGTGAATCGAGCCGGGAGTTGAACTTCATCGCGGTACGCTTTCTTTGTAGCTTCTTTGGCTGCTACATTCGCTTTCTCGTAAAGTGAGGGGATTTGTTGGTACCCCAGCTCGAGGCGTCTTGGCATTAAGTCGGGACTTCGGATACTTGTATTTGTACTCGTGTCCACTCACGGTAGCGTGGGCTTGAGTTCCCCGCCGGACGGTGGAATGTTACCACGTTCATCGTCTCCCTCACGGAATTGCGGAAGTACCATGACATGCCTTTCCCTTACGCCCGGCTTTTTCTTGAAGAAGAGGCTACCCATTGCTCGTCTTCCGGTAAGTGGGTGGACCCACAAGACTTAAGCCATTGAATTTGTATATCGGAGGCCCATCGGGTTCTCCTTGCGGTGGAGACCTTCTTGAGCGGCGGGGAACTGGATCTGGAGGAGGGTGAGGATAGGTACTCCTCGAACTTCTCTGAGTCTTCGAACTTCGACCTCTTCTTCCAGGGATAGGAATCATGAGCACGGCGACCTCCGTCGAGGCGGTGGCTAATTCGCCCGGCTTGTTCGCGGTAAAAGTCGGGATGATTGTCATTGATTTGAATTTGCTTACTTCTTTTGCCTACAACAAAATTCAAAAGAAATTGCCTTTTATTTTAAAGTACAATGAAAATCAAAAAGATTGCGACTTCTTCCTAAACAAACCGAGGATCTACGGTATGTCGAGGTCCTCGCTTGCGTCGAGTTCTTTGCACGTCTTGGGACTTTTGTGTCCGTGGACCACCCGCATATTCGATCGAGTGAGGCAGGGTTGCGGAACTACAGATGTAAAGGGGCTCGTTTCCTGAAGAAGCGAAGCTGAGGGGATCACACTCACAAAGGAGAGGATCGCTGGCGGGTGAGATCTACTAGGAGAAATCAGGCTATCCACGAGATTAAGGCGAAGCTTAATCTAGAGGGTATCTGTAGTTCGACCGAATCGGTTACCTTTGCTTATAGATCGGCGTCGGTGGACTTGGCTGCAGTGCGGGCAATCTTGGAGTGCTACATTAGTCTCCTTAAGATCTTCAGGTCAGAGCTCTTCCAAATCACCAAAATCCAAGCCTCAGGAAGCCTTGAAATCCCCAAATCCAAGACCTTGTCCCTCAAGAAGACACCCCTATTTATACAAATGCGGAGTGATTATTATTCGACCACTTGGTAGGCCACCTTCTTCATTGGTAGAGTGTAGATCTCCGCGTCGTTTTCCGGCGTTTTCGTCTCGGGCTCGGGTTCCATCGTACTTGATTAGGAACTAACTCTTGGTTCATTCGGTTCAACGGTCCGAAATCCGATCGTCCGTTCAAGTCCGGTTTAAGCGTGCTTGTGGCAATGGGTTCGCCGTCGAGTTCGCGTCTTAACGATTCGGCGTCCGGTATCATTCGATGGGTTGTCATTCGCCGACTCTCGTCACGAGTTGGTTTCGGGGATCTTGTAAGTATTTTTCAACGCCTACACATGCGTTCCGCAAACTTTTTTGTTCCGCAAATTTCCGCAAACTTATGTTCGACTTTTTTATATAGATGTGTAAACTTTGGAGCATCAAGTGTCGAGGAAAAATCTCACGAGATACAAAAGTCAAAGTTAGAAAAGTTTTAACTTCAAGGTATGAAGCGCAAATAACCGGCTCCCATTCGTGTATAACTACAAACAATTGGCTATGCACCATAGAATGTAACTATGTACCATATATTATACATCCTAGCATGCAAACTATACACTTTACACTATGTAGGTATCCATTTTGTTCTATGTAAATCAACATTGTATTTTGGGTGTATGAAAATGTATAGAACAATGTGGTTTTCAAAGTAAATGGGGTCAAGCTTTGGGTTAAGTATAAGCAAAACCCTTATTATTAATTGCTCCTCAGGCAAAATCAACTATTAAGTGGGTCCCACCGGTATTATAAAATTGTATTAGCCGGTTGCTTGGTGGGCCCATATGCCTTCATAAACATTTTAGTTTTGCAAACTTCCATAAGCTTATTGCTCCTCGTGCAAAACCAACTATTCGGCGGTTCCACGGTATTATAAAATTGTATTAGCTAGTTGCTTGGTGGGCCCTACATGCGTTCATAAACTTTTTGTTCCATAAACTTTTTGTTCCATAAACTTATGTTCGGCTTTTTATATAGATGTGTAAACTTTGGAGCATCAAGTGTGAGGAAAAATCTCACGAGATACAAAAGTCAAAGTTAGAAAAGTTTTAACTTCAAGGTATGAAGCGCAAATAACCCGACTCCCATTCGTGTATAACTACAAACAATTGGCTATGCACCCTATAGAATGTAACTATGTACCATATATTATACATCCTAGCATGCAAACTATACACTTTACACTATGTAGGTATCCATTTTGTTCTATGTAAATCAACATTGTATTTTGGGTGTATGAAAATGTATAGAACAATGTGGTTTTCAAAGTAAATGGGGTCAAGCTTTGGGTTAAGTATAAGCAAAACCCTTATTATTAATTGCTCCTCGAGGCAAAATCAACTATTAAGTGGGTCCCACCGGTATTATAAAATTGTATTAGCCGGTTGCTTGGTGGGCCCGCATGCCTTCCGCAAACATTTTAGTTTTGCAAACTTCCATAAGCTTATTGCTCCTCGAGGCAAAATCAACTATTAGTGGGTTCCACCAAGTATTATAAAATTGTATTAGCTAGTTGCTTGGTGGGCCCTACATGCGTTCGCAAACTTTTTGTTCCATAAACTTTTTGTTCCACAAACTTATGTTGGCTTTTTATATAGATGTGTAAACTTTGGAGCATCAAGTGTCGAGGAAAAATCTCACGAGATACAAAAGTCAAAGTTAGAAAAGTTTTAACTTCAAGGTATGAAATTGCAAATAACCCACTCCCATTCGTGTATAACTACAAACAATTGGCTATGCACCTATAGAATGTAACTATGTACCATATATTATACATCCTAGCATGCAAACTATACACTTTACACTATGTAGGTATCCATTTTGTTCTATGTGAATCAACATTGTATTTTGGGTGTATGCAAATGTATAGAACAATGTGGTTTTCAAAGTAAATGGGGTCAAGCTTTGGGTTAAGTATAAGCAAAACCCTTATTATTAATTGCTCCTCGAGGCAAAATCAACTATTAGTGGGTTCCACCAAGTATTATAAAATTGTATTAGCCGGTTGCTTGGTGGGCCCATGCGGTCCACAAACTTTTTGTACCGCAAACTTCGCAAGCTTATTGCTCCTCAGGCAAAATCAACTATTCGTGGCTTCCACCAAGTATTATTAAAATTGTATTAGCCGGTTGCTTGGTGGGCCCGCATGCGTTCATAAACTTTTTGTTCCACAAACTTATGTTCGGCTTTTTATATAAATGTGTAAACTTTGGAGCATCAAGTGTAGGAAAAATCTACGAGATATGAAAGTCAAAGTTATAAAAGTTT
Organism: Asparagus setaceus; assembly: GCA_012295165.1. NCBI lineage: Eukaryota > Viridiplantae > Streptophyta > Magnoliopsida > Asparagales > Asparagaceae > Asparagus > Asparagus setaceus. The sequence goes on along the minus strand of CM022709.1, from coordinate 19,780,957 downwards.
TAACTTCAAGGTATGAAGCGCAAATAACACGGTATAACTACAAACAATTGGCTATGCACCTATAGAATGTAGCTGTGTACCATATATTATACATCCTAGCATGCAAACTATACACTTAATACTATGTAGATATCCATTTTGTTCTATGTAAATCTACATTGTATTTTGGGTGTATGAAATTGTATAGAACTATGTGGTTTTCAAAGTAAATGGGGCCAAGCTTTAGGTTAAGTATAAGCAAAAACCCTTATTATTAACTGCTCCTCAGGCAAAATCAACTATTCATGGGTCCCACCAGGTATTATAAAAATTGTATTAGCCAATTGCTTGGTGGTCCCCATGCGTTCATAAACTTTTTGTTCATAAACTTATTGCTCCTCAGGCAAAATCAACTATTCATGGGTTCCACTAGGTATTATAAAAATTGTATTAGCTAGTTGCTTGGTGGGTCCCGCATGCGTTCCATAAACTTTTTGTTCATAAACCTGCAAACTTATGTTAGGCTTTTTATAAATCTAAAATCTCTAAGATATCAAAGTCAAAGTTAGAAAAGTTTTAACTTCAAGGTATGAAGCGCAAATAATATAGCTCTCATTTACTTGTATAACTACAAACAATTGGCTATGCAACCTATAGAATGTAACTATGTACCGTATATTATACATCCTAGCATGCAAACTATACACTTAATACAATGTAGGTATCCATTTTGTTCTATGTAAATCAGCATTGTATTTTGGGTGTATGAATATGTATAGAACTATGTGGTTTTCAAAGTAAATGGGGTCAAGCTTTGGGTTAAGTATAAGCAAAACCCTGTATTATCAATTGCTCCTCAGGCAAAATCAATATTCATGGGTCCCACCTGGTATTATAAAAATTAAATTAGCCAGTTGTTTGGTGGGCCCCGCATGCGTTTCTTAAACTTTTTGTTCCGCAAACTTATTGCTCCTTAGGCAAAATCAACTATTTGTGGGTTCCACCAAGTATTATAAAAATTGTATTAGCCGGTTGCTTGGTGGGCCCATGCGTTCATAAGCTGTTTTATTCTGTATACTTCCATAAACTTATGTTGGCTTTTTATATAATTGTGTAAACTTTGGGGCATCAAATGTGAGGAAAAATCTCGAGATATCAAAGTCAAAGTTAGAAAAGTTTTAACTTCAAGGTATGAAGCGCAAATAACCCGACTCTCATTTATGTGTATAACTACAAACAATTGGCTATGCACCTATAGAATGTAACTATATGCAGTATATTATACATCCTAGCTTGTAAACTATACATTTAATACTATGTAAGTATCCATTTTGTTCTATGTAAATCAGCATTGTATTTTGGGTGTATGAATATGTATAGAACTATGTGGTTTTCAAAGTAAATGGGGTCAAGCTTTGGGTTAAGTATAAGCAAAACCACAGTATTATCAATTGCTCCTCGGGCAAAATCAATATTCATGGGTCCCACTGTGTATTATAAAAATTAAATTAGCCAGTTGTTTGGTGGGCCCGCATGCGTTTCTTAAACTTTTTGTTCCATAAACTTATTGCTCCTTAGGCAAAATCAACTATTTGTGGGTTCCACCAAGTATTATAAAATTGTATTAGCCGGTTGCTTGGTGGGCCCATGCGTTCATAAGCTGTTTTATTCTGTATACTTCCATAAACTTATGTTCGGCTTTTTTATATAATTGTGTAAACTTTGGGGCATCAAATGTCGAGGAAAAATCTCTGAGATATCAAAGTCAAAGTTAGAAAAGTTTTAACTTCAAGGTATGAAACTGCAAATAACCCAGCTCTCATTTATGTGTATAACTACAAACAATTGGCTATGCACCCTACAGAATGTAACTATGTACCGTATATTATACATCCTAGCTTGTAAACTATACATTTAATACTATGTAAGTATCCATTTTGTTCTATGTAAATCAGGATTGTGCTTTGGGTGTATGAAAATGTATAGAACAATGTGGTTTTCAAAGTAAATGGGGTCAAGCTTTGGGTTAAGCATAAGAAAAATCCCTTATTATTAATTGCTCCTCCGGCAAAATCAACTATTCATGGGTCCCACCAGGTATTATAAAAATTGTATTAGCCAATTGCTTGGCGGGCCCATATCGTTCATAAACTTTTTGTTCCGCAAACTTCTAAGCTTATTGCTCCTCGGGCAAAATCAACTATTTGTGGGTTCCACGGTATTATAAAATTGTATTAGCTAGTTGCTTGGTGGGCCCTACATGCGTTCATAAACTTTTTGTTCATAAACTTTTTGTTCCATAAACTTATGTTCGGCTTTTTATATAGATGTGTAAACTTTGGAGCATCAAGTGTCGAGGAAAAATCTACGAGATACAAAAGTCAAAGTTAGAAAAGTTTTAACTTCAAGGTATGAAGCGCAAATAACCCGACTCCCATTTACGTGTATAACTACAAACAATTGGCTATGCACCCTATAGAATGTAACTATGTACCATATATTATACATCCTAGCATGCAAACTATACACTTTACACTATGTAGGTATCCATTTTGTTCTATGTAAATCAACATTGTATTTTGGGTGTATGAAAATGTATAGAACAATGTGGTTTTCAAAGTAAATGGGGTCAAGCTTTGGGTTAAGTATAAGCAAAAACCCTTATTATTAATTGCTCCTCAGGCAAAATCAACTATTCGTGGGTCCCACCAGGTATTATAAAAATTGTATTAGCCAGTTGCTTGGTGGGCCCCGCATGCCTTCCACAAACATTTTTGTTTTGCAAACTTTCGCAAGCTTATTGTTCCTCAGGCAAAATCAATTATTCGACGGTTCCACCAGGTATTATAAAAATTGTATTAGCTAGTTGCTTGGTGGTCCCTACATGCGTTCTGCAAACTTTTTTGTTCCGCAAACTTCCGCAAACTTATGTTCGGCTTTTTTATATAGATGTGTAAACTTTGGAGCATCAAGTGTCGAGGAAAAATCTCTGAGATACAAAAGTCAAAGTTAGAAAAGTTTTAACTTCAAGGTATGAAATTGCAAATAACCCAGCTCCCATTTACGTGTATAACTACAAACAATTGGCTATGCACCCTATAGAATGTAACTATGTACCATATATTATACATCCTAGCATGCAAACTATACACTTTACACTATGTAGGTATCCATTTTGTTCTATGTGAATCAACATTGTATTTTGGGTGTATGCAAATGTATAGAACAATGTGGTTTTCAAAGTAAATGGGGTCAAGCTTTGGGTTAAGTATAAGCAAAACCCTTATTATTAATTGCTCCTCGAGGCAAAATCAACTATTTGTGGGTTCCACCAAGTATTATAAAATTGTATTAGCTAGTTGCTTGGTGGGCCCGCATGCGGTCCACAAACTTTTTGTTCGCAAAGTTACGCAAACTTATTGCTCCTCAGCAAAATCAACTATTCGTGGCTTCCACCAAGTATTATAAAATTGTATTAGTCGGTTGCTTGGTGGGCCCATGCGTTCATAAACTTTTTGTTCCACAAACTTATGTTCGGCTTTTTATATAAATGTGTAAACTTTGGAGCATCAAGTGTCGAGGAAAAATCTCGTGATATCAAAGTCAAAGTTAGAAAAGTTTTAACTTCAAGGTATGAAACTGCAAATAACCTGGTATAACTACAAACAATTGGCTATGCACCCTATAGAATGTAACTGTGTACCATATATTATACATCCTAGCCGCATGCGTTCCGCAAACTTTTTAGTTCTGTAAACTTTCGCAAACGTATTACTCCTCAGGCAAAATCAACTATTTGTGGGTTCCACCAGGTATTATAAAAATTGTATTAGCTAGTTGCTTGGTGGGTCCTAGATGCGTTCCGCAAACTTTTTTGTTCCGCAAACTTCCGCAAACTTATGTTCGGCTTTTTTTATATAACTAAAAATCTCTGAGATATCAAAGTCAAAGTTAGAAAAGTTTTAACTTCAAGGTATGAAACTGCAAATAACCTAGCTCCCATTTAAGTGTATAACTACAAACAATTGGCTATGCACCCTATAGAATGTAACTATGTATCGTATATTATACATCCTAGCATGCAAACTATACACTTAATACTATGTAGGTATCCATTTTATTCTATATAAATCAGCATTGTATTTTGGGTGTATGAAAATGTATAGAACTATGTGGTTTTCAAAGTAAATGGGGTCATGCTTTGGGTTAAGTATAAGCAAAAGCAAAAACCCTTATTATTAATTGCTCCTCAGGCAAAATCAACTATTCGTGGGTCCTACCAGGAATTATAAAAATTGTATTAGCCAGTTGCTTGGTGGGCCCCGCATAGGTTTCGAAAATATTTTTGTTCCGCAAAGTTACGCAAACTTATTGCTCCTCAGGCAAAATCAACTATTCGTGGGTTCCACCAAGTATTATAAAAATTGTATTAGCCTGTTGCTTAGTGGGCCCCGCATGCATTCTGCAAACTTTTTTGTTCCGTAAATTTTCGCAAACTTATGTTCGGCTTTTTTATATAAATGTGTAAACTTTGGAGCATCAAGTGTCGAGGAAAAATCTCTGAGATATCAAAGTCAAAGTTAGAAAAGTTTTAACTTCAAGGTATGAAACTGCAAATAACCTAGCTCCCATTTACGTGTATAACTACAAACAATTGGCTATGCACCCTATAGAATGTAACTATGTACCGTATATTATACATCCTAGCATGCAAACTATACACTTAAGACTATGTAGGTATCCATTTTGTTCTATGTAAATCATCATTCTATTTTGGGTGTATAAAAATGTATAGAACTATGTGGTTTTCAAAGTAAATAGGGTCAAGCTTTGGGTTAGGTATAAGCAAAAAGCCTTATTATTAATTGCTCCACAGGCAAAATCAACAGTTCGTGGGTTCCACCAGGTATTATAAAAATTGTATTAGCCAGTTGCTTGGTGGGCCCTACATACGTTCCGCAAACTTTTTTGTTCTGCAAACTTTCATAAACTTATTGCTCCTCAGGCAAAATCAACTATTCGTGGGTTTCACCAATAGTAAGGAAATAATGTATATAAGGTGGCGGCTCATTTTGCTAAATGTGCTACCAAGAGATAGCCATATGGTAAGGACCACCTTGCTAGTCACATCAAAAGGTGTGGGCCTCACCACTCTATTTCTTGATAGCTCATTTAGCAATATGAGCCGCCACATCATATCCATCATTCTCTTATAAAAATTGTATTAGTCAGTTGCTTGGTGGGCCCCGCATGCGTTTTGCAAACTTTTTTGTTCCGCAAACTTATGTTCGGCTTTTTTATATAAATGTTTAAACTTTGGAGCATCTAGTGTCGAGGAAAAATCTCTGAGATATCAAAGTCAAAGTTAGAAAAGTTTTAACTTCAAGGTATGAAACTGCAAATAACCCAGCTCCCATTTACGTGTATAACTACAAACAATTGGATATACACCCTATAGAATGTAACTATGTACCATATATTATACATCCTAGCATGCAAACTATGCACTTAATACTATGTAGGTATCCATTTTGTTCTATGTAAATCAGCATTGTATTTTGGGTGTATGAAAATGTATAAAACTATGTGGTTTTCAAAGTAAATTGGGTCAAGCTTTGGGTTAAGTATAAGTAAAACCCTTTGTAGGCGTCGAAAATTGCCTAAGTCCCCGAACATAGCTCGTGACAGTGAGTTGATGACCGATGAGCCATCCGACAATATAACGGTGAACCGGTGATATCGTAACAACAAGCGAGTGAACAAAGCGCAATAAGCACATCGTGAAGTATCGAGTCAATGGGAACGGCAAAACAACGAAGAAACGACTCAACCATGAGCTGCAGGATACCCATAAAAGACTTAGCACCACGTGTGTCTTGTTCCTACCATGGGCATTGAACCTATGGGAGGTTGTAGATCTACTTTCTAGATTTCTAACGCATCTTGGATCAACTCATTCCGAGAACGGACGAGAGAGTTAGAGCCGAAACAACCGAGAGAGTCCAGGCTGTTTCACATCTGCAGGATTCCAATAATGTCTCACACATTTAGACCATGATAAGTTTCGAATATGAGGAAGATCAAAATATAGAAGTTGTATCTCTCTTCACCAGCTTTCCAAAACATCTTTAATCGCATCAATCGGAGGTCGGATAAGAGAATTAGAGCTAAAATAGTCGGGATATCTGTCTCTCGGCCAGCCGAGACAGACTCGGCTCAACGCCCAAAACGCGTTTTTTGACGGTTTTCTCGGGATTTGAGCCTTCCAACCACCTTGATATTATCTCTAAACATGGTTAAGAGGTTATGGGCTGAAGATATGATCAAATCATCCATTCTTATCCGAAAACAAGGCTTCTAAAACCTATAAATACCGCCCGAGGGCCTTCATTGAAAGGGGCTGATCAGAAAAAGCTTTGCCGAAGCCTTGTCAGTTGGGAGAGTAAGAGGAGCACGAATTTCAAGGAGAAGGAACAGATCTTGGCGAACTCTTAAGGGCTATTATCATCCTTTGTGAGATAATCCCCAGGGCTATTATCCTCCTTCGTGAGATAATCCCCTCAAAAGGTTTGATCGGCCTTGAGATCTACGCGGTAGAAGTAGCCGGTCACTCTGAGAATAGCTGTGATTTCTCCTAGTAGATCTCACCCGCTCCGGCGATCCTCTCCTTCGTGAGTGTGATCCCCGAAGGCGATCCTCTCCTTCGTGAGTGTGATCCCCTTAGGCGCTTCGTTTCCTTCGTGAAACGAGCCCCTGCACGTCTGTAGTTCCAGAACCCGGGTCTCTACCTGGATCGGAATTGCACGGTGGTCCACGGACACAAAAAGTCCCCGGCACAGGCAAAGAACCCACGCAAGCGAGGACCTCGATATAACAGAGATCCTCGTGTTTGTTCAAAAGGATAAAAGTTGTAATTCTTTGATTTTCATTGTAAGCCTTATAAAAAGGCGATCTTTTTTCTGAATCTCGTTGTAAGCGACTGAAGTTTGTAACGGATTCAAGCAATGACAATCAAACCGACTTTTACCACGAACAAGCTGGCGACCACAGTGGGAGCCAACGATCTCAGATCTGAGATCGTCGTGTCGCAACCGCGGATCGAGATCTTGCCTCCAAAGAAGGCCTTTTCATGGAGGAGGCAAGAAGACAACCTCATACAACCGTTCGAGATCTCCCCTCACAACTTTATTCCGGCAATCCAGCAAGCCAGGGGTTCAGATCACAACGTGTTGACTTCGACGAAGAGGGCACGTCAAAGGCGACGCCAACGCCAAGCTCGTCAACTTGCAAAGATGTTGGAACAGGTTGATGGAATCCGCTACTATGCGGACTTGGAGTCTGGGCGTCGGCCACCTCAAATCGCTTGCAATTCCTCCAATCCATCGACCGACGAATGGGTTCTCGTCAAGAGAACTTCGTTCGACCTGAAGCGCGTATTGAAGCTTAGTGCGTGCAGCTCTTGCAAGAAAGACACAAGACTTGAACAAGAGGGAAGTGGTCAAAAAACCACAAAAATCCAGTCAAGTTTGGGTGCCAAAGCCCAAGACGACACAAAAATCAGAGTGCAACCGCAGTAGAATCCTCCTTTCAACGCCGACGCAGCCCATGCCGCCGCCCCGAGATTGGGGTCGCGTATGCGATCTGTCAAACCGATCACTACCCAAAGGTGTCCTGTCGCATCCAAACAAACCAGGACACCTCAATGTCCGTGTTCGTGTGCCGTGCATAAGAGAATTCCAGTCGCGTCTAGACTGGGGGTTCATGTCGAGGCCCAGGAGGCCGTTAAGACTCCACGCTCGCAAGGAGGTTGTCTTAAACGAGCGACTCCTGATGTGACCTTGGATCGCTCAAAGGCGATAACAAATAAGCCTGAGAATGTCAACAAGGTTCTTCATCCCCAAAAGAAGACGTGTCCGTCAAAAGACAACGTTATACTTGAGGTACCACACCAACAAGCGATGGATTGCTCCAATGAGCTGCGCCATCAGGCTGGTATGGGGGTGTGAAGAAATCCCAAAAGGAGAGTGTTCAAGAAACCAACTCTCACTCTCCATATAGGAGACCTATCGAGGCGATGTCGTCAAAATGTAGGCGCCCGGGACCGTTTCACAAAAGGTCTCGATGTTAGAAACTTCTTCTGGCGTCGAAGCCCAAGCCAAAACGCTTCCACCAGAGAAAATCCTCCCTCCAGGATGATGAATTCCTTGAAGTCACCATCAACATGGTTGGCAAAGAAAAGTCGGTAATTACTTCAAAAGTCTCTAATCCCGACTTTTCTCCGAAGAAAAATTGATTCGTGGATAGCTCAACGGATGTCTCACCCAACTAGAAGCCGCCGACATAGGGATTACCCGAGATCCATGAAGGACTATCCTCGAGTGATGAACTTTCGGATTCTTGCTCGCAATCGCCTCGACGATACGATGTCCAAAGACGGACAAGCTCGAAGCGCTCATGGTCGCCTCGACTGTGACCCAAATAATTCAGACGCCTAGCCAGCGTAAAGAGAACTTCAAGTTTGAAATGGAGATGGCTATGCGCCAGATGAGAGAGATGCATGACCAACAAATCCGAAGCTCAAGAATCATCGGGGTGAAACAAGTCGCCGCAATAACGCCACCAAGAGGAAAGCAACTTCGAGGCGAGGACGAAGATCGCAACGCAAATAGCCAAAACTCGGGTGGTCCCATTGTTATTCCTCAAAATCGCCTCAAGGAAAATGCAGCGAGGATGAAATGATGAAAGAGCTGGAGGATAAGGTCAACGCCTTGATTTCCGCCAAGAGGTAAAGAAGACCGGATGCCACGCCCAGACTCAAGAGAGTGGGAGTCGATCCGTATCCGCCGAAGTTTAATTTGATTAACTTCATACCGCTCGACGGAAAGGGATCCCCACTCAAAGATTTGGTCTATTTCAAATCCCACTTGGCGCTATTTCGTAACGAGCCCTTGATGGTTCGGTCATTCGTTGGCACTCTTCGAGGAGCCGCCGATTGGTACCGCCGTCTCAAGCGAGGAGCATCAATAGTTGGGGCGACATGGAAAGCTCGTTCCTCAATAATTTCTTTGGCGACCTGAAGTATCGATCGGAACCCTTTGGACGAAGCGAAGGATGGGGAGTGCATTGGCGGCTTTGTTAAACGCCCGCAACAAGGCTATGAACCGCAGGATCCCGCCACGAGGAATTCATTCGCGGGCGTGCCACAATAATCTTTCAATCAATGTCTTGGAAGTCACGGGGTTATGCCATCCAAAATATGGAAAGAGCCGAAGAGCTGGGAGCAAGTCAACGCTTCCTCAAAAGGAAAAAGGCCGAAGAGGCCAACCGATGGCTAAAGCGCCGCGAATCGCCGATGACATTCATCAACAACAACCTTGGGGCAACAAAGGACTCCTAAGTTGAGATTCCGTGAGGAGTATTCTTTCGATGATGATGAAGTTCCACCATCTTCAAATATCTCCTCGCTAACAACAAAATCAACTCGCCACCTATCATGAATCGGAGGAAGCTAGCAATACCGGATCAAAGTCTTGCATGTACCCACGGAGGGTCCATCACCCACCAAGGCTTGTATTACTCAAGAATAACATCCAAGCCTTGGTTGGCCGGCGTCATAATGCGAAATAGGCCAAACAAGAATGGCAAACACTCAGATAGGTACATGAGTATAAACCGCCCTCTCAGACTAATGTATACGAGTATAAACCGCCCTCTCAGACTAATGTATACGAGTATAAACCGCCCCTTTCCTCCGATGAGTATAAGAGGTTAAACCGCTCATCCGCTACTCCAAAAGGTATATGAGTATAAACTACTTTCTATTTTGTTGAGAAGTTCACGGAGAATATCTTCTATAAAATATTCTTAAGGATAACTTGACAAACCCCAATTTACTCCCACTGGGTTCATCTTACGGCCTTGAACAAGCGTCACAATGAAAAATTGCCGATTGGATTTCAAGAAAAATTCACGATCTTGGGTCAGCGTCGTAAAGAGAGTTTACCAATCTAAAGATACATCTCAAAAATTTCTCCCGCCGTGGTCGTACCCTACAACGAGTATCACAAGAGAGAGTTCACCGATTAAGGGCGAACCCTCAATCTCTTCCGCTATGGTGGGTTCTCGCATGGCGGCGCAATGGAGAATTCGCCGATCCAAGGTTAAGCCTCACGAAATTGGATGGTCAGTTCGACTACAACTCACCAACGCAAGCTAAAATAAGAAAATTCATTCATCGGTATTTGATTCAAGACTTCAATAGCGGTCAGACAATAAATGCAGCACCGCGACACTTTCAGTCATCCTACAAAGCACTGGATAGTCCGAAAGAATTACAGAAGTCAAGATTCAAAGCCATTTTCAGGTCTCGTTATACCGACTGAAGGTTGGGGCCTATCATATCCAAAGTATTTCGGCTCCTTCTATAAAAGAGCGAGACCGAAACACTTTGGAGGGGGTATCTGTAGGCGTCGAAAATTGCCTAAGTCCCCGAACATAGCTCGTGACAGTGAGTTGATGACCGATGAGCCATCCGACAATATAACGGTGAACCGGTGATATCGTAACAACAAGCGAGTGAACAAAGCGCAATAAGCACATCGGCGAAGTATCGAGTCAATGGGAACGCAAAACAACGAAGAAGCGACTCAACCATGAGCCGCAGGATACCCATAAAAGACTTAGCACCACGTGTGTCTTGTTCCTACCATGGGCATTGCACCTATGGGAGGTTGTAGATCTACTTTCTAGCTTTCTAGCATCTTGGATCAACTCATTCGAGAGCGGACGAGAGTTAGAGCCGAAACAACCGAGAGTCCAGCTGTTTCACATCTGCAGGATTCCAATGATGTCTCACACATTTAGACCATGATAAGGTTCGAATATGAGGAAGATCAAAATATAGAAGTTGTAGCTCTCTTCACCAGATTTCCAAAACATCTTTAATCGCATCAATCGGAGGTCGGATGAGAGAATTAGAGCTAAAATAGCCGGGGCATATCAGACTGTCTCGGCCAGGCCGAGACAGACTCGGCTCAGAACGCCCAAAACGCGTTTTTTGACGGTTTTCTCGGGATTTGAGCCTTCCAACCACCTTGATATTATCTCTAAACATGGTTAAGAGGTTATGGGCTGAAGATATGATCAAATCATCCATTCTTATCCGAAAACAAGGCTTCTAAAACCTATAAATACCGCCCGAGGGCCTTCATTGAAAGGGGCTGATCGGATCAGAAAAAGCTTTGCCGAAGCCTTGTCAGTTGGGAGAGTAAGAGGAGCACGAATTTCAAGGAGAAGGAACAGATCTTGGCGAACTCTTAAGGGCTATTATCATCCTTTGTGAGATAATCCCTAGGGCTATTATCCTCCTTCGTGAGATAATCCCCTCAAAAAGGTTTGATCGACGCCAGATCTACAATCGCTGAGGTAATTGGTCGAGCTCTGAATAATATTGTGATTTCTCCTAGTAGATCTCACCCGCTCCGGCGATCCTCTCCTTCGTGAGTGTGATCCCCGAAGGCGATCCTCTCCTTCGTGAGTGTGATCCCCTTAGGCGCTTCGTTTCCTTCGTGAAACGAAGTCCCTCGCGACGCCTCAGTAGTTCCGCAACCCTGCCCTACGGATCGGAATTGCACGGTGGTCCACGGACACAAAAGTCCCCTACAGTGCAAAGAACTCCACGCAGCGGGGACCTCGATATAACGAGATCCTCGTGTTTGTTCAAGGATAAAAGTTGTAATTCTTTGATTTTCATTGTAAGCCTTATAAAAAGGCGATCTTTTTTCTGAATCTCGTTGTAAGCGACTGAAGTTTGTAACGGATTCAAGCAATGACAATCAAACCGACTTTTACAACGAACACCCTTATTATTAATTTCTCCTCAGGCAAAATCAACTATTCATGGGTTCCAACAGGTGTTATAAAAATTGCATTGGCTAGTTGCTTGGTGGGCCCCGCATGCATTCCGCAAACTTATTGTTCCTCAGGCAAAATCAACTATTCATGGGTTCCACCAGGTATTTTAAAAATTATATTAGCCAGTTGCTTGGTGGGCCGCGCATGCGTGCCGCAAACTTTTCTGTTCCGCAAATTTCTGCAAACTTATGTTCCGCTTTTTTATATAACTAATGATAATGAAATGAGAAGTAGACGGCTTTGTCGCCTATAAATCAACTGGTCCACGTGTGACATGACATCTTGTACTTAATTTCCAACAGGAAAGAGTGCATCTAATGGAACTGGATATATTTGTTTATTAGAGTTTAGAGATCTCGGAGCATGGGAAGTGACGTTCATTTTTAATATGGGTAGCTAAATGGCATGAACTGCTGATTTAAATAATTTAATTTTATATTTTCTTAAGATACAAACTAATACTCAAGTCACATAACTTGACAACATGTTAAGGATTAAATTTAAATTAAAATATGTAAAAGTATGATTCTTAACTTTTATCTCGCAATGAAGCAATGATGCAGTGATACAAATTTAATGATACAAATTAAAAGCAATTCTCTTAACCTACAAAAACATGGGGAGAATCTGAATTCAATCCAAGCTTTAAATCTTGATAGAAAAGGGTCAAAATAGGTCTAAATCCTGGTTTTCTTTTTTTTTTTTCTTTTTTTTTCTTGTTGGTCTAAACCGTGGTTGATATGCCAGTTTGGAGCATTTGATATATGCTAAAGTTTGTTTAGTTAGAAAAGAACCTGGTTCATCCCCTAGAATCAGTACCTGTCTAAATTGTAGGCAGGAATATATATATATATATATATATATATATATATATATATATATATATATATATATATATATATATATATATATATAGCAAATCTCCTATAAACTTAAGTTGATAGGAAATAGTCATCCACCAACTTTTCTATCCATTGATGTTGCCTTGGGATCTGTGAAAGATATAAAGCCCACTTTGAGATTTTTGTGCATCTTGATTTCATGGATCTCAAGGTAAAATCAATGGATATAAAAGTTGGTGGACACTCATCTCTATCAACTTAAGTTTATAAGAGCCTTGCTCTATATATATATATAGCAAATCTCCTATAAACTTAAGTTTATAGGGAATAGTCATACACCAATTTTTCTATCCATTGATATTGCCTTGGGATCCATGAAAGATATGAAGCCCATTTTGAGATTTGTGCATCTCTTGATGGCACAAATCTAAAGACAACATCAACGGATAAAAAATTGGTGTATACTATTCCCTATAAACTTAAGTTTATAGAGATTTGCTATATATATATATATATATATATATATATATATATATATATATATATAGGTTCTATAAACTTAAGTTTTATATATATATATATATATATATATATATATATATATATATATATATATATAGCAAATCTCCTATAAACTTAAGTTTATAGAGATTTGCTATATATATATATATATATATATATATATATATATATATATATATATATATATATATATATATATATATATATATAGCAAATCTCCTATAAACTTAAGTTGATAGGGAATAGTCATCTACCAACTTTTCTATCCATTGATGTTTCCTTGGGATCCGTGAAAGATATAAAGCCCACCTTTGAGATTTGTGTGCATCTTGATTTCATGGATCTCAAGGTAAAATCAATGGATATAAAAGTTGGTGGACACTCATCTCTATCAACTTAAGTTTATAAGAGCCTTGCTATATATATATATATATATATATATATATATATATATATATATATATATATATATATATATATTATTGAAGACTTCTCATTGAGGCCCACAATCGAAACACAAGTAAAAATTAATAATAAATAAATAAATAATCAATATTTACTTTTTCAGAGTTGAAAACAATTATTATAAAGTTTTAGCCACCAATAAAGACCAAACAATGCATAGGGACCATGGGTTATTTGGAATTTATATATCTTATCCTTGAAGGGTAGCATGTGTACGTTGTCCACATGTTGTTGAATCAAGGCCGCATTTTGTTTTGATTTCAAGAGAAGAAAGTATTGGATTTAAGTTTCTATTTATTTTATTATTTAGGTAAAAAGCAATAATGACATTTTGTTTGCTCCTTCAACTTTTGCCTACTTTTTTTGGTGCATGGCACTTAGAGAAGTCCAAATTTATCAAACTAATGAACCATAATTACGTATAATATGTAGAAATTCTGATTATAGAATAGTCCACAAATTAGAACATAATCATATTTTTTGTTGTGTAAAAAATTCCCTGGTGATTAATAAATTCAGTGGAGACGGAATTTAATAGTATCAAATGAATGTGAACCATTGAATCTGTAATCCCTTGTACCCAATAACTTTTGATCCAAAACGTTGATCGTTCATCATGCAAACTTCACCGTCATTTTTGACCCTTTACCTCTCCTTTTTCATTCATGACATGTGTCATGGACACACTTCACTCATATTTTCTCATCATGATTTAATTTTATGATTTGATTATGATTTAATGGTTTCATGGTTTTAATTGGTTTCGTGTGTGATTTGATTTCAACTGTCGATTTACCGATCGATGAGTTTTTAAGTTTCGGCCTATATTTCAAAATCTAGACATCTTTTCACAACCTTGGCTTTAATTAAGTTGATTATTTTAATTTATTATGATTTTTCATGTTTTATAATAATTTTTCTGGGTTTTTTAAAAAGTCGCGTCCATAACGGGTCTTTACCGGGTTAAATCCGTATTTAACCTAATATCTCCTCTATAAATACCAAATATTTTCCTCAAACCCTAGATTAGTTCAGCTCCAAAAATCCCTCATAAACTCTACCTGAAGCTTGGAGCTTGGAAGAGAGGAGGAGTGCATCTTCTCAAGGCAAGTGTTTGTAAATGCTTGTTCATTTCTCTTGTTGTTTTTGGGTCCAAGATCCATTTATTATTATTATTTTCTTTGATTTTCTTGATGATCTTCTGAATTATTTAGCTGCATTTTTTGATTTATTTAAATAGGTTTAGTTTTTGTGAAAAACTCATGTTTTAAAATGTAATTCATGCTTTGTATTGGTAAGAGATCTATAAGGGTTGATCTAGATCCTGATTTTTTATGCTTTGAATTGTTATTTGATGTTTATGGGTGAGATTAGAAGGGAATTTCATCATTCTTGATAAAAGAGCTCCTTAAACTCAAGCATTGGTAGAATATGACATAGGCAATGGTTTTATGTGAAACTTGTTCTTAAAGGTCCCTTTGATGTTAGAAATCATGGGTAGAAAGTAGATTTTAATTTGGTTGAGTTTTGATCGCGTTTTGAGTCAAACAATTACAAAAATCAATGGTTTTCAGGTCGAGCACATGCACTGCCTTCATGAGCGTGTGTGCTGGGGAGGAGGGAGGTGAAAACCACGTGATTTCAGCCATCGAGCGCATGCACTCAACTTCCAGGCGCGTACGCTCAACCTTCGGGTAGTTTCAGTATCATTTTCAAACTGTCATAACTTTTAATTCTAAACTCGGATTTTGATGATTAAAGATGTTTTGGAAAGATCTTTGAGTTCTCTATTATCATGAGTAGTTGATTTTCCTTTTTTATTTGTATATCAGTCTAGTTTTCATGGTTTTTTAGCAATATACAGTTTTTACAGGATATCATTTTAGTAAACTTTCAATGGCCATAACTTTTGATTCGAACTCCATTTTTAATGATTCAAGTTTTGAAAAACTCTTTGAATTCTAAACAAACATGTGCAGTTGAATTTATGTTTTAGCTTTCAAATAAGTTTAGTTTTGATAGTTTTACAAAAGGTATATTTTTCGATAATTCATGTTATGGCCACACCTTACATGTTGGATATATAGATGATATCTTATCCATGATCAGTGGCATAGCTAGGATTTGTCCTAGTAGTTTCACTATGTAACTTATCAATTCCTTAGAAATAAAAATATGAATGGCAGAATAAAATCTAAATGCATAAACTTTTATTCAATGCAAATAAAAAAAACATCAAATATTTTCATAACTATCATAGATGGGTTTTCATGTTTTGAAAATGCTCAATGATGGACTCATCACTAATAGTATTAAATACATCTTTCTCAATAAATATCACTAGACAATCATTCATCCACTGATCACACATCCTATTACACAACTGTAGGCGTTGAAAATTGCCCATAAGTCCCCGAACGAGACTCGTGACGATGAGTTGACGATCGATGAGCCATCCGACGACATGACGATGAACTGTTGACAACACGACAAGTGACCGCGACGCAAATGCATAAAGCGAGTCAATGAAATGCATGAGGCGAGTCGACGAGGTGTCTAAGTCAGTGAAGCGAGCCGACGGAACACATGAAACAGGTCGGCAAAGCACGCAAACCAACGAAGCGACGAATCGCGCGCAAACGATGGAATAAATTCAACCGTGAAGCTTCGAATCAGCAAATATCGACGAGACGGAATCAGACCGGACTCACAAGATCGGGTTAGAATCAAATCAAAGCGAATCAACTTCCGGACCCGAAAAAAGAAGCGAGAAAGCCGTATTGCGTCTCGGCCAAGGCCGAGACACCACTTGGTGCCTCGGCCAAGGCCGAGACACCTAGGTGTCTCGGTGGGCTTTTTGCATTTTTTTTACCCGCATCCGCTTTCAAGCCTATAAATAGAGAGGTGGGGGTCTCATTTGAGAGGATCCAAAATTTTAACAAGAGGCCGAAGCTCTGCCAAATTGAAATCAAGTTCCAGATCTAAACTCGGGAGAAAGGGAGGCTCTTCGACGATCTTCTTCTTCGACAACCAGATCTAGATCTCGGCGAACCCTTCGGGCTATTATCCTCCTTCGTGAGATAATCCCCTTAGCAAGTTCGAGAGATCGGATCTCCGATCTACACGTGTTCCTTCGGATCAAAACTTTGTTTTTGATCTCGAGAAGAGCTTTGATTTCGCTTAGTCGATTTCATTCGCTTCGGGCTATTATTTCCTTCGTGAAATAATCCCCCTTACCGTGTAGATCTCACATTGGATCAGATCACGCGACGGTCCACGGATAAACCCCGGCACCGGCAAAGAACCCACGCAAGCGAGGAGCCGATAAACGGATCCCGCGTTTGTTTAGGGAGAAAAAGTTTTAATCTTTTTTTGATTTTCATTGTAATTAGCCTTATAAAAAGGTGATCTTTTCTCGAATTCGTTTGTAATCCCATAAAGGTTTAATGAGTTCAGCAATGAAGATCATTCCAACTTTCCCCGCGAACAAGCTGGCGACCACAGTAGGAGCCAACGGTCTCAGATCTGAGATCGTCATGTCGCAACCGCGGATCCAGATCCCGATCGAAGAAGAGGTCGAATATGAGTTCGACCAGCAGAAGTTTGAGGAATATCTCTCATCCTCGTCCAAATCGTCCTCCCCCCACAAATCCCGAAGGATCTCCGCTGCAAGGAGGATCCGCTGGTCATCGTATCTCGAGATTCCGATCTCGCCCCTACCAAAATCACAGGAAGCAGCACTTACCCGGCCTCCGAGACTGCCAGATCTGCAGATCTCAACTCCTTTGCGAAGGAGATGGCCACCGATGGCACGCTGATTATGTCGAAGTGAGCTCGCCAACGACGATGCCAAAACTTAGCGTGTCAATTTGCCAAGGCAATGGAGTCGGTGGATGGGATCCGCTACGCGACGGATCTCAAATCCAGAAGAGGTGAAAGGCCTCAGAAACAGCTGGCTAACGGTTCCTCTAAATTGTCAGCAAGCGAATGGGTCCGAGTCAAACAGAACTGTTTAACACTCTAGGAGCGCATCTGAAAGCGCCACGCACTCCTCGCGCACGCATGGGCTTTGGTTCGAGAGGCCCAAAAGCTGAAGAAAGAAGAAGTGGCCAAAAAGCCATCAAAGACGCGCCAAGTGTGGAGCCCAAAACCCGGAGCAACGGTTTAGGCCAAGGCTGAGACATCAACCAAGGATCAGCCATCCCAAGCTGATTCTACAAAGGCTCGGCCACCCTAGGATAATCTCCGTCAAGTGGGGTCCGCCTCAATATCGATTCCACCTCCGGCGATCGCATCCAAGTCACCGCCCACCTCAGTGCCCGCTTCGCCCGCTGGAGCTTCCCGAAGCAAGAAAATGGCTTTGGAGCGCCTCGGACCATTACACGATGATTGAGGTAAAATCCCGATCAAGAAACGTTTGGGCCCGTTGAGGAAGTCCCGGGTCACTCCTAGTGCAGGGGGTCGCACCCACCTCAACCGTGACAGGAAGACTCCTGTAGCCGGTCGCAGCGGGCTACGGATTGAAGTCCAAGAGCCCATTAGAGATTCACACTCGCGAAAGCGTGCGTCGCGGCTAGTGACTTTTGAAAGTCCTAATAAGGTAATTCATCCTCAGATGGAGGCATTTTCGTCAAGCGACGAGGACGTTATACCTGAGAAGTCGTGCCCACACACGGTAGGTTGCTCTGGCTTTCATGCCGATGAGTTGTACTATCGTGCTGCGGGTATGAGTAGACCTCGAAAAAGAAGTTCCCCTGAATTAAACACACATTGTCCATGTTCTAAACTGATTAGGGCGGTGTTGTCAGAGTATAATTGCACTAAAACAGCCACGGAGAAGGTGTCGGTCTTTGACAGGCTTGGCGCCAAGATGCCAGAACCCAGGTCAAGGCGCTTCCGCAGAAGAAGATCGGTGCCTCAAAGCGAAGAGATACCGAGTGTCTCCATCAACATGACCAGCAGAGGGACGTCGTTACGTGCCGTTTCTGGGGCATCGCAATGAATGACTCGTTTGCAGTTCGGAACTATCAGACGACCCAATTACAGCAAAGTGCAGAGGGGATTACCTTCAGATGATGAAGCATCGGACGCTGGCTCTGCAATGGCTTCCGATAATACAGTTTCCAGCGCGGGACAACCCCGCGAGGCATTCATGATCAGTGCAGAATAAGTGACCCAGATGCTTGAAGAGGCTATGGCCAAGCAAAAGGAGAACTTCCAGTTCGAGATGCAGATGGCCATGCAGCAGATGAGAGAGATGCATGACAATCAAATCCAAGCACTAATGAATCGCCAGGGTGAATCAAGTCGTCATAATAACTAAGTAGACAACGACACGGATAGAGATGAAGACCGTAACGCTGAGAATCCCCGTAACCCCGGTCACCTCGAGAACGACAGTGGTAACACCATCGTCCCTCCTCAAAATCACCAGAACGGAGACGTAGGTGAGAATGAGAAAATAAAAGACCTTGAGAGCGAGATCAACACTTTGATTTCTGCTCAAGAGGTAAAGAAGACGGGTATACCGTGTCCGTACCCAAGGGAGTGGGAATCGATCCCGTATCCGGCAAAGTTCAATTTGATAAACTTTACGCCGTTCGACGGGAAGGGCTCACCTACTCAGCACTTGATCTACTTCAAGTCCCACCTGGGGGTTATCTCCGACAATGAGCCCTTGATGGTTCGGTCGTTCATTGGCACCCTTCAAGGAGCTGCCTTCGATTGGTACCGCCATCTCAAACTAGGGAGCGTTAACAGCTGGGACGACATGGAGACCATGTTCCTCACCAACCTTTTCGACGATGATACCGAGATATCCATCGGGACATTGTTGGATGAGAAGCAAAAAGATGGAGAGACGATGGATAACTTCGTCAAGCGGTTCCGAAACAAGGCGATGAATTGTCGGGACCCGATAACTGAGGAATTCATCCTCCAGACTTGCCACAACAACCTTTCATTGGACGTGCTGGAAGCAATGGGAACAGCGCCGTCCAAAATATGGAAGGACTTGAAGGTGCGCGGGGAGCAAGCCCAGCGATTCCTCAAAAGGAAAAATACAGAAAGAGACCAGCAGGCGGCGAATGCTCGTAATCAAAACTTCATCCCACGCGGCACAGCAGTGGACGCAAACCAAACGTTCCAGCACAGCATCAATGGCAACAACGACCTCAAAAACAGAAGTCGTCAGAACCAAGGTTCCTCAAAGTCTACTCCTTCAAGGAAGATGAGGTTCCCGGTATTTTCAAATACCTCCTGGAGAATAATAAAATCCAGTTGCCACCAATCGTGAATCAGGAGGAGGCAAAGAAGGTTACAGATCTGAAGTACTGCGCGTTCCACAGGGCGGTTCACCACCCGACGAAGTCGTGCTACCATCTCAAGGATAAGATCCAGGTCTTGATCGATGTAGGGGTCATTACCCCAAAGCCGTCCAAAGAAAAAGGACAAGTTTGAACCCAAATAGGAAGGGTCGTTTGTGATAGACACAGCCTATTCAAACGGTCCATGTCGTCTAAATGGCGATAGGCAATTAATGCCGATAAATGGAAAGTTCTTGAAAAAGATCTATCCTTAGTATATTCGGGATAACCCATTTTGACGGGAAGTTCCTCGGGAAATATTTCACCCATTATCCTCGAGGATAACCCTAAATCTATCCTCCACCGTAAAATCCCTCACCGATCAAACTCATTGACGGTGAGTCCAAAAAAATCTTTTTGGTTCAATCCACCAGCAAAATCCTCTCTTGATTCCTTTCATGAACAAGAGGTTCACTTTCAAATCTAGGATCCCCTTTTGATAAATAAGAGGGCCCCACTTTTTCCACTTCGGTCATGCCTTTCCACCGTTAGGGTTGAAATTAGAATTCTATCTCGATAAACGAGAAAGTTATTTCCAGATCGTAGCTTAATCCTATAAAAGTGAAAGTTACCCGAATCTTTTCGATTCTGAGTGGAGATCACACTCTTAGTTTCACCTCCTGCGATTCTCGAGTGGCGATCCCACTTTTAGTTTCCTTTTTCTAGAGATAGAATATAAAATTCTTCCTCTTTTATTTTGGGTTCGTCTTTACCCTAAAAGAAGACACGGAATTCAAGTCCGGGAATTTTATCCGAAGCCTAAGTAGGAATAAGCGCATCTAATACATGTAGCGGTTTAGTCTTTTATCCGATTGAAGAAGACACCGAATTCAAGTCCGGGAATTTTATCCCAAGCCTAAGTAGGAATAAGCGCATCTAATACATGTAGCGGTTTAGTCTTTTATCCGATTGAAGAAGACACCGAATTTAAGTCCGGGAATTTTATCCCGGCCTAAGTAGGGATAAGCCTACGCCTAACAGCGCTGCCGATTAGTTCTTAACCGTAAAAGAATAAAAGCCTACATATTCAACATTGTGGCGGTTCACCACCCGACTAAGTCGTATACCATCTCAAGGATAAGATCCGTGTCTTGATCGATGTAGGGTCATTACCCCAAAGCCGTCCAAAGAAAAGGACAAGTTTGAACCCAAATAGGAAGGGTCGTTTGTGATAGACACGGCCTATTCAAGCGGTCCATGTCGTCTAAATGGCGATAGGCAATTAATGCCGATAAATGGAAAGTTCTTGAAAAAGATCTATCCTTAGTATATTCGGGATAACCCATTTTGACGGGAAGTTCCTCGGGAAATATTTCACCCATTATCCTCGAGGATAACCCTAAATCTATCCTCCACCGTAAAATCCCTCACCGATCAAACTCATTGACGGTGAGTCCAAAAAAATCTTTTTGGTTCAATCCACCAGCAAAATCCTCTCTTGATTCCTTTCATGAACAAGAGGTTCACTTTCAAATCTAGGATCCCCTTTTGATAAATAAGAGGGCCCCACTTTTTCCACTTCGGTCATGCCTTTCCACCGTTAGGGTTGAAATTAGAATTCTATCTCGATAAACGAGAAAGTTATTTCCAGATCGTAGCTTAATCCTATAAAAGTGAAAGTTACCTGAATCTTTTCGATTCTCGGAGTGGAGATCACACTCTTAGTTTCACCTCCTGCGATTCTCGAAGTGGCGATCCCACTTTTAGTTTCCTTTTTTCTAGAGATAGAATATAAAATTCTTCATCTCCAGGGACAAGAGATAGGATATAAAATTCTTCCTCTTTTATTTTGGGTTCGTCTTTACCCTAAAAAGAAGACCTGGAGACAGGATATAAAATCCTTCCTCTCCACCGTCAGGAAATAAAATATAAAATTCTTCCTTTCCCACATCAGTTTCACCTCTTCTCCGGTTTAGTCTTTCCTCCGTGAAAAAAACACCAAGATTCATCTTGGGGTATTTTATCCCGAAGCCTAAGTAGGGATAAGCCTGCATCTAATACATGTAGCCGGTTTAGTCTTTTATCCGATTGAAGAAGACACCAGAATTTAAGTCTGGGGAATTTTATCCCGAAGCCTAAGTAGGGATAAGCCTACGCCTAGCAGGCGTTGCCGGTTAGTTCTTAACCGTAAAAAGAACAAAAGCCCACATATTCAACATTGTGGCAGGTTGTTATTAATAACACCATAATCCACGCCTTACACGTGTGGGGTATTTTATCCCGAAGCCTAAGTAGGAATAAGCCTGCATCTAATACATGCAGCCGGTTTAGTCTTTTATCCGATTGAAGAAGACACCAGAATTCAAGTCTGGGGAATTTTATCCCGAAGCCTAAGTAGGGATAAGCCTACGCCTAACAGGCGTTGCCGATTAGTTCTTAACCGTAAAAAGAATAAAAGCCTACATATTCAACATTGTGGCATGTTTTTATTAATAACACCATAATCCACACCGTACACGCGTGGGGAATTTTATCCCGAATCCTAAGTAGGGATAAGGCTGCATCTAATACATGCAGCCAGTTAGTCTCTTATCCGTAAAAGATGACGAAGTCTATGTATTCAGCATCATAGCATTAAGTCTAAAAGAGTTTCATTCTTTTAGCACAACGTCACGTGCGGAACGGGTTAGATAATCCGCATGCTAGCTCGATTCAAATGGTAATCGGTAAAGGCTCATCAAATCCGTTGATGGCTGAGGGTTTGCCAAAAATCCTATGGGTATTATGGTTGATTATTTCAAACGAAATGAGAAATCATAATTAAAAAGAGGATAGAAATTTATTCAAGAGTCGAGTCTTTCAAATTGTAGCTATTCAAACATTAAGTTTATGACACAAAATTTGTTGTTCTAACTGGAACAACTCATCGTGGTAAGCATGATGGCGCTCCTCCTGCAACTCAGCCTTGAAAGACTCCTCGTTCGCATTCAGCGTCTTCGCAGCTTCATCCTTGACTTCAGCCGGCTTCTGCTCCGAAAGCTCAAGTTTCTTGGATAGGACGGTTCGAGCTTCCTCTTCGCTGACCCTCATCAGCTCTAAAATACTTAACTTTTCTTCCTTTGCTTGGAGTTCCCGCTTAAGTTGCGCTATCTTGACCTCACTCGAAGCAATAAGAGAATGAATGTTGCTCAGGGATGTTGATTTCTCGTCGAGCGCGGTCTTGACTTGATCTACTCGACCACGCCAGACGAACCTCGAGTCCAAGAAAACTCGAAGGCCGCCATGCTCCTAGACGAAGTCTCCACCGACGCTACATACGAAGAAGCACTGCCGCAACCCCTAAAACTTCTGAAGCTTCAGTTCCAGGCGATCAAGATCATCAGCAATTACCTTGGCTAACTCTGGAGGGGCCCTGAATATTTATTCAACGGGGTTATCACCCATTGAGGGTCAATTTTCACCCGGTTCAGCTTATTCAAACTTCCTAATTACTCCAAAAAGGTATCTGAGTATAAACTATTTCCTATTTTGGTCGAGAAGTTCTTGGAAAATGTTTTATATTTTAAGGATAACTCGACAACTCCAAAAAAGAGGTATATGAGTATAAACTATTTCCTATGTTTGTTGAGAAGTTTCTGGAGAATATTTTTTATAAAATATTCTTAAGGATAACTCGACAACCCCCAATTTACTTCCATTGTGTTCAGTTTTACGACACCGGACAACGCGTCGCAATGGAAAATCGCAGATTGAAGGTTTGATTTCAAGAAAAAATTTCTGACGCCGGTCAACGCGTCGCGATAGAGAATTCACCGATTAAGGGATGAATCTCAGAAAAATTCCTCCCGCTGTGGTCAGTTCTACGACAGGTGATGCAATGGAGAATTCGCCGATTAAAGGATGAACCCTCAATCTCCTCCCACTGTGGTTAATCCTATGACAAGTGACGCAATGGAGAATTCGCCGATTAGAGGATAAATCTCACAAAGTTGGATGGTCAGTTCGATGACAACTCACCAACACGAGCTAAAATAAAAAAAATTCATTCATCAGCTTTGGGTCAAGATTTCGACAGCGGTCAGACAATAAATACAGCACCGCGACACTTTCAGTCATCCTACAAAGCATTGGATAGTCCGAAAGAATTGGAGAAGTTAAGATTCGAAGCCATTTTTAGGTCCTGTTATACCGACTGAAGGTTTGGGTCTATCATATCCAAAGTATTTCGGCTACTTCTATAAAAGAGCGAGACCGAAACACTTTGGAGGGGGTATCTGTAGGCGTTGAAAATTGCCTATAAGTCCCCGAACGAGACTCGTGACGATGAGTTGACGATCGACGAGCCATCCGATGACGTGACGACGAACAGTTGACAACACGACAAGTGACTGTGACGCAAACGCATAAAGCGAGTCGATGAAACGCATGAGGCGAATCGACGAGGCGTCTAAGTCAGCGAAGCGAACCGACGGAACACATGAAACAGGTCGGCAAAGCACGCAAACCAACGAAGCGACGAATCGCGCGCAAACGATAGAATAAATCCAACCGTGAAGCTTCGAATCAGCAAATATTGACGAGACGGAATCAGACCGGACTCACAAGATCGGGTTAGAATCAAATCAAAGCGAATCAACTCCCGGACCCGAAAAAAGAAGCGAGAAAGCCGTATGGCGTCTCGGCCAATGCCGAGACACCACTTGGTGCCTCGGCCAAGGCCGAAACACCTAGGTGTCTCGGTGGGCTTTTTGCATTTTTTTGACCTGCATCCACTTTCAAGCCTATAAATAGAGAGGTGGGGGTCTCATTTGAGAGGATCCAAAATTTTAACAAGAGGCCGAAGCTCTGCCAAATTGAAATCAAGTTCCAGATCTAAACTCGGGAGAAAGGGAGGCTCTTCGACGATCTTCTTCTTCGACAACCAGATCTAGATCTCGGCGAACCCTTCGGGCTATTATCCTCCTTCGTGAGATAATCCCCTTAGCAAGTTTGAGAGATCGGATCTCAGATCTACACGTGTTCCTCCGGATCAAAACTTTATTTTTGATCCCGAGAAGAGCTTTGATTTCGCTTAGTCGATTTCATTCGCTTCGGGCTATTATTTCCTTCGTGAAATAATCCCCCTTACCGTGTAGATCTCACATCGGATCGGATCACGCGACGGTCCACGGATAAACCCCGGCACCGGCAAAGAACCCACGCAAGCGAGGAGCCGATAAACAGACCCTGCGTTTGTTTAGGGAGAAAAAATTGTAATCTTTCTTTGATTTTTATTGTAATTAGCCTTATAAAAAGGCGATCTTTTCTCGAATTCGTTTGTAATCCCATAAAGGTTTAATGAGTTCAGCAATGAAGATCATCCCAACTTTCCCCGCGAACAACAACTTAATTTTAATGAAATTCATTGTAGAAAAGACTCTTTCTACACTTGTAGTGGTCACTGGCAGAATCAATATTGCTAATTTCAAAAGCAAATAAACCAACGAATATACACCATGCTTCTTTGTTTCCACCATTTTTCTTGCAAGCTCGCCAAAACTGTCCAATTTGCCGAACCTTTCATCTGAATGCATATCATAAATATAATTTTCAAGCTGATAACCAAGTCCGACAATATCACTATTAGAAAAATCACTTGGATAAAATTTTGCCAATTTAAGCAACCTCTCATTATCAAATGAAAAAAAATGAATCAATTGGATTCAATACAAATCAATAATTCAGTATTTAGCTCATTAAAACCATTATTAAGATCCTGCAATTGCATATCCAAAACTGAATAAAATAATTCAACTTAATAATGATGTAAATTTGTGATTTATGGAGCTTTTCATTAAGATCTTTGTGGAAAGACATATTAAGCATCCATATTCAGGATAATAATACTCTCTTTATTACAAAATGAAGAAACATCATTCAATAGAGATTGCCATCCATCATCCCTCATTACTTGCAATTGTTCCTTTGTGATTCTAACATGGGACGTAGCATTCATAATATCCCGATCTTTCTTCCATAGACCTACCGATACATCATTTGTAATGCCCAACACATTTTTCATCAAATATAAGAGCAAGAGAAAGTCAAAAAATTGCAATGAGTTGAACAAAGCACATGCTTCGCCTTTTTTTTATCCAAATTACATTCCTTTCGAACAATTGCAAGTACTTCAATCACTAAAGAGAATAGAGAAACTAGGTTCGAAAGTGTTCCAAAATGTGATTCCCATTGAGTATCCCCTGCTCTCTTTAAACTTAACTCTTGATTCAACCCTTTATCACTTTAGATCTCGCCATGGTTCAATGCTTTTGCAATGTCAGCATCTTGTTTCTCTCAAAAAAAATATCTCGACACTTACAAGAGGCTCCAGCAACATTTATCAAATTAGCAACCACATAAAAAAGCTAAGAAACATCATCATGTTTTTTTGTTACAGTGACAAGTGTCAGTTGAAGTTGATGAGCAAAATAGTGGATAAAATAAGCTAATTTATTCTCTTTCATGATTAAAGCTTTAAGACCATTGAATTACCCCTGCATATTGCTTGCTCCATCGTAACCCTGCCCCTTTATACTTGATAAACTCAATCCATACATGGTAAGTAAGGATCTCATTGCTATCTTAAGTGACAAAGCAGAGATATCTATAACATGAACAATGCAAATAAATCGCTCCACAAGTCAACATAGCCAAAACAACACCCATTTGCTCTTTACCAGAAATATAACTAGCATCATCAATTAATATCCCAAACAAATCATCTCCAATGCCTTTGATAGTTTCATTGGTTGCTTTAGTTATAGTTACATTAATAATATCTTTTTGGATGTCAGGGAAACTCAATTGAAGATTTTTAGGAGCATTTTCCAACACGATCTTATTTATAGATTCATTATGATCAGCAAGAAATCTCAAAATTTCACAGAAGTTGCCTCTATTGCTTGAATTTTCAGACTCATCATACCCATGAAATGCTAACCCTTGACGTAGGAGAAATCTAATGCAATTAACTGATACCTCTAGATGAGTTCGATAATCTGATTTAGCTTGTTGTGATTGTTGATCTAAAGCAACTTGGATGTGTTGATTTTGTCTCATCAAATCGTCACTTTTCTTCAAAGCTATATTATGAGCACTACTAAGACTACCAACGTAAACATCCAACTAATCCTTTTTATTCTAATATGTAAATCCTTCAGAAATAAAAGAATCTCCACCAGATTGATCACCCATGTCGGGCTTAAATAAATAACAATGTAAGCAAAATGCAACATCCTTCTCTATACAATATTCCAACCAATGATATTTTTCAAACGAAGAAGGATTAAACACGTGCTTTAATCGATAAACCATAATCAAATCTTCCTAATCTTCAAACTTAATTTAATGGATTAATCTAAAGCAATCAACCTAGAAGATTAAAACATAATCTGAGATGGACTAAACTTAGACAATCAAAATTTCCATCATGCAAGCTAACTATGTTCACCATATTTCCTCTGCTAATTAGTAAAATATATCTTGAATTTTTTGAGAAAAAAGGATAGGATTTTAAGAAGAAACCCCACATGTCCTAGATATTCCATTAAGCATCAACTAGACTTAAGAGTACAGTCCATGCCATCAAAGAAGTCTGTTATCCCCAAAAAAAAAAACTACTAAAATTGGTAGAAGAAAAAACAAAAAACAAAAATATGATTATATCTAGTCTAGTCGTGTAAACTTTGTAGGCAATAGTCTGTACATCTTATAAAGTGTCTCTTGGGCTACATCCTAAATATGTGACTGTACAAAATATAACTAACTAAAATGTCTAGCCACATCTAAATTTAAACCTATAAAAGCCAGGACGGTTACGATGGTGCATGATAGCAAGCAGTTCTTCTTGCCATTGTGCACCCGGCTAAAGAAAAATGGGGAAGAAATACAAGGAATCAGCTAAGGGGGTGTTTGTTTCAAAATTTTTTTGGGATTACAAGTTTATGGATTTGGAAGTGGGGTGTTTTTAATTTTTTGGATTCCATAACTTTGTTTGCTTCAAATCAAATTTTGAGATGTTTTAGCATTTGAGATCCCAAAACAATAAAATACCAATATATTTTGAGAGGTTTTAGCATTTGTGAAATCCTCTCACAAACACCCCCTAAAAGGAGTGGAGATTTAGGTGAGAGAGGTTCAAATCGACATTCATCATTAATGTCTTTTGAGCTAGAGGATATGTGTTTCGAGGAAGATGATGAGGTTTTGGGGCCTCAATTGGTGGGAAGCATGGGGCCATCGGGGGCTCATAAGAAAGTTTTGATGCAGGAGATTTTGGCTAGTACAATGATTATTGCTCAATCTAAACCTCCGATTCAGGTTGGTTTGAGATCTGGAGGGGCTATAGAGTCGGCTGTTCTAGATCTATATGGAAGTTCTTTTTCTCCTTTGAGTAGTGCTGCAAAATCTATAAATTGGGCTCAGAAGGTGGAAGAGGCTCAAGAGGTGGAGGAGGAAATTCATCAAGATGTCAGATCTGAGGCTATTGAGACAGAAAAGGAAGATGATCCAAAATTAATGAGTAGAGGAAAGAATGGACGAACCTATTTCATGATAATAGGGTTTCAGGTAAGGATATGAATTGAATTACTCTCCTCGTGTTTCTTCTAAATTTATGGTTATTAGTGATGATGAATGGGAAGAGGGAGGTAGACCATGGGCTTATTCAATGATAGGGCATGTGCTTGGGATGGATGTGAAATATATGGCAATGATACACTATGTTAGACACAATTGGAGGAAGTTTGTTGTTCCTAAGATTGTTCTTTTCAAACCTAGGGTTTTCCTATTTCAATTTGAATCGAAAGAGGATAAGGATGCAGTGATATCAAATGGTCCATGGTTCTATGGGAGTAGGCCATTTTTTATGAGGCCATGATCGGATGAGATGCAGATTGATCAATTTGATATTAGAATATTTTCAATATGGATTCAGCTTCCTGGATTATGCCTAAACTTATGGATAGATGAATTTTATTAAAAAATTGCTAGTATGATAAGGAGACCAGTTGCAACTGAAAAACTGACAGGAACTAAGGAGAGGTTATCATATGCCCAAGTTTTGGTAGAGGTAACTATGCCTAAAATTTTAACCAAAATAATTGAAATTAGGGGTCCAAAAGGGAGGATAATGCAGCAACATTTAGTATATGAGTTTTATCCTAGATGGTGCAGTCATTGTAATAAGCTAGGACATGATATTGGTCATTGTGAGAGGAAAAAGTCTACTATGGGTAAAATGAAGTTTACCTAAATACGAGCATATTTTTAATATAAGTTTACCCAAAAAGGGGGTGTTCAACATCTCTCCCTCAAGGGTCATCATGCTCCCGAACAACCTACATTTTTCTGAGTACCATTTCTATCAGACTTGACCAACCTCATATAAGAATGCCTTATGAACCAAGTGAAAAGAACCATCCCGTATAAATAGAAGGAAGATGCCCCCTTTTTTTAATGGAAGCACTTTGGGGGGAAAAATTGTAATTTTGCCATTTGAGGGCTTAGAATCAGTTGCTGCATGTGAGCGGTTCTGATAGGATCGGTAGTGCATTTTCCCACTCATCTGTTACGACTTTATCTCAAACACTAAAGAATAACACAGTGATTAAATGAAGTTTACCTAAATACGAGCATTTTTTTTAAATTTACCTTGTTTAACATTTTATATGGAGCATTTATTATTATTTGGTCCAAAATCCATAATCAAGACCAACACAAAATATAGTTCATTTATCTCAATATCATAGTTTTGATTATAATCTCTCTCAGTAGATAATCTTTTCTAATAATCTGAGAGTACATACCAATCTCAGATCATCTCACATCTAAAAAAACATGATCTAAAAAGCTATCCTATCTGTATGAATAAAAAACATCCCCGTCACATGCAGAATACTCTTCATTTGTATTGGTAAAAACTATTTTGAGTAGGTAGCTCGGTGATGATTTTCACACACTCCTCTCCTCCACTTTCTTTACCATTGCATCTATCTCACACAGCTCATTTCTCTTCTTTTCTTCCTCGATTTGTTACCGCAAAATATCAAACAATCTTCTTCGCTTCAGCCTGTGACGGCCACACCTCAAGCTTCTTTTTTCAGGGTCGTAGATGACTGCACAAGCTTTAACGTCACAGAGGGTGGTAAGCTTGCTGAGTATTTTGAAAAGGCCAGTGTGGCAAACTTTTAGTGTATTGCGATGAGCTTTGGGATTGGATACTAGAGAGAGGTTCAGCTTCCCCTGGTTTCTTCTAGCCATCGTTTTGATTTTTTTTATTTTGATTTTGTGTGGGTTTATTAGGGAATTTATTAAGAGAGGGGATGATACATTGTTTGGGTTGAAAGAGAATAGGAGTTGTAAATAGAGTAGGATTAAGATTTGGGTTTCCTTATAACATATAATTAACTATATTATCAATGTTGTTACTTCCACTACAAAAAAGATAGTTATTAACAATGGTTAAACTCTGCTATCAGAGGTGTGTTCCAGAGATAATGTCATATGCATTAACACCTTCCCACAATTATTTCAACTCTGCTATCAGAAGTTGCAAGTAGACATCAATATCATTTCCTAGACTCTTTTTGACTTGGAATTATCATTGATATTATGAGAGATGACTGCTTCATACACAACCATGGAGGCAAATTAAAGGGAACAGGATCACTGGCCAAATACTGTATGAGGCACTTAATATACCATATGGATTGAAACCATCAGTAGCAAGACCAAGCCTTATATTACGAGAACATGAGGCGAACTCTAGATATCGAGCATCAAATGCTTTCCATGCTTTGGCATCTACAGGGTGCCTCAAAGTTCCATCATCTACATGATTTTTATGATGCCATGTCATATAACTCGCTGTTTTCGATGACATATAAAGCCTCTTCAATCTTGGAATCAATGAAAAATGTCGCATCATTTTTGTTGACTTCTTCTTCTTTTTCTACTCTTCTATTTTAATGTCTTGATTTTGGTCACTATTATCACTCGTATTGCTCACCCATCGAGAAGATCCACAGACATCACTAGACACAGCACTCTCATGTTCACCCCCAATACAGTATGTAGTCATTTGGTCAGGCATCGATCTTCTCGTATCGAAGACCCAAATCCTTCAATATTCTTTTAGCTTCATATAGTGAGGATGGATAAGAAAATATTTGTGGAAATGCACTTATCAAGAGGCTCAGTAACATGGTAAATGTCTTGCCAGACCACCCAAACGTGCATTTTAAATGAAATAATTGCAAG
The DNA here is from genome assembly GCA_012295165.1 of Asparagus setaceus. NCBI lineage: Eukaryota > Viridiplantae > Streptophyta > Magnoliopsida > Asparagales > Asparagaceae > Asparagus > Asparagus setaceus. The sequence continues at coordinate 19,749,633 of CM022709.1, read as the reverse complement.
ATAAAAGACAGTTTGTAATAATTGGCAAACCCGGAAAGAGTTCTTCATCACAATCCTCTATTAGCTAATAATATTGGGCATAATTCCCACTATAACAACCATGGCTAGGGGGCTCAATATTTGACTCCTCATGCCCCCTCCAAATTACCCATTGACACATTCATATTTGTTTCACCTATCATCCCAAAGGCATCACGAACCCAATCTCGTATATATTGGTTACTGGTATGATTTTTAATTTGAGTAGAGCCCTCCGCACAACTCATATCTGAAGAGCAATGAATAATATTATGATCTTTTATCATAAGCTCCCCATGGAAAATCCATTTTGTATAACCCTGCAAAAAACCCTTCCTGAAAATATCTTGGACCACATCGTTCTTAACTTTGTACTTCCGATTACAACAATCATTGCACAGACAAGAGACTTTCCCCTCCCATGCTGATTATTCAAAAGCAAAATCCAAGAAACGAGCAAAACCATCTACAAATTCCTTGCTTTTAGCTGGCTTATCAATCCAAGATCTATCCATGTTGTGTGATTGATAAAATATGGATAATATACCTAAAGATTTAAAAAGAAACACATCATGCCACTTTATTGCATAGAAGTAATTATATCAATTCAATATCTATTCATGTTGCAAAATTAATGCTAATTATAATGTAAGAAAATACATACTAATGTAAAAACTAATTTCCAAACTAAATAATATTATTCATAAATGGAAACAGAACTCAAAATTACATACGAAGACCACTTATACATGCATTACAAATCTATTAGTTTAGGTTCAAATGTATGACTCATGCGGATTTTAGGTCCTTGGTTTTTGTCTACATAACCCAAATCCAGCAACTCTAAAAAACTCGTGCATATGGAAGAGATAGGTTTTGGATCTTATGAAGCATGTCCTAGTTATTCAAGAGCATCATTACAAATTGATGAGATTTTGGGCATTAGATAGGAATGACAAGTTAAAAAAAAGGAACAGAGAGCTTTATTTATGTTAAAAACAGTACACTGAGCTTGCTTACTTCATCTGGATTCACTATGGTGAGTATGTTCATCATGCTTGATGATTTATGTTCTAGGGTACAAGACTGGAATAATCTAAATAACTGGAAAATAGACCTTTATCAACTTTTTATCGTCAACATTTCCATTTTGATCTTTTAAAGTGCAAGGACATTTCTAGAATTTCAAAAAATATCACGCACCAAACCAATAGGGTGGCATTTCTTAACTATATAATGTAGATAATTTTCCATCCCTCACACAATGCTAGTTTCAAACAATTCCCAAATAATTACAAGCATCTTTGTCTTTCCTAAAATCCAGAAGGTTTGATACATAAAGTGGTCTTACGATTGGCTTAATTAAGAAAAGATATCAAAGCACTATGAAATGGTTCATAAGGTTTCTGGTAGAGTGATGGAGTCATCCCGTGAGTTAGCTTCTACATTAGTTAGTAACAATGACAATTAAGAAGAATTAGATTCTATAGATTTGTGTATGCTTTACACTACAAGTGCTTGTGAATCATATCACAAGTAAAATGATATCTTTCATCATTAATAAATTACAAAAAAATTAAAAAAAAACTCAAAAATCATAACGAAATATTAACTAAAAATTGGGAAAGGGAAGGACAAACATACAATTGATGGTTTGATCGCCTTATGTGTATGTGGAAAAAAAACTCCTAAAACTAGGCCAGGATTGAAGCTGTCCCAATTTTAGGTTTGCTGGAGTCTGGACATATTTAATCACATATCCATATAGTTATCTTTGCAACTTGGACTGAAATCCTATTCTTATGCCCTTGCTAGACCAAACCCACACTTGAAATTGAAGAATACAACACTTATAACAAATCTATGTTGATTCTGATCTGGTTGAGCCCAATCCACAATGTTGATGGTTAATGAAGAGAGCATCTCAGTCGATACTTTGTAGATGAACCAAGTTCGCACCAAAGGAGAAAATTCCACAACACATGCACTCAAGAAATTCCAATCCCATTGTAGAACCCGTCTATCTATCTAGAATGCATGACAAAGTTTGAAATGGATGTCCTAATGTTTTTTGGGTTTTTACATATATAACCCCCAATCAAACATATTTACAAATTTACAACCCCCCCCCCCCAAAAAAAAGCATATTTGCAAATTTGCCCCCAAATATAGAACATTTAGCTAAATTTCCTCCAAACTGAATAGTTGTAGTTTTTGAACGATGGAAGGAGAGCTTTAAGCTAGACAACTAACTAAAAAATTATGAATATCTTGAGAATATGCCATCATTTGAATTGGGGGTAAATTTGCAAATATTGATGATATTAGGGGTATATATGTAGAAAACCTTTTTTTTTTGTTTTTTGTAATTATGGTTGTTTGCTTTATTGCCAAAATAACAATTTCCTCTTTTCCTGTCTTTGGCAGGTGCATCTAGATCACAAGCATATGGGCGTCAAAGGAGATGATAGTTGGTCACCTTGCGTCCACAATCAATACCAACTCTGGCCCAATTTTTTTTAGGCCAAAAAGAGACCATAAAACTAGTTTAGCGCTGGAGTAGGGGTGGAATTCAACACTAAACCTGTTTAAATGAACCGGGCCGCAGAAAACCCTACTTATGTTAAGGCCAAACACACACTTAGGGTTTGGTCAATCGAAGCTGGAGCAGGATGAGAGTTTGCTAATTTTACAAGAGCTCCAGACAACATTGTCGTTGATTGAAGGATCAGGAGCAGGAGTTGTCATCATCGTCGATCAAGGAGCCGTCGTTGTTGATCGAAGGAGCAGGAGTCGTCGTCGTTGATCGAAGGAGCAAGAGCAGCCGTCGTTGTCGTCATTGATCGAAGAAGCAGTCGTCGTCAATCGAAGGAGTAGGAGCCATCGTCTTCATTGTCTTCATCGATTGAAGCTAGCTTGAGACGGCAGCAATTGCCGTTGATCGAAGTGAGATGAGAAATTGAGAGGTCAGGGGAAGTGATTTGGGAGCGACTAGGGTTAATTCCATTGACTCCAACTTCCTACTGGATTTGAGTTAGATGGGTTGGGCCCAATTGGACGGGCTGGACTCGACGTTTATAAAAAAACCGTTGCTAATTCTTTACGTTTAGACAAACGCAGGTTTATATATATATATATATATATATATATATATATATATATATATATATAAGAGAGAGAGAGAGGTAGCTAGCTGACATTTGTTTTGTAGTGTTTATTTGGCCATAGAGGTAGAGATTTAAGACAGGAACATGTTGATATTTGCAAACACATTACTAATCATATGATTTTGCTGACTGCTGATTCATCGGAGGTAATGTGACAAAAGAGACTTTGTTATAAACTTGGAAATGTATGTATAGATAGAGTAAAGCTCCTATAAACTTAAGTGGATACGAGTACTTGTCCACCAAACTTTTTATCCCTTCATTGTGCTTTGAGATTTGTGCTACACATCAATACTATCTTTGAGATTTGTGCCTTCATTTGTATCACATGCTAGCACAAATCTCAATGCAAAATCAATTGATAAAAAAGTTGGTGGATAAATGGCTCCTATCCACTTAAGTTTATAGGAGCTTTATTCTGTATAGATATTCTTATAGTAGGAAACTTGTACTGTATTTAAGAAATAGTTTTATATTATTAATCAAGTCATTACGTCATAAGATATAAAATGATATAAAAGAAATAGATACAATTTGGCGTATATTATTTGGTTAAATTACAAGATTGTTATTTTTTTTAGATCTCTTTTACATGTTTGATATTTTTTTTTTCTAGTTTTAACGATGTTTTTTTCTTTTTGAGGTAAATGTGCAATTATACCCACAACTTCACAGCTGGTGAAAAAACTGAGAAACTTGTTTTCTCCTAGTAGTTTTTGACCTCCCGTGCTTTTTCTTCACTATATTTGGAGGTAATACTATGTCGTCCCATTTTGTCTTGAATTTACTTCCTTTGTAGTTGACTCAACATTCTTCCATAAGCTTAGACATAGTTATTATCCTTAAATGTACCAAATAATATACTAGCTCTTTCCTCAAGAATATAAGATAGCACTAATAACATCACATGACAATTCATAGCTTTTTTTTTCATCAGCGGTGAAATTTTGGATCTAATTTGCACATTTGGCTTAGGAAAAACATCAAATCGTCACCGGATTTAGAAAAAAAACTAAACTGATAAGGAGGATGTGCGAAAATTACCAATATCATGATAATTTAGCTTATATTATTTACCAAAATAAGCTGCTAAAAGACATGAGGGTGTGAGATCCACATCCACATGTTCTAATGTGACTAGCAAGCTATCCCCATCCTATACAACTGAATGGGACTTTGATACATGAATAAGGGTATTAATGAGTTAACTGTGTATTTCAGGAGAGAATTTCCCATTTATAATTCTGCAGCTTGATTTTCTTTCCAAAAAATTTTGAGTTACTCAAAATAGGCCTCTTGTATTGAGAGGAGGCAAGTGCAGGCATTTGTACTATGGATGGTTTGGTATGGAAAAAAAATTGAAACTGCAATTATATTTTTTAAAATAAAAACAGTTACACTTGTTTATTTTGTTGTAATTGTAGTTTTTCTGACTATAGTGAAAATGAACTTGCATTATTTGATTAAGGTATAAATAAACATCTTTTTCTTTTTTTTTTAAAGGAAGAAAACAGGGCGAGATGCCCTGTTCATTCATTTAACCAGAAAAAATATTACAGAAGAAGGTTCATGGGAGAGATGGAATGAATCGCGATAACGAGAACAAGAGAGTAGGGAGAGGACATTGTCGTCACCTATAGTCCATTTAGGTTATCGGATAATTTCCATCTGTGAGACCCATAAAGGCATACAAAAGTTAGATTGTTTACGAGCTGGTAGTCCCAACTCCGACTTAGATACATACTAAGAAAGTCTTGGTAATAACTTAAAAAACAAAATAGAGTTCCTAACCCAAGGGCTAACTGACTTGAACTATGAGGCTCGATGGAAGTTGTCACCCAATTGATCCTGTGTAGCATCCTATTGCAGAGCTTCTGAACCTTGTTCCTAGGTATAAGTAAACATCTTGACCTATCAACATATCTATTCAAGAAATGTAATCAGCTATAAATTTTTTTATAGGGAATGGAGAGAAACCAAATATTTTGGAGTTAAAAGATAGCTCCTTCAAGTAGTTTCAGACGTCTAATTCCTGTAATAGAGCACAACAATGAGCATTTTGTTATGGGTGATTCAAATACTAATCCTTGAATAGGATATGCAATCTAATTAGAGTTTCTATTAGCTATGTCTAGTATTAAGATAATGAGAAAAGAGTTTGTTTATTCTATTGAGATTAAAATTCTTCTCTTGTAAAAACTGTGGATAGCAACAATTCTTATCCTTAGTCTCTATAAATATGACAGAAGATCTTTGATGAGAATTTACCCAACCTAGGGTCGCAACATCAAGGGAAAGAACAAATGGTTCTTTACTAAGGCTGTAGATAGTTGATCCACCCGACGGCAACAGTAAGCATTGAGAAGGGCTCTGCAGGCTGAAGCAATAGATTCAAGAGGTTCTTGATTTGGCTCTCTATTTGGTTAGCTCTCTAGGTGTTAGGGATTGTTAGAGAGATTAAGTGCTTTCAGGGTTGTGATTTGAGATTGAGTGATTGAGAGATATCCACATTGTATTCCTCACAATTTAGTAAAGCTATTCTCCTCCTTTGCCCGTGGATGTAGGCTACAAGCTGAATCACGTATATCTTTGTGTTCTTGTGTTCTTGATATTTTTCGTGCTTTCGTTTGATTGATTTTAGTTTATCCTGGGGTTTGTCATAACACATTTAAACAAGGCTTGTTTGAAGAGAGACCCTGTGTACTACAAGTCAATTACAGATAGACCCATTGTAGTTTCATTGATGCAGATAGACCCTCTAAGTGAAATTCTTTCAACTCTTTTAGACACATCTTTTTACATAATTAGGATAGAGTAGTTTCTTCGCGTCTTCATCAAAATGTCAGGCTTTTCTTCATCTCAATCTCTCCCAATTCTATTTGTTAAATATGAAGTTGTTTCATTTTCATAAGCCAGAGATGATAGACAAACAAATGCTAACAATCCTGCCATGTCATCTCTTGATGGAAGCATATTAACAATTTCCTATCGATGCCTCTTTCAATTTTCACCATGAAAATACCACTTAGTATAACAACATACAAAATCATTACTGATTATATGTATTTTAATGATTTTAATGTCATAGCTATACCGGTTTTCACATTTTCCATAAGGGCAACATACATTGGATTGCCCAGCTAGCAAATGTTGAAATGCAAACTCAATGAAACAATCTAACTCCATCTATAAAAAGTGTAACACCCAGAAAATTTTCAGCAGCTTAGTTTTATATAAACTATAATCGAAAGTTAAAATATTAAATAAATATAATGTGATGGGTGATACCGTTTAATTTTATGAATTCTGGAGATTGTGTCTGATAGTTTTGGTGACTCCCAAACCAACATCGTACTTCAGAACCAAACTTATATTTTTCTTGGACATGTATCAAGTTATGAGACAAGCAATATTGATTAGTGGATGAAGAAGCCTTTAAGATAACTAGTATGGTGTACGTACGTTGCATGTAGTCATACTTGTCGTCTTTTTTGACTCTAAGGTGTCATCACAAGTATTTAAGAAAGGAAAAGAAAGCATGCTCCATGATTTTTTAAAACTAAAGGATCACAATACATTTAAAATATATAACTTTTTACAAATTAAAAGAAATTTCAAAATTCAAGTTTTAACTGATTTCAAATGGAAATAAGGCTTAGTGATTTTTATATTATTATTTGGTCATTTCAATCATGATAGAGATTTTCTTTTGCACAAGTTTCTGAAATCTATAATTTTTATTTATAAAAATAATACAAAGTGTGATAACTTTAAACAATTTAAAGCAAAATACTTCTTTTGGATGATATATATTTAAAAGCCAAATATTAAAGAATGAGAGGATGAGATACACTTGATGAATTAAACAAAATAATTGCTTGAGATTATAGTATAAGTGATATGTAAATTTGAAGGGTGTACTAGCGTTAAAATTTGCTTCTCTTAAATTTCTTCATAAACACATATTCATTCTTCCTCCTTTGTCAATTATATTCCTTTTTTCTTAGTTTGAACTACATAATGATAATTACATAGAAGGTACAATATACTTAAGAGAAATTAAAAATTAATGCGATTTAGGAAAATTTATTTTCGGACTCTAATAAGAAGAATGTGAAAAATGGGCTTACATGCCCAAAGGAAAAAAACTTCGAACTATAAATATGTACCACATTATCTTCTATACCGAAAGTACAATCCACAAACCAAGGATGCATAGACATTCATATTTGAAGAGGAAATAGCAAAATTTCTCAAAATTATAATCAAGACCAGCATGAGTGAACTAATCATGCCTATGTAATGCATTCATATTTGACAATGCATGATAAATGCATTCATATTCTTATTTTATGGATATAGACCAAGCTAAGGGTAAACATAAATTCAAAAAAAAAAGTTGCATGCATTGATATGCTTAGTTTTCTTCTAAAAAATACATCAGTAGTTATGCAATTCACACCATCGATAGCGTCGTTGAGGTCCTAGATGGGGATAGTCGAAGATGCTTACATAGGTTTGGAGGAGCAAGTTGATATACTCTCAAGCGTCGAGTTCCATTCATGAGAGAGATGTACTTGATTCTTGCGGGTTATGAGATGTGTACGTTTGGCTTCTTTCTTCCTTATCTAAATTTTGATTATGAATGGAATTTTAGTTGGTAAAATTTGATAATATTTTGTTGTTATTTATAGTGATTTGGTGGAAGATGAATAGTTGTAACGTTTTTCTTCATTAGTGTGAATAAAGTTAAATTTAGTGTCAAGAGTTAGTGGATGAATATTATGAGTGAGTGGTTAAATGAAAATTTGATGGTCATAAATATGGAGGTTATGAAAAATTGGGTATTCATATGTCATCATGTATGTATGAATGAATGGATGTGTAGTCATGATGAGGTTATGAAAATTTGAGTATTTGTGTGTTTCATGTGTGTATGGATGGATGTATTGGAGGGCATCTTAGGAAAAAAATATTTTAACATAGCAACCCACTTTTATAATAGTATAATAGATTTTTACATCAAAATCACCTTTACTTTTACCCAAATTGATACTTACCACCTTTAAATTTTTTTTTATGTAAACCACCTTTACTTGCTAACATGTTTGCAATGTCACATCTAATTCAGTTTTCAACCAAAAAAATACGCGAAATGATCATTTTACCCTCACCATTTTCTTATTTTTTCATCTCTTTCCTCACAAACCCTAATGCTAACCTTAGCCTCCTCATCTTTCTCTTCTCCCCGTCTTCCCTCTCCCTCATCCCCCAACTCCCCTCCCCCTCTCTCTCGTCCGCCTTCTTCCTCCCCGACCTCCCACTCTCCCATTCTTTTTCAAGTGGGAACTAGAATTAGGGTTAGGGTTTGGGGGAGGTGGAGGCCATGGGTTAGTTAGGGTTAGGATTTTTGGGGAGGTGGCGGCCATGGGTTAGTGTTAGGGTTTTGAGGGAGGTGGCGGCCATGGGGTAGAGTTAGAATTAGGGTTTGTAGAACAGGAGGATGGAGGTTAGGGTTAGGGAGGGTTGGAAGGAAGAAGATGGGGGTAAAATGGGAATATCTGATTTTTCATGGGTGAACAGTAAAAAAAGATGTGACATTGCAAACATGTTAGCAAGTAAAGATGTTTTACATCAAAAAAAAAAAAAAACTTTAAAGGTGGTAAGTATCAATTTGGGTAAAAGTAAATGTGATTTTGATGTAAAAACCCTAGTATAAGATATAAGATTATCTAGTTAATAGATGGCTTGAAAGAATGAGTATATGTTATTATGAGATAAATGACTTGAGTATGTCACATATAGACATAATGGCAATCTTGTAAAAATTGGGAAATTGGGTATGATGAGGCCTGCTTATTGCTGGAGTTGCTACGCTCATGTTTTGAAAGAGAGAGGTGTTATAAAGATGCAATTGTAGAATTATGTAGAGGAAGGGGAAAAAACAGGAAAAAGAAAAAGAAGCAATATATGAGATATGTTGGAAGATGTAAAGGGATTCCTCTCTCATCTCCGTTCTCTCTCGTCCCCTACAAATCTCATTTTCCCCAATGTGCAGCCCCCAAAGTGTAGCGAGCCCTCCTCAGAAGAGAGAAAAAAAAAAAAAATTGGAAGAGAAATTGAAGAAGGAGAATTGAAGACCATGAGGAATAATGTCAAGCCAAATATTAGAGGTGACTATGAAGTATACTTTTAGTAGTTATAAGTTCTTGAAAATATAATATGATTGGTTCACTTCTAAGTGATTAGGTTTGTCTTGAGTGAAAATTAAGAAACTTCTGTTAGTAAAATGTTTTAAGGGAAAACAAATTGAAGACTTGATTGGAGCTTGGGAAATTTTGTTGATGGTAAAAACTTACATGTAGATTTTCGATTATATTCGAAAGATGAAATATTATTCCATCATGTTAATTGGAATGTAAAACTTTGAATGAAAGAGATTTGGATAAAGTTAAAGTTTCAGTTGAGATAGAAGAGCGCAACGCATTCAAGTGAACTCCACTCAAAACCCCTCAACGTACAAATATAAGACCTGTCACGAAAATTAAAACATTGCTCTAGAAAAAACCAGGTTACTGAGTTGAAGCTTAGTAATGAAACCATTTTTTTGGAGGAGCAAAGGTAATTTGAACAGAGAAACATTTCGAAATAGGTGACTGAAATAATTTTCCAGCGCCCAGAAATTTCTGCGCAGTTATGAGAAAACAGCCATAACTTTCAAACTGCAGATTCGATTGATGAGCTGTTTGCGGCATCGTAAACTTAATAGATATACCTACAGGACTATATAAAATTTTAGGGAAAATTGCTTCTAGCCACCAAAATAACAATAACTAATTAAACTTCCCCCACCCAAGACTTTTTCAACCCTCCCAAAACCCCCAAAAGCAAACACACTAAGCTCTGAGCCCCCAAAACACAAAACCCAATATATTAAAACATGTGAAGACCATAATACCCCCCCATTCTCTCTCTCTCTCTCTCTCTCATAATGCAGATGATTACAAATAGGTTTGGGGGGGAAAAATTTTAGTTCCCTCCAAAATCCAAGAACTTTCCCGCTGCTACCCCCTCCCCTCCGCCGGCGGCGACCCGCCGGACTTCGGCCAGGCCTTAGACGTCCTCGACGCCGACTACGACGGCAAGATCAGCCTCATTCACCTCATCGCCGACGACGACGTCATCGCCTCCATGATCTCCGCCACCGACGCTGACCAAAACGGCTTCGTGGATTTCGACGAGTTCGAGTGCATCCTCGGCTTCGTGGACTTCGACGAGTTCGAGCGCATCCTTGGCTAATTATAAAGATCTGAAAATGGTTGAATCTCAGTGCTATATTTTTTTGTTATTTTACATATTGTTATTATTTTAATGTAATGAGTTTGTTGTTAAGGTTATGAGTTATGAGTTGGTTGTGAAAGAATGTTATGAGTTGGTTGTGAAGGTTACGAGTTGTTTGTGAATGTTATGAGTTGATTGTAAACCTCGGCAATGAGTTACTTGTGATCATTGTTAACCAACTTTAGTTTGCTGTGAAGGTTACGAGTTAGGGGTTTGTTGTTAAGGTTAAGGCTTTGTTGTTAAGGTTAGGGCTTTGTTGTTAAGCTTATGGCTTTATTGTTATGGTTAAGGCTTCGTTGCTAAGGTTAGGGCTTCGTTGTTAAGCTTATAGCTTTGTTGTTAAGGTTAGAGCTTTGTTGTTAAGGTTAAGGCTAAGTTGTTAAGGTTAGAGCTTTATTGTTAAGGTTAAGGCTTTGTTGTTAAGGTTACGGATTTATTGTTAAGGTTAAGGCTTTGTTTAAGACTTTCTTGTTAAGGTTAGGGCTTTGTTGTTAATGTTATGGGTTTGTTGTTAATGTTATGGCTTTGTTGTTATGGTTAAGGCTTCGTCGTTAAGCTTATGGCTTTGTTGTTAAGCTTATGGCTTTATTGTTAAGGTTAAGGCTTCGTTGCTAAGGTTAGGGCTTCGTTGTTAAGCTTATAGCTTTGTTGTTAAGGTTAGAGCTTTGTTGTTAAGGTTAAGGCTAAGTTGTTAAGGTTAGAGCTTTATTGTTAAGGTTAAGGCTTTGTTGTTAAGGTTACGGATTTATTGTTAAGGTTAAGGCTTTGTTTAAGACTTTTTTGTTAAGGTTAGGGCTTTGTTGTTAAGGTTATGGGTTTGTTGTTAAGGTTAAGGCTTTGTTGTTAAGCTTATGGCTTAGTTGTTAAGGTTAGGGCTTTGTTGTTAAGCTTATGGCTTTGTTGTTATGGTTAAGGCTTCGTTGTTAAGGTTAGGTTTTGTTGTTAAGGTTAGGGCTTTGTTGTTAAGGTTAGAGCTTTGTTGTTAAAGTTAGTGCTTTGTTGTTAAGGTTAAGGCTAAGTTGTTAAGCTTAAGACTTTGTTGTTAAGATTAGAGATTTATTGTTAAGATTAAGATAAGACTTTTATTATTTCATATATTATTGTAATTTTTAAATCGATGACTTATTAGAATTTTTAAATCGATGACGTGATATTTTATATAATGCTATATTTTTTATTATTTTATATATTATAGTAATCCATAATTTTTGTTATTTTATATATTATTATTTTATATATTGTTATAATTTTTATTATTTTATATATTATAGTAAATCCATAATGCTATATTTTTTATTATTATATATATTGTTGTAATTTTTTAAAAATCGATGACTTAACAACCAACTCGTAACATTGACAACCAACTCGTAACCTTAACAACCAACCTGTAACCTTAACAACCAACTCGTAACCTTAACAACCAACCCGTAACCTTAACAACCAATCCATAACCTTGACAACTAACGCGTAACCTTAACAACCAACTCGTAATCTCAACAACCAACCCGTAACCTCAACAACCAACACGTAATCTTAACAACCAACGCTTAACTTTAAGACTAGTTTTGTAATATTTTTTGTTGATTAGTGCAGAAAAGGTCTAAGCTTGAATTTGGTCGGGTCTGGGCTCGGGTTTGTACTTATCCACACCTGTTGAACTCACATAAGAGAGAAGGAAAGAGAAAAAAAAAGAGAGTAAGCAAGAGTGAGAGAGAACGTGAAGGCAGTGAGCGAGTGCTTTAGAGTTGGATTTTTTAACCGTGTCAGCGGTTCCGATATCTTCTCCGATCCCTACTTCTCCTCGCCGATCTGTTCCTTTTCTTCATCTTCTTGCTGTAAATTTCACTGATTTGTGCTCGAATAAAAGTTTTTTCTCCGTTCTAGGTTTGTTGTTTTTTCTCCGTTCTGAGTTTCAGGCTTTTGGTGGTGAATGAGGCTGATCTTGCCGTCGTAGTCGGCGTCGAGGACGTCTAAGGTCTGGCCGAAGTCCGGTGGGTCGCCGTCGGCGGAGGGGAGGGGGTAGCAGCGAGAAAGTTTTTGGATTTTGGAGGGAACTAAAATTTTTCCCCCCCAAAACCCATTTGTAATCATCTGACATTATGAGAGAGAGAGTATTATGGTCTTCACATGTTTTAATATATTGAGTTTTGTGTTTTGGGGGCTCAGAGCTTAGTGTGTTTGCTTTTGGGGGTTTTGGGAGGGTTGAAAAAGTCTTGGGTGGGGAAAGCTTAGTTATTGTTATTTTGGGGGCTAGAAGCAATTTTCCCAAAATTTTATATACCTTGGTGCTGTTTTGTGCCTGAACTAGTTGGCCAAACTGACCAAATAAAACTTTCAGCCCTTGTTTCAGTAAGCTAAAAGTCAGTATCTCTCTCTCAGACTTGTATTGACGATCTGTTTGTGGAATTAGAATTCCAACAGATTTATATATCTGCTGATATATAATTTGCGACTATATAACTTTGTATAACCTGAGAGGGTGGCACACCTGGTTAGCAGGGGTGTGCTTTGGGGGGAGGGGTAAGGCGGGGAACCCGTGTTCGAACCCCTTCGGAATTCTAAATCCCTCTTGGGCTAGGGTCCAAACCGTATTGCTCTCAAGCTCGAACAGTGGAGTAGGCAACTTGGGTCACTTAGGGTTGGAAGATTACTGGCTCGGGAATAAATGAGGCCACGATGCGTCGAACTTGAGGCCACTGACCCCAGCCACTTATGGGACCTGAGGCCGAACCACTGAGGTACCACCTAAAAAAAACTTTGTATTGGGTCCTGAAACTTCTGTATGAACTGAACTGTCAACTGTCCAGTTTCTAGGTTTGACCCCCTGAACTGTCAGTGTCCATAACTTTTGATCCGATTGTCTGAATAGAGTGATGCCAGATTAAGTTGAAAGGTATCTTCAATACCGACACTATGAGTATTCGGTATTTCGTGGTTGAAAGTTCATTTTAGACTGATCTCATAATATTTCAAATTGATATACTGAAATCCGTTATGTTTTGTGAAAACAAATGTCTATAGCTTCCTAGCAATTTAAGAACCATCTAGTAGATATGTGATCCTGACAAAATAATATAGTAAAGAGGAAAAGACAATTGTACATGAATCGCCAATAAGATACCAACGAAACCTCGTAGTTGGCTAACATGAGACTCAAGAGATTTTATTAGGTGTTATGACAAATCCCTAGGATAAACTTGTTAAAGTATATGTAAATACTAGTATGTATTAAATCCTAGTTTAGTCCCACATCGACTATGTCAAGCGAAGTAGTCCTAGTACATCTATATATTTGGCTTGGAGCCTAATGGGAAGAGTGTGAGATTTCCTCAATATTCTGAGTTTAACATGGTATCAGAGCCTTGTTGATCTTAGTCTAATTAATCTCAAGGGCCCCACACGGGATTTTTTCCCTAATTAATCTCAAGGGCCCCACAAGGAATTTTTTCCCCTTTCCTCTTCCGTGATTTCACAAATCACCCACAAGGGACCTTTTTCCCAAATTAATCTCACGAGATTTGTTTCCCTCTCTCTCTCTCTCTCTCTCTCGTGATTTCACAAATCACGAAATTAGCGTGATAACAACATGCTTCCAACTAGATCTAATTTAATCAGATCTAATCTGCAGACTCGTAGGCATTCATGCCTCCTTCAAATTTAGGCATCCAAGCCTCCTTAAATCTCGGGCATTAACGCTCACGAAATATATGCATTAATGCCTTATCAAATTCAAATTTTAGCATTAACGCTGTCATGGAAACACCTGAAAATATATATCATCAACAAATTGATGTCAAACTTGAGGGGCCGAAGTATCATGTATGGGCGTTTACTCTCAAGTTTCACCTCTTGAGTAAAGGTCTTTGGGGACGTGTCGCCGGATCTTCTGTACCTCCTGTCAAAGCTACAGGCATCACTGATAATGCATACAATAAAGCTCTTCAAGCTTGGACCACAGACGAACATAAGGCAATGGCCCTTCTCATTCAATCAGTTCCACCGACCATTCGGCTACAACTGGTTAATTGCTCTTCTGCTAAATCTCTATGGATGCATATCCAGGGTTTCTATAATCAACAGGATGATGCACATGAATATCATCTACTTCAAGAAGTCGCTTTGGCACAATAAGGTGAAAGAACCATTCATGAATTTTATACTTATATGCTTGATTTGTGGCAGCAGCTTGCAGCTCTTGAACCTGCCATAACTGACCTAGAATCAGTCAAAAGTTTCAATTCATATCGAGACTGACAATGTCTATTTCAATTTCTCATGCGACTTTGTCCCGAATATGAATCTCTTTGCGAACAATTGGCTCATCGTGTACCACGTCCCACACTAGATAATGCTGTTGCCGAGCTTCTTGTTAAGGAGATGAGACTTCGCTCTTTATCTCAACAACCATCTTAAAATTCTGTTCTTGCTACTACCAAGTAATTTTCTCAACTATCGAATTCCACTCCATGGAGTTCACAGTCAAAATGGTGTCACCTTCATAAAAAAAATCTCATTCCACTGAAGAATGTTGAGTAATTTCTTCAAAAAGTGCTGAGAAAATCCGTACTATACGTTCGTACCAGCGCCATCCCAATGATTCCCCACAAGCTGCGGTTGCTGATTTCTCATCATCTAGCTCCAAATTAGAAGCTGCAACTGATCATCATGACCGTCTGCATCAATTTCAAGAATTGTTTCAGTCTTTGAATGTTACTGGTAGTTCTTCTGAAATGTCTCCTGCTGCATCTACTTTTGCCACACCCTCAGGTAAATCTACTTCAACACGGATTTTGGATTCTGGTGCATTAAATCTACTTCAACATGGATTTTGGATTCTGGTGCAACTCATCACTTGATTGCTGATTCATCACATTTAGTCTCTACCTCTCCTGTATCATCATCAACTACAGTTCGTACTGCTGATGGCACACCATTATCTCTTACATGTAGTGGACATTTTAATTTGCCTCCTTCATTTTATGTCCCAAATGTGCTACATGTTTCTAAGCTTGCTTTGA
The DNA here is from genome assembly GCA_012295165.1 of Asparagus setaceus. NCBI lineage: Eukaryota > Viridiplantae > Streptophyta > Magnoliopsida > Asparagales > Asparagaceae > Asparagus > Asparagus setaceus. The sequence continues at coordinate 19,734,086 of CM022709.1, read as the reverse complement.
ATATTTTATCTGTGTCTGAATTAACTGTCATGAACTATGTTGTCTCATTCAATTCCACATCTTGTTCTGTACACTACCTTCACATAGGGAAACAGATTGGGACAGGTCATAAAAGAGATGGTCTCTATATTATGGATTGACTTGTTCTTCCAAAGCCCTCTACTGTAGCTATTCGCCTTACCACCATACCTCCTTCTATGTGTGATATCTGGCATTCGGCTTGGTCATTTTTCACTTCCGCGACTTCATTATTTGTCAACTACTGGTGCATTAGGAGAATTTTCTACTAAATCTCTTACTCCATGTGTAACCTGCAAGTTGGCAAAACACTCTTTCCATGTTAAATTAAAATTCTTATATGAAGAAATAACGGTACATAAGCACACAAAATAATGCCACATGCCATATATTATTTTAGTATTAAATTAAAATTTTATATGATGAATTTATTTTCTATCCATAATTAGAATTTTTATCAAATTAAATCTATCCATAATTAGAATTCTCATCAGATTAAATTTGTCTACAATTAGAAAATTCTACTTATTAAATTTTTAGTAATTAAAAAATCTATAATTATATTTTTAATTTTCTTTAATTCTCCATAATTAAAAAATCTAATAATCATATTTTTCGTGCTCTTCTCTTTTCTATACAAAGAAACAATTAGTGGTTTACTATTAGCCTTATATATTAAAAAATTACTATATGGGTTCCATTGATTTTTAAAAGATAAATTCCACTAAACTTCTAATAAGGTTAGTTGTTTGGCATTAAGCCCAAAAATATTTTGAAATTCCTGATAAGTTTTGGTATTGCAGAAAATGACCAAAACATTTTGACTTTTGCACATAACCCCATAAGACATTGCACATAATTATACACTAATGAACATTATCCCTCAAGGCCATCAGATACCACTTGAATTATTTCTATTTGTAGATTAATCCATAAAATTAAAAAATAACTCCTAAAAATAAACAATTACAAATAGCCCTCTAAAAAATATGAAACTACAAACGAACCCCTAAAAATCTAAAAATTGTAAAAAAAACACTTTTAAATTTCAAAATTATAGAGAACCCTCTGGAAAAACTAAACATTACTAACTACCGCCTTTAAATTCAAAACATTATAGACAACCACTTGAAAACTCCAAATACAACAAATTCATCTCTTAAAATTCAAAAATTATAAATAATGTCCAGAATAATCTAAAATTACAAAAGGCATCTGAAAAATCTAAAATATGTAAAAGACATAAAATTTCAAAAATACAAGGAAGTACCTAAAAATTTAAATATTACAAATAGCTCATTGCAAAACTAAAAATTATAAACAACTCCTTTTAAAATCCAAAATTAGAAACAACCTCCTAAAATCTAAAAATTATATAGAACCACGAAAATAATAAACAACTATTATTGGGGATTTTTATCAAAATTTATTGGGAAATAAATGAAAACTAAAAACTTAATAGGTGTTTTCATCCAAAATTTATTGGGATATTTGGATCATTTGACCATATATTAACTAACAATGTTAATTTAGAAACTTTATACCATATACTAAAAATTGTTCCACTTCTATCAAAAATATTCCAGTTGACTAACACCCCCTAAAAGAAGATGTAGGTGACAACTATTTTGAATAGTTTGCCACATTTATTGGATATGGCTGCCACCACTTTGAGGTTCAATGGGACCATCAATAGGGTCTTGTCACGCCCCGCTTCCCAAAATACCCGGAAGCGGTATGTGAACAAGCCCGCGACGTATTAGGTTGAGGAGAAATACGGAAAAAAAAAATTTCTTCTCAATCTAATACGTCAAGCGTCAAGTAATCATAAAAATACATCACAGTCACAGATCCCAATCACAACCGGTAAGAATAAAATAATAATCCAGAACAGGAAGTACATATCACCAAATAGAATAATATCCAAGACTATAAAAGAGTCCACATGTCTGAAACAATACATGTAGCTAAGACTAGAGAGTCACAAAATAAATGTCAACTGAGCTAAAACGAAAATACGGAAAGAAGTCTAAGGTTCATCAACTACTGAAAACAAAAGGGAACTAAGCTTCAACTCGATCTACTCCGTCATCTAGAAGGTTCTCCTGCTGAGGAAACTCCGGCTCAAGTGTGACTGCATACTGGACCTGTCCGTCATCTAAATTTGACGTACACCAAGAGAATGGAGTACGTCAGCGTGTATAACACACGGCAAGATCCCACAAGCAATAACAGTATAATAATAATAATGCAATAATCAGAAAATGCGAACGATTGTAATAGTGTGAAGTGACGCATGCATTCAACTAGAACTGACCATCTAAACAACCGAAAAACTCTGGCATTCCAAACAACAGTAACGGGTACCAACCATTCTGTCATAGTCTCAGATCTACGTCTCATTTAAAGTCAAGGCTCATATTAATCGGATAACTGACGGTTCATTATCCTCTACGCGCATCCAATACCGCGGAACAACGAACGGTCAAAGGACTACACGCAATCAGGTTCCGGCTTGTCCGGACACGCGTGACTCGTGAATACAAAAGTACACTAGCCACGTGCGAAACGATTCACGGGCCCAACAAACCAGCCCCAAGTGCGGGAAACAAGGTCACTTGGCACGGGTCTGGAAGATACATAAACGGTCACATCCGAATACATGAACCAAGACTTTTCCATCCCACGGTCTCAGGTAAATCAAGTCAACTATGCCGATATCAAACACGGTTCACCTCCTAAGCATGGTCAACACACACATGTCACTAGGTCATGTTCATGACAACCAAATCCCTAAGTCATGAACTACTACGGTTCTGGACACAACAAGACTATGTATAACTGCAATTAATATGTCATATGTGCAATTTCTCTACGTGTGGGTGTAGGTGTATCGTATGCGATGCGTGAATAGCTATCAACCACGGTACAATCTGAAAATATGAAATAAGAGAAGTTAACCACATGAAATGACGTAGTTTTCAACATAAATTCCCATAAAAATCATTTAAACTAATTCCCAACTTAATTATCCAATATTTCAATTAAAAATATACTTTTTCTCTTTAATATTATTTATGAACTATAACTATTTTCTTTTCCCGAAATCACCTCTATTTCTTTTTTTTTTCAACAAAACCTCTTAAAATATTTTAAAAATTCTTTTTCTCCCAAATAATTTCTTTAAATCATAACAATTAATTTAAAATACTTTTATTCAAAATAAATTATTTTCACCAAATAATTTCTTTAAAAATATTTTCATAATTATAATAAATACTAGAAATATCCTAAAATATATTCTTACTTCCAAATAGCACGAAATTAAGCGTAGATCAATTGACCTATCCAATCATCACGGATAATTTTATACTACCGAATATTCATCGAAAATATAAAGGTTAAGCTGCAAATGATATCAAACTGGTACGAACTGAACTATACATATACGAATTAATTCATACAGTATAAAAATAAGTTCAACATGACAAGGCAAGAGGGATCTTGCATATAATAATTCATAAATAATCCAAAATATAAAATACGAGTCAATCGGCATCGGATCTTGCCTCTGGTCGCGGGACGGCGACGAAGCGGCGGCGCCACCGTTCTTTATCCATTGTTCGTCGTTGCGCACGGTGGATCGACGGCTAATTCGTCGAAATGAATGGCGGCGGCGGATGAGCGGGGTTCGGGTTGCCATAGGGGGCATGACGCGTCGAGGAGATGAACGGGGCTGATCTGTGCACGACGGTTGAACACCAAGCGACGACGACTGAATGAACTACACGACGACGCGCACGATGGCTGACTAACGTGCACGGGACTGCACGACACTCGAGGAGGCTACACAACGACGCGGGCAGCGTCGACGACGATGATGGTTAGGCGGCTGTTGGGTGGAGACGAGGAGGAATGAGCGACGGGGTCGACGGCGTCGCGGTACCGACTGTCTCATCATCTAAATTTGACGACACCAAGAGAATGGAGTACGCCGTATAACACACGGCAAGATCCCACAAGCAATAACAAGATAATAATAATAATGCAATAATCGAAAATGCGAACGATTGTAATAGTGTGAAGTGACGATGCATTCAACTAGAACTGACCATCTAAACAACCGAAAAACTCGGCATTCCAAACAACAAGAATGGTACCAACCATTCGTCATAGTCTCGGATCTACGCCTCATTTAAAGTCAAGGCTCATATTAATCGGATAACCGACGGTTCATTATCCTCTACGCGCATCCAATACCGCGGAACAACGAACGGTCAAAGGACTACACGCTAATTCCTTGTCCGGACACAAGCAGACTCGTGAATACAAAGTACACTAGCCACGCATAAACGATTCACGGGCCCAACAAACCAGCCCCAAGTGCGGGAAACAAGGTCACTTGGCACGGGTCTGGAAGATACATAAACGGTCACATCCGAATACATGAACCAAGACTTTTCCATCCCACGGTCTCAGGTAAATCAAGTCAACTATGCCGATATCAAACACGGTTCACCTCCTAAGCATGGTCAACACACACATGTCACTAGGTCATGTTCATGACAACCAAATCCCTAAGTCATGAACTACTACGGTTCTGGACACAACAAGACTATGTATAACTGCAATTAATATGTCATATGTGCAATTTCTCTACGTGTCGGTGTCGTGTATCATGTACAGTAACGTGAATAGCTATCAACCACGGTACAATACGAAAATATGAAATAAGAGAAGTTAACCACATGAAATGACGTAGTTTTCAACATAAATTCCCATAAAAATCATTTAAACTAATTCCCAACTTAATTATCCAATATTTCAATTAAAAATATACTTTTTCTCTTTAATATTATTTATGAACTATAACTATTTTCTTTTCCGAAATCACCTCTATTTCTTTTTTTTTTCAACAAAACCTCTTAAAATATTTTAAAAATTCTTTTTCTCCCAAATAATTTCTTTAAATCATAACAATTAATTTAAAATACTTTTTATTCAAAATAAATTATTTTCACCAAATAATTTCTTTAAATCATAACAATTAATTTAAAATACTTTTTATTCAAAATAAATTATTTTCACCAAATAATTTCTTTAAATCATAACAATTAATTTAAAATACTTTTTATTCAAAATAAATTATTTTCACCAAATAATTTCTTTAAATCATAACAATTAATTTAAAATACTTTTTATTCAAAATAAATTATTTTCACCAAATAATTTCTTTAAATCATAACAATTAATTTAAAATACTTTTTATTCAAAATAAATTATTTTCACCAAATAATTTCTTTAAATCATAACAATTAATTTAAAATACTTTTTATTCAAAATAAATTATTTTCACCAAATAATTTCTTTAAATCATAACAATTAATTTAAAATACTTTTTATTCAAAATAAATTATTTTCACCAAATAATTTCTTTAAATCATAACAATTAATTTAAAATACTTTTTATTCAAAATAAATTATTTTCACCAAATAATTTCTTTAAAAATATTTTCATAATTATAATAAATACTAGAAATATCCTAAAATATATTCTTACTTCCAAATAGCACGAAATTAAGCGTAGATCAATTCGACCTATCCAATCATCACGGATAATTTTATACTACCGAATATTCATCGAAAATATAAAGGTTAATGCAAGAAATGATATCAAACCGGTATGAATCGAACTATACATATACGAATTAATTCATACAAGATAAAAATAAGTTCAACATGACAAGGCAAGAGGGATCTTGCATATAATAATTCATAAATAATCCAAAATATAAAATACGAGTCAATCTGCATCGGATCTTGCCTACGAGGTCGCTGACCTCGACGACGAAGGGCGGCGCCACCGCTTGTCGTCCATTGTTCGTCGTTGCGCACAGGGGAAAGAGAGAGAGAGAGAGAGAGAGAGAGAGAGAGAGAGAGAGAGAGAGAGAGAGAGAGAGAGAGAGAGAGAGAGAGAGAGAGAGAGAGAGAGAGAGAGAGAGAGAGAGAGAGAGAGAGAGAGAGAGAGAGAGAGAGAGAGAGAGAGAGAGAGAGAGAGAGAGAGAGAGAGAGAGAGAGAGAGAGAGAGAGAGAGAGAGAGAGAGAGAGAGAGAGAGAGAGAGAGAGAGAGAGAGAGAGAGAGAGAGAGAGAGAGAGAGAGAGAGAGAGAGAGAGAGAGAGAGAGAGAGAGAGAGAGAGAGAGAGAGAGAGAGAGAGAGAGAGAGAGAGAGAGAGAGAGAGAGAGAGAGAGAGAGAGAGAGAGAGAGAGAGAGAGAGAGAGAGAGAGAGAGAGAGAGAGAGAGAGAGAGAGAGAGAGAGAGAGAGAGAGAGAGAGAGAGAGAGAGAGAGAGAGAGAGAGAGAGAGAGAGAGAGAGAGAGAGAGAGAGAGAGAGAGAGAGAGAGAGAGAGAGAGAGAGAGAGAGAGAGAGAGAGAGAGAGAGAGAGAGAGAGAGAGAGAGAGAGAGAGAGAGAGAGAGAGAGAGAGAGAGAGAGAGAGAGAGAGAGAGAGAGAGAGAGAGAGAGAGAGAGAGAGAGAGAGAGAGAGAGAGAGAGAGAGAGAGAGAGAGAGAGAGAGAGAGAGAGAGAGAGAGAGAGAGAGAGAGAGAGAGAGAGAGAGAGAGAGAGAGAGAGAGAGAGAGAGAGAGAGAGAGAGAGAGAGAGAGAGAGAGAGAGAGAGAGAGAGAGAGAGAGAGAGAGAGAGAGAGAGAGAGAGAGAGAGAGAGAGAGAGAGAGAGAGAGAGAGAGAGAGAGAGAGAGAGAGAGAGAGAGAGAGAGAGAGAGAGAGAGAGAGAGAGAGAGAGAGAGAGAGAGAGAGAGAGAGAGAGAGAGAGAGAGAGAGAGAGAGAGAGAGAGAGAGAGAGAGAGAGAGAGAGAGAGAGAGAGAGAGAGAGAGAGAGAGAGAGAGAGAGAGAGAGAGAGAGAGAGAGAGAGAGAGAGAGAGAGAGAGAGAGAGAGAGAGAGAGAGAGAGAGAGAGAGAGAGAGAGAGAGAGAGAGAGAGAGAGAGAGAGAGAGAGAGAGAGAGAGAGAGAGAGAGAGAGAGAGAGAGAGAGAGAGAGAGAGAGAGAGAGAGAGAGAGAGAGAGAGAGAGAGAGAGAGAGAGAGAGAGAGAGAGAGAGAGAGAGAGAGAGAGAGAGAGAGAGAGAGAGAGAGAGAGAGAGAGAGAGAGAGAGAGAGAGAGAGAGAGAGAGAGAGAGAGAGAGAGAGAGAGAGAGAGAGAGAGAGAGAGAGAGAGAGAGAGAGAGAGAGAGAGAGAGAGAGAGAGAGAGAGAGAGAGAGAGAGAGAGAGAGAGAGAGAGAGAGAGAGAGAGAGAGAGAGAGAGAGAGAGAGAGAGAGAGAGAGAGAGAGAGAGAGAGAGAGAGAGAGAGAGAGAGAGAGAGAGAGAGAGAGAGAGAGAGAGAGAGAGAGAGAGAGAGAGAGAGAGAGAGAGAGAGAGAGAGAGAGAGAGAGAGAGAGAGAGAGAGAGAGAGAGAGAGAGAGAGAGAGAGAGAGAGAGAGAGAGAGAGAGAGAGAGAGAGAGAGAGAGAGAGAGAGAGAGAGAGAGAGAGAGAGAGAGAGAGAGAGAGAGAGAGAGAGAGAGAGAGAGAGAGAGAGAGAGAGAGAGAGAGAGAGAGAGAGAGAGAGAGAGAGAGAGAGAGAGAGAGAGAGAGAGAGAGAGAGAGAGAGAGAGAGAGAGAGAGAGAGAGAGAGAGGCTGGGTTGGGTTTGGTTTTAAAAATAAATATATACTATATATATATATATATATATATATATATATATATATATATATATATATATATATATATATATATATATATATAGGGTTAGGGTTAGATTGAGGGGTATAGTACAACACATAAAATAGGGATTTATTATTATGATGATAATTAAATAAAATTGATATTAATAAAATTATTACACACATATATATATATTTCTACGCACCAAATACCAAGCTCAGTTTACAAAATCACGAATAATATCGATAAACAAAATTATGATGGAACTATTCATCGAAATTATTAAATTTATAATTTAGTTAAATCATAAAAAGAATGTAAAACTATATTTTGAATTAAGTAGAGAATCACGAAAATTTGAGAAAATATTAATAATACTTTTAGAAAATAATATTTAATTTTTAAATACTAAAAATAATATTTAATATTTAAATACCAGAAAAATAACATTTAATATTTAAACACTAGAAAAATACTATTCAACTTTTAAATGCTAGAAAATAATATTTAATATTAGAAAAGCAATATGAGAAGATACGTGTCGAAAAATATCGGAAAATAATACTAGAAAAATACGTACTAAAAATATTAGAAAAATACGTATCGAAAATTCACGGGTGTTACAGGTCTCAAACTTACCAGTTCAGTTAGCAATGGAACAAGAAATACTAGCCAGCAATAAGGGCATGGATGTGGACCTTGTGCAAATTGAAGAATCAAATATCGTGCAACATAAGAATTCACATGCAATGCAAAAACAAAATCTAGAAAAGACAGGATCTAGCAAGAGGGAATTTATCTGTGTAGTTGAGATCAATGCTACAACTACTGACATAGATGGTTAGTGGATTGACTCGGGTGTACACACTCGACACAGTACGAAGACCAAGGAGGGATTGGTTCACTTAAAGAGCTTAAAAAGGAGAACATCATACTCACATGGAGAATAATACCTATCTAGATGTAGAAGGTATTGATTCCTACAAATCAGACCAGAAGACTATGTCATTGTTGCCAAAATATGTTTTATGCACTTGGCATAGGGTGCAACTTGCTGTCAGTTCCTGCTATGCTGAAGAACAGTCTGGAGACTAGATTTTATAATAATAGGTTCTCAATTGGCAAGGATAAAAATGTGTTTGTAATGTGGGTAAATTTAATACTCGAACATGATTTATTTTGTTTTCCCATTGTGAAATCTGATTTGATTAATAATAATAATGTTTTGAATTATTCCCTATGTTTATTATCTAATTTTGACCTTTGGCATATGAGGCTGGTTCATCCTAGTAATTTTAAAGTGGACCAAATTATTAGAATGAACATGTTATCAACTCTGACAGGTATGAGAACATCACCCTGTGAACATTGTTTGACTTAAAAAATAACTAGAAAGACATTTACAAAGAGTCAAAGGGTAAAAGAGTTGTTAGAATTAGTTCATTCAGACATTTGTGGGCCATTAAGTGTAAACAAAACCCACGATAATAAGGAATACTTCATTACATTTATAGATGACTACCCAAAATTCACTCTTGTTTATCTCTTGAATATAAAGTGTGAGGCTTTGAATATTTTCAAAGATATAAAGTAGCAATGGAAAGAACTCTTGAAAGGTTCATAAAAATATTAAGAACTGATAGAGATAGTGAATTCAATTCAAAGGAATTTGATAATAATTGTATTCAATATGGAATTAAAAGTCACAAAAGAATGCCTTACACACCACAGCAAAATGGTGTGGTTAAAAGAAAAAAATAGAACATTGTTGAATGCAGTGTTGAATGCAGTGAAGTGTATATTATCTCATTTTGGACTCTATAAATCTCTTTGGGGAGAAGCAGTTTTAACTGTGAATGACATTTTAACAGAATTCCCAAAAAATTCAGCTCCCTTGATACCATTTAAAACTTTGGTATGTATATAAACCTTCCCTAAGTCATCTAAGAAAATGAGATTGCACAACTCATGTACTTATCCCAAGATAGGTTAGAGACAAGTTAGATTTCCAAACTATAAAGTGCACGTTCATTGGATATTCAGCAAAATTTAAAAGATATAGGTACTTCTACAATGTGAACGGGGTCATTGAAAGTAGAGATGCTACTTTTCCAGAAAATCTAAAGGAAATTAAGGAAACAATAGCAAGAAAAAGCTCCTCATCTACTTGCATTAGATGATGTTTTCAATGATGACCTGATTGATAGATATGACTTTGATTATCTAATCATGGAAAATGAATCGTAGATTAATAATACTTATGAAAATGATGCAAATAATGATGTATAACATGGAAATCTAACTGGCAACAAAAAACATAGAACTGAACCTGCTTAGATGGACGATTATTATTTACATTCATGTGGCAATCATGTTTTTCAGTGGATCATAATATTGATGATCATATTGATCCTTTGAGACATAATGATGCGATGAATTCACATGTTATATTCATGGCTCGAAGCTATGTGAGAAGAAATTGACTCCATTTAGAAAAATCAAGTATGAGTTTTATGTGACTTGCCAGAAAAGAGGAAATCCATAGGATGCAAATGGGTGTTAAAAAAATATATCGTGTTGATGGGTCTATTGATAAATTCCAGGCCCAGTTAGTTGCTAAAGATTTTATCCAAAAAGAAGGTATAGATTATCAAAAAACTTACTCTCTAATAGCAAAATTGCGCCCATAAGAATTATATTAGCTACTACTGCTAACCTTGATTTAGAACTCTTTTAAATGGATGTCAAGATAACATTTCTCAATGGATAGTTGAAGGAAGTGATATACATGAATCATCCTATTTTAGGTTAAAGGACAAGAAAATAAAGTAATAAATTAAAGAAGTCCGTATATGATTTAAGACAATCAACTAGTCAATAGTATCTCAAATTTCACAACAGTATTGTTTAACTTGGTTTCATTGTAAACTAATTGGACAGTTATGTGTATGTTGGAATAGTGGGTGCAAGTTTTCTATATTACCCTTATATGTGAATGATATATTACTTGCTGGAAATAATATAGAAATATTGAATAAGATCAAACATGATCTTAGTAGGGAATTTAAGATGAAAGACATGGGAGAAGCATCCTGTGTCCTTGGGATTCAAATCCTAAGGGATAGAAAATCTAGAATGTTGAGTCTAAACCAAGAGAAGTATTTGCATTCAGTTCTTAAACAGTTTGGAATGCAATATTACAATCCAGCACTGACACTACTAGTCTTGGGGAAATGTGTGAGTCAAAAGCAACATTCTGGAGGAGAAAGATAGAAATCTCTAATGTTTTGTACGCTCAAGCTATAGGAAGCTTGATGTACGCAATACTACATAGCATATTTGATCTGGCATATCCAGTGAGTTTAGTTAGAAGATACCAAAGTAATCCACGACCGGTACATTGGGAAGACGTGAAGAGGATTATGAAGTACATTAAGCATACAATACACCACAAATTAGTTCAGCAAGCTGAAACGATTGAGGTCCTTGGTTACTTCGATGCTGACTTTTGAGGCAATAAAGATGATGGATAATCCACTTCGGGACACTTGTTCATCTATGATAGGGAAGTTGTTTCTTGGGGCAGCAATAAACGGGGCTGTGTAGCCAGTACCCACAGAAAGCTAAGTATATAGCTTGTAGCATTGCTATTGCTCATGCAGTCTAGATTACGCTATTTTTGAATGACTTTAATCTAAATTTGGTGAGTAGACCAATAGAGATTTTTTGTGATAATAAAACTGCTATAAGCCTAATAAACAGTGGTGAAAATAGTTCAAAAGGAAGACACATTGAGATACAATATCATTACATCTAAAATATTATGAAAAAGGAAGTGATTAAGGTGACTTACATTCCTACAAGTGATATGATAGGTAATCCCTTGACAACGAGAATTTCATTGAATATATTCATCAAACACGTAGGTTTGATAGGACTTAGGAATGTGTAAGTCAAGAAGTTAAAGTGACATTTACATCCCATGAATAGTGGGAGTATGAACAGAGTTTTTGCATGCTTCATGAGTATGGGAGTGTACTAGAATATGTTTAGTTTCGGCCAGGTGGGAGATGTTTGTTTTGGCCTTAGCAAAACAGGCCGAGTATCTGCTAAAATTACTTAATTAGTAGTTACTACTAATAGAAACAAAATATAAAAAATTGTTGATACCATGGAGAAATTACCTCTAATGATAATTTGGTGGATTTTGAAGGCAGATCTTAAGGGTGGATGGTTGTAGTAGTGACCCCATAAATAGATGGCTTACTCTATATAGAGAAAATCATCTGCAAAAGAGAACCCTAAATAAAAATCTCTCCCACTCTCTTCTCCTCTTCAAAATCCTTCACAGCTAACCTCCCATTTTATATGATTGCATAAGTTTCCAGTGAATTTTATAAATCAATTAAGATAAACAAAATATTTAGAAGTCACAAAGCACCAGTGGTCTAGTGGTAGAATTGTACCCTACTATTTTTAATAATTGTACCCAATATATAATTTTTAGAATATATATTTTTTGACCCAATATATAATTTTATATTCTCACATAATTAATAATTGGTCCAACATGATACTAATTTTTAGAATATAAAATTATATATTGGGTGATAGTAAGATAAGTTGGTCCAACATGGAAAAGAAAATTATATAATTTTTAGAATATAAAATTATATATTGGGTGATAGTAAGATAAGTTGATTTCTCACATAATTAATAATTGTACCCTACTATTTTTAATAATTGTACCCTACTAATATTTTGAAGTCCAAGTCTAATTTTAGAATTTTTTTTTGTCTAAAGTTGATTTTTTCACATGATCCAGATATTATTGGGTGATAGTAAGATAAGTTTCCTTGGTTAATATAAATTTTCTTTTCCATGTTTAAAAGTGCTCGACACGTACATCAACGTTTTGATGTATTTTCACTTTCTCTAAAGATTGTTGAAGTTGTATGTAAACTGAAGAAAATGTGAGAAAAAATTTACTGTTCTCTCCTCTCGATACTTCACTTTCAAATGTTCATTTTTCCAGTTCAAGAAACCTTTTTCACTTTTCTATCTTTTCTAACAAGAAAATAAAATTTTCAAATATAAATTTGACGAAATCATCAGCAATTGAGCGATATATAAAAGTACTCTTTGCTATTTGAGAATCAAGTTCTAAATGACCAAGTATCTCACCAAAGATATCAAATCCAACGACTCTTAAATTTTTGATACGAGGAATGTATCTTACTGTCGTGCAACATGTCTAAATTCTTTGCTGCTGAGTTACTTGTGGATAAAATTCAAAGAATGAAAATAGTTACATGAATCTTCCATGAATATTTCCATACACTAGGCCATTAGATTAGGACCCCACTCGTGAAACTTGAGGAGTAATTTGGTATCTTTAGCATATTTTATAACTATATGCTCCCTTTCATGTTATTATAAATACCAAAATATACCCTCTTTTGGTACCACGACAATTTACTCAACAAAGGATAGAAAGATAAGCAATTATTTAGCTTGTAAGTTTCTCTTCATTTATTATTTTTTCTCTGTGTTTTTTTTCTTTATACGATTTTAGTACCTAACCCTGTCGAATGAAATATTTAGTAATCATGATTTCTTATACCTTAACTTGAATTAAGAATATGTAGCTGTATTGAATTGAAGTTGAAAGTTTATTTCTATTGTGACAAAATTGAATAGGACCTCTGAATCAATTGTTAATCTTTTGCTTAAGTATGAAATGAATCTAATATTTCATTCTTGTAATAGTTAAAGTTGCTGATATTTACCTCACATACATAAATTAACATCGATTCCATATACAATCTTGTTGTATCATATTTGAGTCATATTCAGATTCAATTTTGACTTACTTCTAAGTATGATATGATGGTAAAGCTAATATTCCATGCTTGTAATAGTCAAAGCTATTGATATTTACCTCACATACATAAACTAATATCTATTCTATATACAATCTTGTTGTATTAAGTTTGAATCATATTTAGATTCTATTTAGACTACAAAAGTACTCAAATGTAGTAGATACAAATCAAACAAAAGTTTGGTGAGGATAGATTCATCTTAACTCAATAATAAAATAGGACGAGATTGTTCAAACTCATACTATAAATTTTTTCTTTTTTTCTTTTGAATTGTACACATTAATATTTATATGTTTCTCTTGATTCAGCAATTTTTGATAGAAAAAGATAATCATGTCAGACAAAGCTCATGGCCAGAAAATGGAGAAAGCCCTTCAATCAATCATCAAGCTGTTCCAACCCTGATGGAACTTCAAAAAGAATACTGTTAGTAAACCAAGTTCACCATTCATCCCTATTGTGAAGCTAATAGCAATGCTGTCAAAATCTCTCACTAGTGAGAAGATAACTTCTGTGAGAGGGATTCATCATGATTTCATGGTAAGACATTTTTCTTCCACATCTTTGAAAATTCATTTATATTTTTCATGCATGGTCATATGTATATATATAAATATATAAATTTTATGATGCAGAAGAACAAAATTACCGTCATGAAATGGCTAAAGATATCCAAAAGGTGATAGGCGGGATTTGATTGTCTTGGCTATCAAGTCTTACAGCAATGAGGTATGGATCCAATTTTAAACATTTTTCTCTTGTCAATGTTGTTTATACTTTTAAATTTATGAATATTTAACTTTTTCTTTAAATCTATGTAAATGTAAGAGAAAATAGAATTATTTATTTATTCTATAATTTTTGATTTAAATTCTATATCTAAAACATATAGAGGGATAAAAGAAGAAGCGGGAATGAAATTAGTATATCACTACATTACTACATTTAAACATCAAATAAATTGTTTTGTATGATCACCTATTAGTTAACAAAATTTATGTTTCTGAGTGAATATATTATAATAGCCTATTTTCCTTAATATTTGAATTATATTTTCTCATTTATTTCATTCTACAGATGATGGTAGAATCAGTGGCTTCAAATTTTGAGAAGCTGAACAGGCGTATGGAATAATGTGAGTGATGTGATCAACGAGAGAGAACAAATATTTTGAGTTTTGTTGGTGCTTGGCATCAAACAATGTTGTTGTGTTTCTTTTGTCTAATAAAATTAATGTTTGAGAGATTGTTCAAACTCATACTATAAATTTTTTCTTTTTTTCTTTTGAATTGTACACATTAATATTTATATGTTTCTCTTGATTCAGCAATTTTTGATAGAAAAAGATAATCATGTCAGACAAAGCTCATGGCCAGAAAATGGAGAAAGCCCTTCAATCAATCATCAAGCTGTTCCAACCCTGATGGAACTTCAAAAAGAATACTGTTAGTAAACCAAGTTCACCATTCATCCCTATTGTGAAGCTAATAGCAATGCTGTCAAAATCTCTCACTAGTGAGAAGATAACTTCTGTGAGAGGGATTCATCATGATTTCATGGTAAGACATTTTTCTTCCACATCTTTGAAAATTCATTTATATTTTTCATGCATGGTCATATGTATATATATAAATATATAAATTTTATGATGCAGAAGAACAAAATTACCGTCATGAAATGGCTAAAGATATCCAAAAGGTGATAGGCGGGATTTGATTGTCTTGGCTATCAAGTCTTACAGCAATGAGGTATGGATCCAATTTTAAACATTTTTCTCTTGTCAATGTTGTTTATACTTTTAAATTTATGAATATTTAACTTTTTCTTTAAATCTATGTAAATGTAAGAGAAAATAGAATTATTTATTTATTCTATAATTTTTGATTTAAATTCTATATCTAAAACATATAGAGGGATAAAAGAAGAAGCGGGAATGAAATTAGTATATCACTACATTACTACATTTAAACATCAAATAAATTGTTTTGTATGATCACCTATTAGTTAACAAAAATTTATGTTTCTGAGTGAATATATTATAATAGCCTATTTTCCTTAATATTTGAATTATATTTTCTCATTTATTTCATTCTACAGATGATGGTAGAATCAGTGGCTTCAAATTTTGAGAAGCTGAACAGGCGTATGGAATAATGTGAGTGATGTGATCAACGAGAGAGAACAAATATTTTGAGTTTTGTTGGTGCTTGGCATCAAACAATGTTGTTGTGTTTCTTTTGTCTAATAAAATTAATGTTTGAGAGGGTGTTCTTTTCTATCCAATGCTCTTGGGTTGTGTTTATTATTTTTTTCTCCAGTATTTATTTAGTTAGTTATGTTCATTGTGGCAGGGAGATTAAGAGAAGGAATGAAACAAGAGAGGGGTTATTGTACTGGTTAGGTTCTGTTGGTGTTTAGACTGGAGAACAAGAGAAAAGGGCAGCCGTTTAGTTATTTTTACAAAAATACAATATATAAATGTGAGAAATACATCAACTTGGATTAAAAATAAATAAAATTTTACTATTTGGGTCTACGGATCAATATGATAATAGTTGATGGGTTTAAAATTAATAAATCAGGGTAACCTCTAGATTTATCTTCAAATTTTCACCTTTGATCCAAACAATATTTGTGAATAAAAGTGATGATAACAACAATAAATATATCATATAAAGAACCGTCACCACAAATATAATCATGGAACAATTATCATTACCAAACTACTTCAATACATAAATATCAAAATTGAAAAATCATCAATTAAAGACAGTTAATATCTCTAGACAAGGAAAGATAAACAAAAATTCTATGGTCTCTACAAATAAAAACTCTATGATCTCTACTCACTTAGTTTTGAGGAGGAAAATAAAATGACGGATGCATTAATGTAATACTCCCGTTGCTATCAAACACACAAGGTTGCATCAAAACTAATGGATACAAAATCATTGTGGCTATCAGAACAATTGGGAGGTTCCAATCGATTCTCGTGGTATTGGGTTCATTCTAAACTGAGTTATAAAACAAAACTAATGGATACAATGTTGAAACATTATAAGTAGTATTAATAGTACTAGTTGGGATGCACATGCATGACACGTGGTCTAATACTTTGATTGTTTATGCATAGTTTATGTTTTTATTATAAAATAGCCTATCTATCTTCTCTACAAAATTTAGAATTTATATGGGTAAATTTCTCTAAATCCATAATAAGTTTGGGTGTTTGACACTAAACCCCAAATATCATGGAAACTCTCACTTATATCCAACAAGTCTATCACATTATATATTACTAACATGTATGAGGCCCTCCAGTTTCATGGTACAAAAGAAATTAAGCCGGTGATTTACTTGCCTAAAATTTAAATTTACTAATATACACTAAAAATTTTAGTGTATACTTTGTATCTTTGATTTTTTTTTTTTTGTGTTTTTGTAAGTTTTAAATTTTTGAGGGTATTTTTTATAATTATCAACCCTTATCTTTTATAATGATATTGTAATTTAAAAATATTAGGGTAGGTAACAACTTTTATCTCTTCACTAATTACTGTAAATAATTAAATTTAAAGATAAAACTAACTCCTAATTATCAATTCATTATCTCCTAATTTAAAGATATTAGGATAGGATAACAACTTTTTACTTCTTTACTAATTACTATAGATTATTAAATTTAAAGACAAAACCAACTTTTAATTATGAATTTCATATATTTTATCAATTAAATATTTTCACATGCAAAAACACATACATATGATATATATTTAAATATTTTACCATAATTTCTCATTTAATTATTATTTATATTAATTAGAATAGAATAACAATGTAATATGTAAAAGCATTAAGGGTATTTTTATCCATGGAAAGTTTTTCCTAAAATCACATTTTTAGAAGGAGTATGATTTATTGTGTTTTGTGTAAATTTTAATTTTTGTGGGTGTTTTATAATTATCAAAACCCTATCTTTTGTCATAAGTTTGTAATTTAAAAATATTAGGGTAGGATAACAATTTTTATCTCTTCACTAATTTCTATCAATAATTAAATCTGAAGATAAAACTAACTCCTAATTATCAATTGCTTATCTTCTAATTTAAAGATATAGGATAGAATAACAACTTTTACCTCTTTACTAATTACCATAGATAATTAATTTAAAGATAAAACCAACTTCTAGTTATGAATTTCTTATCTTTTACCAAATAAATAATTTCACATACAATGAAACACATACATATGATATACACTACTTTTATTACACGTGTAATGCACGTGGTTTAGTATCAAAATTATTTAAATTTTGGTTTAATTTCTTACTATAAATCAGTTAGATTCATTTTGAGTTGAAATGGATTTGTCTGCTAAACTGGGATCAATATACTTTACTTTTATATACTTGGATACACAAAATCACTTTTTCATTTTGTACATATCAAACTTCATGTAATACATTTATTTATCGGATCATCAATCTCCAACTTGCTTATCTTAGTCTTTAAATGTAGTGTTACGTTTTAATTAAAAAATATAATAATCTTTTGTTGATGTGTAAAAAAATATAAATAAATTTCTCTGAGGAGAGCTTGACTTTAGGAAGGATATTGTTGTAAAAGTAAAAAAATACTTAATAGTAAGATAGTTTGTATAAGCTCGGCACAAAACATATGCTTTCCACCGTGACCAAGAGATCTTAGTTATTGATAGACATAAAATTTTAAAAAGATAAAAATTAAAGATTAATGATAACTCTAGTATAATTTTATATGATATAAACATTCATATAAGCATATAAAATTACTAAAATTTTTTATGAAAATCCTTCTAAAGAATCCTAATTTTACTCAAAAACTAAGCCATACGATAAAATATTCAAAAATTATAGTCATTTATTCCTTCTATTTCTTATTTTAATCGTAGAGATCAATCTTTCTCCACTTTTATCTTTTACATGTTTGGTATTTTTTCTAGCTTTTAGTGACATTTTAGTGTGTTTGTTTTTGAGCCAAATGTGTAATTATATCCACAACTTCACCGTTGGTGAAAAAATCGAGAAACTTCTTTTCTCTTAGCAATTTTTGACCTCCCATGCTTTTTCTTCACTATATTTGGAGGTAATACTATGCCCTCCCATTTTTTGTCTTGAATTTACTTCCTTTGTAGTTGACTCAACATTCTTCCATAAGCTTAGACATAGTTATTATCCTTAAATGTGCCAAATAATATTCTAGCTTTTTCTTCATGAATATAAGATAGCACTAATAACATCACATGAGGATTCACACCTTTTTTTTTCATCGGCGGCCAAATTTTAGATGTAATTGCACATTTGGCTCAGAAAAAATACCAAATCGTTGCCGGAGTTAGAAAACAATATTAAACTGATAAGGAGGGTGTACAAAAAGTACCAACATGATAATTTAGCTTATATTATTTACCAAAATAAGCTGCTAAAAGACATGAGTTTGTGAGATCCGCATCCACATGTTCTAATGTGACTAGCAAGCTATTGTTAGGACATAGTTCATACAATATCTCTTATTTGACTAATAACAAACATTCATTTGGTACTAATAATTGTTTGAGATGATATAGTATAGGTGAATACATGTATAAAACATGTACGAGGCGAAACGACATGGAAATCAGCTCAAACGCTGATTTCAGCCATCGAACCATTGATGGTCAGCAGGGACCCATCAATGGTTGATGATGTCAATGATGGCTACTGTAGATGATCAAAATTTATTTTCACTTAGGCTGATGATCAGCTTGGATCCAAGAAGTGAATGACCATAGGCTAAACACTTCGAATGGGCCCAAAGTCAAGCCCACAACAAGCTGTAGCGAAGGCCGCCTAATGACTGAAGCGAACCTCGCCAAACAACCTATGTCAACTCGACTCGACCAAGTTAGACACGAGTCGACCCCCACAACACGCCTCAGACCGAGTGGAAAGGCAACATTAGTCGGCCAAGCCTAGAGTCGAATTCTGTGTCAAATTCGAACTCACGAAGCGAAGCTCGCCAGACAGTCCATGTCAACACGACTCGACCAAATCAAATGTGAGTCAACTCCCAGACCGAGTCGAAAAGCGTCATTAGTTGACCAAGCCTAGAGTCGAATGTTGTGTCAAATTCGAACTCATAGGTGAAGCTCACCAACTAATGAACTCCGCCCACGTCAGCTCAAGTGGACCAAGTCATCCACTTTCGAAGAAGGCATGCCCACGTTCGCAGCGACCCTCGCCCACGTCTTTAACGAACTTTGCCAAGTCCGCGAAGTCCGCTTTCAGAGCTATTTTCAGGGGAATAACCGCTCCCCCATTATCTCCTACTTTAATGATCACTTAATCCACAATTAAGGGGCCATTAACTCTCTCTTTTAGTCTATAAAAGGAGAGGAGATCATCCATTCAAAAAGGTTCGGAAAAAGGTTAAAAAACCTTAGCCAAAAACCCACACGCATCGCACTTGTGACATCATTGAAAAATATTGCTAAGAGAAGACTGGGTTATCTTCCAAGCAATCCGATTCTCATCAACAGCAAAAGACCCATTGTCTTAATCGGTGCGTCAACGGAGTACAAGATCGACGCTCCACGACACACAGAAAAGAACCCCAAGAAATATAAATTTTTTCTTAGTTTCATTATTATTCTTTTATTGTAATCGGTGTCAATTGCAATACAAAAAGATCCAAAATAGAATGGTGACTCAGCTGAGGACTTCCTTCTCCTCCGATGAGAAGATTGTGTCGCACACCGACACTAAGGCCCATGGGTCTTTAGCTGAAACACTGGTCATCGAATTTGACCAAGCAAAGTTTGAGAAATCTATTTTCGTGCACCAAATCTCTTCAACGGCAGCTGTACACAACACTCGTAGAATTCGCCACAGTGGGAATCTCAAGTCTAAAATGACCCCCGCGTGTGAAAAGGCCGCCTTCACCGAAGATAGTTTGAGCTTAGCTGGAAGCTAAACGAACTTTGCCAAGAGCGAAGGAAATTTGACTCTCGCCTTGAGCGAAGATCAAGATGTTACCACATCTGATCTCGGGCTTCAGTCTACGACTCCTTTAGGAGTTTGATTTAAAGCGTCTCGCGACGCTCGCTATGCTTCCCCAATAGAAGCTAAGAATGCGGGTAATTCCTCATTAAAATTCCCTCAAAGGAATAAAATCATTATTGATGATCCTGCTGGACAAACATCTGGCCAGCATCGCTGTAAGTGATGTTCACACTCCAAGGTCAAAATAAGCGAAGTTGGCACCAATATTGATCTAAGAGAATTCATAACTCTGAAGAGAGCTCGCCAATGTCAACATTGTACGATCCTCAGAGAAGTGGTCTCGGCAGTTCAAAAAAGTTGCCAATGCAAAGAATCAGTCTTCAACCGTCTCGGTCATATTCTTGAACCATCAGAGGTTCGAACTAAAAGACGATGACGAGCTCGAAGAGGCAAAACACAAGTAGTCACTGCCAACATGACAAGTGTAACTTCCAGAGATGACGAAGAAAGTGCAGATAGCTCGCCTGATCCGATATACTCTCCTGGCATTGAATCCATACTTCCAGAACCTAAGGGTGTGTATCGCAACACCAGGCTAAGAAGAAGAGCGGCGATTCCTTTTGACTACTCTTCCATCCCAATGCAGACACCGCAGTCTTCATCTCAGATGAATCTACCCACTTCCAGTGGAGCCAACTCCGCCATAGCATCGAATCCGACCCCTAATTCAAGTCAAGAATGGCAATGGGCGATAGACATGGTAGACCGAGAGGATATTCTGACTTAAATGGTGATTCAGAAGAAAGACTCGGATGACCGGATCGAACGTCTGGAAAAGATGATTGAACAACTCTTATTGAATTTTCATCCTCAACCAAGCTCTTCAAAAGGGAAAAGACCAATCGGCGAAGATCCTCTAGAAGAAGATCAGGAACACCAAGATGATGCGGATTCTGAACATGCAAGATCAGAAGCGACGCTACCTTCAAAGCCAAATAAGAAAGCAAAAGCCTTGAAAGATATTCAGAAGCAGCTCAATGTTCTTTCTCAACAAACTGAGCTCAAGAAGGTTGGAATTATCTGACCTTATCCCGTCGAGTGGGACATGGTTTCCTATCCGATGAAATTCAAGCCACCTACGTTACATGCGTTTGATAGCAAAGGTTCTCCGAACCAGCATATCTACTACTTCCATCAACAAATTGGAAATATAGTGGGTAACGATGCCATTAAGGCACGTCTGTTCATTGGCACCCTCCAGGGGGTAGCCTTCGATTGGTTTCAAAATTTGCCTAAGGGTTCAATTAGATCTTGGGCAGATTTAGAATCAAAGTTCATCTCTCAATTCCACGAGGAACAATCTAATGTTACCATGGTCAAACTCCTTCCTGAGAAACAAAACGGAAGTGAGACTGTCAGAGAATACATCGAAAGGTACCGCAACTTGACATTGCGATGTCGAGATATGCCTCTACTAATGCTGCTTCAAACTTGCCGGCACAATTTTGTGACACGAATTGAAGCTTACACGGGTGGCGTCATTGCCCACACTTGGAAGGATTTGATGGAACAGGCTGAGATAGTAAAAAAATCATCAGAGCATTTTAACAAATTTGAGCCTCGCACCAATTTCAAGGGCAATAAATGCAAGCAAGGGCAGACGTCACAATCAAAAGCCAAAGAGACTTTTACAGTTGGGGTCCAGAATTCAAACAGCAATCAGCAAAAAGAACTGAGGAAGAACTTTCAGCGCAATTATTCGTTCAAGGACGAACATACAGTCGTCATCTTCCATGTGCTCAACAAAAGGAATTGTTTGAAGCTCCCAAAAGCTTGACGCCCCGAAGAAGAAGGAAAGACTGACGATCCTAACTATTGTCACTATCACAAGATGTTGGGACACTCGACGAAGAACTGCTACATTCTCTAGGATAAGATCCAGACTTTCATTGAATTAGGGATCCTCAATCTCAAGCCTGAGTAAAAGAAAGTCACTGCCAACATGGTGACTCTCCAATTTGGCTCCATACCAGAAATCCAAGCTCAAAACGATGTTGTCCCCATTCCTACTACAAGAATGGAGGTGGTAAACTATGACTGCCAAAACCAGCAAAGCCAAGTCTTGATCCCTCTCACCACCGTGAAAGGTGAAATAATGTGGGTACATCCCGACCTTCTTCAATATGAGGATGGGACTCTTCAGAAGTCCAAGAACAAGCGTAAGATGAAGACTTGCAACGCCATCTCCACAATCATCGAGGAAGAATCTTTACACGTCACTTCACTCACCTACTCAGAGAGAGAGAAAGTGGCCATGATAGGAACGAGATCTGGAAAAGATTACCTAAGGGATTACAATCAGTCAGGAACGTCCAAACAACCAGAACTGACCAAGCAAAAAAAGACTCGGTTCGACAAGGCTTTACAGCATCCTCCAAGTGACCCTAAGGCCCCATTTAGATATGACATCATGGCCCAACTGGCCAACCTTCTAGCTCGTATTACCTTGTACGAACTCTTACCGTTTGTCTAAGGATAGAGAGAGGCTTTGAAAGAAGCCCTGAATGACAGTGAGGCGTTCCTCGCCCAGTATAGAGAGGGCTCGAGCAATGCTATCAATGTCAAAAGCAGACGCCTTACATCACATTCACTCCAGAGGACATGCTTGTCAAAGATCATCATCACAACTGACCCCTCTACTATACTGGGTATATAGGGTCATCGAGGGTCGAGAGAATTCACATCGATCTAGGCTCCGCGTTGAGCATAATTCCGCGAAGACTCTTGAGATTTTTAGGAATCCCCCTTCACAAGCTCTCAAAGACTTCTGTGACCACACTCAGCTTTAACTCCAGCAGTAGCTGATCTCTTGGAAAGATCCGACTTAAGTGTCAGATCAGAAATTTAAAGACGAAAGTGACTTGCTATGTCATCGACGTCAAGACACCTTACAACCTTCTCCTCGGACTACCTTGGATCCATTCCAATATGCTCGTCCCTTTAATACTTTATCAGTGTTTTAAATACATTGATGAACAAGGGGTCCAATAAAGAGTTGAAGCTGAAAAGCATCCTTCCAAGGGGGTGGAGAAGTACTTCACTGACTCTCTCTTGTATGATGAAAATTACGCAATTGAGATTGTCCTCCCCAATGATGAGGATAGCGGTAATGAAGTAGATGTTGAGCTAGATCCCATCGATGATTTAATCTGGGAGATAGATCTACTTGTAATTACCCTAGAGGACCTCTGTATCGACCAATCTATCGAAGATCAGGGCGATTAAATCTTTAATGAAGAAGAGTTTGCTTACAACTACTCTTTGGACTCTGAGTCTGAAAACTCAAAGGTTGAAAATCTGATGGCCAGGCTAGCTATGGAATCGACATTGCATATGCCGATAAAAGAGTCGTACTCCGCTCACAAGCAGCTAGACAACTCGGAAGATGCCACTTTTATGATTCTACCCAAAGGGAACATCTTGAGTCCTATCATCTTTGAAAAAGTTGAGACACAACCTCACCTATCAATTTCCGATGAAGAAGCTAAAGTAGCTCCAGAATTCTCTCGATACAATCAGCAATCTCAGCAAATTGTGGTGAAAATGGGGTATAGCCTGACTGCAAAGTAAAGGTTAAATTTCAATAGAGGACTAAGAGTCCTTTTGATCCCCTTTACACCCGAAGGTGAAGTTTTCGATTATTACAATCGAACTAAATGAGGACTCGATTATATTTCTCCTGAAGCCGAGTCATAAACAGGACCAGCATCTGATGACTTTCTAAGCAATTCCTCAGATACGTCCAATTGGGATTCCGACATCATCCTTGGAGTCTTGTGTAGTGAATTCACGGCCAACATGGTCTCATATGACTTAACCATGGATCTCGATGAATCTGAAGTATTTGAAGATCCTGAAGACGATTCATGGGTAAAGCAGCTTGAGAAATAATGGTAGTCACGTTTCGAAGTTAGAGAACCACCTACCAAAGATAAAGTGGTTCAAATCAATATAGGCGACAAAATCAACCCCAAGCCCATCTTCATCAGTGGAAGTCTATCATCTGCTGAAGAGAAAGAACTCATAGTTCTCCTTCAAGAGTACATCGATGTCTTTGCCTGGAGCTATGAAGACATGTCGGGCCTAGACCCCAACGTGGTTGTGCATTGCCTTGACATCAACCCTAGCGTTAAGCCGGTCAACCAACAGTAACGACGCTTCCGTCCTGAGTTGATGGAGCAGATTGAGAAGGAAATCCGCAAACTCATTGAATGTGGATTCATCCATGAAGAACAACACCCCGATTGGCTAGCCAACATCATGGTGGTGATGAAAAAGAGTGGTAAGATCCGAATCTGCATCGATTTTCAGGATCTCAACCTTGCTTGTCCAAAAGATAAATTTCCTCTCCCTATCACGGATGTTATGGTCGGCAACACGTGTAGGTTTGAGAGGATGTCCTTCATGGACGGGTTCTCTAGATACAATCAAATCAAAATGCATCAAGATGATCAAAAGCACACAGCCTTTAGAACACCCTTAGGAGTATTCTGTTATACAGTAATGCCCTTCGGTCTGAAGAATGCTAGAGCTACTTACCAATGCGCCATGAACACTATCTTCCGTGAACATTTGCTTAAGACAGTGGAGTGCTACCTCGACGACCTCGCAATCAAATGTCATCACAAGCACGATCACGTCAATGATTTGAGAACAGTGTTCGAAATTATGCGAAAGCACCAGCTCAAGATGAATCCAACCAAATCCTTCTTGCGGGTATCATCAAGCAAATTCCTAGGATTTATTGTGGCATCCAAGGGAATACATGTCGACCCCGAAAAAGTGGAAGCCATCCAAGAGATGCCACCTCCGAGAAATCTCAAAGAACTCAGAGGCCTACAAGGACGATTAGCCTATATCCGTAGGTTTGTCGCCAACCTATCTGGGAAATGTCAATCATTTTAAAGACTGATGTAGAAAGGTGTTTCATTTGTTTGGGACGACACCTGTCAAGAAGCTTTCAACAAGATCAAGGGTTATCTCACAAAGCCGCCGGTCCTAGCCGCCCCAGTATCAGGTAAACCATTCATGGTGTATGTCCGAGCAATGGACCATTCTCTTGGAGCACTTCTTACCCAGAAGAATGATATTGGTCATGAGCAAGCCATTTATTAACTCAGCCGGACTATGATTGGTGCCAAGCATCGGTACAATCCAGTCGAGAAGGAATGTTTAGCATTGGTCTTTGCAATTCAGAAGATGCGACACTACCTCATCGGCTAATCCATCCACGTCATTTCAAGAGTTAATCCTCTACTAATACTCATGATGAAACCCAGATCACTGAATTCCAGGTTAGCAAAATGGGTGATATTGCTCTCACAGTACGACATGACGTTTGTGCCCCAGAAAGCAATCAAAGGTCAAGCAATAGCCGACTTTCTAGCAGAACATCCCATCCTCGAGTCTTCTAAACTCTATGAAGACATCCTAGATGAAGTCTTTGAGTTGAATGTTGTCTTAGACCACCAGATATGGCAGTTGTACTTTGACGGCGCATCAAGACGCAACCACAAAGGAGCAATTGTCGCGAGAGTGGGGGTAGTGTTGATTGATCCCCATGGACATGTCCTCTCTCGGGCCTACTTATAGACTGAACCATGCTCTAACAACGTAGCTGAGTATAATGCCCTTGTAATTAGCCTACAACTCACTCAAGACATGGGCGTCAAATATCTTGAAGCCCACGATGACTCCAAGCTACTTGTGAATCAGATCAAAGGAGAATATGAGGTTTGCCACAACGACCTCATACCCTACCACAAAGCGACAATGAAGCTCGCTCAATCATTTAAATGTTTCTACATCAGCTATGTAGCTCGCCTCAAGAACACTCATGCGGATGCTTTAGCAACCCTTGCAGCCACACTTGCCTTGACGCCCAAATCTACTAGGCGCATCATAGTGGCTAGCCATTAATTATGCTCCCCAGAGTATATTCTTGAAGCCAACGACGTGCATGTCATGCTAACTTACTTCGAAGGTAATGATTGGCGGTTCCCAATCATTGACTATGCCTTGCACGGGATACTACCTGATAATCCGAAGCAAGCAATCTCTATTCAAAGAAGAGCTCCGCATTTCTTCTATGATTCTGCCAAGCAGATGTTATACCAACGATCTTTCGACGGTATGTTGCTCCGATGCTTATCACCAAGTGAAACTCGAGAAGCATTAAAGGAAGCCCACGATGGTGCATGTGGAGCTCATCAACCAGGTCCCAAACTTCAGGACCGACTTCGTCGTCTAGGTTACTACTGGCTGACAATGATAGCAGATGCGGTACATATGCTAAACGATGTCATGCGTGTTAAGTCCACGCTGATTTCCTACATTAACCTCCAGGGTGTAGGATCGCTGATCTATCACACTTAAACACTAGAGGGGGGTGAATAGTGTTTATAAAAAATTTATGCAAAATAGATTATAAATTGCAAAATTAAATAACATCAAACACAGAAATTTAAACAATCACAAACACAGAGATTTTATACTGGTTCCACCACTCCGGTGTACATCCAGTCCCCAAGCAAATCCCGCTTGAGAGTTTCCACTATGATTTTGAAACAACTTACAAAATCAAAAATCAAACCTGACCAATTTGCAAGTCCCTGCAAATTGCAACAATCTCAAACCTGAGATCACAAACTCTCACACCAGAGAGCCTCCTTTTTGAACAAGTAATACAATTCCTATAAGCCTTGAAGTGTTGGTGAAGTGCAATGGTGGCTTAGGAATCTTTTTGATCTCTTGAAAACTTTTCTGAAAATCTGAGAATTTTGAACTCTTGTTTTTACACATAAAAACTCAATCTTATGTATATGAAAAGTTGTTTTTTTTAAATTCTGAAGTTAACACCTATATATAGCCCTTTGAAAATTTGAATTTTAAACCATTAAAACGTTTCAAAATGGCTATTCAATGTTAGGTATTCAAATTTTGAAGCGCGAGAAAGCGGTTTACGTAGTCGACTATACATGAAATTAGTCGACTACTCTATGTTGAACAGACTGTAAAAATAATTTTATTGCTTAGTAGTCGACTATACATGAAATTAGTCGACTACTCGAATCGACAGAAAGTCTATAAAATTATTTTGAAGGTTAGTAGTCGACTACTTTATGTATTAGTCGACTACACTTTAAATGATAGAAACTTCGATGATACGTTAAAACTATGATTAGTCGACTACTCAAGATTAGTCGACTATACCGTAAAAATGTAAACTTATATTTTAACACACTAAGATGAATAGTCGACTATAATTGCTATTAGTCGACTACTAAAGACTTAAAATTATATAACTTATATATTTTAGACTTATTCTTTAACTTTAACTTCTATTGATTAACAAAGGGATTTCTTTTGTTAATCCACACACTAAGCATGTGTTAGTGTGTTCTAAAGATATATATGTGTGTGCATGTGAGTGATCAAGGCTTGTACAATTGAATCTAAGTAAAGAAAGAGAAATGTACATTACAAAGAATATCTTCTTTACTTCTTTTGCCTTGACTCATCCAACACTTCACTTGTACATATTATTTGATGTGAAGATCTGCATAAATATGTTAGTGCACAATAATATGAATAAATTGTTATCATCAAAATACTATCTTGAGAGATTTGATATTCAACATTCTCCCCCTTTTTGATGATGACAATCAATTTATGCATATGTAAGTATATATGAAATAAGATAGTTATGAACAATATATATACTTACTCCCCCTGCACATAAGCATTATCACATAGTGTTTTTACTCCCCCTGCACATAAGCATTATCGTTTCTCCCCCTTTGTCATCAACAAAAGCAATAACATAGCAAACCATAGTGCGATTACATAAGCAAACCTCACAGAGTTTTAAACCAACATAACATAGTTTTAAACGACAAAACAAATACCACATAGTTTTAAACATAAGTCTTAAACACACTAAAGGTAAGCAAATAGCATAAGAAAATCTATTCATATGGTCCTGGTGGTGGCGGATATCCACGGAAATACGAGTCAAACTTTGTATTGAGATCTTCAAACATACGCATCATGAGTTGTTGGTTTTCACTGAACTCACGTTGGTTGTTCA
The DNA here is from genome assembly GCA_012295165.1 of Asparagus setaceus. NCBI lineage: Eukaryota > Viridiplantae > Streptophyta > Magnoliopsida > Asparagales > Asparagaceae > Asparagus > Asparagus setaceus. The sequence goes on along the minus strand of CM022709.1, from coordinate 19,705,297 downwards.
TGATTGCGATGTTCTGATCAAAAATCAAATTTTGACTAGTTTCCAAATTCAAGATACGAGCAGACAAGGTGTTGTATTGTGCATCTGAAAAGCAAGAAGGATCTGGTTGCCTAGGTGGTGGAATATTGCGCCAAGATGGTCCAGCGTCATGTGACGATTGAGGGATATCTTGGGTTTGTGAAGGTTGAGGATCATGATGATGTTGTTCTTCAAGTTGAGGTTCAGGTTGGTGTTGTTGAGGAAGTTCAAAATTTGGAATTTTCATCCTAGTTAGGGCATTGGAATCAAAGAACTCGATGGAACGAAGCATGGAAGATTCAGAGTCTAACTCCACACGAAAAGCCTCAAAAATTCTACTCAAGATTAGTCGACTACTCAAGATTAGTCGACTACTCAAGATTAGTCGACTATACATGAAATTAGTCGACTACTCAAGATTAGTCGACTATACATGAAATTAGTCGACTACTCAAGATTAGTCGACTACTCAAGATTAGTCGACTATACATGAAATTAGTCGACTACTCAAGATTAGTCGACTACTCAAGATTAGTCGACTACTCAAGATTAGTCGACTACTCAAGATTAGTCGACTACTCAAGATTAGTCGACTACTCAAGATTAGTCGACTATACATGAAATTAGTCGACTACTCAAGATTAGTCGACTACTCAAGATTAGTCGACTACTCAAGATTAGTCGACTATACATGAAATTAGTCGACTACTCAAGATTAGTCGACTATACATGAAATTAGTCGACTACTCAAGATTAGTCGACTACTCAAGATTAGTCGACTACTCAAGATTAGTCGACTACTCAAGATTAGTCGACTACTCAAGATTAGTCGACTATACATGAAATTAGTCGACTACTCAAGATTAGTCGACTACTCAAGATTAGTCGACTATACATGAAATTAGTCGACTACTCAAGATTAGTCGACTATACATGAAATTAGTCGACTACTCAAGATTAGTCGACTATACATGAAATTAGTCGACTACTCAAGATTAGTCGACTACTCAAGATTAGTCGACTACTCAAGATTAGTCGACTACTCAAGATTAGTCGACTATACATGAAATTAGTCGACTACTCAAGATTAGTCGACTACTCAAGATTAGTCGACTACTCAAGATTAGTCGACTATACATGAAATTAGTCGACTACTCAAGATTAGTCGACTACTCAAGATTAGTCGACTACTCAAGATTAGTCGACTACTCAAGATTAGTCGACTACTCAAGATTAGTCGACTACTCAAGATTAGTCGACTACTCAAGATTAGTCGACTATACATGAAATTAGTCGACTACTCAAGATTAGTCGACTACTCAAGATTAGTCGACTACTCAAGATTAGTCGACTACTCAAGATTAGTCGACTACTCAAGATTAGTCGACTACTCAAGATTAGTCGACTACTCAAGATTAGTCGACTACTCAAGATTAGTCGACTATACATGAAATTAGTCGACTACTCAAGATTAGTCGACTACTCAAGATTAGTCGACTATACATGAAATTAGTCGACTACTCAAGATTAGTCGACTATACATGAAATTAGTCGACTACTCAAGATTAGTCGACTACTCAAGATTAGTCGACTATACATGAAATTAGTCGACTACTCAAGATTAGTCGACTATACATGAAATTAGTCGACTACTCAAGATTAGTCGACTACTCAAGATTAGTCGACTACTCAAGATTAGTCGACTATAATTGCTATTAGTCGACTACTCAAGATTAGTCGACTACTCAAGATTAGTCGACTATACATGAAATTAGTCGACTACTCAAGATTAGTCGACTACTCAAGATTAGTCGACTATACATGAAATTAGTCGACTACTCAAGATTAGTCGACTACTCAAGATTAGTCGACTACTCAAGATTAGTCGACTACTCAAGATTAGTCGACTACTCAAGATTAGTCGACTATACATGAAATTAGTCGACTACTCAAGATTAGTCGACTACTCAAGATTAGTCGACTACTCAAGATTAGTCGACTATACATGAAATTAGTCGACTACTCAAGATTAGTCGACTATACATGAAATTAGTCGACTACTCAAGATTAGTCGACTACTCAAGATTAGTCGACTATACATGAAATTAGTCGACTACTCAAGATTAGTCGACTACTCAAGATTAGTCGACTACTCAAGATTAGTCGACTACTCAAGATTAGTCGACTATACATGAAATTAGTCGACTACTCAAGATTAGTCGACTATACATGAAATTAGTCGACTACTCAAGATTAGTCGACTACTCAAGATTAGTCGACTACTCAAGATTAGTCGACTACTCAAGATTAGTCGACTACTCAAGATTAGTCGACTACTCAAGATTAGTCGACTACTCAAGATTAGTCGACTACTCAAGATTAGTCGACTATACATGAAATTAGTCGACTACTCAAGATTAGTCGACTACTCAAGATTAGTCGACTATACATGAAATTAGTCGACTACTCAAGATTAGTCGACTACTCAAGATTAGTCGACTACTCAAGATTAGTCGACTACTCAAGATTAGTCGACTACTCAAGATTAGTCGACTACTCAAGATTAGTCGACTACTCAAGATTAGTCGACTATACATGAAATTAGTCGACTACTCAAGATTAGTCGACTACTCAAGATTAGTCGACTATACATGAAATTAGTCGACTACTCAAGATTAGTCGACTACTCAAGATTAGTCGACTACTCAAGATTAGTCGACTACTCAAGATTAGTCGACTATACATGAAATTAGTCGACTACTCAAGATTAGTCGACTATACATGAAATTAGTCGACTACTCAAGATTAGTCGACTACTCAAGATTAGTCGACTATACATGAAATTAGTCGACTACTCAAGATTAGTCGACTACTCAAGATTAGTCGACTACTCAAGATTAGTCGACTACTCAAGATTAGTCGACTACTCAAGATTAGTCGACTACTCAAGATTAGTCGACTATACATGAAATTAGTCGACTACTCAAGATTAGTCGACTACTCAAGATTAGTCGACTATACATGAAATTAGTCGACTACTCAAGATTAGTCGACTACTCAAGATTAGTCGACTATAATTGCTATTAGTCGACTACTCAAGATTAGTCGATTAAAAATAAAAAGATCAAGATTAGAAAACTTACAAAGCAATGAATAGTTGAATTGGATATTAGTCGACTAATAACCGGTATAGTCGACTAATTAGGCCGACAGAGATGAGAAAGACTGAAGATTTGAAGAAAAATGAGAGAAGAGAAGTTGTCCTAACCTCGGATTTTGAAGATCCAAGAGGAACTAGGTTTGGTCGGTTTTGGGAAGATGAAGAAGTGGGTAAAGAGAAGTTAGGGTTAGTTTTCTTTAGATAAAAATTGAATGGTTGATATTAGATGTTAAAATCAATGAATGGTCATAATTTTATCCAAAGAAAAATAGATTTAGGGCTAGGATTTATCAGATAAAAATAAATGGTTGAGATCAAATGTAACTTAAGTTTATTGGGTATTGGGTTTTGGGTTTAAAAGCAAGGATCCAATAAGCTATATGTGAAATTTCGGTGAGTAGTCGACTATAATTGCTATTAGTCGACTACTCAATCTACGAAAGTCTATAAAATTATTTTGAAGGTTAGTAGTCGACTAATCAAATGTTATAGTCGACTATTAAGAAGTTAACAAACTATTTTATATGCAATGCTTGTGCATGTAACCAGACTAGTGGTCGATTATCGACTAATCATAGTATATATGCATATGAACTTATCTTAAATTTTAATTTAGATCTACAATTGAACATATACCTAATTCTCTTCTTAATTTAACATAAATATCTTCTTTTAAAGGTTTTGTTAAAATATCTCGCTATTTGTTTATTAGTAGATATAAATTCTAATATAATATCTCCCTTAAGAACATGATCATGTAAGAAATGATGTCTAATATCAATATGTTTTGCGTGAGTGTTAAATAGGATTTTAGATAAATTAATTGCACTAGAATTGTCACACATTATAGAAGATGTGGAACAAACTATGCCATAATCGATAGTGTTTGTTTCATCCATAAAATTTGTGCACATGCTAAACTAGCGCAATGTATTCCCTTGATTGTTGATAATGATACCGAATTTTGCTTTTACTAAACCATGATACAAGTGAATGTCCTAAAAATGACATGTACCACTTGTACTTTTTCTATCGATTTACATCCAAAGAAAATCAAGATCACTATATGATAACAAATCAAATGTGCTATTCTTTGGATAAAATAAACCAAAATCAAGAACCTTTAAGATATCTAAAAATTCTTTTCTTGCTTTAAGATGTGACTCTTTAGGATTAGATTGAAATCTAGCACATAAGCAAACACTAAACATAATATCGGTCTACTAGCGTAATGTAAAGAAGTGATCCAATCATACCTCGATATAGCTTTTGATCAACATTCTTACCACTTTCATCTTTGTCAAGTGATGTTGTAGTACTCATTGGTGTTGGTTTGCTAGTTGTATTGTCCATCCCAAAACGTTTAAGTAGTTCTTTTGCATATTTATTTTGATTGATGAAAATTCCTTCCTTCAATTGTTTAATTTGAAGTCCAAGAAAGAAGTTTAGTTCACCCATGTGACTCATTTCAAATTCTTCTGCATAGTCTTAGCAAACTCTTGACAAAGATCATTGTTAGTAGAACCAAATATTATATCATCTACATATATTTGTATTAATAATATATCTTTATTTATTTTCTTAATAAATAAAGTAGAATCAACTTTTCCAATTTCAAAACCAGATGTTAAAAGAAAATTTTTAATCTTTCATACCAAGCACGAGGTGCTTGTTTAAGACCATATAAAGCCTTTTAAGTTTATAAACATGATCGAAAACTTTTCATGTTCAAATCCGTGAGGTTGTTCTACAAAGACTTCTTCTTTTATAAAACCATTTAAAATGCACTTTTAACATCCATTTGATATAGTTTAAAATTCATAAAACATGCAAATGCAAGTAAAATTCTAATAGATTCTAAACGAGCAACAGGAGCATAAGTTTCATCATAATCAATTCCTTCTTCTTGATTATATCCTTGAGCAACTAATCGGCTTTATTTCTTATAACTTGTCCAGATTCATCTAGTTTATTTCTAAATACCCATTTTGTTCCTATAATGGATTTATCTTGTGGTCTAGGTACAAGATCCCAAACATCATTTCTTATAAATTGATTTAACTCATCTTGCATAGCATCTATCCAAAAATTATCAAGTAAAGCTTCTTTTACATTTTTAGGTTCTATTTCAAAACAAATACAACATGAGCAATTAAATTAAAATGAGATCTAGTAGTAACTTTATCGAAATATTTCCAATAATCAAATCATGTGGATGATTTTTGACTTCTACAAAATCCTTTGGTAAATCATTTTGTAAATCATTATTCTTTGAAATATCTATCATTGAGTATCATTAGAATTATTACTTAAATCATCATCATCATTTAAAATAGTAGGTGTTTTTATAAAATTTTCATCAAAAGAAACATGCATAGATTCTTCAATGACTAAGGTTCTTTTATTATATATTTTATATGCTTTACTATGATTAGAATATCCTACAAAAATTCCTTCATCGATTTAGAATCAAATTTATCTAAATTATCTTTTGTATTTAATATAAAACACTTACAACCAAAAACTTTAAAATATGAAACTTTAGGAATTTTATTATAAAATAATTCATATGATGTTTTGTTAAAATAGGTCTTAATAAAACTCTATTTAAAACATAGCATGTCGTTGATACAACTTCCAAAATATTTTGGTAAATTACTATCACATAACATTGTTCTAGCACATTCTTGTAATGTCCTATTCTTCCTTTCTACAACTCCATTTTGTGGAGCTGCTCTAGGAAAAGAAAAGTATGTGAAATACCATTTTTATCACAAAAATTTGCAAAAGTTCATTTTCAAATTCTCCTCCATGATCACTACGTATAGTAACTATAGAAAGAGATTTTTGATTTTGAATTCTTTTACAAAATATAGAAAACTCATTAAAAGCATCATTTTTATTTTTAAGAAATATTACCCATGTAAATCTTGAAAATCATCAACAATTACAAATGCATATTTACTTCCATTTAAAGATGCTATCCTAGAAGGACCAAAGAGATCAATATGAAGTAATTCAAGTGGTTTACTAGTAGAAATAATATTTTTAGATTTAAAAGAAGATTTATGCATTTTACCTTGTTGACATGCATCACAAAAATTATCTTTATAAGAAAGCTTAGGTAAACCATTTACTAAATCATATTTAGAAATTTTAGAAATATGTTTAAAATTAACATGACCAAAACGTTTATGCCATAATATAGAATCATTTGAATATGCAATAAGACAATGTTCATTTAAAATATTATTTAAAGATAAAACATATATATTATTCTTTCTATGACCTTTATATAAAATTGTAATCCAATCAATATCATAAATTAAGCATGATTCCTTTTCAAAACAACTTTAAAACCTTTATCACAAAGTTGACTTATACTAAGCAGATTATGTTTAAGACCATCAACTAATAAAACATTATTAATAATAGGTTTATTAGGATTACCAACTGCTCCAATACCTATCACTTTTCCTTTATTGTTATCTCCAAAAGTGACAGTACCACCATCCTTGTTTTGAATAGATGATAGTAATTGAAGGTTTCCACCATGTGTTTTGAACAACCGCTATCTAAAATCCACCTATCTTTCTTTGGTACTGTAAATATAAACATGTATAACTTTGGTACCCATTTTATATTGGGTCCATAAAATTAGTCTTTAGGAAACCAAACCCATGAAGAGTTTGATTTACTTATATAGTTAGTTGATAAACAAATATCTTTAATAAAAGTAGAAATATAAATCTTCTTCTTTAAAGAATTTAATTCTTTAGGCACCCAAATAGATGAACATTTTGATTTCTTTTTACATACAAAGTTATTTCTTACATTTTGTTCATGTAATATTGAAGATGATTTTACAAAAGTTATTTTCTTAGAAAAATTTTTATCAACATGAAAACCTAAACCTTTAGTCTTTTGAGATTCTTTTTGATATGAAAGAATAGTTTTTAAATTTTCTTTACCTTTATTAAATTTACTAACATTCATATATATATCATCATATTTTGATTTAATTAAAGAAATATCTTTATCTAAAATACTAATGCGAATCTTTAAATCATTACATTCTGATTTTAGATATAAATTTTCATTAGTTAAAAATAATTTTCTTTAAGTAAATTCTCATTTTCTTCTTTTAATTTAATTTCTTGTGAATTAAATTTAGAAGAATTTAAATCAGAAATTTCATCTAATAATCTTTTATTTTCACTTTTAAGAAAATTATGTGAAACTTTCAATCTTACAAAAGTTTCATATAATTCATTAAATGCATCTAAGAGTTCATCATTATCATTTACCTCATCTTGTGCCATGAAACACATATGAGCACTTTCATTTTCTTCAATTTCTTCATCGATGAAGAGTCATCACTTTCATCCCAAGTGGTCGCCATTGCCTTTCTTTTCTTGTTATTTTGAGTAGTGTTGAAATTGTTGAAATGATTTGTCTTTTGCTTATTCTTCAATAAAGGACAATCTTTCTTCATATGACCTTCTTTGTTACACTTGAAACAAACAGTGAGTTATTTGAATTTGAAAATTTAGATTTAAACTTACCTTGTTTTATAAAATTTTCAAATTTGCGTGCAAACATGCTCATTTCTTCATCTTCATTATCTGAATCTTCCTTATCGAAGATATGTTGAATGCAAGAATTTTCTTGTTCTTTGTCTCATCTTCATTCTTTCTATCTTCGATTTGAACTTCATATGCCATTAGATTACCGATTAAGTTCTCCATCGATAAAGTTGATAAATCATTTGCCTCTTCTATTGCGGTAATCTTCTTTTCCCATTTTTGAGTAAGTGAACAAAGTAACTTTCGCACCATTTCAACTTGTGTATATGTTTTACCCAATCCAATAAGAGAATTTGTGATATCGGTGAATCTTGTAAACATCTCTCCAATGGTTTCGTTTTCCTTCATTCTAAATAGTTCAAACCTGTGTACAAGAACGTAAATTTTAGATTCTTTAACTTTATTAGTTCCTTCATGAGTTACCTCGAGTGTGTGCCAAATATCATATGCAGAAGTAGCCGTTGACACCCTGTTGAACTCATTTCTATCAAGAGCACAAAACAAAGCATTCATTGCTTTTGAGTCCAAATTTGCATTATTCCTTTGAGCCATAGTCCATTCTGCAAATGGTGTTGATGGCTTCTCATATTTAGTTTCCACCACATTCCAAAGTTCATATCCCATTGATTGAAAATAGGTCTTAATAAAACTCTATTTAAAACATAGCATGCCATCAAAAATATTTTGGTAAATTACTATCACATAACATTGTTCTAGCACATTCTTGTAATGTCCTATTCTTCCTTTCTACAACTCCATTTTGTGGAGCTGCTCTAGGAAAAGAAAAGTATGTGAAATACCATTTTTATCACAAAAATTTGCAAAAGTTCATTTTCAAATTCTCCTCCATGATCACTACGTATAGTAACTATAGAAAGAGATTTTTATTTTGAATTCTTTTACAAAATATAGAATACTCATTAAAAGCATCATTTTTATTTTTAAGAAATATTACCCATGTAAATCTTGAAAATCATCAACAATTACAAATGCATATTAACTTCCATTTAAAGATGCTATCCTAGAAGGACCAAAGAGATCAATATGAAGTAATTCAAGTGGTTTACTAGTAGAAATAATATTTTTAGATTTAAAAGAAGATTTATGCATTTTACCTTGTTGACATGCATCACAAAAATTATCTTTATAAGAAGCTTAGGTAAACCATTTACTAAATCATATTTAGAAATTTTAGAAATATGTTTAAAATTAACATGACCAAAACGTTTATGCCATAATATAGAATCATTTGAATATGCAATAAGACAATGTTCATTTAAAATATTATTTAAAGATAAAACATATATATTATTCTTTCTATGACCTTTATATAAAATTGTAATCCAATCAATATCATAAATTAAGCATGATTCCTTTTCAAAACAACTTTAAAACCTTTATCACAAAGTTGACTTATACTAAGCAGATTATGTTTAAGACCATCAACTAATAAAACATTATTAATAATAGGTTTATTAGGATTACCAACTGCTCCAATACCTATCACTTTTCCTTTATTGTTATCTCCAAAAGTGACAGTACCACCATCCTTGTTTTGAATAGATGATAGTAATTGAAGGTTTCCACCATGTGTTTTGAACAACCGCTATCTAAAATCCACCTATCTTTCTTTGGTACTGTAAATATAAACATGTATAACTTTGGTACCCATTTTATATTGGGTCCATAAAATTAGTCTTTAGGAAACCAAACCCATGAAGAGTTTGATTTACTTATATAGTTAGTTGATAAACAAATATCTTTAATAAAAGTAGAAATATAAATCTTCTTCTTTAAAGAATTTAATTCTTTAGGCACCCAAATAGATGAACATTTTGATTTCTTTTTACATACAAAGTTATTTCTTACATTTTGTTCATGTAATATTGAAGATGATTTTACGAAGTTATTTTCTTAGAAAAATTTTTATCAACATGAAAACCTAAACCTTTAGTCTTTTGAGATTCTTTTTGATAATGAAAGAATAGTTTTTAAATTTTCTTTACCTTTATTAAATTTACTAACATTCATATATATATCATCATATTTTGATTTAATTAAAGAAATATCTTTATCTAAAATACTAATGCGAATCTTTAAATCATTACATTCTCGATTTTAGATATAAATTTTCATTAGTTAAAAAATAATTTTATTGCTTAGTAGTCGACTATAATTGCTATTAGTCGACTACTCAATCGACGTAAAGTCTATAAAATTATTTTGAAGGTTAGTAGTCGACTACTAAAGACTTAAAATTATATAACTTATATTTTAACACACTAAGATGAATAGTCGACTATAATTGAAATTAGTCGACTACTCAAGATTAGTCGACTATACCGTAAAAACGTAAACTTATATTTTAACACACTAAGATGAATAGTCGACTATAATTGCTATTAGTCGACTATACATGAAATTAGTCGACTACTCAAGATTAGTCGACTATACATGAAATTAGTCGACTACTCAAGATTAGTCGACTATACATGAAATTAGTCGACTACTCTATGTTGAAACAGACTCTGTAAAACAATTTTATTGCTTAGTAGTCGACTATAATGTATATTAGTCGACTACTCAATCTACGTAAAGTCTATAAAATTATTTTGAAGGTTAGTAGTCGACTACTTTATGTATTAGTAGACTACACCGTAAAATGACGTAAACTCAAGATTCTATTAAAACTATGATTAGTCGACTACTCAAGATTAGTCGACTATACCGTAAAAACGTAAACTTATATTTTAACACACTAAGATGAATAGTCGACTATAATTGCTATTAGTCGACTACTAAAGACTTAAAATTATATAACTTATATATTTTAGACTTATTCTTTAACTTTAACTTCTATTGATTAACAAAGGATTTCTTTTGTTAATCCACACACTAAGCATGTGTTAGTGTGTTCTAAAGATATATATGTGTGTGCATGTGAGTGATCAAGGCTTGTACAATTGAATCTAAGTAAAGAAAGAGAAATGTACATTACAAAGAATATCTTCTTTACTTCTTTTGCCTTGACTCATCCAACACTTCACTTGTACATATTTTTGATGTAAAGATCTGCATAAATATGTTAGTGCACAATAATATGAATAAATTGTTATCATCAAAACACTATCTTGAGAGATTTGATATTCAACACATGAAATTAGTCGACTACTCAAGATTAGTCGACTATACATGAAATTAGTCGACTACTCAAGATTAGTCGACTATAATTGCTATTAGTCGACTACTCAAGATTAGTCGACTATACATGAAATTAGTCGACTACTCAAGATTAGTCGACTATACATGAAATTAGTCGACTACTCAAGATTAGTCGACTACTCAAGATTAGTCGACTACTCAAGATTAGTCGACTATACATGAAATTAGTCGACTACTCAAGATTAGTCGACTACTCAAGATTAGTCGACTATAATTGCTATTAGTCGACTACTCAAGATTAGTCGACTACTCAAGATTAGTCGACTACTCAAGATTAGTCGACTACTCAAGATTAGTCGACTACTCAAGATTAGTCGACTACTCAAGATTAGTCGACTACTCAAGATTAGTCGACTATACATGAAATTAGTCGACTACTCAAGATTAGTCGACTATACATGAAATTAGTCGACTACTCAAGATTAGTCGACTACTCAAGATTAGTCGACTACTCAAGATTAGTCGACTACTCAAGATTAGTCGACTATACATGAAATTAGTCGACTACTCAAGATTAGTCGACTACTCAAGATTAGTCGACTACTCAAGATTAGTCGACTATACATGAAATTAGTCGACTACTAAAGACTTAAAATTATATAACTTATATATTTTAGACTTATTCTTTAACTTTATTAGTTCCTTCATGAGTTACCTCGAGTGTGTGCCAAATATCATATGCGAAGTGGCCGTTGACACCTCGTTGAACTCATTTCGCAAGAGCACAAAACAAAGCATTCATTGCTTTTGAGTTCAAATTTGCATTATTCCTTTGAGCCATAGTCCATTCTCGCAAATGGTGTTGATGGCTTCTCATACTTAGTTTCCACCACATTCCAAAGTTCATATCCCATTGATTGAAGATAGATTTTCATTCTCGCACTTCCAATAGTTGTAGTTGAAACCGCCAAACATTGGTGGACGATTGGTTGAATGGCCTTCCTTAAATTGTGAAGTTGAATCTTGTGTTGATGCCATGTTTAACCTTTCTCTGATACCAAATGTAGGATCGCTGATCTATCACACTTAAACACTAGAGGGGGGGTGAATAGTGTTTATAAAAAATTTATGCAAAATAGATTATAAATTGCAAAATTAAATAACATCAAACACAGAAATTTAAACAATCACAAACACAGAGATTTTATACTGGTTCCACCACTCCTGTACATCCAAATTCCCAAGCAAATCCCGCTTGAGAGTTTCCACTATGATTTTGAAACAACTTACAAAATCAAAATCAACCCGACCAATTTGCAAGTCCCTGCAAATTGCAACAATCTCAAACCTGAGATCACAAACTCTCACACCAGAGAGCCTCCTTTTTGAACAAGTAATACAATTCCTATAAGCCTTGAAGTGTTGGTGAAGTGCAATGGTGGCTTAGGAATCTTTTTGATCTCTTGAAAACTTTTCCAAAATCTGAGAATTTTGAACTCTTGTTTTACACATAAAAACTCAATCTTATGTATATGAAAAGTTGTTTTTTTAAATTCAAGTTAACACCACACCTCTGCTTGACTCCAGATACATCATCACTGTCATGTTAACATTACACCTCTGAGCAGTGTTAACTCTAAATATATCCTCATACTGTTATGTTAACATTACGCCTCTGAACAGTGCCAATTTGATGAAATCATCATGTTAACATTACACCTCTGAATGATTTCTCATCTCAAATGATCTGACTGGTTAACATTACACCTCTGTTAGACCACTTTGTCGACTGGTTAACATTACACCTCGTCGATCCATCTTAGCAAATTTGACCGGTTAACATTACACCTCTGTCAATTCGCTCATATCAAAAATCGATTAGTTAACATTACACTTCCATCGATTCCCTACCGTTAAGTTAACATTACACTTTCAAATGGTAGTCGTCCTTTGGACTCTTCTGAACCGATCGGTTAACATTACACCTCGCCGATCCATCTTAGCAAATTTGACCGTTAACATTACACCTCCGGTTAACTCTAAATATATCCTCATATCGTTATGTTAACATTACACCTCTCACAAATATCCTCATGCTGTCATGTTAACATTACACTTCCATCGATTCCCTACCGTTAACATTACACCTCCGGTTAACTCTAAATATATCCTCATATCGTTATGTTAACATTACACCTCCGGTTAACTCTAAATATATCCTCATATCGTTATGTTAACATTACACCTCGCCGATCCATCTTAGCAAATTTGACCGGTTAACATTACACCTCTGTCAATTCGCTCATATCAAAAATCGATTAGTTAACATTACACTTCCATCGATTCCCTACCGTTAAGTTAACATTACACTTTCAAATGGTAGTCGCCCTTGGACTCTTCGAACCGACGGTTAACATTACACCTCGCCGATCCATCTTAGCAAATTTGACCGTTAACATTACACCTCCGGTTAACTCTAAATATATCCTCATATCGTCATGTTAACATTACACTTCCATCGATTCCCTACCGTTAACATTACACCTCGCCAATTCGCCATATCAAAAATCGATTAGTTAACATTACACTTCCATCGATTCCCTACCGTTAAGTTAACATTACACTTCCATCGATTCCCTACCGTTAACATTACACTTCCATCGATTCCCTACCGTTAAGTTAACATTACACTTCCATCGATTCCCTACCGTTAACATTACACTTCCATCGCATTCCCTACCGTTAACATTACACCTCGTCGATCCATCTTAGCAAATTTGACCGGTTAACATTACACCTCGTCGATCCATCTTAGCAAATTTGACCGGTTAACATTACACCTCGTCGATCCATCTTAGCAAATTTGACCGGTTAACATTACACCTCACAAATATCCTCATGCTGTCATGTTAACATTACACCTCGTCGATCCATCTTAGCAAATTTGACCGTTAACATTACACTTCCATCGCATTCCCTACCGTTAACATTACACTTCCATCGATTCCCTACCGTTAACATTACACCTCGCCGATCCATCTTAGCAAATTTGACCGGTTAACATTACACCTCGCCGATCCATCTTAGCAAATTTGACCGTTAACATTACACTTCCATCGCATTCCCTACCGTTAAGTTAACATTACACTTCCATCGATTCCCTACCGTTAACATTACACTTCCATCGATTCCCTACCGTTAAGTTAACATTACACTTCCATCGCATTCCCTACCGTTAAGTTAACATTACACTTCCATCGATTCCCTACCGTTAACATTACACCTCGCCGATCCATCTTAGCAAATTTGACCGTTAACATTACACCTCACAAATATCCTCATGCTGTCATGTTAACATTACACCTCGTCGATCCATCTTAGCAAATTTGACCGGTTAACATTACACCTCACAAATATCCTCATGCTGTCATGTTAACATTACACCTCTCACAAATATCCTCATGCTGTCATGTTAACATTACACCTCACAAATATCCTCATGCTGTCATGTTAACATTACACCTCACAAATATCCTCATGCTGTCATGTTAACATTACACCTCACAAATATCCTCATGCTGTCATGTTAACATTACACCTCGTCGATCCATCTTAGCAAATTTGACCGTTAACATTACACCTCACAAATATCCTCATGCTGTCATGTTAACATTACACCTCTGTCAAATATCCTCATGCTGTCATGTTAACATTACACCTCTAAACAGTGTCAGTTTGATCAAACCGTTACGTTAACACTACACCTCTACCAGTTTGATCCCATCATCATTCTCCCCACCAAAGATGTTATTATGATACGTTAACACTACACCTCTATCGTACACATCTCTAAGGAGATAAAAATTTCTTTTATTATCAAAAGGGCTAAATGGTTACAAAAAGGTTCTTACAGGGAAAATGGATAAAAAATGTGTATTTGTACAATACACTCAGCCATTCTGGGATCCCTAACCTCATGAGCACCCTTCTGGGCATGTTCCCTCAAGATTCTTGGATCAATAGGAGTGGCCTGAGACCTGATGACTGAGAGCTTCTTCGTTTCAGCCTGAAGCTCCGCAACCTAAGAATCCCATTTCTTTGTCAACTCGGCTAGGCTAAGTTCGAGCTCCTCCTTTGGGCGTTGAGCTGCTTCCAGACGAGCCTGAGCCACAGCAATGGTTGTCTTAGCCTCGTTGATTGTCACATCCTTCTCCTAAATAGGCAACTGCACAAGGATGACAAATGAGTTAGCAGACGAAGACCAAGTTTAGGCGTCATACTCAAGAGCGAAGGTGAACCTCACTCACAAGTAAATACCATCTATATCAACTAAATGTTGATAAGATGAAGCGAAGTTCAACCAAAAATAGCGAACTTCACTCATATGTTCGAGTTGATGAACTCCATCCAACTGAAATAGGCGAGTCTCACTCGAGCGAAGGTCATCCAAATTGGCGAATGTCACTCTAGCGAAGATCGCTCAAAATTAAGCAATGAACTCTGCCCAAACAAAGTCCACTGCAGAAACCCAAAAGGTTAACGAGCTCCGCCCGAGAAGCGAAGCTCGCCACAATGAGCGCCATTAATGGCTGCTGATAAAAGCTTCGTCGCCAGCGACAGAAGCTCATCGGAGAGACCACAAGTGGTCATAAAGATCTCGCCTTTAACAGTGGATCAAACTTTCAAAGGGCTTGAGGCATTGTTTAAAGCCCAATGGGTTGAGATTTAGGCTGAGCCGAAGATCGCCATTAATGGGTCGAAGCTTACCCACTCTCATCTCTAGCTGCACCGACGTCTCTTCAACTCTTGACCGATGAGTTCCTCGAGTGGAGCCTCTTCCCCTATAGATAGCACGACAAGGAGCCATTGATGATGAACTTTGGGAATTTTGAGAAGACTAGGGTTCGGAGAAGAAGAAAGAAGAATTTTTGAAATCAAAGTAGAAAAGAAGGAGGTGAACCTCGCCCAATTCAACAGGGCACTAAGGCGAACCTCGCCAGAGCATCATAGTGAACCTAGACAAAATGACTTGGCCGATTTCACTAAGTCTCTAAATTGAGTAAACTTCAACTCAATTTGTTCGAGACTTCATCTGGCGAACTTCAAATCGACTCTCGCCAACACAAAGAAGCCTGAGCTTCACTTTCAAACACAATAACTCCATGCAGAGTTCAAGCTCACTACAGAAGTAAAGTACGTGCAGATCAATTACACAAAAGATGGACAATTTCAACATTCAAGAAAAATTTATTTTTATTGATCGAAGACTCTACTACATGAAGGCGACATTCAGACTATCCAATTATAAGGATGATAGGTATTTATTGCTATTTGCTATTGCTCTATATTTCTAAGATATGAGTAGTATGACAACAGAGGAGCATACACGAGCTGCACCAAGCTATAGCCCTTGTTCCTCTGATGTTACAAAACCTAAGGTGCCAGATCTCTCCCTATAAAGACAAGAACTGCCTCTGTTCCTCTAAGTGAGCCATGTCAAGAGGAAGAAGCAAGTTCTTGTGTCAAAATTTGATGTCGGGCCTGAGTGAGCCAACACACCAAAATAAATTGAGTCTCGCCAACCGTGAAACGCCGCTAGGCGATGAATTTTGCCAACACGACCAAAATAAATTGAGTCTCGCCAACCGTGAAACGCCGCTAGGCGATGAATTTTGCCAACACGACCAAAATAAATTGAGTCTCGCCAACCGTGAAACGCCGCTAGGCGATGAATTTTGCCAACACGACCAAAATAAATTTAGTCTTGCCAGCCTAGCTTAACGCCGCTAATTGATCTAACTTCGCCAACACACCAAAATAAATTTAGTCTTGCCGCCTAGCTTAACGCCGCTAATTGACTAACTTCGCCAACACACCAAAATAAATTTAGTCTTGCCGCCTAGCTTAACGCCGCTAATTGATCTAACTTCGCCAACACACCAAAATAAATTTAGTCTTGCCGCCTAGCTTAACGCCGCTAATTGACTAACTTCGCCAACACACCAAAATAAATTGAGTCTCGCCAACCAGAAACGCCGCTAGACGATGAATTTTGCCAACACACCAAAATAAATTGAGTCTCGCCAACCAGAAACGCCGCTAGACGATGAATTTTGCCAACACACCAAAATAAATTGAGTCTCGCCAACCAGAAACGCCGCTAGACGATGAATTTTGCCAACACACCAAAATAAATTGAGTCTCGCCAACCAGAAACGCCGCTAGACGATGAATTTTGCCAACACACCAAAATAAATTGAGTCTCGCCAACCAGAAACGCCGCTAGACGATGAATTTTGCCAACACACCAAAATAAATTTAGTCTTGCCGCCTAGCTTAACGCCGCTAATTGATCTAACTTCGCCAACACACCAAAATAAATTTAGTCTTGCCGCCTAGCTTAACGCCGCTAATTGATCTAACTTCGCCAACACACCAAAATAAATTTAGTCTTGCCGCCTAGCTTAACGCCGCTAATTGATCTAACTTCGCCAACACACCAAAATAAATTGAGTCTCGCCAACCAGAAACGCCGCTAGACGATGAATTTTGCCAACACACCAAAATAAATTGAGTCTCGCCAACCAGAAACGCCGCTAGACGATGAATTTTGCCAACACACCAAAATAAATTGAGTCTCGCCAACCAGAAACGCCGCTAGACGATGAATTTTGCCAACACACCAAAATAAATTTAGTCTTGCCGCCTAGCTTAACGCCGCTAATTGATCTAACTTCGCCAACACACCAAAATAAATTGAGTCTCGCCAACCAGAAACGCCGCTAGACGATGAATTTTGCCAACACACCAAAATAAATTTAGTCTTGCCACCTAGCTTAACGCCGCTAATTGACTAACTTCGCCAACACACCAAAATAAATTTAGTCTTGCCACCTAGCTTAACGCCGCTAATTGATCTAACTTCGCCAACACACCAAAATAAATTGAGTCTCGCCAACCAGAAACGCCGCTAGACGATGAATTTTGCCAACACACCAAAATAAATTTAGTCTTGCCACCTAGCTTAACGCCGCTAATTGATCTAACTTCGCCAACACACCAAAATAAATTGAGTCTCGCCAACCAGAAACGCCGCTAGACGATGAATTTTGCCAACACACCAAAATAAATTTAGTCTTGCCGCCTAGCTTAACGCCGCTAATTGATCTAACTTCGCCAACACACCAAAATAAATTTAGTCTTGCCACCTAGCTTAACGCCGCTAATTGATCTAACTTCGCCAACACACCAAAATAAATTTAGTCTTGCCACCTAGCTTAACGCCGCTAATTGATCTAACTTCGCCAACACACCAAAATAAATTGAGTCTCGCCAACCAGAAACGCCGCTAGACGATGAATTTTGCCAACACACCAAAATAAATTTAGTCTTGCCACCTAGCTTAACGCCGCTAATTGATCTAACTTCGCCAACACACCAAAATAAATTGAGTCTCGCCAACCAGAAACGCCGCTAGACGATGAATTTTGCCAACACACCAAAATAAATTGAGTCTCGCCAACCAGAAACGCCGCTAGACGATGAATTTTGCCAACACACCAAAATAAATTTAGTCTTGCCGCCTAGCTTAACGCCGCTAATTGATCTAACTTCGCCAACACACCAAAATAAATTTAGTCTTGCCGCCTAGCTTAACGCCGCTAATTGATCTAACTTCGCCAACACACCAAAATAAATTTAGTCTTGCCGCCTAGCTTAACGCCGCTAATTGATCTAACTTCGCCAACACACCAAAATAAATTTAGTCTTGCCACCTAGCTTAACGCCGCTAATTGATCTAACTTCGCCAACACACCAAAATAAATTTAGTCTTGCCGCCTAGCTTAACGCCGCTAATTGATCTAACTTCGCCAACACACCAAAATAAATTGAGTCTCGCCAACCAGAAACGCCGCTAGACGATGAATTTTGCCAACACACCAAAATAAATTTAGTCTTGCCGCCTAGCTTAACGCCGCTAATTGATCTAACTTCGCCAACACACCAAAATAAATTGAGTCTCGCCAACCAGAAACGCCGCTAGACGATGAATTTTGCCAACACACCAAAATAAATTGAGTCTCGCCAACCAGAAACGCCGCTAGACGATGAATTTTGCCAACACACCAAAATAAATTTAGTCTTGCCACCTAGCTTAACGCCGCTAATTGATCTAACTTCGCCAACACACCAAAATAAATTTAGTCTTGCCACCTAGCTTAACGCCGCTAATTGATCTAACTTCGCCAACACACCAAAATAAATTTAGTCTTGCCGCCTAGCTTAACGCCGCTAATTGATCTAACTTCGCCAACACAGCTCAAAATAAATTGAGTCTCGCCAACCAGGAAACGTCGCTAGACGATGAATTTTGCCAACACAGCTCAAAATAAATTTAGTCTTGCCACCTAGCTTAACGCCGCTAATTGATCTAACTTCGCCAACACAGCTCAAAATAAATTGAGTCTCGCCAACCAGGAAACGTCGCTAGACGATGAATTTTGCCAACACAGCTCAAAATAAATTTAGTCTTGCCAGCTAGCGAACGTCGCTAATTGACGAACTTCGCCCAGCAACCCAAAATTGAGCGACCTTCGCTCATGCCCAAAATCAGTGGAACCACGGTAATTTCCCAACATCGCCTCAACAACAAAAAGGCAAATTTTGTGCCAAACATGGATTTGGACAAGTACAAGCATCATCAAGCCTTAAGTACAAGCCTACAACAAAGGAATCTACGTTTAACAGTACACCTCTGGCAACCAAGTAGGCGAATGAAGATAAGTTTTCACCTAATCAAGATAACTCAAGCCACGTTCAACAGTACACCTCTGGCTATTTATCCAAAGTATGTTAATCCTAGCTACAAATTGAAATGCAGGATCTTGAAAACTTTGGGGGGGTCTTGTAGACGGTCAAAATATATTTTCACTTAGATCGATGATCAGCTTGGATCTAAGAAGTGAACGCCTATGGGCTAAACACTTCAAATGGGCCCAAAGTTAAGCCCACAAAAAGCTGTAGTGAAGGTCGCCTAATGGCTGAAGTGAACCTCACCAAACAACCCATGTCGACTCGACTCCACCAAGTTAGACACGAGTCGACCCCCACAACACACCTCAGACCGAGTCGAAAGGTGTCAGTAGTCGGCTAAGCCTAGAGTCGAATGCTATGTCAAATTCGAACTCACGAAGCGAAGCTCGCCAGACAGCCCATGTCGACTAGACTCGACCAAATCAAGCGTGAGTCGACTCCCAGACCGAGTCAAAAGGCGTCATTAGTTGGCCAAGCCTAGAGTCAAATTCTATGCCAAATTTGAACTCATAGGCGAAGCTCGCCAACTAATAAACTTCGCCAACGTTAGCTCAAGTGGACCAAGTCATCCACTTCTAAAGAAGGCGCCCCCACGTTCGCAGCGACCCTCGCCCACACCTCCAGCGACCTTCTCCCACGTCTTTAGCGACCTTCGCCAAGTCCGTGAAGTCCGCCTAATAGTCGTTTCAGAGCTATTTTTAAGGAAATAACCGCTCCCCCATTATCTCCTACTTTAATGATCACTTAATCCATAATTAAGGGGCCATTAACTCTCTTTTAGCCTATAAAAGGCTAGGAGATCATCCATTCAAAAAGGTTCGAAAAAAAGGTTCAAAAACCTTAGCCAAAAACCCACATGCATCGCACTTGTGATATCATTGAGAAATATTGTTAAGAGAAGACTAAGTTATATTCCAAGCAATCCCATTCTCATCAATAGCAAAAGACTCATTGTCTTAATCAATGCGTCAATGGAGTACAAGATCGACACTCCACCGGCACACAGAAAAGAACCCCAGGAAATATAAAATTTTTCTAAGTTTCATTGTAATTCTTTTATTGTAATCTGTGTCAATTGCAATACAAAAAGATCCGAAACAGCTACATGAACTAATTGATGAACTTCTAGAAACAGGATTTTAGCTCATCGATGGTTTGCAGGAACCCATCGATGGTCGTGAACAACTATCGATGGTAAAGTCGGCTGATTGCATATTTTAAGTTTTAATCTCAGTCGTTCATTATTCCTTTTAAACTCCAAACTCTATCACATTTAGGATATCTCTTTCCTGATCTATTGAAGGCCATATATTATTGAAAGAGATAAAGAGAAGGGAGGGTTCTAGGGTCTTGATTTGAGAAGAGATTATATTGATCCCCGGAGCCTCAAAAACTCTCTCTCGTCGCGCACAGCATCTCCGGATCATTTCAGTGAGGAGAGTTGCCCTTAGATTTATCATCTAGACCATTCTTCATCATGCCACACTTAGATTCATCGAAGAACGGTTTGTTTATTAAAAGGGCTGCAAGTCTTTCATATTTTCTGTATTTAATTGTGTTTGATTGGTTGTGTTTCAAACTTGTTTTCACGGCGTACTCAAGCCGGTGTTAATTAAGGGTGGGGACTAGCTAGGGCTAGGTGTTTACTCATTGTGGAGAGTTAGGTTAAATGACTGGTTTTAAGTAAATTCCAGGTGCGGTTTTTGTAATCCAACTAAATCAAGTTGTGAGTCAGGAAAACTCTTAGCATAGTGAGGAAGCTCCTTCGTGAAAAGGAAGAGTGGACGTAAAAATATTATCTAAACCACTATAAATCTTGCGTGTCCTTGGTTGGTTGTTATTTGTGGTTTATTATCATTGTTCGCTTTTATTTTATCTTTTTCGCTGCATATTATGTGTTTTTAGCAAAAAACAATAGTAACCCTATTCACCCCCTCTAGAATTTCATCTATCCAACAGCTATCCCCATCCTATACCACTGAAACTATCTGAATGGGACTTTGATACATAAATAAGGGCACTAATGAGTTAACTATGCACTTTTGGAGAGAATTTGCCGTTAGATTTTTGCAGCTTGATTATATCTCCAAAAAATTTTGAACAAAGGATATAAATTTGGAACAAAGGAATTTGGAACAAAGGAAAGATGGTTCATCGGAAGGTGCTCCAATCATCGATGCCACAAGCCGAAGCTCTTCAAATGATTTGCCACCAATGCTTTGCCCTCTCCCCTAGGTTCCAAGTAATACAAGCCATTCTGCATCCAACCCACTCCAATCGGCATCATCGAGTGTAAGTTATGTATAAGACAAAGATTCGATCAAAAAATCAGTGCACAATTCAAATCACAGGTCAACTTGCTAACTGATAATAAGTTAAAGCAAAAATCTGGCATGCCGAGAACATTTTCAAGAATCAGTCGCTTGCTCAAGTTTACTTGACCCGAGGCATGAACATTAATAGTGGCACCATTGGGTATCTGAACTGGTGGTATCTTAGGATCAAGAATAACATTAGACAATTTATCAATTTCGCAAGAGATATGATTAGTCGCTCTGGTGTCAATAACCCATGATTTATTTTTCTTACCGGAGAAATTGTTCACCATATTTGCAGAAAGAGCAGTGGTTGTTTCGATCCCACCAAGAAGCTTATCGCATCGGTGTTGTTTCCTGAGCCTGTGGATCGTGAATTTGAGGAAACTCCATCGACAGCACCCGCAAATGACTGGTTCATGAGTGCGGAGGAACCAGTGCCACTGCCTCCAATTTTGGATTCGCTGCAGTTCTTCCCAACAGATGAACCAGTGGGTCTTTTCCTCCAATGAGAGGGATCCCATTGAGTTCGAAGCACTCTTCATGACTGTGACCCAACTTGTTGTAGTGAGTGCAACGAACCCGCTCCCCCTGTCGGCCTGAATCTACTTGTTGTCCATTGTTGCTACGTCGACCCGTGCCTCCATTCCCTTTCACGAGTAGTGTTGCTGCTTCCATCACAGGCACGCGCACTGCAGTGACAAGCTTTTGCTTCTATTTCTGTGCTCTGATTGCATAGGCCCGGCCCAAGATTGGTAATGGGTCAACACTGAACACTTGGGACCGCACCGTAGCAAAAGTGTCGTCCAATCCCATGAGAAATTCATAAACTTTCTCCTCCTCTCACATTGACTGCATGTTCTTTGCCGCTCCACAGGTACAACCGCACGTACAAGTAAGCACGGGGTGAAGAACTTGCAATTCTCACCACACCGCTTTGAATCTTCCATAGTATGATGAGATAGGCGCCTTTTCCTGTCGCAATAATGCAATTGCACACTTCAACTCATAGATTCTTGGAGCTAAACCTTGCATGAATTGTTCTTCCAAATCAATCCACACTTCATTGGCTGTATCGGCATAAGCCACACCACTTTGCAATTCCTTAGCAAGTGAGTTCGTGAGCCATGACAACACAACAGCATTGCATTGCATCCATGGTTGGAAGTCTGGGGAATCGACGTTCGGCTTACTGATAGTTCCATCCACGAATCCCAACTTGTTCTTCGAAGCGAAAGCATTCTATATGTTCTTTCGCCAAGTGAAGTAATTTTCACTATTCTCACTGAGGGGATGGGTGACAAAGATCTACCCTGGATAATCAAAATGATGCAAATAGTATGGTGAGTTGGTATCGATTGCCTTGCTTTGTGAGATGCTAGCAACAGACACCAATCCCCCATTATCCTTACTCGCATTCTCTCCTGCCATGCCTATAATTGTTTAGCTAGGTTATTGTAACCTTGCTCTGATACCATAAAGAGATTGAGAATTATCTTGGATGATTTTGTATTATAATATATATATATATATATATATATATATATATATATATATATATATATATATATATATATATATATATATATATATATATATATATATATATATATATATATATATATATATATATATATATATATATATATATATATATATATATATATATATATATATATATATATATATATATATATATATATATATATATATATATATATATATATATATATATATATATATATATATATATATATATATATATATATATATATATATATATATATATATATATATATATATATATATATATATATATATATATATATATATATATAAATATATATATATATATATATATATATATATATATATATATATATATATATAGTTTCGGTTCTTTTTGTATTGTAATTGACACAGATACAATAAAAGAAATGCAATTGAATCGAAGAAAAATTTATATTTCCTGGGGTTCTTGTCTGCGTGCCGGTGGAGCGTAAATCTTGTACTTCGTTGACGAACCGACTAAGACGATGGGTCCTTTGCTGATTGTGGATTGCTTAGAAGCTAACGCAGTCTTCTCTTAGCAATGTCTCTCGAGGAGCTCACGAATGCGTGTGCAGTTTCTATAGTTTTTTGAACTTCTGAGAATGGATGATCTCCTCTCCTTTTATAGGCTAAAAGAGAGAGTTAATGGCCCATTTAATTATGGATTAAGTGGCCATTAAAGCAGGAGATAATGGGGGAGCGGTTATCCCCTGAAAATAGCTATAAAACGGCCGTTGGGCGGACTTCGTGGTTTCGGCGAAGTTCGCTAAAGGCTGTGGGCGGGGGTCGCCACAAGCGTGTGCGAAGGTCACTTCAAACGTGGGTGCGCTTCCTTTGGGGACGATTGACTCGGTCCATTTGATCGTGGACTTACTGGTGGGCTTCATTGGTGGGCTTCGCTACTGGGCTCGAACTTAACACAGAGTTCGGCTTGTGGCGGGGCTCGGTCAGGCGACGTTCGCTGATGTCCTCTATGGGCTTCGTTTTAGGCCCATTCGAAGTGTTTAGCCCATGGGCATTCACTTCTTGAGTTAAATATATTTTAACCATCTACAAGACCCCCCCCTAAAGTTTTCAAGATCCTACATTTGAGCTTGTAGCAGGGATTGAAATACTTTGGGTAAATAGCCAGAGGTGTACTGTTGAACGTAGCTTGGGTCATCTTGACTGGGTAAAACTTATCTTCATCTGCCTACTTGGTTGCCAGAGGTGCATTGTTGAACGTAGCTCCCTTAGTTGTAGACTTGTATCGGAGGTTTGATGATGCTTGTGTTTGTCCAAATCCATGCTTGGGATGAAACTCGCCTCCTTCGTTGCTGAGGCGATGTTGAGAAGTCAGCGAAGTTCGGCTGATCTTGAGTGTGAGCGAAGGTTGCTCAACTTTATGTTGCTGCCGGTTCGTTGATTGGCTTACATTCGCAGTCGGGCGGCTCGCCTGCTTTTGAGCTATTTGCTACGAGGTTCATCATCCGGGCGATGCTTACGGCTTGGCTAAGTTTGTTAGATTCGCCAGGATTTGTGCCGCGGATTTACTACCGAGATCTCTTGATTGAAGATCCCACGAGATCCGCTACGGATTTGACCGAGTTTTAGGCTAAGTCTTAGCCTCTTTGTCCGGTCCAATCAGATCTTGGAAGATGCGATTTTCTTGGGAGTTAGGATTTGAAATAGGCTATAAATAGTAGCCGACTTTGTCCATTCTCATCGCCTCATCTTCTTCTTCTTATTCTCCATGGCTGCGCTAACGTCGCATAGGCCGGAGATGCTCCTCGATAGAGGAGCTGAAATCAAAAGACTCCAATAGGAGTTAGCCCAAGTTCAGGGCAATCAAGCGGATGAACTCCGTATACTCCGTCGTTTGGCGGAGTTGCTGTCGACCGAGAAGGAGTTGCTCGAGGGGATCATCCAAAATCAGTCGAAGGCTTGGCACAAACTTGACTGCGAATGAGATGCGTGGAGCCTCGAATGTCGTGCTCTTCATAAGGCCGTTCGGCGACTGAAATGGCGCTTGAAGAAAGACCCTTGGGTCTCCACGAGCGAAGACTCTAATAGTAACTAGGTGTCACGAAAGTGAACCTAGATCATAATTAGATGTCGTGTGGCTGACTCAGGCCCGACGTCGATTTTTGACCATAGGAAGTGCTTCTTCCTCTTGACATGGTTCAGCTCTATGCAAGAGGGGTACTTCTTGCTGCTGATATGGCTCAATTCGCAGCAACGGGGGCACTTCCTATCTCTCGATCTTGTGTGGCTAGAGGTACATGAGTTTTAGCTTGGTGCAGCTCGTGTATGCTCCTCAGCCGTCACACTACCCACATCTTAGGAATATAGGGTCATAGCAAATAGCAACAAACACCCATCGTCCTTATAATTGGATAGCTCGAGTGTCGTCTTGTTCTTGCCCATCTTTTGTAACATCGTTCTCGATCAATAAAAATAAACTTTTCTTCAAGTTGAAATTGTCCGTCTTTTGTTGGGGTTGATCTGCACGTACTTTGCTTGTGTAGCGAGCTTGAACTCTGCATGGAGTTGTTGCTTTTGGAAGCGAGGCTCAAGCTTCCTTGTGTTTGGCGAGAGTCAGTTTTGAGGTTCGCCAGACGAGGTCTCAGATAAATTGAGTTGTAGCTTCCTCAATTTGGGGACTTAGTGAATTTTTTGCTAAGTCATTTTGGCGACGCTCACTATGTAAGGTCTCAAACAAATTGAGTTGTGATTTTCTCAATTTGGAGACTTAGTAAAATTTACTATGTTGCTTTTAGCGAAGTTCGCCTGAATGCCCTGTTGAGTTGGGCGAGACTCTTCTTTTTGAGAAATAGTCATCTTGGGCGAAGCTCGATAAGTTGGCTTAGGTGAAGTTCAACCTAAGTATGTAAAACTCAAGTCCGCGACTATGGCGAGGCTCATTTGCAGCAAAATCATGGCGAAGTTCGAAGCTGGAATTTTGGGCGATGTTCAAGCAGATCGGCTAACTGGTTAGCTTAAATGTGTCAATCTGGTAGCGAGATCTTAGGTGAACTTCGAATGGCGAAATATTCGGCGGAGTTCAAGGAGAGAAATCTTCAGCGAAGTTTGGGGGTTTAGCCTATTAATAGAATGTTTTGCCTCCTTCTTCTTCACTTTGATTTCAAAAACCCTTCACTTTCTTCAAACCCTAGTTCTTCCTCAAAAATCCTCACCAGCTTTCCTCAATGGCTCCTCGTCGTGCGGTTTCCAGAGGGAGGGGCTCCACGCAAGGAGCTCGTCGGCCGAGAGCAGACGAGACGCCGGCGCAGTTGGAGCTGGCCATGGGTAAGTATCAAACCTTTCAAATGGCGGTCTTCGGATCAGCCTCGATCACTGCCCATTGGGCTTTGGATGATGCCTTACGACGTCTTAAGACTTGATCCGCTATCAAAGGCGAGATTTTTACGACCACCTGTGATCTTCTCCGACGAGCTCTTGTCATTCACGGCAAAGTTCTGTCAATAACCATTAGTGGCGCTGTTCACGAGAAAATTTGAGAAATGTAAGATCAGAGTTATTCTCTCTAACTGACTTAGAAAAAGAATGAATACAATCTCTCAAAGTAATCCCTCTCTAACTGACTTAGAAAAAAAAATTATAAAATTTCTCGATCGGTTGCCTGATTTACAAAAGAAGGAAAGATCAACGGAGATCCTTCCTTTTGTTTA
The DNA here is from genome assembly GCA_012295165.1 of Asparagus setaceus. Lineage (NCBI taxonomy): Eukaryota > Viridiplantae > Streptophyta > Magnoliopsida > Asparagales > Asparagaceae > Asparagus > Asparagus setaceus. The sequence continues at coordinate 19,678,020 of CM022709.1, read as the reverse complement.
ACCTGGGTTCTTTACGGTAGCGATGGGAGCTTGAATCTTATATCCCGTTGACTATCCGAACGTCTCGACTCGCGGAACCATGTTGAAAAGAACTTGCAAGGTAAGTTTGAAACTCTAACGAGTTTGAGAACTCCGTAAAAGAATTCACCAAGGCCAAAAAGAAGTCTCCTCTTAGTCGAATCTCCAAATCTCTTCAAGCCGAATCCTCCCAAAAGAATCCTCTTTGACTGATCCGAAGAACCCCTTTTTATAGGTGATTTAGGGGTGTAACCGCCCCCTTAAAACTCTTCTTGATGAGGGTTTAATTTGGTGTAACCGCCCCCCTTAAATCTCTCCATGATGGGGTGATTATCCCCTTAAATCATGGGCAACGGTTTAGAAACCGTTCAACTCGTGTTTGAACGAGTCAAACGCGAAGGTTGCATTCTGAAGATGACCTCGACGTCTTGACTTAAAACGCAGAGGAGCGCTCTGTGTTTTAGCGCCTTAAAACGCAGAGGTGAGCTCTGCGTTTTGGTGAGTCGGCGCCTTAGCGAAGCCGCATCTTGGCGAAGCTCAGATCTTAGCGAAGCTCGCCTTAGCGAGCTCTACGTTTTGACTGAGAACGCGGAGGTGAGCTCGTGGAGGTGAGCTCTGCATTTTGACTAAGAACGCGGAGGTGAGCTCGCAAAGGTGAGCTCTGCGTTTTGACTGAGAACGCCGCGATGAGAACGCGGAGGTGAGCTCTGCGTTTTGACTGAGAACGCCGCGATGAGAACGCGGAGGTGAGCTCTACGTTCATTTTTTGATAGCCTACAGAACCCCCTCTAAAGTTTTCGAAAGTTCGCGGTTGACCGGAACGAGCTTTTTGGATATCTTCTTTGTTCGATTCTAAGAAGGTATTGCTCCTCATTTTCAAAAAAATTGCGTTCTGTTTTTATCCACACTAGTCGTTACAAGGATGAACTCTGGCACTTTGAAGTTGAAACGCGTGGCTGACTCCTGCATCTTTAAGTTGAGACGCGGTGTTGGCTTTCGCGTTTTGGAGTTGAGACACGGGGTTGACCTTTTAGACTTTTTTAAGGTACCAAAAGTATAATGTTAACTTGGCATGCCTTTCATACTTGTGGTTTGAATAAGATTTTGAGGACCTATCGCTCTATTGATGAGAGTCGATAAGTTTAGATTTTAGCAGGGGATAAAATATGAAACCTGTGATTTGAACAAAGTTTAAGGCCTGTGATGTGAACAAGACTTTAGGCTTGCGGTGTGAATAAGGCTTTGGGCTTGTGGTGTGAACAAGGCTTAGGGCTTGTGGTGTTAACAAGGCTTTGGGCTTGTGGTGTGAATAAGACTTTGGGCTTGTGGTATTAATAAGGCTTTGGGCTTGTGATGTGAACAAGGCTTTGGGCTTATCATCTCATTTAGCATGGTTGATAAGTTGATTGCGATTTAAGCAGATTTGAGGACCTATCATCCTATTGAGAAGGATTGATAAGTTGATTGTCAGAGGTGTGAGGTTAACGTGATAAGGATATGTTGCGATCGGAGCAACTTTGAGGACTTATCGCTCTATTGAAGAGAGTCGATAAGTTGATTGTCAGAGGTGTGAGGTTAACATGATAAGGATATGTTGCGATCGGAGCAACTTTGAGGGCTTATCACTCTATTGAAGAGAGTCAATAAGTTGATTGTCAGAGGTGTGAGGTTAACATGACAAGGATATGTTGCGTCGAACAACTTTGAGGACTTATCGCCTATTGAAGAGAGTCGATAAGTTGATTGTCAGAGGTGTGAGATTAACATGACAAGGATATGTTGCGATCGGAGCAACTTTGAGGACTTATCGCTCTATTGAAGAGAGTCGATAAGTTGATTGTCAGAGGTGTGAGGTTAACATGATAAGGATATGTTGCGATCGGAGCAACTTTGAGGGCTTATCACTCTATTGAAGAGAGTCAATAAGTTGATTGTCAGAGGTGTGAGGTTAACATGACAAGGATATGTTGCGATCGGAGCAACTTTGAGGACTTATCGCTCTATTGAAGAGAGTCGATAAGTTGATTGTCAGAGGTGTGAGATTAACATGACAAGGATATGTTGCGATCGGAGCAACTTTGAGGACTTATCGCTCTATTGAAGAGAGTCCATAAGTTGATTGTCAGAGGTGTGAGGTTAATGTGACAAGGATATGTTGCGATCGGAGCAACTTTGAGGACTTATCGCTCTATTGAAGAGAGTTAATAAGTTGATTGTCAGAGGTGTGAGGTTAACGAGATAAGGATACATTGCGATCGGAGCAACTTTGAGGACTTATCGCTCTATTGAAGAGAGTCGATAAGTTGATTGTCAGAGGTGTGAGGTTAACATGACAAGGATATGTTGCGATCGGAGCAACTTTGAGGACTTATCGCTCTATTGAAGAGAGTCGATAAGTTGATTGTCAAAGGTGTGAGGTTAACATGACAAGGATATGTGAATTTTGTGGTTGACAGAGGTATTCTATGACAACTCAGAAGATTTATTACTCATAATTCAACGAACAACCCTCAGTCTTGAACAAATGTAAGGGGGAAAAGGGGAAGGCAGGGCATATCGCCAAATGGGCCATTATCCGTCAAGTCATTCATTAACATTGGAGTATGCGGACTATGACCAGAACAGAGGCACATCACATGGCAGGCCACTATTTGAAGAGTTTGATGGGGGAATTTGGAGGAAATGGACTATCAGAGGTAACTGTTAACATGATAGCTTTGCGGACCTGCCATCCTATTGAAGAGGATTATTTTCAGTGTCCGTAGTATCTTCTCCTTCTGGCTGAGAAGATTGGGCTTGGTCCCATTGCTCGCTTTCTTCTTCAGATTTGATTTTGACAATAATTTTTTGAGCCTGTTCACCTTGAGAGATTAACTGTCTCCATGAACGGCATTCTGCAACTCCCATTCTGCTAGAGTTTCGCTTGTAAGTTGTGTCGACAAGCCCACCGCATATTAAGGCCATACCTGCCGCATCGAAGAGCTACGCCGAACCTCTTGACAAAGGCTTTGATGGACTCGCCTCTTCTTTGCTTAGTGGCAAGAAGGGTATGGACAGAGACTTCTGTCGCCTTCAAAGAATCTTGATAGGAAGAGTCTCTAGATCCGCCCATTTCTCAATACATCCCGTGGGCGCTTCATAAACCATTCAAAGGCAACCCCTTGAGGGTGCCAATGAACAAGCGAAGTTAGTATGGCGTCGTTGATATCACATTCCCACCGGACTTGAAATGATAGATATGTTGGTTCGGTGACCCATTGCCGTCAAAAGCTTGTAGTGTCGGGGCCTCGAATTTTGGAGGATAAGGAGTTGCGTCCCATTCAGCGGGATAAAGCCTAACAACTCCCTCGTCTTGAAGCTCGCTTCTATTGGCAATGGCACGGAGGCGGGCTTCCAATTCTTTCATTTTTGCCGACTGAGGATCCTGATCGTGCTCGGTCCTCTTCTCCTCTTCAGATGAAGATTCTATGTGATGAGCTTCTTGATCAGAAGCTTCATTCACTTTTTCTTTTCGTTTTGAAGATCGACCCCTCCTTCGTGATGATTCCGGCCGAGGTATTGGGCCAGACATCTGAAATTGAGCTCTATCCACAACAATTTGGGCCATCATATCTCGAAGTTGATCGATGGACTCTTGTTGCGATTGCAGGGTTTCTCGTAGGGCTTCCTGTTGCGACCGCATATTTTCTTACATCACAGCCTGATACTCTTCGAGTCTCTTCCTGAGATCTTCAGTATTCTCCGTCGTGTAGACAGCGCTCTCATATTCCATGAAAGAACTAGAAAGTTGGGAATCTGCAATGGCTGAGTGCCCATCATCAGGTTTTAGCCCTTTAGCTAGCCTCTGATAATTGACAGGAGGTATGACTCCCTTTCATGTCCGAGTGTGTTGGTAAATCCCTTCAAATTTATCCGAGATTTCTCTAACACTTGGAGAACAATTGGTACTGATTCATCCGAACCGAGGTCGGTGACTTTTGATTATCACATTTTAATTACATTTTTATACCCTTATTACCTATGTTATATGAATAACGATATTACTAATAATCATTTTTATCTTATTTTGGTGCTAATAAAGAAATAATGAATAAAAGCCCAAATGACTCAAATTCTCCTAATTTTTACCAATATTTGAAGCCCAAATCAAGACAAACCAAGGCCCAAGATACCAAATTGATCCAAGAGAAATTCGTGAAGAAAAATCAAGAAAAGACAAATTGATTGGGAACCACCTGATGATCCTAAGCTGGCCAACGGTTATTAACTGGCATAACCGACGGCCAACCGACGGTTTCCAAATGATTCAATTAATGGTGGATTTCTCTCCTTTTGGCTAGGTTTGATCCAATGGTTCACATCAACTCCGCTGGCTATAAATAGGGTGAAGGTCGAGTGTTTTGAGTGTGAAATATTTTGTAAAACTCCATTTGAGAGGAGGGTCGCCTTCATTGAGAAGACCTTCCAAAATTGTAACTTTGTTACACAATAAATGAAATGTTTCACCCCTTCAATTTCCTTTCTCTTCTTCTAATCTAAGGACCAAAAGGAGGATTAGATTAAGATCGAGTTGTTGGTTTCTATTTTATTTCTTTTTCATTTTCTTTCTTTATTTTCTTGTTTGTAGAATAGATTTACTTTCATGCAATTTACTTTCTTGCAATTTACTTTCATGCAATTTAATTCCTTGCAATTTACTTTCATGCAATGTATTTAATTCTTGTATTTACTTTCTAGAATAGATTTTTTTCTTTTAATTCACCTTGAGGCTAGAACCCTCTAGGAATTACCTTTTCTAAGTGTGGAGCCAATATTTGTGGGATCCCTAGAGATTGTTTGAAACTAGCTAACAAATCCAACTCATTTTCATGAGATTGAGATAAGCTAAGTGGATCTACTCTAGATTCCTCATATCTTTAACTAACCCTCCATACTTTACATTCTTGATTTTGCACTTATCCTTGTTTTCCATTTGTTTGTTATTTTCCTTTATTCTTGATTTTGATTTTCCTTTACTCTCTCTCTCTCAATCTTGCTTTCTTTTATTTTGCATTTATTTTCTCTCAATCTCATATTCCCTCCATGTGCATATAATCTCAAACTTAGTTTTGTTATTATGTGCATATAACCACCACCACACTCTCAACTTTATTTTCTCCTCTTTTGCACATAATCCACAATCCACTCTCTCTAACCTCTCCACATCCACTTTCACCATTTTCTCACTTTCATTTTATTTGAATAAACTCCTAATTGTCACGCCAAGATAATTTGAGAACCAAAACTTGAGCAAAACTCTTCCTACTTCCCGCTCCTCGTGGGATCGATAATCTTTATACTATAACTTGATAAAGGTTGTATACTTGCAACTAAGGACGAATCATTTATTTCCCATCGTTTTTGCCGCTGTCGGGAACGGTGCATAAGTAGGATTTTCATTAAGTTTGGTTTTTATTTTGTGTGTTTTCTTTGTGTAGGAACTTGGAGCTTGAAGATCAAGAGTTGAAGATTCAAGATTGAAGAATTGCCTCCAACGAGGCTTTGCATTGCTTTTATGGGTAACTTCTCCATCTAGTATTTTCAATTCCACCCTTTAGATAGTTCATATACATTAGAGACAATTAGGATAAAAAATAAAAAATAAAAAATAAAAGGATTTTTTTCCCTTGTCTAATCTCTAATAAACTTCATTTTTTTATTGTCGACCATAATAAAAAAATAAAAAGATTTTGTTTTTTTGCATCCTTTTAGTTGCTTTTAATTTCTAGGGTTGCATTTCATATAATAGTAGGAATTCACCAAAGTGATTTGAGCATCTTGATTTGGCACACACTTGAAAATATTTTAAGGGCAAAACCCACTAATCAGATAAGGTGAGGGATTTCATCACCCTTTCCTTAGCCCAAAAATCACTAATTCTCACTACACTTACCCAAGTCTCTTAAAATTTGATTAGACGTTGGCCCCTAAGGATTCGAAGCTCATTAAGGAACAATAATTTCTTAAGTGAACCGTCCAAGTTTATTTGGATTAATTGGTGTCTAAGGCAAGTTTAGGGGTAAGTGTATATCCGAAAGGAAAGAGGTACTTAATTGATCTTTGATCTCCTCTAGTACTATCCTTACTGCTAATTACCCAAGTAAACTTTGATCTTTTCACTAAGGAAATTTTTGGTTAGAGCTGGTCTAAGTCAAGTTTAGGCTTAACCCTAGAGTTAGGTGATTGAAAAGTGATTGCCTTGATTTATTTTAGTTAGTTTTTCCTCATTTTTTTTTCCTCATCATCTTCTTAACTTTTCTCTTGTCCTTTTTCAAATAAAAAAATATTTGATTTTGGTGTATGCAAACTGGGTTAGGGATAATACCAATCGCTTAATCGCTTTTGATTCATCTCTTGAACCAAACGAAATGACTAATACCAACCCACCGTTCTTCAAGATGTTTGCTACCCCACTAGAAATGCAATCCCTCTTGCATAAAACTCCCCGAGGTAAATGGAACCATTTTCTCACTTTCATTTTATTTGAATAAACTCCTAATTGTCACGCCAGATAATTTGAGAACCAAAACTTGAGCAAAACTCTTCCTACTTCCGCCTCGGGATCGATAATCTTTATACTATAACTTGATAAAGGTTGTATACTTGCAACTAAGGACGAATCATTTATTTCCCATCGTTTTTGCCGCTGTCGGGAACGGTGCATAAGTAGGATTTTCATTAAGTTTGGTTTTTATTTTGTGTGTTTTCTTTGTGTAGGAACTTGGAGCTTGAAGATCAAGAGTTGAAGATTCAAGATTGAAGAATTGCCTCCAACGAGGCTTTGCATTGCTTTTATGGGTAACTTCTCCATCTAGTATTTTCAATTCCACCCTTTAGATAGTTCATATACATTAGAGACAATTAGGATAAAAAATAAAAAAATAAAAAAATAAAAGGATTTTTTTCCCTTGTCGAATCTCTAATAAACTTCATTTTTTTATTGTCGACCATAATAAAAAAAATAAAAAGATTTTGTTTTTTTGCATCCTTTTAGTTGCTTTTAATTTCTAGGGTTGCATTTCATATAATAGTAGGAATTCACCAAAGTGATTTGAGCATCTTGATTTGGCACACACTTGAAAATATTTTAAGGGCAAAACCCACTAATCAGATAAGGTGAGGGATTTCATCACCCTTTCCTTAGCCCAAAAATCACTAATTCCTCACTACACTTACCCAAGTCTCTTAAAATTTGATTAGACGTTGGCCCCTAAGGATTCGAGCTCATTAAGGAACAATAATTTCTTAAGTGAACCGTCCAAGTTTATTTGGATTAATTGGTGTCTAAGGCAAGTTTAGGGTTATGTAAGGCCCAAAGGAAAGAGGTACTTAATTGATCTTTGATCTCCTCTAGTACTATCCCACTGCTAATTACCCAAGTAAACTTTGATCTTTTCACTAAGGAAATTTTTGGTTAGAGCTGGTCTAAGTCAAGTTTAGGCTTAACCCTAGAGTTAGGTGATTGAAAAGTGATTGCCTTGATTTATTTTAGTTAGTTTTTCCTCATTTTTTTTCCTCATCATCTTCTTAACTTTTTCTCTTGTCCTTTTCAAATAAAAAAATATTTGATTTTGGTGTATGCAAACTTGGGTTAGGGATAATACCAATCGCTTAATTCGCTTTTGATTCATCTCTTGAACCAAACGAAATGACTAATACCAACCCACCTGTTCTTCAAGATGTTTGCTACCCCACTAGAAATGCAATCCCTCTTGCATAAAACTCCCCGAGGTAAATGGAACCATTTTGAACTTCGACCGCATTTCATAAACATGCTTCCCAAATTTTAGGAGTCGAACCAAGACGATACATCTTTATCTCCTAATTTGAAGAAGTATGCCTCATGATTAAGATGAGGGACTTAATCAAGATGCGATCAAACTCCGATTTATTCCATTTGCCCTAAGGACAAAGCCAAAAATGGTCAGATAGCTTGCCCATGATTCCATCTCAACTTGGGGTGAATTTGTAACAGCTTTTTCAATAAATTCTTTCCTATCCACAAAACAATCAAGCTTAGAAACAAAGATTCAAAATTTTAAAATTGTCCCAGAGAACCTTTTGGAAGTATTTTGACAAATTCAAAGATCTTCTTATCCAATGTCCTCACCATGGTCTTGAAAAGTGGCGATTATGCCAAATCATTTATGAAGGATTGATTATTCTTCAAAACTTCCTTAGAGTCAATATGTCAAGGGGATTTCATGAAGAAAAATGCCGATGAAGCTTGGGACTTTTAGAGAGTTTATCCGAGAAAACCATGCAAGGGGAACATTGTGATGACCGTTTCATCGGGCTTCCCAACCCAAAACCAGCTGTCCGTCTCTAGAAACTAACATAGCCTCTCAAGCAAAGATGGCTACAATCATGCTGTAGGTTAGAAGCTTTAGAAGTCAAAGAACGAGCTCCAACCAAATCAACCAAGTTTCACCAGTTGTCATAACTGCCTGTCTCCATCTCATGTTTCGAGGAATGTCCCTTTAGGATCCTGGCCACCACTAGGTCGATAAACGCCGTGATTTCAACAATCCCAGAATGATCCATTTTCTCCAACCTACAATCCAGTTGGAGAAATCATCCAAATTTTGCATGGAACAGTGGAAACTACTCCTGAAATCAAAATTTCACTCCTCTTCAACCCAACAATTTCTAGGGCAATACAGCTCCTCTCAATTTTCAACAACCAAATCACATTTCAAAATCGGGCCTCCTCATCACCACTGCAAATCACACTCCTCAAATTATGGATCATGATAAACGCCTTAATGTTCGAAAAGGGTCTAGAAACTTTGATTAAAACCTCTACACGCACTACCTAACTTATTGACTCAAACATCAAACACGTTGAATTCCTTCATGCAATCAACCGCAACTCATTTCCAACACTCAAGCCATAGCTAGGTTAGAAACCCAACTTGGTCAACTAGCTAATGCCATGAGTGAGAGAGAGAAAGGAACTTTTCCGAGTCAACCCGCGCCCAACCCAAGGACACGGATCAAGTTCAACCTACTGTCAAGTGAATGCAATCCATTCACTACGGCCGTAGACAGTCGATAATCGTTAGAATGCCTCTAAGTGAAACCCCAACCGTAACAAATTCTCTCCTTCTCGAGAAATCACACTTTCCGATGACCTTAACCCGAACTGTAACCGAGTCTAATCAATTTAAACCAGCTTGCTCCTACCCTGATAGACTCAGCCTAGGAAGCACTCCTCTCAGAGGAGAAAATTCTAGAGACTTTCAAGGTGTTAAGGTCAACATTCCCTTTAGATGTCATTGAACAAATTTCTTCTTATGCCAAATTTTTAAAGGAATTATGTACCAAGAAGAGGCAAATGAATGTTCCAAAGAAAGTCTTTCTCGCCAATATCGCTGAAGTCCTCTCAAAGTCCGTACTCATTGAAACATAAGGATCCGTGTTGTCCTACCATCTCATGTATCATTGGTAATACTGTATTGATAAGGCGCTTTAGACTTAGGGGCCAGGTCAACTTGCTTCCATATTCAATCTACCAAAGAACTAGGTGTCGGGAACCAAGCCAACTAGATGCACACTTCGCTAGTCGATAGATCTGCTAAGGTCCCTATGGGTGAAATAATGTGATGTATTGATAAAGGTTGAGACTTTATTTTTCCCGTTGATTTCAGAGTCCCGAAACGCAACCCGCTTCCACTCCCAAAGGACGATACCCGTGATCTTAGGAAGACCGCTCTAGCCACTTCTAATGCTCTCATCAACTGTAGAACTGGTCACATGAAGTCAGTTTTGGGAATCGATCACGAACTTAATATTTTCAATCCAGAAATAATATTGATAAGCACTTTCAAATCAATTACATCCAAGAAAGTTTAATGTATAGAGAATGAATCTGACATTAGTTTTGAGGAAATCTTTCATGAGGAACTGGAAATTTTAAAAATTCGTGTTTTATTTTTCAAAATGAGGATACTGTGTTGAATACATGCCTCTTGAATGCAACATTCAAGAACTCTTTTCTCGATGAGCTTAGATTTTGAAAGAGCAACCAAAATGTCAAATTTTCATTAATCAAAAATCTAAGTTCAAAATGCATAACACTAATAAGACCTACCTTAATTTGTCGCAAAACACATTGCAAACCTTGGAATTTTCGTAATTTGAGAACATCATTGATTATATCATCTTGAAATTCTTTAAATTTCGGGTAGAATTTTCAAAGAATAAGGTAGGATTTAATGTAGAATATGAGCTTCTCATGTTTTATCTTTTATTCTACATTTTTATTTTTTGTCCCACAATAATAATAAAAGAATTTATTCTTCTCTCATGTGAGAGTTTCTTGTTCTTTTCAAAAAAAAACATATGAAAAAAAAAAAAGAGAGAGAATAAATTTTTGACTTCACCTTCTCATACCAAAGGTAATTACGCACTTTTGTCATTGTTCAAGTCAATCAACAAATGTAAGTGCTTCCATTCTTATCTGCTTTTACTCAGCATAATAGAATTTGCATTGAGGACAATGCAAAATTTAGGTGTGGGGGTGGGAATTAGTCATTTTTGCTCTTTATCTTAATCATTTTTACTCTTCTTACCATTTTTTTTCTTTTTATGTCATTTTTTTTCCTCAATAAAAAAAAAAAAAAAAGAGTCACTTGCCAACTTAATAGAGTTGATTAATAATTGATCAATTTGATAGAATTTAAGTCTTCTAATCCTTAGTTGGTTCTATACTCAAGTTTACCTTTTATGATAACTCCAAATAAATTTCTTAAGAAATGATTTTCAAAGTAGTATACTTTACTTAAGTTGTAACTTAGATTTTTAATTTGACAAAGGCTTTGATGGACTCGCCCTTCTTTTGCTTAGTGGCTGTAGGCAATAAAAATTGCCTTAATCCCTACACAGCAACTCAGGATGAGCAAAAGAGCTTAAGGGTCCCTCTGAGTGAAGTCAGGTCCGCCTAAAGGTTAAGTTCACCAATGCTTGACTTTACAAAATAGACAAAGTGTCGATATCTCCCAAACCGAAGGAATTTAAAATGACCGAGCAAACCGAACCCTTCGGTGGGTTTGGTTGGCTCCGTCTCGTCGAGATAGTCAATTTTCATATATAATTCGTCCAATTCCGACATACGGTTTGAAAGTTACGACCTGTTATTCGTAGCATACGAGGAGGTTCGCCAAGCAGCGAAGCTCTACATTCAACCGAGGTTCGCCAAGCAGCGAAGCCCTCCATTTAGCCGAGGTTCGCCAAGCAGCGAAGCTTTACATTCAACCGAGGTTCGCCAAGCAGCGAGGCTCGACATTCAACCGAGGTTCGCCACAAAGGAACCTCGATTCAACCGAGGTTCGCCTACGCAGCGAACCTCGACATTCAACCGAGGTTCGCCACGCAGCGAACTCGACATTCAACCGGTTCGCCACGCCAGCGAACCTCGACATCCAACCGAGGTTCGCCTACGCCAGCGAACCTCGACATTCAACCGGTTCGCCACAAAGAAGGGAACTCGACATTCAACCGAGGTTCGCCTACGCCAGCGAACCTCGACGCCAACCTCAACAAATATATGAGGTTCGCCCACTACAGCAGCTTTGACGAGGTTCGCCACCAGTGCATCGCAGCGCGGCGCCAGGATCAGTAGCAGCCTCCACGCATCGCAGAGGCGCCATCAGAAGCGCCCCTCGCTCATCGTGAGCACCGGGCGTTTATCGTGAAGCGAACCCCAAGGCCAATGGCCACAACAACCACGTGGTTAAGGAGTGGGCATCATGTTATGCCCACTAACTCACGCTTCCACGCATTTTGGCATACCGCTACATGCTAAAACCCATATAAATAGCCGCGGAGTAGCTATGGAAAAAGGGGGCTTGGGCCGGGTCGGCCGGAAGCCCGGGCTTTTGGAATTTGGGGAGCTCAACACTTGTGCGCATAGGAGAGATCAGAACCTCTCCAACAACCTCTTGATCACCCGCACTTTGGTCCGATCACAACGGAAGCAACCTCGACTCAAGCATCGAAAGTGAAGCATCCTCTCGCCACCAAGAACCCATACAAAAGAGGAGTCAAATCAACCTCTTCCTCTCAGAATCGAGAATTTGATTGTAACCCATTCATTCAATCAAATAAACAATTTTTTCGACCTACGTAAGATGGCGAATTACAAGGGGAGCAACCGCTCATTCCGACGAACCGGTGGTGGCTAATTAAGGTTGCGTTGGAACCGAGGTTCAAACCTTGGTCATCGAATTTGATCAGTGCAAGTACGGAGGTTCTTTTCCTCTCGGGCATCTAGCCCGCTGAAGACACGCAGGTCGCCGAAGTCTCAGAGGAGACTTCACCGCGGGCTTCGCTGAATTCTCTCGAGAACCGACAATCGCCTCTCAAAGACAAGGCTTCAAAAGTCAACCAACGGCTAAGAAATGGTTGTTAAGCAATCCAAGTCCACTTCGATGATGTTAGCTGTTTGGCTTCGGGCGAGCTCGCCGCCAGGAGAAGACCGACCTTCTAATGGTCCACTCTCGACGCGCTGCATAACGCCAGTAACCAAGCTCGCCAAGTGCTCGAAGCTTTGGTCTCATGGACGGATTCCACTATCGTCTCAAGAAAATAAACGAACTCGCATCATCGTGGGGTTCATTCAAAACAAGACGGCGGTCGCTTCAATCGCGAACCTCGCCTACAAGACTAACGCCGCTTCCCGCCGCGAGCCTAGCCTAGTGGCTAACTCGTCGCTTAGTCCAAGTGGCTAACCTGGCTCGCCGAAGTCCAAGTGGCGAACTCGCCTCGCCGCTCTAGCGGGCGATCCTCGGCCACAACCAGGTCCCCTCAAAAGGAACGAGCTCGGCCCGGGCTAACTCGCTTACATCGTGGAGGTCCCTTGAATGATGAACTCTTTGAATGGCTTAATCCGCCAAGAACATGAGGTCCCTTTAAAAGGGATGAACTCGCCCAAACAATGAGCTGGCCAACATGAGGTCTCCTTTAGACAGACTTCGCAGAACAAAATAACCTCGCCGGCCAAAATCAAAGGAAATGGCAACCTCGCCAGCTCGCCAAACTCAATCCGAAGCCTCTCATATGAGGCTCGCCTTCCGTAATCAATGGGGTACACCCACTATTGATCTCCGGTGGATACCTCACTCGCAAACGCGGATGCTAGTCATATGCACCATTGTTGCCGTGAGAAGCTTATTTCGCCGGCGCTACCAATGTTCATCGACGATCGCCAGCTTTTGAGCGTTGTCCGATCCGCCAACCGCACGGGCTTATCCACCATAAAAGCAGCAACCCACGATGGTCATGGAGTGACTATCAACATGGTGGAGAGAGGTGAGCAAGACCCCAACAGAAGTCCGGAGTCGCCGGACCTCTAATATTCCCTGTGGTTACGAGGTGCGACCACAGCTGCTATTTATAGAAGCCGCCTCGTGACGAGCATCAACCCGCTTGACTATAGCCAATTGGTCAGTACCAAGAACATGAGAACTCGCATTGCTACTGCCTCAACCTTCAACACCGATTTCTGGACTGTCCCTACGGCCTAACGAGAGGAAGAGATGACACGAAGAATAGAAGAGCAACAGCTACTATTCTGCACAACAAGAATCTATCAGCTTAGAGATGATGATGGAGAAACTTGTGGGCAAGAAAAGATGGACGAAGGAGGATCCAAATCAAGCAAGAAGACTACGAGGAATCACGATGTCCATTCGATGTCATCCGGTTAATCGAACCGCGACAAAAAGAGCAAGATCATGTGTTAAGGGATTTCAAAAGTACTGATGCTCAAACTCCAAGGACAATCTAAGGAGTGGGGTGGCGAGGCCATATTCTATAGAATGGGACTATGTCCCATATCCTCAAGCCGCTTAATTCCGGGTGCAGCCACTAAAAGTTCTCCGCCACAACAGACATCTACTACTTCCAAGAAACCGGCATATAACGGTAATGATCCTATTATGACCCGATTATTCATTAGCACTTTAAGGGAGTCGCCTTCGAAAGTGGTTCCTCAAGGTTAGAGCCCGTTCTATCAACTCTGGAAAGATCCGCAAAGACTCTTTATGGCCCGATTTTTCGATGATGACACCGGTGTCTATGGCCACTTTGTCGGTCGAAAAGCAAAAGACGGAGTCCGCCAAGACGTCGCAAGCCGATTCCGGACTGTTTTGCACTCCCTGACCAGGCCTCAGCGACATTCATCGGGATGTGCAGAGCCAACCTCTCGATCAACATACTTTCTAAGATGGGTGCTTGAGGCATACTCTTGGAAAGAATTGCATAAGGCTAACAAGTTGAAAACATGATTAAGAGGATCGAGGCAGAGGAACCTCGTGACTCTCGGCCCAAAAAAGGGGTAACTGCATAATTTTACTCCTCAAAAGCAATCGGGGAAGGAGACTCTAGTCAGGAAGCCCAACCTACTTCAAGATCCTTCAAGTAAATCAAACGCTTCGACAAAATTACCTCTAAGAAGTATGATTTTAAGGATGACCGTGTTATCCCAATCCTCAAAACTTTACTTAAAATGAACAAGATCACGCTCCTAAATAAAGAAGCCTGAGGAAGCTTCAAGGACGGATGATCCAAAATATCAGATGTACCATCTAATGGTACACCATCCGACGGGTCGCGGTTATATATTGAAGGACAAGATCCGTGTCTTGCTAGAAGCAGTGTTATGACTCGCGGAGGATCAAAAGAAGGTGTCTCTGAAACATGGTCGCCTCCAATTTGGCGATTTTATGGAATTAAGTGCGTGACGGCAAAACCGATCCATCAATGGCCAAAGTTGTGAACTTTGATCTCCAAGCGGAAGCACAAGGTATGGTCCTTACACTACCAAGGCTTAATTATGTGGGTTCATCCCGACTTGTTATCGATGAACAATGGACTTCTTCAAAGTCGAAGGGAAGTCTTGTAACGCCACCGCTACCGTAAAAGGAGCGAAGTCAATGACTCTACCGAGTAACAAACCGCTGGGCCAAGCATCGCCCCTACGCAAGCACCACCCGAAGGGAAGAGTTCCTGGCGGAGTACCCTCAGGTAACTCGATGTAGTAGCAAAGGAGCCGTGGGTCCAAGACAAGGGAGATCCGCTACAACAAAGCACTCGTGAAAGACATGCCCTTCGGCCCTGCTCCTTTCCGCCTTCGACGAGTTAGCCTAACTCCAACATCCCGCGAATTACTTTATTTGAGTTTTATGCCTCTCTCAATCTACCGTAGAAGTTTCATGAGAAGCGCCGGGCGATAATGAAGCTGCTCCTCGCCATTTCCCGAAGAACAACAAGTTTGTGCCCAATGTCATCATGTCTAAGGGCCAATACCTTGCATTACTTTTTCATCGAGGACATGCAAGTGAAGAACCCAAAGCACGATAGGGCCGCTTGTACTTCATCGCTATATCGGATTCGTCCGGAATCAACCGAAGCTCAAGTTGACCCGGATCTCATTGAGTATCATCCCATTGAGAATTATACAACATCTGGGATACCACGACCGCTAGCAACAACCGACTACCATCTACGGCTTCAATGCTACAAATTCGCCCTTTGGGCAAGATCAAACCAAATGCCAAATAGGAGATTTGAAGACGATGTTACCCTAAGCACACGACGCTGATACATCTTACAATTTGCTCTGGGTCAATCTCGATCCATGAAAATTTGATCGCCCCATCTACGCTTTTGCATCAATGCATGAAGTATGTGTAGATGAAGGCGGATGAGCAAAACATTGGTCGCAAGGAATGATATGAGAATAGTCCAGATATCACACGAGATAAATAGATAGAGTCCCACAATGTATGTTTTCTAATGATGTAAAACCCTTTGTAATCCATCTGAATGATCCTCGATGACGCATTAAGGTCGATTTTAATGAAAATTATGATTTAGCTTACGCATCGTGTTAAAAGTCATACCGACCTGATGTCGTAAATTCTTCCACGGGTTGTAAGGCTTCAACCTCAGATTGCACATGCCCATTCGCTATTTACAACTCAAAGGCACTTTAATTCTTCACAAGCGGTTTTGTGATACCGTCCCTAATAATGGTCGAAGACATTATCTTTGGGCAAGTCAACAAACCATTGTAGTCGAGGTGGAACAACCCCAAGCAAAGAAAAGAACCCCAATTTTCATATTTCACGACGCTAACATCCGGCGAAGAAAATGGGATATGACTTCCTTCACAAAGAAGGGCTAAACTACTTGAAAGGTATCAAAACGCATCCGACTCGCTTATGTCCCTAAGGCCACCGATGATTACTATCATAAAACTCGTAGGGTCAGATATGAATCACGCATCATGGCATGTTATGACCGAGGGTGAGTCCGATCACTCATCTTCAAGCAACTTCTCGAATTCTGACGATAGGACATGAATTTAAGTCCTTGATGGCCAATATGACCTCACCTGATCCGAGAGATCCAAGAAGATGATCTCTACCGCTATTGAAGATCCAATGAGTCAACAGCGGGAATGCAATGGGAACATCGCTTTGAACAACGGAACCACCCATCGATGACAAAATAATCCAAATAAATATGGGGACGAATCTAATCCAAAACCCATATTCATAAGCTTATAGTTTGACTATTGAAGAAAAGGAGAGCCTTATCGCTTGGTACAGAATATATCGATGTCTTCGCATGGAGTTATGAAGATGCCCGGTTTAGACCCTCATGGGCCATGCATCGCCTTTAACATTAAGCCGCCAGCTAAACTCATAAACAACAACAACGACGCATTTTCCCTCAGTCATGAAAGCCATCGAAAGAAATCAGAAGCCGATCAAGGCGTGTTTCATCCGAAGTGCAAAGATCCCGATCGGTAGCAAATATAGTACCCCGGGTAAAGAAAACTACGATCCCGACCGTATGCTGATTAATGACGTGACGCAATGCGTGGTCTGAAAGACGATTTCTACCAATTACGTGACATTATCATCGACAACACATGTGGATTCGAGGATGTCTTTATGGATGGCTTCTCGTGGTACAATCGATCAAAATGCATCCCGATGAAAAGCACACCGCTCAACACCGCCCGAATATACCGTTATACGCTTATGCCTTTCAGCTTGAAGAACGCTACATAACCAATTCCAGAAGATGACCACTATTTTCCAAAACATTTACGAAAAATAGTGGAATGCTAATGTAGACGCATTTAGTAGTTAAGAGTCGCCACAAAGGTGATCACTTGCATGACTTGAAGACAACATTTGAGATAATGCGGCACATCATTGAAGATGAACCCAACCAAGTCTTTCTCGGGATGTCTAGTGGCAAGTTTCTAGGTTCGTGGTCACAGCAGATGGTATACGCCTCGACCGGACAAGATCAAAGCTATCCAGAACTTCCACCTCCTAGGAGCCTTAGGAGCTTCGCAGGTCTCCAAGGACGCTTTTTACATTCGCAGCATTCATTTCCAATTTATCGGGAAATGTCAACCATTCTCAAGCTCATGAAGAAAGGTGTATCGCTCGCTTGGGATGAAGATTGCCTAAGGCATTCAAGAGATCAAGATATATCTTTCTAATCCTCGTGTTAGTAACCTAAATCGTGAAAGCCTTTCTCGATTTACATCCGCTTACAGAGTATGCGCTAAGTGTGTCTTAGCACAGACGATGACAATGGCCACTAAAGCGGCCCATTATTACCTCAGGGACGCCATCTGGGCAATATCGAGATCCTCCCATTCAAGGAATGTTTGGCTTTGGTCTTCGCCATCCAAAAGATGCTGCACTATCTCGACGTACTATACATGTCATATCCAAAATTGACCCTATACGGTATTCATGACCCACCGCACGCTGAATGGTCGAATGGCTAGATGGGCATTGTTATTATCTCAAGACGCATTCACTTCAAACCTCGGCGATGAAGGGTCAAGCCGCAGGTGATCTTATGGCTAACCACCCATTAAAAGGAAAGTCAATTATATCAAGACATGCCTCGATGAACCTTATGAAGCTAATCTGGTCTCTAAGGAATCGTATGGCGCTTGTTCTTGATCTGAGCCGAGAGCGACCCATGACGGCCCCGCGAAGCCGGGAGGGGTAGTATCGATATCTCCCCAAAACCACGCGATACCACGAAGCCGCGGTCGCTATCGTAATCCATGTACCAATAACGAAAGCAGAATGCGCTATTGATTGGTCTCGATAGTATGTGTGAAACATCTTGAAGCATTTGGGGATTCACGCCTAATCGTTAAGCAACTAAGAGGAGAGTATGAAGTCGCACGAGGACCTTATCCTCATCATGTACCGCCATAGCTTTACCGACTTTGAAAGCTTTTACATTGATCATGTACCCCGCTTGCAAAATACTTATGCAGATGCCGCTCTGTGCTTACGCTTAGCCCCTCCCGAATGCTACTCGCCAGTTAGTGTGTCTAGTCGGCAACTATTTCGACCAAATATGCTGCGTATTCAAGCAAATAAGACGAACCTAAGTCATTTGAAGCACGACCGGCGGTTCCTCGACATCGATTATGTCTTGTGGGATATTACCCAAGACATAAAAGAAAGAGAGTCAATTGCCGACGAAGCATCAAGATTTTACTATGATTCCCAACTACGCACTTTTATAGAAGGGCATATGATGGGTTACCGCTTCGATGTTTGTCAACTAAGCAAGCAGCAAGTCTTGAAAGAAGCTCATGACTGTTTGTGGAGCACACCGTACCGACCTAAATTATGGGATCGACCGCGACCTGCTATTGGCCGACAATGGTGGTGGGGATGCCGTGGCTCACGCTAAACGATGCCATGCATGCCAAATACATGCTAATTACCTTCACCAACTAACGAACACTTGCATCCTACCGCCATCGCCCGCCATTTGAAACGTGGGGAATGGATATTGTTGGTCCCATCTCTCCACCTTCTTCAAAAGGACACTGCTTCATATTGGCGAACCGACTATTTCTCAAAATGGGCGGAAGCTATTCCATTGAGAATGGTCAAGACTACCGATGTGATCAAATTTGTCAAACATCACGCCATATACCGATAGGTGTGCCAAGACATTGTCCACGCATAATGGTCCACAATTTGTCACCACGCCACGCTGATTTCTGATAAATTCAACCGAATTTAGCATCAACATTTTATTATCCTCGCTGGCAAATGGACAATAAGCTTTTAATAAGATATCATCAAGATCCTCACCAAGATGGTCTCTTCAAATAAGAAGGATTGGGATGATAAGTTGGGAAAAGCTTGTGGGCTTATCAGATAAACGGTTCGCACACCAACGGTACCACCCCATATGCTTTAGTTTATGGTTGTGAAGCTATTTTACCGATGGAGATTCAAATTGGCCACTACGAGTAGCATTAAACACCGGAATGACGACCGAAGAAAATCATCGCCGACGCCTTGAAGAACTTGAAATGCCGGATGAAAAACCATCACAGCTCAACAAAGATATCGAAGTTGAACTGCACTCGGATTTCTAAAGCATTTGACAAGAAAGTCCGTGTCGATTTTCAAGGAAGGCTTAATCTCGCATCACGGGTCCGACTTCCAATGATTTTGAATTCCCAAAAGAAAGGGAAATTCGAACCAAAATGGGAAGGACCATTCAGTGGAGCCTGGCCTACTCAATGGAGCGAACCACTTAACCAATCAAGAAGGCGACAAAATCATGATGCCTATCAATGGTAAGTTTCAAGAAATATTACCCTAGTCAATTATCTTATCGTTTCTAAGTATTGACTTACCAAGTCAATGTTTTATTTTATTTATATCCACCTTTGGCCTACCAAGTGATGCTACCAATATTCTAATTCTCCGACGCTTGTTATTCATACCAATGATGTTCGCTATCCCTACGGGCTTACTCAACGATGAGCCAATGTTTCAATTCCTCGTGAACAACTCACACCTAATTTTGATTTATCGAATGATGTGTCTTCATGTTGATCACAAAGGGTCATACTTTCACACCACTAAACAATGTGATTGTTTTCATCACGCCGTTATATACTTCTACGCCACTAACGACCTGTCATCATTTCCATATCGCTCTCTTGTCCGAGTGACTTTATGTAAGATAGTGGCTAACCAAGTGATACACCCCTATCAACTCTCTCACCAATAGTGGCCTACTATAATGATGTGTCCTATTCCAAGTATAGTCATAATTTTATGTCAATCAATCCACCCGCTAACCCCACGTAGTCATTTCCTTGAATGACTTTGTTTATAATCATTGTTGTTGTTATACTTTCATGTCAACAACAACTTGATTACTTTCTCATCACGACGCTATACTTTTATGTCAATGAACCATTCGATCACAACTTTCACACTATCTTATTCCCCGGTAGTAGCCTACCATGCAATTTACCTTTATTCCAATCATAGTGTATACTCTCATGTCACCGAATGACTTAACTACTCCCACAAGGTCATTCCTCTAAATGACTTTGTTCACAATCACTTGTTATACTTTCATGTCAACACAACTTGATTCCTTTCTCGTCACGATCGGCACTTTTATGTCATTGAATGATTTGATCACTCCTACACTATTTTATTCCTAGGGTGGTTTACCGATGAGTTGTCCTTATCTTTAATCCAACGCTTTGAACAAATTTTAAGGATAGAGGGAGATTTTAGCATTAAGCCTAAAAGAACCTCCTCGAAAACTCATCATACCGAGGGGAAAAGTATGGCTAGTCCAACCAAATCCAAGAATCGTAAAGACATATCAAGTCCGTTGATAGTCGGAGTTTGCTAAAAATTCCGATTGCAAATGCAAAGTGCGCAAACAAAATTTTGAGGAACACAAAACAAAAAAGAAAGTGGAATTTTATTCATCATGTAGTTAAAGATGTACATAAATTACAAGTTCCCAAGAGTTTGGCGGATCTCTAAGCAATCTTGACCATAGTTTCTTTGTATTACTTTGATCTCCTCCGTCATCGCTTATGAAGATCGGCCGAAGTATTGTGCATTTGGCTCACAAAGGCGCTTAGCCTTCCGTATCATTAGATTCAGCTTCCACTACGGCCTCGCAGCCGCGACATTGGCTATCGAGTTTGATGTTTCTCAAGAGTACCGCTAGCCCACTTTCTCGCCCGCCAATTTTGCTCCGAATATCAATGAGTGCACCAGAGAGTCAACCAGAGTTGTTGATTACGCCGTGCTAGCAACCCTTTCTTTTCATCATACGTAGTCAGGCCGCCTCAAAAGCCATTAATACCGCTTTCGAGAAATTTTGACGCTGGAGCTCAAATTGAGTATCATCTCTTATTCTTCTAAGCCGCATGGCACATCCTCAATCATAGAATGAAGAGACCGGTCACCGCTCGCCATTTGTTGAAGGGTCTCACTGCACTCAAATAGGTTCGGTAAGGCAGTTGTAGTCAGAAGCGCTGGTCGCTCGTGATCACATCCGTGAGGGGTTCCAAAACACTTTGATTCCAAAGAAAGTCCCCACCACGCCCAACACTTGAGCAGTGAGATTCTTTTAGGATGGTGAGGAAATTATGGCGAATCATAGATACCTCGTAGTCTTCGGACAAGTCAAAAGAAGAGGGGGTACCCAAAGAAGGATTTGGGCCCCCTTTACAAGCCGAGGACGGATTGGCGGACATCAATTGAAGGGGTGGTATGACATGCCGTGGGGGTCTCGTGCACAACCGCGGTGGATTGTCAGATCGCCTTGGGTCCCGGGTTCTCGACCGTAAATGCAAGCAGCCACCTGAGACTCTTTCAGATCATCAAGCATACTCTTGGCAAAGATCGAGGGCCTTGCATGGGCTCAGTCGGGCAGCCTTCAATCAAGGCTTCTCTCCTCACCCGCTGACTACACGCTGGACCGAGGGGCCTCGGTCTTTAGATCCTTGATCTGCTGGCACCAAAGCTTGGCTTCCTCCGTGCTCTGAAGTGTGGGTGGCTTCTTGGGGCACACCCAACAGATCGGCTGCAGGTAGAGCTTTCAAGAGGATCTTCGAATATATTCATGGTTCTCCAAAAGGAGCTAAATCTCTAGGTGCCTCTCGACATGTGTTCAACCCCTGAGCTGCCTCAACACCAGAAGAAGGCATGTTGCTACCGCACTCATCTAGAGCCTCATCTATATCCTCCGGTCTCATGGGCCGGGTTGACGGATGGCTCCCCGGGTCCCATGAGGGTCGGATTGGCTGAGGGCTCCACACCGCCTGGGGTTTAGCAGCCCAAGATCCGCCTCCGCAAAATACTCCTTTAGTCCTGCACGCGGCTCCTCGCTGAAGTCCGCCTTCCTATAACGCCCCGAATCAATCGTGAGCCCGTAAGAGTTGATGTTGAAGCTCGGAATTTCGCGCTTGCCATGCAATGCCACTTGCAATACGTCACCGATTGAGGGTCTCGCTATGAAGAGAAAACGAAAGCACCTCGGCCGCCAAGAATGGTCCAGCATCAAGCCCCGCTCCCACGACTAAGCCACCGCCGGATCAGAATTGAGAATTGGGATTACCGACATACAATTGGTCATACCCAAACCGACGGGCGGTTTATTGTGGTAGATAAGGCTCCACACGGATATAGGACCAAACGATATGAAATACCCTACGGATGCTCATGAGCCATAAGAAGCGTGCCTGCCGATAAAGTGGTATAACCCTCGAGCATTGTTCATCCACTAAAGCTTGTCCATAGTGACCCCCGTGAAAATGAGGAGGCAACCGATTAAAAGAATAACTCTTATAGTCCCGAGAGCCGCGACCAAGCCATGTAATGCTTGGTCCAATCGACGCTCTCTTAGCCTCTCGATGAAAGGAGTAATTTGTCCCTCTACATGTGCGTAAGGTGTACCCATGAGTAGGGCAATGCATGACTAACCACGCCATAAGATAGGCATATGGTAATTCCACCCTGGCTCAACACGGCGGCGTAAGGCATAGCAAAGACGCCGTAGCCGCAATGAATACGGGCAATCGCGCAGGAAGAAGTGCATATTGACTCGTGCTAAGCAACAAAGCAGGAAAAATCACCCCGATGCCAAGAGGGTCAAAGTCGCCCACAGGGACGAATGCTTTTTTGAGCCACAACATGAGGTAGCCTCGCTAGTACCGCTTTGAAGAAATCGCCCCCGCCCGATAGATATAAGTGTCAACGCCGCCCCGCCGAAGCCATGCTCGCCTGGAAGTCATAAGAAAGTGGAAGGTTGTCAAGCCGCGGATAATTTACCCACTTCAAGAGGACCTGTGGGCACCACAATACCCTTTATCATCCAAATTCTTCAAAGAGGTGGGCCCAAACATTATGACTAATAAACTTTTCCCCTTCTATCGCAAGACGTCGTGCTTACATGTGCAAATATAATGTGGCACATCACTTCCCAATAGGTCTCCACTACTTGAGGGTGATCTTTTTCCAACCGCCGCCTTTATACCTCGATACCTCGTACGGATACACCGCCATGAGGTAGTCCCAAACCTCGCCATCTCTGCAAAGCAATCCCCACTCGGCCCTGGAGTGAAGAAGGTATGAGTATCGATTATACAATTCCAAAATCCCAAAGAATCATGGAGAATTGTTCCTCAAGCCCTGAGTTGCTCCCGATAGAGCCCTAAGGCCAAATCTCTCCAACCACCACGATACTCTTCTAGAATGTATTCTGATGCGAGGCCACCATTGCGAAGAACCCCATCGAGACCAACCAGAGTCCTGGAATCCTGGCGTGGAATTGCCCTCCGCTTTATGGAAAGCACGACCAAAGGTGTTGGTCGCGACACCTGATTCGCCAATGAAGCTCCTCCTCGAAAGCCCAGTTGTAGACGCTACATGATGACCACGGCGGTCCACCTGCACCACCCCAGAGAAGTGACCACACATCACTCCATCTTGAGTAGGGTTAGATCCCACCATCTTCCGAGGATTAGAAGCTGCTCTTAAGGAGGTCGAGCAATCCTGCTCCATTGCATGCAAGAACATGTAAGCGGAGTTTACCACTCTGAGCCACTTGTACTAACCCAAGTCCAACAGATCTAGATCTTCGCGATTATCTCCAAACAAAGACAAGCTATGCATCTGTCCCTAAGTAATGACCTCCAAAGGCATCCAGAATCCAACCAAGGTGGATGTTGAAGGTTCGAAGAAGTCTCAACTCCTCTTCAGCCTCATTCCACAAATGCGAACGCTCACAAGAGGGGAGAGGAAATCAAGTGCTTCTTGAGCACCATTTGCTCCAAAAGAACCCCGCTGAGGAATGGGGTAGAAGGATGCTCAAACACAAAAGAGAAGAAGAAGTTAGTCTCGTAGGTTCAAATCGCCACTTCAAAAGGACAAAGTCATCTCAAGAGCTTAACCTCGCCAAACGATCTAATCTCACATCACCTGAACCTCGCCAGACAAACGAACTCGCCAAACCAGGCTCATCCAAAAGAAAGCCTCGCCAAACGAGACTCATCTTTCAGAAAACGAGCTCGCCAAACGAGACTCATCTCCCGAAACTAACCCGCCAAACAGACTCACCAAACAAGAGCGAAGCCTCACCAAACGACTCGCCTGAAAACGAGCCTCGCCAAACGACCCATCCCACAAGAAGACGCAGCCTCGCTAAACAAGACTCATCATTCAAAGACGACCACAAACGAAGCTTCATCTAAAATAATCAAACCTCAAACAAAGCGAAGTTTCAAAACAGACCCTATGGGATCTGAGATCAAGAACCTCGGCGAGGTTTATCAAGCCAAATGAGGCAAGTCTCATCAAAACCGCCGGGCGCAGCTTAGAAAGATATGATCTTGAGAGCAATCTCATCTCCGTGAGTGAAAATCAAGTCGTGAAATTAACTCTACCAGATCTTAAAAGTCATGCTTGGCGAAGCAATGCTCTACGCCTTTTACCTGCGGAAGCGACGCGGTGGAGCAGAGCCGGTCCCAACGCTTTTGCCTTTGCCAAGAGCGGTTTTGGGGCCATTGCTTCGAAGGCCAAGGAGGATTTCGTGATCTAAATTTGTGGCTTGAGGAAGATGAGCATAGAACTTTCGGCGCTCATTGCCATATATAGGGTCTCAAGAACCCAACCGACGTCGACGCCCGCACTCTCTCACGTGATCATCGAGCGCAGATCTCATGGATGAGATCCGGGATGTGACAAGTCAATCGAAGGGGTCTAATCCCTAATTTGCCACGCGGATGCGGATTTAAAGAGAAATCGAAACTAAACGCCAAGGGTCGTGAGTGCGAGGTTCGTGGCCTTGCCCTCATATCCAACTCCCCGGCGCAGGTTGGAGTACGGTTCGCCAATAGCTATTAGAAAAATTCAAAGTATTCCGCACTTCACACAACCCGATTCAAGTCCGAAAACTTTGAAGGGGTCTTGTAGATACCAAAAATCCTCTAGGCGAGGGTCACGAGCACCCTAGTTGTTAAAGCCATACAGGCTCACGGTAGGGCTTAGGCCGACCATATAAACAAGACTCATTCAAAAGGCGCAGGCTCGACCGCAATACGAGGTTCGCACGAGGAGCGGAGTTCAATCGTAACGCCGAGGCTCACACGAAACGGCTCAACACCATATGATGAGATTCGCCCACAACACTTAAGTTTGACGAGGCTCGCCACAAGATCAAAGTTTACGGTTCTCCATTCGTGACGAGGTCCGCCAAGCAAATAAACCCTCTTGTCGACGAGGTTCGCCTAAGCAACGGCTCTCCTTCGCACGAGGTTCGCTTACGCCAGCTGAACCTCGCCATTCAACCGAGGTTCAAGCAGACAGCAGCGAACCTCGACATTCAACCGAGGTTCGCTGCATGCCAGCGAAACTCGCCATTCAACCGAGGTTCGCGCATGCCAGCGAACCTCGCCATTCAACCGAGGTTCGCGCATGCCAGCGAACTCGCCATTCACCGAGGTTCGCTTACGCCAGCGAACCTCGCCATTCAACCGAGGTTCGCATGCCAGCGAACTCGCCATTCAACCGAGGTTCGCTTACGCCAGCGAACCTCGACATTTAACCGAGGTTCGCCTACGAGTGAGCCTCGACATTCAACCGAGATTCGCCGGCAATAAGCTTAAAACCCAACCATTTCATACGAGGTTCACCTACAGCAATAAAACTCGCTATCCAACCAAAATGCATCCACCGAGGTTCGCCACGCAATGGCTTCGTTATCAAACCGGTTCACTCGAGTAGCTTAACCTCGGTTCACCAGCCAATGAAGAGCTAAGCTCACATTTAACGGCTCAAGCTCGCCATAACAAAGAAAGCCAACGACCACGAAGGCCACTAAAGCCACGATAACCACGGGTTAAATGGTGGGCATCGCTATACCCACTAACCCACGCCTCCACAATTTTAGCATGATGGTTACATGCTTAAAGCCCAATAAATAGCCGTGAGCAGCCTATGAGGAGGGACTTTTGAACTTTGAAAACCCAAAGACTTGCGCGCCAGAGAGATTGAGTTCCTCATCAATCATCAACAATTTTAGCCGATCGTCAACGAAAGCGATTTCACGCGAGCATTGAGTGAAGTTTTCGCCAAGAACCCATACAAAGAGGAGTAATCACTCCTTCTTTTCCTTCTCAGAATGAGAGAATAACTTTTTCAAAGTCAATAAAAATTTTTTTCGACCTACGTAAGATATCTCTCGTAGGGTCGAAAAATTGTTTATTTGATTGAATGAATGGGTTACAATCAAATTCTCTCGACATGAGGAAGAGGAGGCTGATTTGACTCCTCTTTGTATGGGTTGTTGGTGGCGCAGAGGATGCTTCACTCGATGCTCAAGTCGAGGTTGCTTCCGCTGACGATCGCATTCAAGGTCAGCGGTGATCAAGAGGTTGTTGGAGAGGTTCCCGATCTCTCCTATGCCACGCGTTGAGCTCCCCAAATTCCAAAGCCCCTGTGCTTCCAAACCAGCCCTCAAGCCCCCTTTTCCATAGCTACTCACGGCTATTTATATGGGTTTTAGCATGTAACCGGTATGCCAAAATCGTGGAAACGCGGAGTTAGTGGGCATAACATGATGCCCACTCCTTAACCCACGGTTGTTGTGGCCTTCGTGGCCTTAGGGTTCGCTACGCGAAACACGCCACCGCTACAAGGAACGAGGGGCTCGCAAGAAGCGGCGCCGGCAGCACGTGGAACCGCATACCACGCCGCCGCCAAAGAACGCCGGGTGGCTTAACCTCGCCAAACCGCTGCCGTGGGCTTAACCTCATATGACCGCTGAGGTTGAGCCGCCGAGGTTCATCGCCGTAGGCTAACCTCGCTGAATGTCGAGGTTCATCGCCGTAGGCTAACCTCTGCTGAATGTCGAGGTTCATCGCCGTAGGCTAACCTCTGCTGGATGTCGAGGTTCACCGTAGGCTTAACTTCGTTGAATGTCGAGGTTCATCGCCGTAGGCTAACCTCTGCTGAATGTCGAGGTTCACCGCCGTAGGCTAACCTCGCTGAATGTCGCTCGCTGCCGGCTTAACCTCGTTGAATGTAGAGTCACGCTGGCTTAACCTCGGCCGAATGGAGGGCTTCGCCGCTGGCTTAACCTCGTTGAATGTAGAGTCACGCTGGCTTAACCTCCTCAGATGCTACTTAAGAACAAGTCGTAACTTTCAAACCGTATGTCGGAATTGATGAATTATATATGAAAATTGACTATTCGACGAGACGGAGCCAACCAAACCCACCAAGGGTTCGGTTTGTTCTGGCCATTTTGCCAAATTCCTTCCGTTTGGGAGATATCGACACTTTTGTCTATTTTGTAAAGTCAAGCATTCAGTGAACTTAACCTTTAGCGGACTCGACTTCACTCGAGGGACCCTTAAGCTCTTTTGCTCATCCCGAAGTTGTCGTGGTAGGATTAAGGCAATTTTATTGCCTATTGAACCCTCCAAAGTTTTCGACTTGAATGTGGTTGAATGGAGTCCGAACACTTTGGATATGAAGACTTGTAAGATGGTCGCCGTGCGTATTAGCGAGGAACCTTCTAACTAACGCTGTAAATTTGAATTCTTCACTTGCGCCTAATGATCGCCTTCTAGGATTTTAGCAAACCCCGCCTATCAACGGTTTGATGTGCCTTTACCGACACCGCTTGAATCGGCTAGCCATACTTTTCCCTCAAGATGGTGAGTTTGCGAGGAGTTTCTTTAGGCTTAGTGCTAAAATCTCCTCTATCCTTAGCCGCTCAAGGCGCTGGATTAAAAGATAAGGGCAAATAGCCCGGTAGGCCATCATGTGGAAATGATCAATCGCTCAGCTGACATAAAAGTATAACGATCGCGATCAAAAGCAATCAAGTTGTTCGACGGAGAGTATAACAACAAGGATTACTTAACAAAATCATTTAGAGGAATGATCATGGGGAGCAGCCAAGTCGCTCAGCTGACATAGGAGTATAACGACTATGGTTGAAATAGAGGCACATCGCATGGTAGGCCACTATTCGAAATGATCAATCGCTCAGCTGACATAAAAGTATAACGATCGCGGACCAAAAAGCAATCAAGTTGTTCGACGGAGAGTATAACAACAAGGATTACTTAACAAAGTCATTTAGGAAATGACTCAGGTTAATGAAGTGCTCAAAGGACATGGGAGTATAACGACTATGGTCAAATAGAGGCACATCGCATGGTAGGCCACTATTCGAAATGATCGAATCGCTCGACATAAAAGTATAACGATCGTGGTTGAAATAGAGGCACATCGCATGGTAGGCCACTATTCACCGATTATTCTAAACATTAGAATGCTCTAAAAGATCAGCCGCTCAGTGGACGCTTGAGTATGACGATCGACGGATAACGCCATTTGCCGGAATGACGCGCGGACTATCGAGGTGATTGTTAACATGATAGTTTGGGGACCCGCCATCCCGCTGATAAGGATTGAAGGGGATTTGTCAAAGGTGATTGTTAACCCGACAAGGTTGTCGCGACGAGCGATCTTTGAGGACCTACCATCCCATTGACGAGGATTGAGGGGAATTTGTCGAGGTGATTGTTAACCTGACAAGGTTGTCGCGATCGGAGCGACTTTGAGGACCTACCATCCCATTGACGAGGATTGGTAAGTTGATTTGTCAGAGGTGTAATGTTAACGTGACAGTGGGAGTGGTCCCGTCATCCTATTGGAGAGGATCGACGGGGGAAATCTGGGGGGAACTATCAGAGGTGATTGTTAACATGATAGTTTTGGGGACCCGCCATCCTGTTGCCGAGGCTTGGCGGAGGAATTTAGAGAAAATTAGTTATCGAGGTGATCAAGTAACATGATAACTTAGTGGAGTTTGAAAGAAGACTACGTAGTACTTTAAAAATTTACCGTCGGATGCGGTCTCTTCCGGCGCATTGATGCATATAAGCATCAACGCATCATCTTTGTCATCGACAGCCGTGTTCGCACACCGGTCCCATAGCTTGGTTCCGCTGCAGCCCTACAGATGCCATCGTGGGCTTACTTGAAAAGAGTTTTGATGAGGAAGCGTCGCCACCACCAAGGTATCTTGGTCGCCACCTTCGAATTCAAATAACTCTTCAACCTCCATACGCTTGAGCACGCCTCTAATTTGTTCTCCTTGGCGGTTAAGTCTTTCCACGAAGCTAGCTACGACAGCCTATATTAGATGTAATGTTGATGGAGAGATTATTCCAAGACATCTCGATGAGAGTGGCCTCTAAACTGGACACGGGACACAATGACGGTTGAGTTTCTCACGAACAATGAGATTGCATTTGACCGCATCACGCTTAAAGTGAGATAATCACGAGATCGGCTGGGTGTACCCCCGCTGATTCTCAAAAACGAGCCTCATATGAGAGAGACTCTTTGAATCGAAGCCATAACCCGGCGAGGTTGCCGCCTCTTTGTTTTGGCGGCAGGTTCACCGCCTCGCCGAGGTTTGTCCCGTAGAGGAGACTTCATGTTGGCGGTTCGCTGCTTGGACGAGGTTCATCCCTTTAGAGGGGACCTCATGTTGTCGGGCGAGATTCGCCACTCAAACAAGGCTCATCCTTCAAGGGGACCTCACGTTGTAGGCGAGGTTCGCCACTTGGACGAGGTTCGCAGCCATGCAGGTTCGCACCGCTTAATGCCGCCTTGTGGACGGTTCGCACCGGGCCACGCTCGCCTTGTAGACGAGGTTCGCAATGGGCTTACATTCGCCTTGTAGACGAGGTTCGAGCCGGGCTTATCGCTCGCCTTGTTTGAAATGAACCCCCTGATGATGACGAGGTTCGAGGTTCATCTTGTTTAGAATGGACCTCATGTTGTTGGGTAGGTTCATAATGACGAGGTTCGTCATTCTGACGCTTCCTACGACGAGGTTCGTCCACTTGCTTTGATGACACCCCATGTCGAGGTTCATGATGACGAGGTTCGCCATTTTGATGCTTGCTATGACGAGGTTCACCGCAGCGCATGTTCGCCTCGGTTTTGATGGAACCTCATGTTTCCGGAGAAATTTGCCACCGTCAGGCTCATCTCTTTCAAGAGGACCTCATATTGTTGGCGAGGTTCGCCACTTGGACGAGGCTCGCCGGTCTCGAGCTGACTTGTTGTTGTCGAGGTTCGCCACTTGGACAAGGCTCATCCCTTTGGAGAGGACCTCACATTGACGGCAGGTTCGCCATGCGACGCAGGTTCGCCATGCGACGCAGGTTCGCACCGGGCTTACATTTGTCTTGTAGACGCAGGTTCACTGCGACGCTCGCCTTGTTTGAAATGAACCCCTAGATGAAGACGAGGTTCGCTACTTGGGTGCAATGACGAGGTTCGTGGACGCTCCTCACCGGCCGACTCCCCGCCCATTTGGCCATCTTTGAGGGGACTCACATTGACGGCAGGTTCGCCATGTGGACGAGGTTCGTACCGGGCGACGCTCGCCTTGTTTGAAATGAACCCCTAGATGAAGACGAGGTTCACGACTGGGTGCAATGACGAGGTTCGGATGTTCCTCACATCGGGCCGACCCTCGCTTGGCCATCTTTGAGGGGACTCACATTGACGGCAGGTTCGCCAGCCAAAGCCAAAGTTTGGCTAATGGCCTCCGAGGTTGGTCAATGCTTAACCACCCACTTCTAGCCTGGCTAGCTTTTGAGCCTTGTCGAGACATAGGCGGTTCTCTAGATACCGGAGAAGATTCAACACGAGCCACGGGCTGAAGTCTCACACGACTCCGACACTTGCAGTCTTCACCGTATAGATGCCCCTGCAGGAGAGGAACTCCTCATACTTACTCGATCAACTCAAGGACCAAGGTTTGAACCTCGGTTCCAACCGCAACCTTGTCTGACAAGCCACCACCAGCCATCTGAATGAATGGTTGCTCCCACCGTGGTCGCCATCTTCTCGTAGGGTCGAAAAATTGTTTATTTGATTGAATGAATGGGTTACAATCAAAGTCTCGACATGAGAGGAAGAGGAGGTTGATTTGACTCCTCTTTGTATGGGTTCTTGGCGAAGAAGGCTTCACTCAATGCTCACGAGATCCGCTCGCTGACGACAAGACAAGGTTGTTGATGATTGATGAGGAACTCAATCTCCCCGCTAGTGCCGGGTTTTCCAAAAGTTTAAAAGTCCCTCCTCATAGCCGCCACGGCTATTTATTGGGCTTTAAGCATGTAACCATCATGCTAAAATTGTGGAGACGGGTTAGTGGGTATAACCGATGCCCACCATTTAACCCACGGGTTATCGTGGCTTTAGTGGCCTTCGTGGTCGCTGGCTTTGCCGCTATGGCGAAGCCGAAGCCGTTAAATGACGAAGCCGCTTCTTCATTGATCGGCCGAACCGAGGTTCGCCACCGAGTGAACTTCGGTTTGATAACGAAGCCACGCTGGGCTAACCTCTACCGATGCATTTTGTTGATAACGAAGCCACCGGCCAGGTGAACCTCGTATGAAATGGTTGTTTTAAGCCACCGCTACGACGTAATCTCGCTTGAATGTCGAGGCTCACTACCGTGGCTTAACCTCGTTAAATGTCGAGGTTCACCGCCGTAGGCTAACCTCGGTTGAATGGCGCAGGTTCATCGCCGCTAACCTTGTGAATGGCAGGTCATCACCGCTGAGGCTAACCTCGGCTGAATGGCGCAGGTTCATCGCTGTACGCGCAACCTCTGTTGAATGTCGAGGTTCACCGCTGTACGCCAACCCTGCTGAATGGCGAAGTTTCATCGCCGACGCCAACCTCGCTGAATGTCGAGGTTCACCGCCGCACAACCCGCCGTTGAATGGCGCAGGTTCATCGCCAGGCTAACCTCGCCCAAGGGAGAGCTACTTGGGCTTAACCTCGCCCGACAAGAGGGTTTCGCCGCTGGCGACCTCGCCTCAATGGAGAACTTCGCCAAACTTTGATATCAGAGGCGCAGCCTCGCCAAACTTAAGTGTTGTGGGTGAATCTCATCGCATGACCGCTGAGCTGCTGTGAGCCTCGCTACGCATTGAACTCGCCTCGTATAACTCAGACAGGCCGAGCCCTTTGAATGAGTCTTGTTTATATGGTCCACCGCCTACCAAATGAGCCTCGCTTTGAAGCTTTTAACAACTAGGGTGCTTGTGACCCTCGCCAGAGGATTTTTGACTGCCTACGTGGCAAGAAGGGTATGGACAGACTTCAAGGTCGCCTTCAAAGAATCTTGATAGGAAGAGTCTCTAGATCCGCCCATTTCTACATCCTCGGGCGCTTCATAAACCATTCAAAGGCAACCCCTTGAGGGTGCCAATGAACAAGCGAAGTTAGTATGGCGCCGTTGATATCACATTCCCACCGGACTTGAAATGATAGATATGTTGGTTCGGTGACCCATTGCCGCCAAAAGCTTGTAGTGTCGGGCCTCAATTTTGAGGATAAGGAGTTGGCCCCATTCACGATAAAGCCTAACAACTCTCATCTTGAAGCTCGCTTCTATTGGCAATGGCACGGAGGCGGGCTTCCAATTCTTTCATTTTTGCCGACTGAGGATCCTGATCGTGCTCGGTCCTCTTCTCCTCTTCAGATGAAGATTCTATGTGATGAGCTTCTTGATCAGAAGCTTCATTCACTTTTTCTTTTCGCTTTGAAGATCGACCCTCCTTCGCGGATGATTCACGAGGTATCAGCCGCATATCCAATTGAGCTCTATCCACAACAATTTGGGCCATCATATCTCGGGTTGATCGATGGACTCTTGTTATGATTGCGTGGTTTCTCGTAGGGCTTCCCTGCTATGCATCGCGATATTTTCTTACATCACCGATACTCTTCGAAGTCTCTTCCCGAGATCTTCAAGATTCTCCGTCGTAGATAGCCTCATGTTCCATGAAAGAACTAGAAAATTGGGAATTCGAATGGCCGAGTGCCCATCATCGTTTTAGCCCTTTAGCTAGCCTGTTGATGATTGATGAGGAACTCAATCTCTCTGGCGCAAGTCTTTGAGTTTTCAAAAGTTTAAAAGTCCCTCCTCATAGTCGCCACGGCTATTTATCGGGCTTTAAGCATGTAACCATCATGCTAAAATTGTGGAGACGGGTTAGTGGGTATAACCGATGCCCACCATTTAACCCACGGGTTATCGTGGGCTTTAGTGGCCTTCCGTGGTCGTTGGCTTTCTTTGTTATGGCGAGCCGAGCCGTTAAATGTGAGCGCTCTTCATTGGTAGGTGAACGGAAGCTACTCGAGTGAACCGGTTTGATAGCGAGCCCATTTGCGTGGCGAACCTGGTGGATGCATTTTGGTTGGATACTTGAGTTTAGCGTAGGTGAACCTCGTATGAAATGGTTGTTTTAAGCCACGACGTAATCTCGCTTGAATGTCGAGGTTCACCGCTGACGCCAACCTCGCTGAATGTCGAGGTTCACCGCTGACGCCAACCTCGCTGAATGTCGAGGTTCACCGCTGACGCCAACCTCGCTGAATGTCGAGGTTCACCGCTGACGCCAACCTCGCTGAATGTCGAGGTTCACCGCTGACGCCAACCTCGCTGAATGTCGAGGTTCACCGCTGACGCCAACCTCGCTGAATGTCGAGGTTCACCGCTGACGCCAACCTCGCTGAATGTCGAGGTTCACCGCTGACGCCAACCTCGCTGAATGGCGCAGGTTCATCGCCGTAGGCTAACCTCGCCTCAAGGGAGAGCTTGCTACTTGGGCTAACCTCGCCCGACAAGAGGGTTTCGCCGCTGGCGACCTCGCCTCAATGGAGAACTTCGCCAAACTTTGATATCAGAGGCGCAGCCTCGCCAAACTTAAGTGTTGTGGGTGAATCTCATCGTATGATCAAGTGAGCTTGCTGTGGTGAGCCTCGCTACGCATTGAACTCCTCGCCTCGTGCGAACCTCGTATTGCGGTCGAGCCTCGCCTTTTGAATGAGTCTTGTTTATATGGTCGATACAAGCCTGCCGTGAGCCTCGCCTTTGAAGCTTTAACAACTAGGGTGCTTGTGACCTCGCCAGAGGATTTTTTGACTGCCTACAAGTGGCAAGAAGGGTATGGACAGAGACTTCGTCGCCTTCAAAGAATCTTGATAGGAAGAGTCTCTCTAGATCCGGCCCATTTCTCAATACATCCCGTGGGCGCTTCATAAACCATTCAAAGGCAACCCCTTGAGGGTGCCAATGAACAAGCGAAGTTAGTATGGCGTCGTTTGATATCACATTCCCACCAGGACTTGAAATGATAGATATGTTGGTTCGGTGACCCATTGCCGCCAAAAGCTTGTAGTGTCGGGCCTCAATTTTGAGGATAAGGAGTTGCGCCCCATTCAGCCGATAAAGCCTAACAACTCCTCATCTTGAAGCTTCGCTTCTATTGGCAATGGCACGGAGGCGGCTTCCAATTCTTTCATTTTTGCCGACCGAGGATCCCGATCGTGTTCGGTCCTCTTCTCCTCTTGGATGAAGATTCTATGTGATGAGCTTCTTGATCGTAAGCTTCATTCACTTTTCTTTTCGCTTTGAAGATCGACCCCTCCTTCGTGATGATTACGGCCGAGGTATTGGGCCAGACATCTGAAATTGAGCTCTATCCACAACAATTTGGGCCATCATATCTCGAAGTTGATCGATGGACTCTTGTTGCGATTCGGGGGTTTCGTGGGGCTTCTGTTTGCGGCCATGTATTTTCTTACATCCTGACATACTCTTGAGTCTCTTCACGAGATCTTGATTATTCTCGATGTCGTGTGAGCGAGCTCTCATGTTCCATGAAAGAACTAGAAAATTGGGAATCTGCAATGGCTGAGTGCCCATCATCAGGTTTTAGCCCTTTAGCTAGCCTCTGATAATTGACAGGAGGTATGACTCCCTTTCATGTCCGAGTGTGTTGGTAAATCCCTTCAAATTTATCCGAGATTTCTCTAACACTTGGAGAACAATTGGTACTCGATTCATCCGAATTGGAGGCTGGTGACTTTTTGATTATCACATTTTAATTACATTTTTATACCCTTATTACCTATGTTATATGAATAACGATATTACTAATAATCATTTTTATCTTATTTTACAGTGCTAATAAAGAAATAATGAATAAAAGCCCAAATGACTCAAATTCTCGAATTTCTACCAATATTTGAAGCCCAAATCAAGACAAACCAAGGCCCAAGATACCAAATTGATCCAAGAGAAATTGTGAAGAAAAATCAAGAAAAGACAAATTAGGTTGGGAACCAATCGGTTGACCAACGGTTGGAACGGTTGGCTAACGGTTGGCTAACCGATCGCCAACCGATCGGTTTCCAAATGCATTCAATTAATGGTGGATTTCTCTTTTGGCTAGGTTTGATCCAATGGTTCACATCAACTCCGTTGGGCTATAAATAGGGTGAAGACTGAGTGTTTTGAGTGTGAAATATTTTGTAAAACTCCATTTGGAGAGGAGGGTCGCTTCTTCATTGAGAAGACCTTCCAAAATTGTAACTTTTGTTACACAATAAATGAAATGTTTCACCTTCAATTTCCTTTCTCTTCTTCTAATCCAAGGACCAAAAGGAGGATTAGATTAAGATCAGAGTTGTTGGTTTCTATTTTATTTCTTTTCATTTTCTTCTTTATTTTCTTGTTTGTAGAATAGATTTACTTTCATGCAATTTACTTTCTTGCAATTTACTTTCATGCAATTTAATTCCTTACAATTTACTTTCATGCAATGTATTTAATTCTTGTATTTACTTTCTAGAATAGATTTTTCTTTTCTTTAATTCACCTTGAGGCTAGAACCCTCTAGGGAATTACCCTTTTCTAAGTGTGGAGCCAATATTTGTGGGATCCTAGAGATTGTTTGAAACTAGCTAACAAATCCAACTCATTTTCATGAGATTGAGATAAGCTAAGTGGATCTACTCTAGATTCCTCATATCTTTAACTAACCCTCCATACTTTACATTCTTGATTTTGCATTTATCCTTGTTTTCCATTTGTTTGTTATTTTCCTTTATTCTTGATTTTGATTTTCCTTTACTCTCTCCTCTCTCTCAATCTTGCTTTCTTTTATTTTGCATTTATTTTCTCTCAATCTCATATTCCCTCCATGTGCATATAATCTCAAACTTAGTTTTGTTATTATGTGCATATAACCACCACCACACTCTCAACTTTATTTTCTCCTCTTTTGCACATAATCCACAATCCACTCTCTCTAACCTCTCCACATCCACTTTCACCATTTTCTCACTTTCATTTTATTTGAATAAACTCCTAATTGTCACGCGCATAATTTGAGAACCAAAACTTGAGCAAAACTCTTCCTACTTCCCGTTCCTCGTGGGATCGATAATCTTTTATACTATAACTTGATAAAGGTTGTATACTTGCAACTAAGGAGGTAATCATTTATTTCCCATCACTTTTCCCTGCTAACCATATTGACGGTAACTCCAGGGTATTCATCCTCTTAAGCGACGTTCATTGGTGGGTTGAATACCTATGAAATGGCTGTGCATGAGCAGCATTGGCATCTCGAGGGGACCGTAGAAATCAATCGTTCACATTGGCATGAATGAACGATTTATTGTATCGGTCTTTCTCTCGAAAGGAACTCTCTCCAATCTATTGCAGAGACTTGAGAAGAGTTGCTCACTACTCGTGAGGTTTGAACTGGAACCCCCAGTCTATGATTAGACGGGACTAGCTCTTGTTGAATCTAGATCTTGTTGAGATGTCTTGAGTTCGTAGACTTCTTAGGTGCACTTTTTAATCTAGTGGCAGTGATAGGGGTCTCAGCGGGTCGATGAGCAGGGGGTCGAGTAGCCCTAGCAGGGGTCGGGGGTGGGCGACCCGGCGGGGAGTTCAGGCGGCGCCTGAGAGCTCCATGGTATACATCAGGCTCTGTATTGGGTTTCCTCACTTGAGCCCAATACTGCCGTTTGAAGCTCATGTCGGTTGTCCTGAACTCGACTTGACACATCGCGCCAGAAACGCGAGGGTCGTGTTTAAAAGTGAGAACGCATACTTGAGGTCTGCGTTTTGTTTGAGAAACGCACCTCTGAGGTCTGCGTTTAGATTCTGAAACGCACTCCTGAGAGCTGTGTTTTATTTGAGAAACGCACCTCTGAGGTCTGCGTTTTGTTTGGAAAACGCACCTCTAAGGTCTGCGTTTGGATTCTAAAACGCACTCCTGAGAGCTGCGTTTTATTTGGGAAACGCACTCGAGGTCTGCGTTTTGTTTGAGAAACGCACTCGAGGTCTGCGTTTCGTTTGAGAAACGCGCCTCTGAGGTCTGCGTTTTGTTTCTGAAACGCACTCTTGAAAGCTGCGTTTCGTTTGAGAAACGCGCCTCTGAGGTCAGCGTTTGGCTTGGCTTACACAGAGCTCATGTTTGGACATATAATCACGAGGGTTGTGTTTGTCACCATCTGTACTGATCAGGTTAATCGTGGTGACAGGCCTCTTGTGACCCGTTGCCTTAGGTTTGGGCACGGGTGCGGGGCTTCTAACTCGATTGACGAGTTCGGTTGGAGCCAAGCCTTCTCCTTTAGAGAGGGGACTGTATGAACAGTTCAACCCCAGGGGAGACACTCCTTTGGCGAGTCAACCATGGATGGAGCTTTAGTCTTTTTGGAGACTTTACGGATCTTGCGCATAGCCTTGGGGCTAAGGGATCCGAAGGAGAGTGCCTCCTCGTACTTGGCTTGGTCAAACTCTACGATAAGAATTTTGACTGTTGTTCCTGCGAGCTTGACATTGGATTGCGCCACCACTTCTTCGTCGGTGAAGCTAGTCCCCAGCGGAGTCGCCATCTTTTGTTCGTGAGAA
This sequence comes from Asparagus setaceus, assembly GCA_012295165.1. Taxonomy (NCBI): domain Eukaryota; kingdom Viridiplantae; phylum Streptophyta; class Magnoliopsida; order Asparagales; family Asparagaceae; genus Asparagus; species Asparagus setaceus. The sequence goes on along the minus strand of CM022709.1, from coordinate 19,639,797 downwards.
AATTTAAGAAATGTAAGATCGGAGTTATTCTCTCTAACTGACTTAGAAAAAGAATGAATATAATCTCTCAAAGTAATCCCTCTCTAACTGACTTAGAAAAAAGAGAAATTACAAAATTCCTTGATCGGTTGCCCGATTTACAAAAGAAGAAAAGATCAATGGAGATCCTTCTTTTTGTTTAACTAGGGTTCTTCATGGTAACGATGGGAGCTTAAATCTTGTATCCCGTTGACTATCCGAACGTCTCGACTCGCGGAACCATGTTGAAAAAAACTTGCAAGGCAAGTTTGAAACTCTAATGAGTTTGAGAACTCCGTAAAAGAATTCACCAAGGCCAAAAAGAAGTCTCCTCTTAGACGAATCTCTAAATCTCTTCAAGCCGAATCCTCTCAAAAGAATCCTCTTTGACTGATCCAAAGAACCCCTTTTTATAGGTGATATAGGGGTGTAACCGCCCCCTTAAAACTCTCCTTGATGAGAGTTTAATGGGGTGTAACCACCCCCCTTAAATTTCTCCATGATGGGGGTGATTATCCCCTTAAATTATGGGCAACGGTTTAGAAACCGTTCAACTCGTGTTTGAACGAGTCAAACGCGGAGGTTGCGTTCTGAAGATGACCTCGGCGTCTTGACTTAAAGCGCAAAGGTGAGTTCTGCGTTTTAGCGCCTTAAAACGCAGAGGTGAGCTCTGTGTTTTGGTGAGTTGTGCGTCTTAGCGAAGCCGCGGCGCCTTGGCGAAGCCGCGGCGCCTTGGCGAAGCTCGCTTTGACCGACAACGCGAGGTGAGCTCGCGGAGGTGAGCTCTGTGTTTTAACTGAGAACGCTGTGGTGAGAACGCGGAGGTGAGCTCTATGTTTTGACTGAGAACGTGGAGGTGAGCTCGCGGAGGTGAGCTCTGTATTTTGACTGAGAACGTCGCGGTGAGAACGCGGAGGTGAGCTCTGCATTTTGACTGAGAACGCCGCGGTGAGAACGCGGAGGTGAGCTCTGCATTTTGACTGAGAACGCCGTGGTGAGAACGCGGAGGTGAGCTCTGCGTTTTGACTGACAACGCGGAGGTGAGCTCGCTCATTTTTGACGCCTCACCGGCACTCGCTGAAGCGAAGCCGTTCTTCAGCGGAGCTCGTTAGCCCTTTGGGCTTCGCAATGACTTCGCTAGGCGAGCTTGCCGCTTGGTTTGAGCGACCTTCGCTCGAGCGGGGCTTGTTGATTTGAATGACCCTCGCTTGAGTAAGGTCCGCCTTAGTTGGATGAGTTTCGCCAACTTAAGTATGTGGACGAAGTTCGCGATTGTTGTTGAACTTCGCTTCATCTTGTCAACACTTAGTTAATAAAGATGATTTTGGCTTGTGAGGGAGGTTCACCTCTGCTTTTGAGTGTGATGGCTGAACTTGATCTTCATCTACTAACTCATTTGTCTTCTTTATGTAGTTGCCTATTCCAGGGATCCTGTGGACCGTCACAATTATTTTGGGCATGATGGAACACATGACCCGAAAGTGGTGCATGTTTTTGATGGGAATGTCCCTTTGTTCCAGGAGTATAGAGCCAAGGGAGGATGGAAGCCATTCGCACGGGTAGTACTAGAGCTCTCCTGGAGATAATCACAGATGCTAAGTTCTCGATTCCTGATGAGGACGTGTCAGTGAAACCGCAATTCCTCTTTGGAGATGGTGTGCCTGGTGAAAACTCCCTCTTCGACTGGGGAGAGGAGTACTGGTATTATGCTCGGGGAGATCGTCAGTTTGCTATGTCAGTGATAGAAAGTCAAGTCTCTTTCATGTATCTGCAGCGTCTTGCCGTGCCTCGTTTCATGCACTACACTCTCACGAATAGGGAAGATAGCATTAAGATAGGTTCTCTGAAGCATGGAGGTGGCTTTCGTCATGAGGGACTTTACGGGATTAACGTCATTGGGTTACGCCCGTGCCAGAAGTGAGGACGCATACCAATGAGATCCCCGTGATTCCAAACACCTTCGGGAATGAGCTTGCCAAGAATGATGCTCAGTATCTAGAGGCAGACGCTAGGTTTCCCGGTTGGATCAAATCAGCGGATACCCAATGGTGGACTCGTTTGGTTGATTTTGTTCTCGAAACCTTTGCGGATAGGTTACATGAGATGGGGCTGTATGCTACAGTGCGGGCTTCCAAGTATGGTGCTGAGATTTTCGCGCCTATCTTATATGGCATCCTGGAGTTATATAACTCTGATAGTAATACCTTATTCACTCCTGCGGGGGAAATTGGAATAGCTCTTCATGAGATGTTCGAGGTGTCGCGTTTACCAATGGGAACTCGCCCATATGAGGAAATTTTCCCCACTAATGAGGAGTTGAGACCACCAAACCACGTTGCCCAGGTTACGAAAGTCTTCCGAGAGTTGGTGTGCCATTTCCTCATCTGTCAAAAGGTCACCGGGAATACTGGGCATGATTTCACTATGCCTCGCATTCCTTGGGTGGATTATTTATTTCCTCATCACAGTAAGAAGGATAAGGGTGTAAGTTCAATCCCTCCGGTTGATGCCAAGGATGTCAAGACCCGTATCTTTGAAGATGGCTCTATATTGCACACTGCCAACTCGGATGTGTGCGGGTTCCATGCTAGTGATAAGTTTAAAAGCTTTCATCATCAAGCGAGGGAACCGATATCTGAGCGGGCGTTACTTGCAGGTTTCTTTTCCATTTGGTTGAAGGGATGTGTCGTTCTTTCTCGACCAAAGGATCGCATCTCGATCAAAGTGCTACATCCTGCCGTGTTGCTAGCTTGTGGGTATGATTTAGCCCTTTTACCTATGATGGTGAGCTGTATTCATCATGGCCTAAGAGAGTTGGCCACTGAATATTTGAAGCAGGAAGAAAACTGTGTGAGAAATCAAGTGCCCAATCCTCGGGTGGAGCTGCCATATATGTACTTAGTGATATGGTTCACCCAGCATTGTCCTCAGTTGATGTCAGCTACTATGCCTGGTGGAGTGAACATTGCTTTGCTTCAGAGATTCGAACGCTCCAAGTGGTTGGTCAAATATCTTGTTGGGATTCGTAGAGTTCTTCAGCACAAGGACAATTATCGTCTCTATTGTTGCTTTCCTTCCATTGACGGAGTCAACCCCGGGGACGCATTTGAAGATGGCGTGAGCAGCGAAGGCTTCACTTATTTGCCTAGCGGGTGTTTCAACTGGTTGGTGAACATTCGGCCAGGTCACCTTGTCGCTAGATTGAACAGAGCGGAGTTTTATATCGAGCCGTACTTGCCGTGCCAATTTGCTCGCCAGTTTGGCTATGATCAGCTGTACGTTGGGAATCCAAATCCTAAATTGGTACGCTCAGGAAGTGTGGTTGACGGCGCTCGTGCTTGGTATCACTTTGCCGCTGGGGCCACTGGAGCTAAGTTTCAGCTTCCTCAGCATATGCCTAACTGTTACATGACGTTAGGGTTTTGCAAGTGGTATAGTAAGTATTTACACCCCACCCCAGATTTTAAACTAACAAATCTGGCTTGTTTTGGATTTCTCGGCGATACAGGGAGTCTTCTCAGAGGGGTAAGAGGACCCGAGTTCCTAGAATTCGTGACTATCTAGCAGAAGGAGGAATGCCAGATGATGAGCTGAACGTTCTAGCTGAACAAGCTGCTCCTCAAGTATAGACCAACAAGACACCCGTGCCTCCAAGGCAGGTTGGAATCAACATCTAAGACCGACCGAGTCCGTGGTTCGTCAAGAAGTGCCTGCTGGAGGACGAGGGAAGGGAAAGAGACCCTTATATGCTCCTCCTTCTCCGCCACCTTCGAAAAAGCAGCGTTTTACATCTTCTGGGCCTACAACTGGGTCGGGAGCCTCTCCTGCAGTTATAGAAGAGCCTCGGGTGGTCCCTATTCAAGAGCCTAGAGTTGACTCTTTAGGTAATTTCTTTCTTTATATGTTGGCTTTCTTTGAAGTATCTTTGACTGATGCGCTCCTCATTTGTAGAGAAAGAGCCTATTCTTCTGGATGATGATGAGAGACGAATGGGCTCTGGGCATGATGACACTGACGCCTACCTGACCAAACCTGATGATAAAGCTGATGTTGGTGGTTAGGCACCAGGTACTTTCTTTGGCTCTCTTTTTTTTATGTCGGATTTGTTTTAATAACTGACTTTTTTTGTCGTTTATGCTAGATGATGAATTGGACTTCGGGGTCATGAGCGAAGCAATGTCGGTGTCCTTCCTCGTAAGCGGTCATTTTGAATCCGTGACTGCCTTTGAAGATGCTTCTGATGCCTTACAGCCTATACCTACCGTTGAGGCACTTGAGACTCCTAGTTCGGTTCCAGCTTCGTCAACGTGGCGAAGGCTGATCATTCATGGATCATCTGAAGATGATGATGATCATCTAGTCTCTCCCATGCCTACAGAAGTTAGGGAGGAAGTGTCACCGAGTTCTGAATCCTGTCCAGGTGAAGGTTCGAGCGTGCCATGGTTGTGAGAACTACCGCCTCATCTACTATGACAATGATGTCTACCGTATCCCCTACTATATCAAAACTTTTGGTCACACTCACTCCATATTTGATATCGGGCAATGAACGGGTGCAAGCCTTGCCGTTTACTTCTCTTACCACCACCGATGCCATAGTGGTTTCCACTAGAGCGGGTCCTTCCAGTCACATAGAGGTTCCTCAATCTCCTGACCTTGTAGACTTGGTGGAAATGGAGGTAAAGATCCTGACGGAGAGTCTGATAAGCTTATTTAACCAGAATGTTGCACTCGCTTTGAAGTCTCGGAGGGAGCTATCGACCCGTACTCTGAAATTGCTAAGAGACCAGCTGGATGTCTTGGAGTCGGTCGCTGGTTCTGCTCGCACTGAGCCCTTTAATACGGAGATTGACAAAGCTAAATTGTACTGTCGAGAGTTACAAACTCTTCGTGTAGCTAATCTTGAGAGCATCGCGGAGCTTGAATTCCATCGCCTATTGGAAATTCACCATAAGGCCAGCGAATCCGCTCGAGCAGAGATGGAGCAGATCGGCGTGAAGGTTCAGAGTCTAAATGATAGCATTACTTCTACTGAAGGTTATCAGATGGAGCTCCAGAATGCTATTCAAGAGAAGGATGCAGTGATTGATGAGGCCACCGCGACCAATGCCGCAGCCCAGGCATGTCTAAAAGAAGCTCAACTTCAGAGGACAGAGCTTGAGTCTGACCAGGCTGATTTTAACAAGAAGTTGGACCTTCAAGTCGCCGAGCTTCAGGCTGAAACGAAGAGGCTTTCTACTATCAGGTTACAGGCTGCTCCTATAGATCCTCGAATCTTGAAGGAGAGGGCTCAGAAGGGCGCTCATGATGTCCGGGATTCTCAGATGGCTGAGTGTATTGCACGGATACATGCTTTTTACCCGCTTTCTATGTAGAAGCCTTTTGTAATCGTTTTAGCTCTTTTTAATGAATAAAAGAACTTTTTGTCTCCTCAAAGATAAATGTACGATAGAGGTGTAGTGTTAACGTGTCGTAGTGACATCTTTGCTCGGGATAAAGAAGGTTGGGGTCAAACTGACAGAGGTGTGATGTTAACTTAATAGTTTGACCGAACTGACATTGTTCAGAGGTGTAATGTTAACATAACAGTGTAGGGGTATTTGATAGAGGTGTAATGTTAACGTGTCAAACGAAGTGACCGACAGAGGTGTAATGTTAACCAGTCGAGTCAAAGGGTCCGAAGGACGACTACCGTTTGGAAGTGTAATGTTAACTTAACGGTAGGAAATCGATGGAAGTGTAATGTTAACTAATCAATTTTTTGATATGAGCGAATTGACAGAGGTGTAATGTTAACCGGTCAATTTTGCTAAGATAGGTCGACAGAGGTGTAATGTTAACCGGTCGACAAAGTGGTCTGACAGAGGTGTAATGTTCACCGATCAGATGAGAAATCATTCAGAGGTGTATTGTTAACATGACGATTTGATCAAACTGATACTGTTCAGAGGTGTATTGTTAACATGACAGTGATGGTGTATTCGGAGTCAAGCAGAGGTGTGGTGTTAACTTGATGACTCTTTTGGGGATTTTGATTGGATTTTGGATCAGGGAGATCAATATCTCTGATTCAGAGGTGGAAACTTAAACATAACTAGGATTACTGTGGGGAAGTAAGATTGGCCAGAATCAAGGATAATATTTCTTAAGAAACTTCCTGTTGATCGGCGCCATAAGCCTATTGCCATTTTAGTCAATTAGGCGATATGCTCCATTCGAGTAGACTGTCTCTACCAGGAATGGGCCTTCCTATTTGGGTTGGAATTTACCTTTAGTCTTATGCGTCATGACCATGGGTCGACGAACGGCTAAGACCAATTCGCCTTCTTTGAAGGATCGCTCTCTGACTCTCCTGCTAAAGGCTCTCGAAATCCGTGACTGGTAGATCTCGATTCTTTGCTGAGCTTGAAGTCTCAGCTCGTCTAGCGCTTCTAGTTCTTGGAGGCGCTTCTGGTGATGTTCTTCGGTTGTTATCTTCTCGGCGATGGCGATTCTCAATGACGGCACCTGAACTTTGAGGGGGATCACGGCTTTGCATCTGTAGATCAATGAAAATGACGTTGAGCCGGTGGGAGTGCGAACTGTTGTTCGATAAGCCCATAAACACTCTCCCAGTTTCTCGTCCCAATCTCATTTGTTGGAGGTGACGAACTTCTTTAGAAGTTTGATGATGGTTTTATTGAAAGCTTCAGCTAGACCATTAGCAGCCGGGTTGTACGGCGTAGAAGCCACATCTTGAATTCTTAACTTGTTACAGAATTTGAAGAACGGTCGACTGATGAATTGCGGACCGTTGTCGTGAATGATCCATCTAGGAATGCCGAATCGATATATCACATGATGTCTCAAGAATCTGATCACTTGAGATGTCTTGACTTCTCTGAGGGAACGGCTTCAGCCCATTTGGAGAAGTAATCAGTGATGGCCAAGTTGAATCGATGACCTTTGGCGGACGGTGGGCTGATCGGCCCAATGATGTCCATACCCCAAGCTTCAAACAGCCATGAGGCGGCGGTCGGATGCAATTCTTCCGGAGATTGATGTAGAAAATCAGCGTCGATTTGACATGCATGACATCATTTAGCATATGCTACCGCGTCTGTTATCATTGTCGGCCAGTAGTAACCTAGACGATGAAGTCGGTCTTGAAGTTTAGGACCTGGTTGATGAGCTCCACATGTACCGTCATGTGCCTCCTTTAATGCCTCTCGAGCTTCATTCGGTGATAAGCATCTGAGCAAAATGCCGTCGAAAGATCGCCGATACAGAGTCTGTGTGGCAGAATCGTAGAAAAAGTGCGGAGCTCTTCTTTGGATGGAGACTGTCTGCTTCGGATTGTCTGGTAAAATCCCATGTAAGACGTAGTCGATGATTGGGAACCGCCAATTATTGCTTTCTAAGTGAGTTGGCATAACACGAACTTCGTTAGCTTCAAGAATATGCTCCAGGGAGCATAATTGATGGCTAGCCACCGTGATGCACCTAGTGGACTTTGGTGCCAAAGCGAGCGTGGCCGCGAGGGATGCCAGAGCGTCTGCATGAGTGTTTTCGAGGCGAGCCACATAGCTAATATAGAAGCCTTCGAATGACTGAGCGAGCTTCACTGCTGCTTTATGATAAGGTACGAGGTCTTCATGGCGAACCTCATATTCCCCTTTGATTTGATTCACAATTAGCTTGGAGTCATCATGGGCTTCAAGATATTTGACGCCCATGTCTTGAGCGAGTTGTAGGATGATTACAAGGGCATTATACTCGGCTACATTGTTGGAACATGGCTCGGTTAATGAGTAGGCTCGAGGAAGAACATGTCCACGGGGTTCGATGAGCACTACCCCCACTCCTGCGATGATCCCACCTTTGTGGTTTCACCTTGATGCACCGTCAAAGTATAACTGCCATATCTGATGGTCTGAGACAGTGTTTGACTCAAAGATTTCGTCTGGGATGTCTTCATAGAGTTTAGAAGACTCTGGAATAGGGTGCTCCGCTAGAAAGTCAGTAATCGCTTGACCCTTGACTGCTTTCTTGGGTACGAATGTCATGTCGTACTGCGAGAGCAGTATTGCCCATTTTGCTAGCCTGGAATTTAGTCATCCGGGCTTAGTCATGAGAATCCTTAACGGATTGACTCTTGAAATGACATGGATGGTTTGGCCGGTGAGGTAGTACTGCATTTTCTGTATTGTGAAAACCAATGCTAAACATTCCTTCTCGACTTGGTTGTACCGGTGCTCGGCGCCAATCATAGTCCGGCTGAGGTAGTAAATGGCTTGTTCATGGCCATTATCATTCTTTTGAGCAAGAAGTGCTCCAAGGAAATGGTCCATTGCTCTTATATAGATCAGGAACGGTTTACCTGATACTGGTGAAGCTAGGACCGGTGGCTTTGTGAGATATTGATTGATCTCGTTGAAAGCTTCTTGACAGGTGTCATCCTAAATAAATGAAATGCCTTTCTTCATGAGTCTTTGAAACGGTTGACATTTTCCAGACAAGTTGGCGATAAACTTTCGGATGTAGGCTAGTCGTCCTTGTAGGCCTCTAAGTTATTTGAGATTTCTTGGAGGCGGCATCTCTTGGATGGCTTTTACTTTTTCGGGGTCGACGTGTATTCCCTTGGATGTGACAATAAACCCTAGGAATTCGCCTGATGATACCCCCAGAAAGGATTTGGTTAGATTCATCTTAAGCTGATGCTTCCGCATGATTTCGAACACTGTCCTCAAATCGTTGACGTGATCGTGCTTGTAACGACTTTTGATCGCGAGGTCGTCAACGTAGCATTCGACCGTCTTGCATAGATTCTCATGGAAGATCATGTTCTCTGCGCGTTGGTAAGTAGCACCGGCGTTCTTCAAACCGAAGGGCATCACCGTGTAGCAAAATACTCCCAAGGGTGTTCTGAAAGCCGTATGCTTTTGATCATCCGGATGCATCTTGATTTGATTGTACCGAGAGAATCCATCCATAAAATATATCCTCTCAAACCCACACGTATTGTCGACCATGAGGTCTGTGATAGGGAGAGGGAATTCGTTCTTTGGACATGCGAGGTTGAGATCTCGGAAATCGATGCAGATTCGGATCTTGCCACTCTTTTTCATCACCACCACAATGTTGGCTAGCCAATCGGGGTGTTGTTCTTCACGGATGAATCCGCACTCAATGAGTTTACGGATTTTCTTCTCAATTTGCTCCATCAACTCAGGACGAAAATGTCGTTGCTGTTGCTTGACTGGCTTGACGCTAGGGTCGATATCAAGGTGATACACAGCAACGTTGGGGTCTAGACCCGGCATGTCTTCATAACTCCAGGCGAAGACATCAATATATTCTTGAAGAAGAACTATGAGTTCTTTTTTTTCGGTGGATGATAGACTTTCGCTAATGAAGATGGGTTTGGGATTAGTTTTGCTGCCAATGTTGATTTGGACCACTTTGTCTTCGGTGGGTGGCTCTCTGGCTTCAAAACGCGATTCCCATTGCTTTTTAAGCTGTTGTGCACATACATCATCTTCAGGATCTTCGAACACTTCGGATTCATCGAGATCCATGGTTAAGTCGTATGAGACCATGTTGGTTGTGAATAGAGCTCCGAGGCTAATGTCGGAGTCCCAATTGGACGTACCTGAAGAGCTGCTTAGAAAGTCATCAGATGCTGGTCCAGCTTGTGAGGCTTCAGAAGAAATGTAACCGAGCCCATGCTTAGTTCGGTTGTAATAGTCAAAAACTTCGCCTTCTGGCATAAAAGGAATCAAAGGGACTCGTAGTCCTCTATTGAAATTCAACCCTTGCTTCGTAGTGAGGCTGTATCCCATCTTTACCATGATCTACTAGGACTGCTGGCTGTACCGGGAGAATTCCGGTGTTGCCTTAGCTTCTCCGTCGGAATTTGACAAGCAACGTTGTGTCTCAACTTTTCCGAAGATGATTGCATCTAGATCATTCCGTTTGGGTAGAACTAAGAAGGTGGCCTCTTTCGAGTTGTCAAGCTGCTTAAGGGCAGAGTATGACTCGTTTATCGGCATATGCAATGCTGGTTCAGAAGCCAATTTGGCCATCAGAGCTTCGACTCTTGAGTTCTCAGACTCAGAGTCTAAAGAGTAATCGTAAGCAAACTCTTCTTCATTAAAGATCCAATCGCCTTGATTTTTGGCGGATTGGTCGATACAGAGGTCCTCTAGGGTAATTACAAGTGGATCTATCTCTCAGATGAAATCATCAATGGGATCTAGCTCAACATCTGCTTCATTACCGTTATCTTCATCATTAGGAAGGACAACCTCGATTATGTGATTTTCATCATACAAGAGAGAGTCGGTGAAGTAATTCTCCACCCCTTAAAAGGATGCTTCTCAGCTTCGACTCTCTGTTGAACCCCCTATTCATCAATGTATTTGAAACACTGATGAAGTGTTGAAGGAACGAGCTTGTTTGAGTGAATCCAAGGTCGTCCGAGCAGAAGGTTGTAAGGTGTTTCGACATCGATGACATAGCAAGCCACTTCCGTCTTCAGATTTCCAATCTGACATTTAAGTCAGATCATTCCAAGGGATCGACTGCTGCTGGAGTTGAAGCCGAGTATGGTCGCAGAAGTCTTTGAGAGCTTATGAAGTGGAATTCCCAGAAAGCTCAAGAGTCTTCACGGGATTATGCTCAAGGCAGAGCCCGGGTCAATGTGAATCCTTTTGACCCTTGACGACCCTATGTACCCGGTATAGTAGAGGGGTTGGTTGTGATGATGATCCTTGATAAGCATGTCTTCCGAAGTGAAGGTAATATAAGGCGTCTGCTGTCGGAATTGATAGCATTGCTTAAGTCCTTCGTCTTGAGGAGGTTCGATCAAGTGGGTGAGGAAGGCCTCGCTGTTGTTCAGGGCTTCTTTCAGAGCCTCTTTCGTATCCTTTGACACATGTAAGAGTTCATACAAGGTAATACGGGCTGGAATGTTGGCAAGTTAAGCCATGATGTCGTATTTAAAGGGAGCCTTAGGGTTACTTGGAAGACGCTGTAAGACCTTATCAAACCGAGTCTCCTTTTGCTTGATCGGTTCAGGTTGCTTGGATGTTCCTGGCTGATTGTAATCCCTTAGGTAATCTTTGCCGGACCTCGTCCCTGTCAAGGCCACTTTTTCTCCCTCTGAGTCGGTGAGTGAAGTGACATGCATAGATTCTTCTCCGATAATTGCGGAGATGGTATTGCAAATTTTCCTCTTAGGTTTGGATTTTGGAAGGGTCCAGTCTTCATCTTGAAGGAGGTCAGGATGTACCCACATTATTTCCCCTCGCGCTGTGGTGAGAGGGACCAAGCCTTGGCTTTGATTTTTGGCGGATTGGTCGATACAGAGGTCCTCTAGGGTAATTACAAGTGGATCTATCTCTCGATGAAATCATCAATGGGATCTAGCTCAACATCCGCTTCATTACCGCTATCTTCATCATTAGGAAGGACAACCTCGATTATGTGATTTTCATCATACAAGAGAGAGTCGGTGAAGTAATTCTCCACCCCTTAAAAGGATGCTTCTACCGACTCTCTGTTGAACCCCTATTCATCAATGTATTTGAAACACCGATGAAGTGTTGAAGGAACGAGCTTGTTTGAGTGAATCCAAGGTCGCCCGAGCGTAAGGTTGTAAGGTGTTTCACATCGATGACATAGCAAGCCACTTCGTCTTGATTTCCAATCGACATTTAAGTCGATCATTCCAAGGGATCGACCGCTGCTGGAGTTGAAGCCGAGTATGGTCGCAGGTCTTTGAGAGCTTATGAAGTGGAATTCCCGAAAGCTCAAGAGTCTTCACGGATTATGCTCAAGGCGAGCCCGGTCAATGTGAATCCTTTTGACCCTTGACGACCCTATGTACCCGTATAGTAGAGGGGTTGGTTGTGATGATGATCCTTGATAAGCATGTCTTCCAAGTGAAGGTAATATAAGGCGCCTCGGCCGCCTGAATTGATAGCATTGCTTAAGTCCTTCGTCTTGAGGAGGTTCGATCAAGTGGGTGAGGAAGGCCTCGCTGTTGTTCAGGGCTTCTTTCAGAGCCTCTTTCGTATCCTTTGACACATGTAAGAGTTCATACAAGGTAATACGGGCTGGAATGTTGGCAAGTTAAGCCATGATGTCGTATTTAAAGGGAGCCTTAGGGTTACTTGGAAGACGCTGTAAGACCTTATCAAACCGAGTCTCCTTTTGCTTGATCGGTTCAGGTTGCTTGGATGTTCCTGGCTGATTGTAATCCCTTAGGTAATCTTTGCCGGACCTCGTCCCTGTCAAGGCCACTTTTTCTCCCTCTGAGTCGGTGAGTGAAGTGACATGCATAGATTCTTCTCCGATAATTGCGGAGATGGTATTGCAAATTTTCCTCTTAGGTTTGGATTTTGGAAGGGTCCAGTCTTCATCTTGAAGGAGGTCAGGATGTACCCACATTATTTCCCCTCGCGCTGTGGTGAGAGGGACCAAGCCTTGGCTTTGCTGATTTTGGCGGTTATAGTTTACCACCTCCATCCTTGCAGTAGGAATGGGAACAACACCATTTTGGGTTTGAATCTCTGGCATGGAACCGAACTGAAGTGTCACCATATTGGCAGTGACCTTCTTCTACTCAGGCTTGAGCTTGAGAATCCCCGATTCGATGAATGTCTGGATCTTATCCTTGAGGATGTAGTAGTTCTTCGTCGGATGTCCTAACATCCTGTGATAGAGACAGTAGTTGAGGTCGTTGGTCTTTCCGACTTCTTCGGGGCGTCGAGCTTCCGGGAGTTTCAAACTATTCCCTTTGTTCAGGACATGGAAGATGGTGACTGTGTGTTCATCTTTGAACGAGTAGTTTCGCTAAAAGTTCTTCCTTGGTTCCTTCTGTTGGCTGTTGTTGGAATTCTGGACTCCAACTGTGAAAGTCTCTTTGGCTTTCGGTTGTGATGTATGTCCCTGCTTGCCCTTGTTGCCCTTAAAGTTGGCGCGGGGCTCAAACTTGTTGAAATGTTCCGATGACTTTTCGGCTATCTCGGCTTGTTCCATCAGATCTTTCCAAGTATGGGCAGTGACGGCACCCATGTGAGCTTCAATTTTCGCCAGAAAGTTGTGTCGGCAAGTTTGAAGCAACAATGGTAGCGGCATATCTCGACATCGCAATGTCAAGTTACGGTACCACTCAATGTATTCTCTGACCATCTCACTCCCACTTTGTTTCTCAGAAAGGAATTTGGCCATAGTAACATCGGATTATTCCTCGTGGAATTGCGAGAGAAATTTGGATTCCAAATCTGCCCAAGATCTGATTGAACCTTCGGGCAAGTTCTGAAACTAATCAAAGGCTACCCCCTGAAGGGTACCTATAAAGAGGCATGCCTTAATGGCATCGTTACCCACTACGTTCCCAGTCTGTTGATGGAAGTAGTAGATATACTGGTTCGTAGATCCTTTGCCATCAAACGCATGTAGTGTAGGTGGCTTGAACTTCATAGGGTAGGGAACCATATCCCACTCAACGGGATAAGGTCGGATAATCCCCACTTTTTTTATCTCCATTCGCTGAGAAAGAACGTTGAGCTGCTTTTGGATGTCTTCCAAGGATTTTGCTTCCTTGCTTGGCTTTGCGATTGTCACCGCTTCTGACCTTCCTTGTTCGGAATCCGCGTCGCTTTGGTGTTCTTGATCTTCTTCAGGAGGATTTTCACCAATCGGCCTTTTCCCTTTCGAGGAACTTGCTTGGGGATTAGGATTTAACAAAAGTTGCTCGATCATCTTTTCTAGATGTTCGATCCGGTCATCTGCTTCTTTCTTCTGGATTGCCATCTGAGTTAGAATATCTTCTCGGTCTGTTGTATTTACTTCCCACCGTCGTTCTTGGCTTAAACTATGGGTTGGGTTTGATGCTATGGCTGAGTTGGCATCATTAGAGGTTGGTTGATCTGTTTGAGACGAAGATTGCAGCGTTTGTATGGAAGAGTAGTCAAAAGAAATTACTGCTCTTGCTCTTAGCCTGGTATTGCGATACACGCCCTCTGTTTCTAGAAGTATGGACTTGATGCCAGGAGAGTATACCGGATCCGGGGAGCTATCCGTATCTTCCTCATCGTCTTTAGAAGTGACGCTTGTCATGTTGACAGTAAAGACTTGAGTTTTGCTTCGTCGGGCACGTTGTCGTCGTTTAGTTCGAGCCCCTAAAGGCTCATAAACAGGACCGAGACGATTGAAGACTGATTCTTTACATTGGCAACCTTCTTGGACTGCTGAGACTATTTCTCTGAGGGTCGCACAATGCTGATATTGGCGAGCTCTCTTCAGAGTTATGAATTCTCGCAAATCAACATTAGTGTCAACTTCGCTGACTTTGGTTTTAGAATGCGAACGTCGCTTACGACGACGTTGGCCAGCGGGATCATTAGTGATGATTTTATTCCTCTAGAGGAATTTTGATGAGGAATTACCCCCATTTTTTGTTTCTAACGAGGAAGCATAGCGAGCATCGCGAGATGCTTTAAATCGGACTCCTAGAGGAGTTGATGACTGAAGCCCGAGATCAGATGTGTTAACATCTTGATTTTCGCTCAAGGCGAGAGTCAGATTTCCTTCACTTTTAGCGAGGTTCATTTGGCTTCCAGCTATACTCAAACTTCCTTCAGCGAAGGTGACCTTTCCACACGCGGGGGTCACTTTGGACCCAAGATTCGTTCAGCGATGAATTTTACGGCAACTGCGCACAATTACCGTCAAAGAGCTCATGGAGATAGACTCCTCGAACTTCGCTTGATCAAATTCAATGATCAGCATTCAGAAAAAGACCCGAGGGTCTTAGTATCGGTTTGCGACACAATCTTCTCGTCGGAGGAGAAGGAAGTCCCCAGCAGAGTCGCCATCCTGTTTCGGGTTCTTTTTGTATTGTAATTGACACAGATTACAATAAAAGAAATACAATTGAAACGAAGAAAAATTTATATTTGCTGGGGGTTCTTGTCTGCGTGCCGGTGGAGCATGAATCTTGTACTCTGTTGACGAACCGACTAAGACGATGGGTCCTTTGCTGATTGTGGATTGCTTAGAAGCTAGCGCAGTCTTCTCTTAGCAATGTCTCTCGAGGAGCTCACAAATGCGTGTGTGGTTTCTATATTTTTCTGAACTTCCGAGAATGGATGATCTCCTCTCCTTTTATAGGCTAAAAGAGAGAGTTAATGGCCCCTTTAATTGTGGATTAAGTGGCCATTAAAGCAGGAGATAATGGGGGAGCGGTTATCCCCTGAAAATAGCTATAAAACGGCCGTTGGGCGGACTTCGTGGTTTCGGTGAAGTTCGCTAAAGGCTGTGTGCTGGGGTCGCCACAAGCGTGTGCGAAGGTCGCTTCAAACATGGGTGCGCTTCCTTTGGGGACGATTGACTCGATCCATTTGATCGTGGACTTGCTGGTGGGCTTCGTTGGTGGGCTTCGCTACTGGGCTCGAACTTAACACGAGTTCAAATTTTATGGCTGGCTCTACAGTGACGCTCACGATGTCCTCTATGAGCTTCATTTTAGGCCCATTCGAAATGTTTAGCCCATGGGCGTTCACTTCTTGAGTTAAATATATTATAACCATCTATATATATATATATATATATATATATATATATATATATATATATATATATATATATATATATATATATATATATATATATATATATATATATATATATATATATATATATATATATATATCCTGTCAATCTATCTCCTAAGAAAAGGCAAATCAAATCCCTATAATTGAGCACATTCTAATATAGATAATTGACATGGAAACAAATAAACAAGAACATGGAAGGAAATAATCAATAATTCCTCCAATAAAGGTGGAAGAGAAATTGAGAAGGAGAATTGAAGACCGTGAGGAATAATGTCAAGCCAAATATTAGAGGAGAGTATGAAGTATACTTTTGTAGTTACTAGTATGTCATACGTGTGTTGCACGTGATGCATGATACGCTTATAGATTAACATATATTATTAAATTAGTTTTAATATTAAACTTATAATTTAAACAATAAGTTTTAGGATTATCTCAAAACATCAAAGCTTTAGGGTCCATTCTAATATAGTATCAACATAAGTTTCCTATAAAGAAAATGACTACCAAAGAGATTGAATATCCTTATGGTCCAAACTCAGCTTTTACATAGTGGTTTGCTTTAGATTATAAATTTAAGGATATTTTAATGTTATCTAATTTCTTATATTGCTAAATTGAGTAAACATCATTTTCATTTAACCCTCAATATCTTGTAATTAAACTTTCGTATTGACTCTTCATCTCTTCAAATAATTTGATTATCCATCCTCCTATATTTTTCTAGAAGTTACTCTTTAGTGCTCATTTTCTCCTTTCATGGGAGTCCAAATCAAAATAGTTAGCTACTACATTAGCACACTTGTACATAATTTGTACAACATTTTGACACAGTTCTATGGTATAACTACAAGCAAGTTCTCTATTCTTCTAAACAAAGAACATGAAGAAATTATTGGTCAAATATTTTTCATATTTAACTTAGTCAAGACGAAATTTGTGTCTTTCTACATGCATAAAGAGTCCTTTGCATAATATAATCTTGGTTAGTTGTTCTAAAACATTATCCTTCATCATATTATTGCATACACCTAACTATATTTTTGGGCTGAATAGTAATTATGTAAAACGAAATTAAGAATAAGTGCTTAACCCAAAATACAATTTCATGGGAACCCAAAAGTCCTCACAAGATAAGTAACATGATAATTAGTGCTTAACCAAAATATAATTTCAAGGGAACCTAATAGTCATTAGAACCACACAAACTTTAATACTTATAGTTATTGGGGATTATTAAAATTGAGAGGGTATAAAAGGAAATTAAAAGTTTTAACATAGCAATCCTCTTTTATAGTAGTACTAGTAAAGTGCACGTGCATTGCACGTGGGCATACTTGTTTAATATTAAAAATTTTAAATGTGGACCGTAAAATGATGAGGTGAATCGATAGAGAACTCTTGATTCATGTACTTAAGTTGGTTTAGATTTTACCAGTATTCATGAAACGTAAATAAAGGACGTAATAAGAGATTTGTGTGCTAGGACTCTTAGATAATTAGATTGGCCAACAGCTGGAAGGACCTGAATGTGTAGGGTAATGAGATAAAATAAGGAATCAATTCATACCATGTTTCAAATTTAATTACCTTATCAAAGTCTATGTTAATCATCAGCATTTGAAGCTGAAACAAAACATACAAACATAGAGGGTCGAATTTACTAAATAGCTAATATCCGACATAGATTAATAGGGTGAAAAAAATTATAATCCTATGCATGAACAAACTTATTCTGTAAACACAATAACAACATTAAAAGATGCTTTAATATTAGAGATGGGAGACACATCTTTGCTCAATTTACACTATGGTTCAAGCTATTTAAGGAAATGCCAATTAATAAGAGCTTTCCCAAATAAATTTCTTCAACTTAAAGCTAAAATTGACATGTTTGGATGATGAAGATATATCATGCGATTAGGGACTTGTCACTTGTTGAAGTTCCGTGATAATTACAAGAGAAACTGATTATGTCGTTCATGTGCCTTTCATCGAAATCTATTCCATCTTTAATGCCATCCCAAGCACTTCATTTCTCAGAAATAGAAGTCGGATGGTTGGAAGGAGAGGAATAGAGAGAAATAAATGAAAAATAAATGTCACATAAAACTAAGTTATTAGGTAAAAGCCAAAGCTTAAGAAGATATCACTTTAGCAAGCAAGGTTTATTTATAATAAAAATATAATATTTATTTTGGATGCATGTAAACATGATGCTTGTTGTAGTATTTATTTAACTATTTTGTCCGAAATCACGGTAATAAAGTTTATTTGTATTTCTCATTGTAACATCAAAAGGGCAATACAATTAGCCTAATGCATTCCTAACTGTGCCCCTACTTCATGATATTAGCATCATAGATTTCTTTGGTACAATGTGTCTTCAAATTACACCGTGAAATGCGTTTAGGGGGTTGAATTTTAAAAGTATTTAATATAATGAGATTTTAAGATACATTTGTTCGTTTTAGTCTTTTTATAGTACATTTTGAAATTCGCGTGATCCCAATGTCTCCAAAAAGAAAACTAATCCCCAAATTGCTTGTAGCAATTTAAATCGTACCAAATTGACTCATTTCTACAATAATCAAGTTTCAAAATACATTTTTAAAATTCTAATTGAATTATAGAGGAACATACCACATAACACGTGTTTGAGCAAATTTGGTTCTCAAAAGAAGTCGACATCTTGTGCTCTGCTAAATTTCCCATTCTAATCTAAGTGGAGTTCTAGTTGAGCTCTTATTTTGTAATTGTATGAATTTGGCTTAGTAGGTATTATGGTGAGTGGAAGAAAATGTATGAGCTAATTTATACTCAAGAGACGAAAGAGAAGTTATATAAAAATAAAATGGGTTGTTTGTTAGTTAAGTGGGTTCATAGTTTATACATTGATTCAAATTGAATTTTAAAAGTCTAGACTCTACATCTTATTATTATAATTATTTGATTAACTTTGTCTTATATTATTGTGTGACTGATTGGGAAGAAATTTATAGTTTTGAGCTGAAATTTTGGGCTCATTAGCAGGTGGTGGTCAAAAGACCCAAAGCAATGAAGAATGAGGTGCACCATTTTTCTAATTCTAGCTTAGTTGGTCTCTACAAAACTCTGTTCCTCCCATGGCTTAAACTTTGATGTCCCTCCAATACAGTCGTTTCAACTTCTTAGAGAGGAGAGTAGGTCGCAAAGCCCCCCGACATGCAATTAAGGTAGCCCGAAAAGTGAACATTGACACTCTAAAATTCTAAATATAGATATAAGCATTTGTATGTAGTATTAGATTCTAAACTATTAATAATAATTATATTCTTGATCAAATATTTTGGGGGAGAGTAGGAGGTGCATTTAATAAAGAGTTATGGATAATTATTTAATGATTAATTATAACAATGGTATAATTGTGAATTATCAAAATTTGAAAGGGCAAAATAGAAAATTAAAAGTTTTGACA
The DNA here is from genome assembly GCA_012295165.1 of Asparagus setaceus. Lineage (NCBI taxonomy): Eukaryota > Viridiplantae > Streptophyta > Magnoliopsida > Asparagales > Asparagaceae > Asparagus > Asparagus setaceus. The sequence continues at coordinate 19,620,717 of CM022709.1, read as the reverse complement.
TGGGTATTCTCTTTTATAAGTAGTATAGATAAGTTCTTGAAAATATAATATGATAGGTTCACTTCTAAGTGATTAGGTTTGTCTTGAGTGAAAATTAAGAAACTTCTGTCAGTAAAATGTTTTAAGGGAAAACAAATTGAAGAGTTGATTGGAGCTTGAGAAATTTTGTTGATGGTCAAAACTTACATGTAGATTTTCGATTATGTTTGAAAGATGAAATATTATTCCATCATGTTAATTGGAATGTAAAACTTTGAATGAGAAGAGATCTGGATAAAGTTAAAGTTTCAGTTGAGATGGCAGATTGTAACGTATTCACGTGAATTCCACTCAAAACCCCTCAACGTACATATATAAGACCTGTCTCAAAAATTAAACATTGCTCTAGAAAGAACCAGGTTAGTGAGTTGAAGCTTAGTAATGAAACCATTTTTTTGGAGGAGCAAAGTTAATTTGAACAGGGAAACATTTCGAAATAGGTTACTGAAAAAATTTTCCAGCGCGCAGAAATTTCTGCGCAGTTATGAGAAAACAGACATAACTTTCAGACTGTAGATTCGATTGATAAGCCGTTTGCGGCATCGTAAAGTTTATAGATAGACCTACATGACTATATAAAACTTTTTGGTGCTGTTTAGTGCCTGAACTAGTTGGCCAAACTGACCAAATAAAACTGTCAGCTCCTGTTTCAGTAAGCTAAAAAGTCAGTATAACTTTAAATACTCCAAAATTCCTAAAAGGTTATTCCACTTAAATTCTCCAAAATTTACACCATTTTTAACTTTGATACTACAAATTTTTGCCCATAAAAAAATACCAATGTTAAAAAAAAAAAAAAAAAAAAGAACTTACCTCCCACTACATCATTTTAGGGTATCAAAGTTAACTTTGGAATATCTTTTGGGCAAAAAAGAACTTTGGGTATCAAAGTTAAAATCAAAGTTAAAAATGATGCATAAATTGCTGTATTTAAGTGCACGTACCCATTCCTAAATCACATCTCATCACACTACTTTGAAAAAATGTTGCACAGCCGAAAATTAAAGGGTATATCAGTAACTTCAGAGTAAGCCAATACAAACAGGAACTCAGTCCCAAAAAGGATACAGTTGAAACTTTGATCATACAACAAATACAGTTTTCTGATCTTGCTCTTTACTTTTATCCTTCTCAGCATTTTTATTCTTTTGATCTGTCTTGTGCTCTGGTTGTTGATGTTTGGTGTAGTTGTATCTGCCACGGTGCATGGATTGGCATTAGCATACCTACAAAAGAAGATTATCATTATGCATTTCTAGTTAGCAGCTACTCGATGAAAGGAAAACAGAAAGTTCGAGAATATTTCTCTCACTGTTTTCTATATAGCATTCTAAAAAATTATGTAAAATATAATTCTTACTAAATCAACATTGTTGTTACACAAACATGAATCAACAGGAAACTTACAGGACAAAAGTACTTGCAAAAGTGAGGTACTACAAATGCTATTACTGCAAAGTACAGGGAATAATTTGTTTTATAATAAGGGTAAGATAACCCAAAAAGTGAAGGGGAAAAAAATGAGAGAAAGAAATGGAAAAAGAGGCAGAAACGAATAGCTTCAGGTAAATAGGCTGCATGTTTAATCAACTGTTTGCATATGTACCTACTGCTCAGTTTCTAAATCCACAAAAAACAAGTGATATCTAGAGCATACACAATAACTTAAGATAGATGATTGGGAGTTTAGTAATTGTGGGGAAGGAAATGAAAGGGAAGGGAAATATGACAGGGGAAGGGAAAGAAAGGAAAGGGAGAATATAGTATCATGTCTGGGAGTATAGTAAAGGGAATAGAGAGGAATCATTTCTTAGCCGTTGGATTCGTATCATGATGGTCCAAATTTTTTTCCCTTCCATTACACCCGAATTTGGAGGAAACCACATAATATAGAATGGAGGATAATCTAGGGGAATTTGTCTCCTTCCTTCGCCTCCATTCCCTTTAAAAAAATCTCTCAAACAAAGTGAACCGTTTCCCCTTCCTCCCCCTCTCCTTCATTCCCATCCAAACACAAAAATAACCATTGCAACTGAACAATCCCATGTAAGTAATTGTTGGGGAGGTTAATCAACTAGAACTCAAAAGTAGAACAGGTATAATTTGTAGGACAAAATTTTATAGCGTTAGTCGTATGGAACTAAAATTAGGATAAATTTTTGCGATGTTATTCAATTAGAACTCTTCTAGAACTTGAACTGAGATAATTTTTAAGATTATCCCACTAATTGTTCTACATCTATACAAAAACACGAGTCCTCCTCCCTAAAATTATCCCACTATTTTTTGTAGAATTAAATTGTTCCTCAAATTATCTCACTTACATCTCTCCTCATTTATTTTTTTGACGTTTTCTTTATTGTACACATCAATCTTCATGTTGATTTGGTGAAATTGCAAAATATAAGTGGTACTCATCTGAAACATGGTATAAATTTTAATATTTTTATGAAAGAAGATTTTAGTGTTGAGAGTGATATAGATATCGCTCTTACATAAATAGATGTATTCTTGAAGAAAAAATTTTGAATTAGAATTTTCACTCTGCTATCTAATTGCTTGTCGTCCACTCGTGGCTAGATCACTACAAGTGCCATACAATATTGCTGATAAAAGTGAAAATTCGATGAAAAATGACTAACTACAAATAACAGACACATTGGATAGTTATAGGAGCTTGAAGGGATATATGTATCAGAAGCCACGTTAGATGATGAACATATATCTATTAAGCGATATAGGTTTTGCTATTTGTATGACTAAAAATTATCTGCACCAATCAAGAGTGATATTGTAATATTTTATATTTCAAAATAATTGTGAGGCTAATTCATTTCATGCTATTATTGATTCATAGTCCACATTAATAAATAATAAATCATTACAATTGTGTCTATTATTATGATATTGTTATAGTCCAAGTAATAGCTACTCTTTGGAAGATTTATTAACATTGTATCAAGTTATTACTAACTATTAACAATAAATTTAAGAAATATATAAATTATGGGATCATTTATCATGAACATTCTTTTATTGTTCCAAATTATCCCATATCATTATACCAAATATCCCACTTTCACAAAATTAAACTCATTATTCCAATAAAATTATCCTACTTTCAAAAAATTTATTTCATCTCAGTAATTATCCCAGTTCCACTTGAAAAGATCCAATGGACTAACCCCCCCTAAAGGAGTTCACCCCTTGAAAATAAAAATAAAAATGGGGAAAATTATAGGAAATCCCCAGCAAGTTCGTAAAAGTGATATGGCATGTAGAAGTGACTGAAAATCCCTGTGAAGTTAAAACTGACGCTTCCACTCCCTAATTTGGCTTTCCATATAAAAACGGTCACATGTCAGTCCTATGACTTGTTTGAAGACCTCTAACTCTTGAGAGAAGAAAAAAGAATGTGTATTCTCTTCGAGGGTATTTTTCTCATCAAAACGGTCAGATAATCTTTATATGACCTTATTTGAGGGGACATGATTTTAAATGTCGGCCGACATGTCGGATCAGAGGCTAAAGCGACGCAGATATGGCCATTTCAAGTCGGATATCGTTTTCGAGGTTCATGTTGGACATGTCGGGGGATATTGCGGACATATTGGCCAATTTTCAGACTTGAAAAAGAGGTCTTTTTTTTTAGTTGATAAGTATTGGGGTCGGGGTTTAGTACTCAAAACCCAAACCCGATTAATTCTTTTTTTAGCCTTTTATTCCCATAGTAACCTGATAGCATATAATACAGATTAGGGCAAAGAAAAAAATATTGCTCACTTTTCCACCGCGATCTCCTCTCGGTCATCTTCATCTCTATAAATTGAAATTGCGAATTCATAAGAGCGTGATGTAAACAATAAGTTTGAACCGTAGCTTGAAATCAATCCAAGTCTAATACTTTATGTCAATTTTATGCAATGTACTTTACTTTATGTTAATTTTATGCAAGGCACTTCGAAAATTCTAGTTTGACAATGTGTATTTTGTTTATTTGTTGGCATAATATTCCACCGTTTCCCTTTAAGAAATGAAAAACAACTCGTGTCTTGATGATGAATACTCAACTCAAGTAGGATAAGCTATAACAAGACAAGTGCATTTCATCTTGGTGATCAAAATTGAGTAGAAATCCATCAGATATGGCAATCCAATATTTAGTACATATCCCCCGACATATCCCTGATTTTCGCTATCCGATATGAATTTCAGTTGTCTAACATAAACTCGACATCCGACATTTAAAACCTTGTGAGGGGGTGCAGGTGTTGATTTTAGAAATTCAAAAAGATGGGGTGAAAGTGTTGGTTTTATAACTTCAAGGGGGTTTTAGAACTGAGATAATTTTGAAAATTATCCCACTAATTGTTCTACATCTATACAAAAACACGAGTCCTCCCTAAAATTATCCCACTATTTTTTGTAGAATTAAATTGTTCCTCAAATTATCTCACTTCTATCTCACCTTTTTTTTTTGGTGTTTTCTTCATTGTACACATCAATCTTCATGTTGATTTGTATCAACGTGAAACTGCAAAATAGATCTGATACTCATTTAAAACATTAAGTATAAATTTTAATATTTTTATGAAAGAAGATTTTAGTGTTGATATATATATATATATATATATATATATATATATATATATATATATATATATATATATATATATATATATAACATAAATAGATGTATTCTTGAACAGAAAATTTTGAATTAGAAGTTTTACTCTGCTATATAATTCCTTGTGAGTCCACTCGTGGCTAGATCACTACAAGTACCATACAATATTGTTGATAAAAGTGAACATTCATGAAAAATGACTAACTACAAATAACAGACACATTGGACAGTTACAGAAGCTTATAGGGATATATGCATCACAAGCCATGTTAGATGATGAACATATATCTATTAAGCGATATAGGTTTTGCTATTTGTATGACTAAAAATTATCTGCACCGATCAAGAGTGATATTGTAATATTTTATATTTCAAAATAATTGTGAGACTAATACATTTCATGCTATTCTTGATTCATAGTCCACATTAATAAATAATAAATCATTACAATTGTGTCTATTATTATGATATTGTTATAGTCCAACTAATAGCTACTCTTTTGGAAGATTTATTGACATTATATCAAATTATTACTAACTATTAACAATAACTTTAAGAAATATGTAAATTATGGGATCACATATCATGAACATTCTTTTATTGTTCCAAATTATCCCATATCATTATACCAAATATCCCACTTTCACAAACTTACCCTCATTATTCCAATAAAATTATCCTACTTTCAAAAAATTTATTCCATCTCAGTAATTATCCCAGTTCCACTTGAAAAGATCCGATGGACTAACTCCCCCTAAAGGAGTTTACCCCGTGAGGATAAAAATAAAAATGGGTAAAATTACTGAAAATCCCCGAAAAGTTTGTAGAAGTGATATGGTTTGTAGAAGGGACTAAAAATCCCTGTGAAGTTAAAACTGACACTTCCACTCCCTGATTTGGCTTTCCATAACAAACGGTCACATGTCAGTCCTGTGACTTGCTTGAAGACAAAAGTGCTCCTAACTCTTGAGAGAAGAAAGAAGAATGTTTATTCTCTTCAAGGGTATCTTTGTCATCAAAACAGTTGGATGATCTTCATATGACCTTGTTTGAGGGGGTGAAGGTGTTGGTTTTAGAAATTCAAAAGCATGGGGTGAAAGTTGGTTTTATAACTTCAAGGGGATTTTTCCCGTCACCTCTACAAAGCTTAGGGAGATGTTTTTTAATTTTACCTAAAAAATGATGAAAAAAAAAGTATAACTAGAGGAGTTGTTCTTTAAATTTAGTTTATCAGGTTCCCCTGCTTGAATATTCAAAAAGCGCGTTATCCCAGAAACCATATGCTTACACTAGGGCTTCCAAATCCTCATTTGAAAATTTGGTGGAAATATATACAAGCGGAATTAGAAACAGTCACAAGAATACTATTTTGCGATCTCCGTATGGCGTATGCAAATAACAGGATCATCTAAATTATCCATCAGCTAGTACTGCAGTATTATGCTGATAGTTTGACGTGTATAACCACAGTTGGGAAAATTCAAACTGTTAATGGCATTAGAATCCACTATACGGAAAGATTGGTTGGTCAAATAAGCAAGTGCATGGACTATCAGTTTAGGTTTCATATGTCTGAGTTTAAAAGACAACCATCAAAGCATGAGTAGATGGATAAACTCCTAGATCCAATCAGTGGGAAGTGGGAATAGGTAGCCTAACAGCCAAGCGCACTTAGATATACAGATACTTAGCAAATCGGGGAAATTAAGGCAACATCCGCACAATCTAGATTCTGAACACGAGCCAGAAAATGAAGATACATTTGCCCCTTCTTGAGGCTGGTACTAGTCGACTTTAAAATGCTTACAAGACCAAATTATAATGCCACATTATCATTTCTCTAGGTGGAAGGAAATGGCAACTTCGTGAGACATATTATGATAGGTGGAACTATTAGGCTTGAAGGAAAGCATTATTGTTCCTGTCAGATGAGAACAGAAACACATAATTAAGAATTGCCAAGCAAGTGCAACCATTTGGGTACACGCAAGAATGAGATGTACATGCTAGACCGACTAAATAAGGGCACTCAGGTTTGAGTGAAAGATCCATATTGGACTTATATTGTTCCTGTCAGATGAGAACAGAAACACATAATTAAGAATTGCCAAGCAAGTGCAACCATTTGGGTACATGCAAGAATGAGATGTACATGCTAGACCGACTAAATAAGGGCACTCAGGTTTGAGTGAAAGATCCATATTGGACTTCACGAAGTGTAAGAATGTGAAAAGTATGGATTACCTAAAGGAGAGGGGGGAGGAGAATTTCTTGACTATGGAAAAGGAGAAGGGCTCTGAAGGTGAAGGAGTGTAATAGAAGGTGCAAATTGGGGTTCTCTAATGGGAGGTAGAATCTAAGTGCTGGTTGGCCCCTCTAATCGGTACTCTGAACTCAGTTTCTGATTCCTCACGTGGCATATATCAAGTACATGAAGTATGTTGCTATTATGTGATCTTTGTGTTGCCTTCAGTTACCTTCCTACCTCAACTATATGGACTTATGGTCAACTTTATTTGTTTGCTTGAGAGAAGCATGTTCATTATTAGTCAATCTCATCCTCAATGTCACATGTTATATCATATATGCAAAAAAGCTAAGTTGTCCTGAGAGAGAAATCTATTGGTCAAACTTTCTTTCATGTACTAGTTCTATTAAATAACCTATGATCCACTTCTAGTTGGCAAAATGATCACAGACACTGTACCCGTCAACTTTGAATCCCTTTCTGTCTAATCAAGATAGTTTATCTAATAAGTTATTCCTGATAATGGCATCAGAATACAATTATTGCTCACATCAGCAAAAGCAACAACAGAAACTACTAGGCTTCTATAGCAGTTTAGATAAGGAGTTCAGTATAAAAAAACTCATCCATGCAAGTGACTGAACAAAGCAGAATCAAAAAATTAACATACTATGCCAAACAAGAGATTACCTAGCAAGTAGCGTACAACCATGGATATAACAGACATACATCTTCACCTCAGAAGATTGGAGAAAAGAGTAGGATAAGTACATTGAGACCCTTTAAAGTTCAACTGCTTATTAGGAAACACCCTACAATTATTTTTTATTATAGAACCCCTATCACTAATTTTACTGTTAATTCTCTTTAAAATAGTACGTGCAAGTAACATGCATATTTATTCCCTCAACTACCCTTCCATAACCATCTTTTTGTTCCTAACAGAATATTCACTCCTCTTATTTGAATGTACAAAAATCTAGTGTGGAGCAGGTAACTCAGTCACGGGTTCTTCATTGTGTTTTCCTGTTTCAGTAATCACATAAATCAAAATATTAACTTTAGATACTTGAGGATCTTAAAGACGTATCATCTAGAGCTTCTACATATCCTCCGGGAAGTTGCAGTCTGCCTGTACTGCAATTATCTCTTTGTCAGTATCAATTTGTGATAAACTTATTTATAAGTTCCTATTTCTTGCAGCAGTAACGTTGATTACATAGTTTGTTTTCCTTTCGTGAGAACTTGAAAATGCCTGAATTGATTTTCTTACATGAAGGATGATAATATATCTTCTCTTTAACTTTGTTGGATATTTTCTTCCTGTCTAGTCCATACACTATTCAGGCTGATGATCATTATGCTTAGAACCAATTTTAATTGGTATTAGTTTCATTTGAACTATAGTTGACTATCATGATGAAACTGAATCTGGTGGGTCAACAATTTCACTATGTTAAGAATTTATCAGAATCAATTGATTTCATTAATCAACCAAGAGACATATAAACAAAGAAACTGTATCCAGTCTTTGACACATGGTTTGTGCTTCCAGAGATCTCTAACAGCTTGCTTCATTCTCACTCGTCTTGGATTGATGTGAAGGAAGGCAAGGAATTTCACAATAGTTTGAGGACAAAGAAGAGGGTTATGAAACGGCGTTTGAGGGAAATAAGTATGCACGTGACCTGCACATGCTCTTTTAAAGCCAACTTAACAATAAAACTAACGGTCAGGTGTCGCGTAATAAAACATATACAAGTTTCCTAATAATTGGTCAAAATTTTTAAGGGGTTTTATAATAAATGCCCAAAAGAACATAATGATTCTGAAGGGGCACAAATTAACTAGAAATAATCAGTTGAGATGTAATAATAACACGTCTCAGTTCTTTGCTTGCAAGTAGCCAAGTATTGACCATCTGGTGTGCTGCCATGAGTATTGTGCCAGCATCGACAATCATTATTTGGAAAAGGAGATATTATTTGAAAAATATTATATGATGTGACAAATGTCTAATATGAAATATTATTAGAGAAAGGGAATCAAGGAACTTGATTATTGGTGCTTAGAATTCGCACAGAACTTCAATTTGGAAAAGAACTCTTTGGAATGAGTATCATTTTCCTAAAGGGCAAAACTCTTAAGATTATATCTTACTTCTTAGTCAGAATAGTATAACATATAAATAGAATTAACAATTATAAGAAGCAGCTATTGTTATCAAATTATAGTTTATGCAGTTGGACATCACGATAAAGGATGATATTCCTCATTATCACGCTTGCATGCATTTTACACCAAAACAAACCCATGAATGAAGCACAAAGCTTCTCATATTACTATATCCCAGATCCTTCAAGCTAGGAGGAACCATTTGCCTCTTCCATAGCTATATTATGCAGTCAAATTTCTTGCATAATTATAATTTATAATTAACTAACAAATAAAAGACCTAGGACAAAAGAGCATCAACTGGTTAAGGTGCATCCTGAAACACAAATCAACTCCTCAAACTTGCAGTTCACCTAGTCTCTAACAGCTTCACTCAACCACCAAGACAAACTGCTGAATGGACTGTCAATAACCTAAATACAGCTAAATATAACCCAGATCCAGCCTTCAAATCTGACATGCTCAATGTTATAAAATGTGTGTGATATGTGTGCTTTCCAGCATATAGAGTTACCTGGAAATTGAATTTTATACACATATATACTGATGTATATGAGAAAATGAGAGGTTGTAAGGAATATAAGGTTTCTTTCAATGGCCAATTTAAATCTCTAATGTTCCCACTTCTTGCACCGGCATGTCATCAAAAACTCCATGGCCTTAAAGCATACTTGTGCAACAATAATGACGTTAAGATTATCTACTCATTCATCTAGTAGTTCCACCACTTACTCCATTTAGCAATTTCATTCAATATACATGTAGGGAATAGCGGGAATGAGCTGACTGCCTATTTTGTAAAATAGGCTGTCACTATGTGTCGAATGTGTATTTTTTTTTAACAGCTAGCAAAGCTATGAATTTGTGTGCCTTTTTTTGCATTCACCCCTTTCTGAGCGAAACTCAAAAACTGGTGAACCTCAAATAAAAAAAAAACACAATGATTTCTAAGCATAGATAACTTTCTACAACCTTATCATTTCATCTTTTCCCTTCTTTCTTTCTTTCTTGTCTTTTGACCTTATCTACCTTCATTTCATCAAGGAACCCCAAATCAATTTCTCTCCTTTCTTCGCTTGCTAAGTAGCCCAACAACATTAGCAATTTCTTCCCTGCTCCTCCAAAGTCCAACACTCCAGCCTTCGGTTCTCCTCCAAAAGCTTTTCGTATGATATTTTCACATCAACTAAGCTCAATAGATCATATTCCGAATTTATTTTAACATACAAGGACCATATAAGTAAGATAGCACTGTTACAAATCTCTATTATTGGAGAAAGTTGAACCAGTAAAATTTGATAAATCTTTTCATACAACCCACATAACTGTACCATCAATAATAGTTCATTAGCATTCACATGCTATTACAAAAAATAAATAAATAAACAAATTTTTTCTGCAAAACTTCAATACAGGAAATGGCAGTATGTCCCGAGATTTCTTAGCCTGTTAAAATTTAAAAGTAATAGTTAATCGAGCTCCCGCTGAAAATTTCTTAAATGGCTAGCTTACACCACAAGGCCTTCACTACTTTAACTCAAACTCTTGCTGAATCTATATCTAGATGATTATGATTGCCTTCATCTTGCTACACATTTTGGCCTAAGCCGAGCTAGTGCTAGATAATTGTCTCATTTTTAGTGTTCATAGGGTATATATATGAGGTAAAGAGGTAAGAGAAAACGTATGGTGAGAAGAAAAAGAAAGAAAGAAGGGGGAAGGGAAAAGAAACTTGCAGAAGAAGAAAGAACGTGGAAGACAAAGAAAGTGAAGAAAGAAATAATAATTGTTAGCAAGCTTTTTGTTACTTCGTATTTGGTCTTCATCGGGTTTTTTGTTTATCATTCATTGCCTTTTAGGTTGCACAAAAAAAACAAAGAGGGGTTATATGCAAAAAGAAGACACATTCCTTAGTTGGCTGCCAAACATATGCCACATCAGCAAAACCTATTTTACAAAATAGGTTGTCAGCCTATATCCATCATTCCCTATATACATATATATGTATGTATATATTATATACTAGGTTACTCGAACACGGCATTTTGGGTGCCATGTTTGTGTCCGCACGTGTCGAACATGAAATCTCCACGAACACGCCATGGACACGTGTGGTTCAAAGCAAAATCCGAATTCCCCATTACTTATACCCTAAACTAGTTTCCTTGGTAATATCGGGTTCAAAACCAATCAGTTTTTTGAACCCAAAAACTGACACCCATTACCTAAATATTTGAAAAATACACATTGTATTATCCCATTGGAATATAAGGTTTCTTTCAATGGCCAATTTAAATCTCTAATGTTCCCACTTCTTGCACCGGCATGTCATCAAAAACTCCATGGCCTTAAAGCATACTTGTGCAACAATAATGACGTTAAGATTGTCTACTCATTCATCTAGTAGTTCCACCACTTACTCCATTTAGCAATTTCATTCAATATACATGTAGGGAATAGCGGGAATGAGCTGACTGCCTATTTTGTAAAATAGGCTGTCACTATGTGTCGAATGTGTATTTTTTTTTAACAGCTAGCAAAGCTATGAATTTGTGTGCCTTTTTTTGCATTCACCCCTTTCTGAGCGAAACTCAAAAACTGGTGAACCTCAAATAAAAAAAAAACACAATGATTTCTAAGCATAGATAACTTTCTACAACCTTATCATTTCATCTTTTCCCTTCTTTCTTTCTTTCTTGTCTTTTGACCTTATCTACCTTCATTTCATCAAGGAACCCCAAATCAATTTCTCTCCTTTCTTCGCTTGCTAAGTAGCCCAACAACAATAGCAATTTCTTCCCTGCTCCTCCAAAGTCCAACACTCCAGCCTTCGGTTCTCCTCCAAAAGCTTTTCGTATGATATTTTCACATCAACTAAGCTCAATAGATCATATTCCGAATTTATTTTAACATACAAGGACCATATAAGTAAGATAGCATCATACAAATCTCTATTATTGGAGAAAGTTGAACCAAGAAATTTGATAAATCTTTTCATACAACCCACATAAGCTGTACCATCAATAATAGTTCATTAGCATTCACATGCTATTACAAAAAATAAATAAATAAACAAATTTTTTCTGCAAAACTTCAATACAGGAAATGGCAGTATGTCCCGAGATTTCTTAGCCTGTTAAAATTTAAAAGTAATAGTTAATCGAGCTCCGTGAAAATTTCTTAAATGGCTAGCTTACACCACAAGGCCTTCACTACTTTAACTCAAGCTCTTCTTTGAATCTATATCTAGATGATTATGATTGCCTTCATCTTGCTACACATTTTGGCCTAAGCCGAGCTAGTGCTAGATAATTGTCTCATTTTAGTGTTCATAGGGTATATATATGAGGTAAAGAGGTAAGAGAAAACGATGGTGAGAAGAAAAGAAAGAAAGAAGGGGAAGGGAAAAGAAACTTGCAGAAGAAGAAAGAACGTGGAAGACAAAGAAAGTGAAGAAAGAAATAATAATTGTTAGCAAGCTTTTTGTTACTTCGTATTTGGTCTTCATCGGGTTTTTTGTTTATCATTCATTGCCTTTTAGGTTGCACAAAAAAAACAAAGAGGGGTTATATGCAAAAAGAAGACACATTCCTTAGTTGGCTGCCAAACATATGCCACATCAGCAAAACCTATTTTACAAAATAGGTTGTCAGCCTATATCCATCATTCCCTATATACATATATATGTATGTATATATTATATACTAGGTTACTCGAACACGGCATTTTGGGTGCCATGTTTGTGTCCGCACGTGTCGAACATGAAATCTCCACGAACACGCCATGGACACGTGTGGTTCAAAGCAAAATCCGAATTCCCCATTACTTATACCCTAAACTAGTTTCCTTGGTAATATCGGGTTCAAAACCAATCAGTTTTTTGAACCCAAAAACTGACACCCATTACCTAAATATTTGAAAAATACCCATTGTATTATCCCATGCGATCAAAACCAAACTTTTATTGTTAATTATTCTTAGTTTTATTAAACTTGATTCTTAATTGTTATAGATAATAGAAAGAAATAAACAAATGTTATATGTATTTTAATTCAATATTTGACCTAATGTAAAGTTTATACACACACACGTATAGCCATGTCCCCGTATCCTACAATTTACAAATTTGTCGTGTCTGTGTCCGCACCCGTGTCCGTGCTACCTAGATTATATATATACACTTCATATATCTGCATATCTATATATGTTTTTTGTATATGTATAAGACTGGAGATCACTTGAATGGTTTTTAGTCCATATATATTGTGTATACATCAACATTTATACATAAATTTTTCTCTGTGGACCACTCTAGAAAGACTCCATTGATCTACTTTCCTTTCCGATCTCTTCCATGATCAACTCCCACATCTTATGTCAACTATCTTCCCAAATATGCAAGAAATCAACCTCTGATAGTACCATGCTAACTTCATATATTACTCTTGCAACATCCAACTTCAGTGTTATAGTCTCATATACGAAGTTTAACAATAATGAACCCTTTGCAGACGTAAACTTGTCCTCATGTTACTCAAAGTCCAAACAAGTAAAACCTTGGAACCTTTCCATCGTTTTGCAACCTATTAATGTCAACTTTACAATTGTGACATTTCGACCAGTTGCAGTTTTTTTTTTAAATTACAACTAACAAATACTGATGCAATTCTAGTAGAAAAAGGCTTCTGTTGCAGTTTTTCATTTCATTACGACTAATAAATACAGTTGCAACTCTAGTAGCAAAAAGCTCTTGTTGCAACCAACAAGTTATGTGGATTTGCGCATAAGTCAACGCTGTAACCTTATTTTAAAATGAAATTAGAGTTTAAGTTGCAACTCCAATTGCAAACAACCCCCAACAGAAGTCCAGAAAACCGATACCACAAAACAAACATCTAAAACGGCAACTGCAAACACAAAATGCAAAATTTTACAGCTGAATTATACAACTGCACGTGACCGCAGTTGAAGCAACAGCTGCATGCAACAGACACTGGCATTGCAATTATAGTTGCGGAAAACTGAACAAACATGTTAGCCTAGTCGTAACGCTCCTAGCCTCCTAGAAACAACAACGATTTTTCCGTAGAAAATTAAACTTATAAAAGACAATAGCAAGTACCCAACTTCTATTATAACAAAAATATCACCAAACATACCTGGATCTGCACTCACAATCAAGGCATGGCCCTCGGGTCCGTCCCATGCTGCCAAACATAAACCATCTCATCCCACCCGGCGCTCGCCATCAACCCCTCCACCAGCACACTCATATCCACCCCCACCACAAACTCCGTATGCTGATCATACCTCCCCATCAGCGCATCCTCCGCCCGGTAATCCCAAACGCAAACCGTCATATCGTAGCTACACGAGACCAACACATTCTCCAAGTGCGGCGAGAACTTCACCTTCCTCACGGCATACCCATGCCCCGCCAGCTGCGCCACCGGCGCCCTCGTCGCCCTCACGTCCCAGACCCTAATCAGCTTATCCACCGAAGCCGTCGCAAGGATGCACTCATCATACTTGTTCCAATCGCAGGACAAGATCTCGTGCTCGTGCGCGGGGATCACGATGTTGGACCCCGGGTCGCGCACGTCCCACACCCGGGCCGTGCAGTCGCCGGAGGCGGAGGCGAAGACGTCGGCGTGGCGCGGGCTCCAAGCGACGGAGTAGACGCAGTAGGCGTGCTCCTTGAAGGTCCGGACGCTGGTGGGGCGGTCGAGGGTCCAGAGCTTCAGGGAGTCGTCCCAGGAGGCGGAGAGGAAGGAGTCTCGGCGGACGGGGTTCCAGTCGACGGCGTGGCACTCGCGGGCGTGCTCGGAGAGGGATCGGATGGGGTTGGAGGTCGGGGGGAGGGAGAGGTCGTAGAGCTTGAGGGAGCCGTCGGCGACGGCGGCGACGGCGAGGGAGTCGTGGGACTCGGACCAGGCGCAGTCGTAGACGCCGTCGGCGGTGTCGAAGGAGAGGGGGTTGGCGATGGAGGAGGAGGGGGAGAGCTCGAGGACGTGGAGGCGGCCGTTGCCGAGGATGCCGAAGTTTTGGGAGGTGGCGACGAGGAGGCGGGACTCGTAGAAGGGGGAGAATTTCACGGCGTAGCCGTTGAAGGGGGTTTTGAAGACGGGCATTTGGGGGATTTTTGGGGAGGATTTGGGTTCTTTGCTGCTTATTGGGATGGGGGAGGGGGGTATCGTCACCGCAAGTCAGGATAAACCCCCTGGTTATTATTATGTATATAAAAAGAGTTGGCCGCCATATTTGATTTAGATATTATTTTGGGCTAATAATCCATATTTTTAAAAATAAAATAGTAACATGTTTTGATTTAAATTTTTATTGGATATTAAGTGGGACTATTGAGTCCATTACAATAAAAATAGTCAAGAGGTCTAGGACTAAATAACAAGGGGCAGAGATCCTCTACATCCTTGGTTGTAGAGAATTCCTACACGCAGTGAACCACATGAATGATATGTATTTTCTAAATAATATAAAAATACTTTTTATTGTGAGACCCACTGAGATGAACCAATAGTACTAGCTCACCTAATCAATTGTAGGCATTCTCTACAATCAAGGTTGTAGAGAATCTGGACCCAATAACAACGGAGAGTGGGTGTTATTATCGTCATGGAACTATTTTCCAGTCAGGATTAGATTTAAAATAACATCTTTACCCCCCTTAACTTTCTAAAAGTAATCAAGATTTTTCATTCCCAATCTTTTCCCTTGTCCACTAAGATTACATATTTGTCATCCCATTTGTGTATCCCTACTTCGATTGCATATACTCATTAATCATCCTCATTTGCATTAACCCCCATAAATCTAGATATTTGTTAATTCTTCCGATATTTGAAATGATCTTTTGCCAAGATGGAAGTATCTCAAAATCACAAAGCTACCCCTAAAGAAATCAAAAAATACAAAGAACCCCATAAGAATCTAAAAAATACAAGCAACCCCTTGAAAAGTCCAAAACTACAAAGAAATAATTAAAAATAAAAATTACAAATATCCCCTAATTTCAAACAACACTTGAAAACTAAAAATAACAAACAACCTTTTGAAAATTTTAAAATTATAATTAAACCCTAATAAATTTGAAATTTACAAATAACCCTAAATTTCAAAGTTACAAACAAATCGATAACTTTAAAAATAACAAACAACCTTTTGAAAATTTTAAAATTATAATTAAACCCTAATAAATTTGAAATTTACAAATAACCCTAAATTTCAAAGTTACAAACAAACTCCTGAAATACTTCGCTGATATATAGAGGGCATTATGGACACTTACTATTATGTTCTAATCTTATACCCCCTTATAATGATAAGTTCCCAAACATGACATAGATATTAGAGGTGTTAATAACAAATTGAACCAAACATACTATTAAAAAATTAACTCACTATAGTCTGTTGGACTATTATATCACAGGACTATAGCGAGTTAAATTAATCCCGGGATTAAAAAAAGTCTCTAATCCAAACGTGGCCTAACTAATAAAGGACTCGAGGATGTTGGCTTAATTGCACTTAAATGCGCTATAGCTTCCCCTAGTTTGCACTTATATACCCTCAATTGTTTTTGGCAGCAATTAATATACCCTAAAATTTTTAATTTGCACTTTAACAACCTCAATTATACAAACATGGGGTATTTACCCTTGCAAATTCTCATGTGACACTCATATGCTAATTTTAGAACATTCTAACTATTAGTATTTGTTAAACTTCTTGTTAAATCTATCAAAACCTATTTAAATTAGAATCACCAAAGATTTAAAATAGAACTACATTAATTTTAGCAATATACTTTAAAAAATTAAGGATTAAAAAGTTCTAAAATTAGCATGTGAGTCTTGCATGAGAATTTCCCCCAAAGGGGGAAGGAAGATTCTTGCATTTGCATAACTGAAGGTATTTAAGTGCAACTTTTAAAAACTTTAAGGTACGTAAGTGCTACCAAAAATAATGAGGGTATATACGTGTAAAGTAGGAGAAAGTACAAGGTATTTAAGTGTTGCCAAAACACTTGAGGATACATAACTGCAACTATATGAACTGTGATTCAGGTAGCGGCAGCAAATCTAGAGACCCGGCGCCACCAAACCAGCTCGAGATCACACCAACACTAAAGATTCTTCAACTTAACAATGCAGGCAACTGGAGGCAACATGCGCCTGCTCCGATACTCATCTAATTTCCTTAAAAGTGTTTCAAGTGTGGAGAATCTGGACATAGATTTAGTGATTATCATGCCCATGGACCAGTGGCGGATCCAGGATTTTCAGAAAGTGGTGTCACTATATAATTAATAATTAAAAAACTTACAATTGTCCCCGATGATGTTTCATATTTTGAAAAAAGTACATAACTGCATCATTAGTAATACTATCAAATACATCTTTCTCGATATATGTAAGTAAGCAATCATTGAGCCAATCGTCACTCATTTTATTTCGCAATCTGTTCTTTATTAGCTTCATTGCAGAAAACGCTCTTTCCACGGTTGCTGTAGCCACGGGTAGAATCAATGTCATCTTCAAAAGCAAATAAATCAAAGGATAGACATTATGGCTTTTAGTCTCCATCATTTTCTTTGAAAGATCACCTATTCCCTTCAGATTAGCAAACCTTGCATCTATATGCACATCAACAATATAATTGTCAAGTTGATTCTTAAGTGCCAAGATCTCAATATCGAAAAATTCACATGGATAGAATTCTGCCATTTTAAGCAACTTCTCCACATTAAAGAACTAAATGAATCATTAGGGCTCAAGCAAGCAATACAAAGAAGCAACTCGGTACTCACCTCATTGAAACGACCATTAAGCTCTTGAAGTTGCATATCTATCACCGAATAGAATATGTCAACTTGATAACGGTGTAGATTGGTGCCTTGTGAAGTTTTGCGTCGTCTTCCTTTAACATAGGCATCTCCCATATTTGGAATCAGTATCTCATGTTTGTTACAAAATACATGAACTTCATTCAAGAGAGCGTCCCATCCTTCATCTCTCATTTGTTGCAATCTTTGCTTTGCCACTTCAACAAGTACCATGGCATTTACAATGTCTTGATCTTTCCTTTGCAAAGCCAAATTCAACTCATTTGTGATCCCTCAATGTTTTGAACATTAAATGTAAGCAAAAAATAAAATCAAATGTCTCTAATAATTCCAAGAGACGATGTGCTTCACCTCTTTGATGTTGATATGTACCATGTTTTTCAACATCTTCAAGTACATAAACAATTGAAGAGAACATAGCCATCAAATTCAATACTGTCCCATAATGAGATCCCCAACGAGTATCAGCTGGCAACTTAAGAGTCATTTCTTGATTCAACCCTCGCCCACTTTCAAGTTCTTCATTTTGTAATGATTTAGCAATTTGCTCTGCTTGCTTCTCTTTAATTTTATCTCGACGTTTACAAGAATCTCCAACCACATTCAACAAACGAGCAAGCACGTCAAAGAAATCATGAATGTCAAAATGATTCTTTGCAACAGCTATGAGTGTTAGTTGCAATTGATGAGCAAAATAATGAACACAATATGCAGACTTACTCTCTTTCATGATCAAAGCCTTCAAACCATTAAACTCCCCTTGCATATTACTCGCCCCATCATAACCTTGTCCTCGTATTCTTGATAAACTTAATTCATGTTCTGGAAGTAAAGAATCAAGTGCGGTTTTAAGCGATACAGCTGAAGTATCCGTCACATGAACAATTCTAATAAATCGCTCCATGACAAATCCTCTTTCATCAACATAACGCAAAGCCACCGCCATTTGCTCTTTGCATGATACGTCAGCAGATTCATCCACTAAAATACCAAAGAAGTCATCACCTATTTCTGCAATTATGGCCTTGCAAGTTTCTTTTGCAGCAGCACATACAATATCTTTTTGAATAGAAGGAGCAACCATTTGATGATTTCCAGGAGCATTAGACAATATAGCACTACTCACTTTCTCATTGTGAGCGGCATAAAACTTCAAAAGTTTAAGAAAATTTCCCCTATTGCTTGATTCTTCATATTCATTATGACCACGAAATGATAACCCTTACCTTAGCAAGAATCTCACACAATCAATAGATGCCTCCAGATGAACTCTATACTCACTCTTGGCTTCCTTCGTTTGCCTATCAAAAGCAGATTGGATAGATTGAGGTTGCTTCATCAAATCTAGACATTTTTGAATAGCTACATTGTGTGCACTACCGCATTTTCCAACATGAGCTTCTAATCGGGCTTTCTTGTTCCAACCCTTAAATCCTCCATAAACAGAAGAATTTACTCCACATTGACTTGCAATTTCAGATTTAAATAAATAACAACACAAACAAAAAGTGGCTTCTTCTTTTACACTATACTCCAACCAATATGGAAATTCATGAAACCAATCCACATTGAACCGACGCATCTTTTCCCAAATTTAGTTTGTTGAAAATTATGAGTACGAGATTGATAAGGGCCTTTTTGAAGATACGCTCTTCTTACTATGTCACGGTCATTTGGATGATAGCTATCAATTGATGGTCGCTCTCCAGGATCAACCAGAAGAGTATTCAAGTCAACTCTTGTTGAGGACTTTACGACATCGATATTTGGATTAGAACCATCAATCCCGCTAGATAAATTTTCTTGAGGACTTTACGACATCGATATGTACAGATTGAGATGATGAAGGTCTAGACTCAGGGGTTGCTCTTTTAAAATAGCACCACATATCAAAACTGATAATAAGTAAATTAGATTATAATTAGAAATTTAGTTACCGCAAACATTAATAAATTAATTTGATGATTCTATTACAACAAAATAAAAATAAAAGAATTAAACTTCGTAATAAAACATAACCTAAAAATTACTTAAATTAATAACCCAAAAATTACTTAAATTAATATCAAGATTTGATACCTTGAGTGAAGCTCAAGAGAAAACCCTCGACTACAATCTCAAATTTGATTGTGAAGGTTGAGGTGCAAATCAAACCTATACCAAATCAAACATTATAAATTTTATAACTATCAAGAAAACCCTAGTTTCTACATATAGAATTACATTATATTAATACTTACTTTATAGGTTCACCGGAGATCTTTAAGCCCCACCTCTACGACTACGAATGGCCTGGAGGTCCGGAGGAGGCGGAGCCGCAGAGATGCAGAAAAACCGAGAAGAGTCAGATGAGTTTTTTTTCTTTTTACTACTGTGGAGATTTTTTTTAGTGGATCGGGTAGGAAGGAAACAAATGAGTTGGCTTAATGGGTAGCGGGTACAGGGTAGCGGGGCCCACTTAGTATGGGGTTTTCTAACTTGGCTGCGGGGGACACAAGCCTGGGCTTAGTGGGCTGGGGTATTTTGCTTGGGGATCCACACGGCCCACACCAAAAGAATATAGGGGGCCGGATCCTATGCTACCTACATCAAACTGGTGTCACGTGACACTAGTTTGATGTAGGTGGGTCCGCCCTTGCCATGGACGTCTTAATATGACGGTTTATGAGGATGAGGAGCCTAATGATGATGTGATTGTGGATGAAGAAGTAGCTTATACCACAGCGGATGACGACGTTAATGATGTTATTTAAACTTCTCACAGGTTGAAGATTCGTCGAATGTTGTTGCCCCTAAGAACCGAGAAGGATCGACAACAACATAATATGTTCTGCACTCAATGCACTATCTAACAGAGAAGATTTACAATGTGATCATTGATAGTGGGCCTAAATTATTACTATTGCATGTAAATCTCCTAAGGTACATCATGCACGGATAACGAAAACTAAAGGATAAATTTTAGAAAATCACTCTTATTACGTTTTGGCCCCTGTTTCACAATCCTTCTTAATCTCTGGGGTTCTCAGAAAACCCCCTTCAACTTTCAATATTTTTCACGAAATATCCTTAACAGTTGTAACTGCAATTTTCACAAGAGTAGGTAAAATTGCACAAAGAGGTAGTTTTATTGGGTAATGGTGCATCAACATCAACGCTCACATGAGTGGGTAAAATTACAACGGGAGATAATTTTTATCGGGTGAAAATTATGGTTCACGCATTTTGAGATTTTTTTGATAAACCTTGAAAGTTGAAGGGGGTTTTCTGAGAACTCCAAAATTAAAGGGGGTTGTGTGACATTTTAAAAGTATAGGGAAATCATTTGAGAAATGTCCCAAGTTAAAGAGGGTTTTGTGAAATTTTTCCAAAACAAAAATCCAATTGAAATTTTCAACTAATTAATATCCACAACGCAGAATTTAAGAAATTTTCTAATTAACCTGAACAATGTAGAATTTAAGAAATCAACAAATCATTTGGGATATATATGTTTTGATTATATACAACGGGGACCACCAACTACGGCGGCTAGAAAAAACATAATAAAATTATACTTAATAAAACAAAAGGACTACACAGTTAATTAACAGGATATACAATAATAGTCCTTTAACCAAGAAGATACCAAAATAAATCTGAATGGAAAAAGTAGAGTTCACTAATATTTTTGTTTGCTCTACTTGTAAACAAACCAAGCAAGCTCCCTATTACAGATGAGATGAAACTAAACTCAACGAAATCATCAAACTCATCAAAAAAAGGACGAACTCATCAAACTCCTATCACATGAAACATCTCAACCCTCAACTTAATTACTTCTTAAGTCTAAAAAGAAAAGTTAAAAAATACACAAAATGTAAATTACATGATACCGCATGCAGCCTGTGGATCCTCTTCAGAAAACATGCTATGATACCTATACCCGCCCTCATAAACCGGCTGACCGTAAGCCACCGTGTCTTGGCCTGATGGACCCACAGGAGGCCAATTGTATCCAGAGTACCCATTGTAAGCCGGTTCAGCAGGTTCAGAGACCGGTTCAGAGACCCTGGCTTCGTTTTCCTCGGGTTCGTCCGGTTCAGATGCCGGTTTAGAGTCCTCGGCCTTTTCCTCTTCTGGCTCGGCCGGTTTACTTTCCTCGGGAGGCTTCTCCTCCTCCTCCTCTTCGGTGCCTTTGATTTGGATGTCTTTGATGATGTTGCCGACGTTGGAGCAGAGCTTCTTCCATGCTTTGTCAGCGTCGAACGGGCCGGAGATTGTAACGGTGTTGGTTTGCTCGTCGTAGACGGTGGATTGGATATTGAATCGGTCTGGTTTAGAGAAATATACAGGTTAGTAGAGAGTTTATCCTCAGTAGGGGTTATTGCATGAGAACATATGAGTAATTGTACCGTGGAGCTTGGATATTGCTTTTCTGATCTTTTTGTTACAATGGCGGCATTCAAGATCAACCTCCATGACGATAGTGGGCATGATCTGCACATAAGATGGGTAATAAAAAAGTAAAATTAGTTATTAATTGTGTGAAGTATGACAATGGAACAGTTGAAAAATAAATAGAAGGATTATGATATTTAAAATAAAAAAAGATCAAGGAACATGCGTTAAATTGGAGTTTTGGTGATCTTCTTTGTAACGAGGGTGGCATTCAAAGTCATATATATATAGATGCATATGTCAATTACGGAAGGAGATTACTGCCTTCAATGACTAGGTTTTAATAGGATATTTCTATGAATATTAATGGCAATTTCAAAAGAGGAAATAAAGGGAAATTTTCATATATTTTCTTGGAGGGAAAGAAAATTTTATAGGAAACAATTAAGGGTACCCAACAATTAAAAATAAAATCAAAATTTCATTAGATTATTTAATCATAAAAGATTAGGAAATCATGGAAAGAATATGTTGAGCCGGTGTAAGAGTATGAAGGTGGAAAGAAACACATTTCTTTTCATTTTAATACAAGGTAAGAGGAAAAATTGGTTATGATTGACGATTTCCAATAATTCTGATTGAATACATGATCTTTTCACTTCTAGACGCTGAATTAATTTTATAGGAAACAATTAAGGGTACCCAACAATTAAAAATAAAATCAAAATTTCATTAGATTATTTAATCATAAAAGATTAGGAAATCATGGAAAGAATATGTTGAGCCGGTGTAAGAGTATGAAGGTGGAAAGAAACACATTTCTTTTCATTTTAATATAAGGTAAGAGGAAAAATTGGTTATGATTGACGATTTCCAATAATTCTGATTGAATACATGATCTTTTCACTTCTAGACGCTGAATTAATTTGGATTCACGACACGTTGAAAAAAATCCATGGAATCAATTAGAACACTAAATCATACCTGATAGATAAACTTAATTGATTATCTCTATTATTTATTAGTCTTGAATAAAAACAACTTAATTGATTATCTCTTTGAAAACATTGGTTTAATAGATAAACTTAATTGATTATCTCTTTGAAAACATTGGTATAATATGAACTTGATTTCAGAACTTCCAATAAATTGGTTTCTCTGTTCAAGCACACGTTGATTATTGCACAGAGAAATTGAACTAATGCACACCATAACTACTATTATAAGGAGCATTGGATGCTATCAATAATAAACTGCTTTATTAACTAAAAATTATCAGCAAGTGACGACTTCGATACTCTTAATTAACGATCTAAGCATATTTGTGTATAAGTATTTTGCCCGTGCTCGCACGGAGGAGTCTTGTGTGTAGAATAAATAATATACAGTAGGTAATGGGAACTGAACCCACATCATTAGCCTGGACTTTTTTTCATGTTTGAATTGTTTGGTCTCTGCGAGTTTCTTTTTTAGTCATATGCATGTGCTTCTAAATTGAATTGAACAGAATTTTTTTGAATTGCTGATTCTCCTTTTATATTTTTATATATACTCTATTTTTTATGGATATATATGAGCATACAAATAGCTTATATCAATGACTTATAGCATATAGATTATTAAAAATTAGATAATTGAGTGGAGCTTTCTTAAATGAACTTCAAAATAAGGGAGTGGATGACTTTTATTTCAAAATTTAAAATTGAATTAGATAATTTTACTATCATCCTCTTCTTTATAATATTCCTCACTATTCTAAGATAAAAAGAGAAAGAAGGGTTAGTCACTTGGAACTTAAAATTGAACCGATAATCAGAGGATAAATATTTAAGGTGTTAGTCACATAGAATTAGGAACTGGATATTTTTTGTAGTGTTAGTCAAGTAGAACTTTTCTAGAACTAGAACTATGATATTTTTTGGGTGTGTTAGTCAAGTAGAATTCTACTAGAATTAGAATTGGGATATTTTATCATAATTATCCCACTAATTATTCTACCTATATATATAGCCATCAGTTCCCCTCTCTCAAATTATCCTCCAGATTGATAGAGAATCAATTGGGAAAAAGCGAATCAAGGCCTTCGGAAGAACAACGCTTCTTTCTCGGTACGTTCACAGGTATTGTCGATCCCTCTCCTTTTTAAAAAAAAAACTTAAAAAACCGATCCTGCCTTTAATTATTAGATCTAAAAAAATCAATCCCTTATTTTAATTAGTACAGGGTATTCAAGTTTTCATGATTTGGGTTTATATGAAATTAGGGTTTGAAGATACTAGTACATGTTACCCTAGTTTTTGCTGATATTAGGGTTTATATGAAATTAGGGTTTGATGATATAAGTAGGGTTTATCAGGAATATGCAAGTTTTGTGATTTCGTATACATAAGGCGTTGTTTTCATATACGTACATAAGGCAGTGCTTTCATATTAGCCAATGTTTTCATCAGCCTCTGAATCATGTTTCTAGACAATCCATTTTGATTGGAAAAGGTGTACAACTAAAAAGGCTTAGATGGTGATGAAGTTTGCAAGCATGCAATGCATAGTGAACACCAGTTCTATAATAACCGTCAAATCATGGCAATTTGGGTTATTTTGCTCCAAATCCCGTCGTTTGTTTTGCTATTCAGCAGGAATGGCTGATGTCGCTAATAAGACCAAATAATTCATGAATCCGATTGGACTCTCCTATAGAGAAACTGAATGTGCTCGTATTTATTACATAGTAAGTTAAGTTTCTTGTCTCAGTTTCTTTGAGTAACCATTTTTATGTTATATGAAGTTAGGCATTATGAGTAATCATGATAATTAGTCACATTTCCCATTCTTTCTCTTCTTCGCATGTAAGCTAATATAGCTCATCCCAATTCTTTTTCGGTAGATTCTTAACACAATAAGTGCTCCTTGTGAGTTTTTTTCCCTTCCTTTATTTTCTTTTACCTGCAGGATGGGTTCATCTTTATTGTAAGAATATGTTTACATGTACTTTTGATTTGGAAATTATCTCGATTATTTCTAGTCATTGTACTCATAGAGATATTGTCTTTCCATTCAATTTTAATACTTCTTGTGCATTATTCCTTGTGGTTTCGTGGACCTGAATGAGTATGAATATTATTTGAGATCTTGATTAGTTTTGTTAATCTCAAAATAGAGCAAAATATATTGTGATATAGAATAACTTAAAACAAACTCACATATGTGAGTACTCCATGCTAATCTTACTTCATTAGCTATGTGTTTATTAACATGAGTAGTTAGCTTTGACTTCAGACTTTATCCAATTTGAGAAAAAAATATCTCCTTGTTGCTTTATCGAAAGTCATTTTTAGTTTATGTTGATAGAATGAGGCTAAAATTGGTTTTCCTCCTACTCTAAGTGCAAGTTTTAAAATTTATATAGGTGCCGCCAAAAATAGATGAGGGTATGTAAGTGCAAAGTAGGGAAAAGCGTAGTACATTTATATGCAATTAAACCTTTTAAATATTTTAGGTTAATTAGGAGTTAGTTTCAAAACCTTTATGAGATTAAGATGTGGTTTTAAATATTTTAGGATACTCAAGTGATGGACATTACACATCAGATTAATTTTCAATATGTATGTAAAGTAAATAATTTTATACTCAGATTACTAATGCACGTGTGTTTTCTTTTAATTATTAATATTATTAATATTATTATTATATATGTGTTTTTATATCGATGCATGTATATTTTAATCCAATTCCATATTTGAGATTTTAAAAGGTTGTTTTCGAATTTGTTATAGGATGGACATTGTAGGATCGCTGATCTATCACACTTAAACACTAGGGGGGGTGAATAGTGTTTATAAAAAATTTATGCAAAATAGATTATAAATTGCAAAATTAAATAACATCAAACACAGAAATTTAAACAATCACAAACACGAGATTTTATCTTGGTTTCACCACTCGGTGTACATCCAGTCCCCAAGCAAATCCCGCTTGAGAGTTTCCACTATGATTTTGAAACAACTTACAAAATTAAAAATCAAACCTGACCAATTTGCAAGTCCCTGCAAATTGCAACAATTTCAAACCTGAGATCACAAACTCTCACACCAGAGAGCCTCCTTTTTGAACAAGTAATACAATTCCTATAAGCCTTGAAGTGTTGGTGAAGTGCAATGGTGGCTTAGAAATCTTTTTGATCTCTTGAAAACTTTTCTGAAAATCGAGAATTTTGAACTCTTGTTTTACACAAAAAACTCAATCTTATGTATATGAAAAGTTGTTTTTTTAAAATTCTGAAGTTAACACCTATATATAGCCCTTTGAAAATTTGAATTTTAAACCATTAAAACGTTTTAAAATGGCTATTCAATGTTAGGTATTCAAATTTTGAAACTGCCAGAAAACAGTTTCTGTAGTCAACTATACATGAAATTAGTCGACTACTCTATGTTGAAACAGACTCTGTAAAAATAATTTTATTGCTTAGTAGTCGACTATAATGTATATTAGTCGACTACTCAATCGACAGAAAGTCTATAAAATTATTTTGAAGGTTAGTAGTCGACTACTTTATGTATTAGTCGACTACACTGTAAAATGACAGAAACTCAGTATTCTGTTAAAACTATGATTAGTCGACTACTCTGAAGATTAGTCGACTATACTGTAAAAACGTAAACTTATATTTTAACACACTAAGATGAATAGTCGACTATAATTGCTATTAGTCGACTACTAAAGACTTAAAATTATATAACTTATATATTTTAGACTTATTCTTTAACTTTAACTTCTATTGATTAACAAAGGGATTTCTTTTGTTAATTCACACACTAAGCATGTGTTAGTGTGTTCTAAAGATATATATGTGTGTGCATGTGAGTGATCAAGGCTTGTACAATTGAATCTAAGCAAAGAAAGAGAAATGTACATTACAAAGAATATCTTCTTTACTTCTTTTGCCTTGACTCATCCAACACTTCACTTGTACATATTTTTGATGTGAAGATGCATAAATATGTTAGTGCACAATAATATGAATAAATTATTATCATCAAAACACTATCTTGAGAGATTTGATATTCAACATTCTCCCCTTTTGATGATGACAATCAATTTATGCATATGTAAGTATATATGAAATAAGATAGTTATGAACAATATATATACTTACTCCCCACGCACATAAGCATTATCACAGTGTTTCTCCCCTTTGTCATCAACAAAAGCAATAACATAGCAAACCATAGTGCGATTACATAAGCAAACCTCACAGAGTTTTAAACCAACATAACATAGTTTTAAACGACAAAACAAATACCACATAGTTTTAAACATAAGTCTCAAACACACTAAAGGCAAGCAAATAGCATAAGAAAATCTATTCAGACGGTCCTGGTGGTGGCGGATATCCACGGAAATACGAGTCAAACTTTGTATTGAGATCTTCAAACATACGCATCATGAGTTGTTGGTTTTCACTGAACTCACGTTGGTTGTTCATGATTGCGATGTTCTGATCAAAAATTAAATTTTGACTAGTTTCCAAATTCAAGATACGAGCCAAAAGAGTGTTGTATTGTGCGTCCGAAAAACATGATGGCTCAGGTATGTATCTTGAAGATGGTCCGGCTTGAGTTGATGATTGTGGAATATCTTGAGTTGGTGGTGGTTCTTGGGTTGGAGGAAACTGTGGTTCATTGGGTTGATTTTCCGGTAGAACAAAGTTTGTGAGTTTCATCCTAGTTAGGGCATTGGTATCAAAGAATTCAACTGAGCGAACAACGGAGTTTTCAGACTCAACATCGACATTGTATTTTTTAAAAATTTGAGTCAAGAAAGCTCCAAAAGGAAGAAATCCTCTAGGCAAAACAATAAGATTATGATAGTACACCTCATTAATTGACTTTGATGTTAGCCATTAAAGCATATAAAGCTTTGGCTAAATCCAATAATATGAAATTGAAACTCCCGGTTTTTGGAAACAAATTATATGCAAGTATTCTTGCAATGAACCTAGGAATTGGACGTAATTTATTCGATTGATTCAAAGGAGGATTTTGACCGGGAAGAAAAATCTTGTTAGAAAGCACAATGTGATCATCCATTCTGACATCATCCAAACTAATTCCAGTGAATGGAATGTTTAGAAGTCGTCCTAGTTGCTTAACAGTCAACTCAATTTCAATTCCCTTAACTAGAGTGTGAAGTTTTTCAGTTCCTCGAAGGGTTTTCACAAGAGTAATGTTAGCATAAAAGAGTTGAACAAGTAAGGGATAACAAGGCCTACGATTGTCAGATGAAAACAATTCTAGAAGTCCATTATGTTCAAAAAATGATGATAGATTATGAGGTAGAAAATCATCAAATTTAACAAAGCGGGAAGAATTTCCAAAGATTGAAACTCTTTGAATTGATCTAAGAGATTAGGATTTTTAAATAGATGGAATAATCCTCTACAATGTTAGAGGGACCAGTTTTTGGGCGTTTTCCACTTCTAGACATGGTTAAAACAAGAATTTGAACAAACAAGATAAAGAAAAAAGAGTTACCAAAGTGAAAGAGTGAAACTGGGCTGATTAGTCGACTAATTCGGCGAGTAGTCGACTACTAATGAATGAAAAGCCGATTTTTAAGAGAAGTTGAAGACGATTTTGAGAAGAATTTTCGAACCAAGGATGCCTAACTTGAGGAAACCGGTGAAGTTTGGGAAGAAGAGGAATTTTACGGTTTTAGAGAGGATAGATAGTGGGTAGTTTTAATTTTTAGGGTAGTTAAAAAAATCAATGGCTAAGATCTAATCTTGTAGGAATGAATGGTAGAGAAAGAATTTGTGTAAGAAAGAAGTGTAAGGTTAGGATGTATAAGGAAAAAAAAAATGTATGGCCAAGATCTATTTAACTTAAGTTAAACGGGTAATGGGTTTTGGATTTGATATGTAAAAGATCCAATAAGAGAGATATGCTAAATATAAATATCCAGGTTTAGTAGTCGACTAGTTTGTAAATTAGTCGACTACTCTGTAATTCACAGAGATCTGTGTTTCTGTTTTAATGCAGATTAGTCGACTATAGTCAATATTAGTCGACTAGTCTTAAAAATACAGAATAGTGTATGTATAAAATCTGTGCATGTAGTCGACTATTGTGAGTATATATTAATATATTTTGATTTTGAATATTAATTTAAATCATTAATTGAACAAATACCTAATTCTCTTCTTAATTTAACATAAATATCTTCTTTTAAAGGTTTTGTTAAAATATCTGCTATTTGTTTATTAGTAGATATAAATTCTAATATAATATCTCCCTTAAGAACATGATCACGTAAGAAATGATGTCTAATATCAATATGTTTTGTACGTGAGTGTTGAATAGGATTTTTAGATAAATTAATTGCACTAGAATTGTCACACATTATAGAAGATGTGGAACAAACTATGCCATAATCAGATAGTGTTTGTTTCATCCATAAAATTTGTGCACATGCTAAACTAGCAGCAATGTATTCTGCTTCAGTTGTTGATAATGATACCGAATTTTACTTTTTACTAAACCATGATACAAGTGAATGTCCTAAAAAATGACATGTACCACTTGTACTTTTTCTATCAGATTTACATCCAGCAAAATCAGCATCACTATATGATAACAAATCAAATGTGCTATTCTTTGGATAAAATAAACCAAAATCTGAAGAACCTTTAAGATATCTAAAAATTCTTTTTACTGCTTTAAGATGTGACTCTTTAGGATTAGATTGAAATCTAGCACATAAGCAAACACTAAACATAATATCAGGTCTACTAGCTGTAATGTAAAGAAGTGATCCAATCATACCTCGATATAGCTTTTGATCAACATTCTTACCACTTTCATCTTTGTCAAGTGATGTTGTAGTACTCATTGGTGTTGGTTTGCTAGTTGTATTGTCCATCCCAAAATGTTTAAGTAGTTCTTTTGCATATTTATTTTGATTGATGAAAATTCCTTCCTTCAATTATTTGATTTGAAGTCCAAGAAAGAAGTTTAGTTCACCCATGTGACTCATTTCAAATTCTTCTGCATAGTCTTAGCAAACTCTTGACAAAGATCATTGTTAGTAAAACCAAATATTATATCATCTACATATATTTGTATTAATAATATATCTTTATTTATTTTCTTAATAAATAAAGTAGAATCAACTTTTCTAATTTCAAAACCGGATGTTAAAAGAAAAGATTTTAATCTATCATACCATGCGAGGTGCTTGTTTAAGACCATATAAAGCCTTTTAAGTTTATAAACATGATCGAAAATTTTTCATGTTCAAAACCGAGGAGGTTGTTCTACAAAAACTTCTTCTTTAATAAAACCATTTAAAAATACACTTTTAACATCCATTTGATAAAGATTGAAATTCATAAAACATACAAATGCAAGTAAAATTCTAATGGATTCTAAACGTGCAATAGGAGCATAAGTTTCATCATAATCAATTCCTTCTTCTTGATTATAACTTGTGCAACTAATCTAGCTTTATTTCTAACAACTTGTCTGATTCATCTAATTTATTCCTAAAAATCCATTTTGTTCCTATAATGGATTTATTTTGTGGTCTAGGTATAAGATCCCAAACATTATTTCTTATAAATTGATTTAATTCATCTTGCATAGCTTCTATCCAAAAATTATCAAGTAAAGCTTCTTTTACATTTTTAGGTTCTACTTCGAAACAAATGCAACATGAACTATTAAATTAAAATGAGATCAAGTAGATACTTTATCAGATATATTTCTAATAATCAAATCATGTGGATGATTTTAACTTCTACAAAATTCTTTGGTAATTCATTTTGTAAATTTTCATCTTTTGAAATATCTAACATAGGAGTATCATGAATAGTATCAATTAAATCATCATCATTACTTGAAATAGAAGGTGTTTTATAAAATTTTCATCAAAAGAAACATGCATAGATTCTTCAATGACTAAGGTTCTTTTATTATATATTCTATATGCTTTACTATGATTAGAATATCCTACAAAAATTCTTTCATCGATTTAGAATCAAATTTATCTAAATTATCTTTTGTATTTAATATAAAACACTTACAACCAAAAACTTTAAAATATGAAACTTTAGGAATTTTATTATAAAATAATTCATATGATGTTTTGTTTAAAATAGGTCTTAATAAAACTCTATTTAAAACATAGCATCTTTGTTGATCTGACTTACGCCCAAAAATATTTTGGTAAATTACTATCACATAACATTGTTCTAGCACATTCTTGTAATGTCCTATTCTTCTTTTCTACAACTCCATTTTGTGGAGCTGCTCTAGGAAAAGAAAAAGTATGTGAAATACCATTTTTATCACAAAAATTTGCAAAAGTTTATTTTCAAATTCTCCTCCATGATCACTACATTATAGTAACTATAGAAAGAGATTTTTATTTTGAATTCTTTTACAAAATATAGAAAACTCATTAAAAGCATCATTTTTATTTTTAAGAAATATTACCCATGTAAATCTTGAAAAATCATCAACAATTACAAATGCATATTTACTTTCATTTAAAGATGCTATCCTAGAAGGACCAAAGAGATCAATATGAAGTAATTCAAGTGGTTTACTAGTAGAAATAATATTTTTAGATTTAAAAGAAGATTTATGCATTTTACCTTGTTGACATGCATCACAAAAATTATCTTTATAAGAAAGCTTAGGTAAACCATTTACTAAATCATATTTAGAAATTTTAGAAATATGTTTAAAATTAACATGACCAAAACGTTTATGCCATAATATAGAATCATTTGAAGATGCAATAAGACAATGTTCATTTGAAATATTATTTAAAGATAAAACATATATATTATTCTTTCTATGACCTTTATATAAAATTGTAATCCAATCAATATCATAAATTAAGCATGATTCCTTTTCAAAAACAACTTTAAAACCTTTATCACAAAGTTAACTTATACTAAGCAGATTATATTTAAGACCATCAACTAATAAAACATTAATAATAATAGGTTTATTAGGATTACCAACTGCTCCAATACCTATCACTTTTCCTTTGTTATTATCTCCAAAGTGACAGTACCACCATCCTTGTTTTGAATAGATGATAGTAATTGAAGGTTTCAGTCATGTGTTTTGAACAACCGCTATCTAAAATCCACCTATCTTTCTTTGATACCGTAAAGATAAACATGTATAACTTTGGTACCCATTTTATATTGGGTCCATAAAATTAGTCTTTAGGAAACCAAACCCATGAAGAGTTTGATTTACTTATATAGTTAGTTGATAAACAAATATCTTTAATAAAAGTAGAAATATAAATCTTCTTCTTTAAAGAATTTAATTCTTTAGGCACCCAAATAGATGAACATTTTGATTTCTTTTTACATACAAAGTTATTTCTTACATTTTGTTCATGTAATATTGAAGATGATTTTACAAAAGTTATTTCTTAGAAAAATTTTTATCAACATGAAAACCTAAACCTTTAGTCTTTTGAGATTCTTTTTGATATGAAAGAATAGTTTTAAATTTTCTTTACCTTTATTAAATTTACTAACATTCATATATATATCATCATATTTTTCTTTAATTAAAGATATATCTTTATCTAAAAACTAATGCGATTTTTTAAATTATTGCATTTTGATTTTAAATACAAATTTTCATTAGTTAAAGCATAATTTTCTTTAAGAAAAGATTCATTTTCTCTTTTAATTTACTTTCTTGAGAATTATAGTTAGAAGAATTTAAATCATTAAGTTCATCATATAACCTTTTATTTTCACCTTTAAGAAAATTATGTGAAATTTTAATCTCAGAAAAGTTTCATATAATTCATTAAAAGCATCTAAAAGTTCATCATTATCATTTACCTCATCTTGTGCCATGAAACACATATGAGCACTTTCATTTTCTTCAATTTCTTCATCGATGAAGAGTCATCACTTTCATCTCAAGTGGCTACCATTGCCTTTCTTTTCTTGTTATTTTGAGTAGTGTTGAAATTGTTGAAATGATTTGACTTTTGCTTATTCTTCAATAAAGGACAATCTTTCTTCATATGACCTGCTTTGTTACACTTGAAACAAACAGGTGAGTTATTGAATTTGAAAATTTAGATTTAAACTTACTTTGTTTTATAAATTTTCAAATTTATGCAAACATGCTCATTTCTTCATCTTCATTATCCGAATCTTCCTTATCGAAGATATGTTGAATGCAAGAATTTTCTTGTTCTTTGTCTCATCTTCATTCTTTCTATCTTCGATTTGAACTTCATATGCCATTAGATTACCGATTAAGTTCTCCACTGATAAAGTTGATAAATCATTTGCCTCTTCTATTGCGGTAATCTTCTTTTCCCATTTTGAGTAAGTGAACGAAGTAACTTTCGCACCATTTCAACTTGTGTATATGTTTTACCCAATCCAATAAGAGAATTTGTGATATCGGTGAATCTTGTAAACATCTCTCCAATGGTTTCGTTTTCCTTCATTCTAAATAGTTCAAACACTGTACAAGAACGAAATTTTAGATTCTTTAACTTTATTAGTTCCTTCATGAGTTACCTCGAGTGTGTGCCAAATATCATATGCAGAAGTAGCCGTTGACACCCTGTTGAACTCATTTCTGTCAAGAGCACAAAACAAAGCATTCATTGCTTTTGAGTCCAAATTTGCATTATTCCTTTGAGCCATAGTCCATTCTGCAAATGGTGTTGATGGCTTCTCATACTTAGTTTCCACCACATTCCAAAGTTCATATCCCATTGATTGAAGATAGATTTTCATTCGCACTTTCAATAGTTGTAGTTGAAACCGTCAAACATTGGTGGACGATTGGTTGAATGGCCTTCCTTAAATTGTGAAGTTGAATCTTGTGTTGATGCCATGTTTAACCTCGCTCTGATACCAAATGTAGGATCGTTGATCTATCACACTTAAACACTAGAGGGGGGGTGAATAGTGTTTATAAAAATTTATGCAAAATAGATTATAAATTGCAAAATTAAATAACATCAAAACGTAAACTTATATTTTAACACACTAAGATGAATAGTCAACTATAATTGCTATTAGTCGACTACTGAATCGACGAAAGTCTATAAAATTATTTTGAAGGTTAGTAGTCGACTATACATGAAATTAGTCGACTACTCTATGTTGAAACAGACTCTGTAAAACAATTTTATTGCTTAGTAGTCGACTATACATGAAATTAGTCGACTACTCTATGTTGAAACAGACTCTGTAAAACAATTTTATTGCTTAGTAGTCGACTATACATGAAATTAGTCGACTACTCTATGTTGAAACAGACTCTGTAAAACAATTTTATTGCTTAGTAGTCGACTATACATGAAATTAGTCGACTACTCTATGTTGAAACAGACTCTGTAAAACAATTTTATTGCTTAGTAGTCGACTACTTTATGTATTAGTCGACTACTCTATGTTGAAACAGACTCTGTAAAACAATTTTATTGCTTAGTAGTCGACTATACATGAAATTAGTCGACTACTCTATGTTGAAACAGACTCTGTAAAACAATTTTATTGCTTAGTAGTCGACTATACATGAAATTAGTCGACTACTCTATGTTGAAACAGACTCTGTAAAACAATTTTATTGCTTAGTAGTCGACTATACATGAAATTAGTCGACTACTCTATGTTGAAACAGACTCTGTAAAACAATTTTATTGCTTAGTAGTCGACTATACATGAAATTAGTCGACTACTCTATGTTGAAACAGACTCTGTAAAACAATTTTATTGCTTAGTAGTCGACTATACATGAAATTAGTCGACTACTCTATGTTGAAACAGACTCTGTAAAACAATTTTATTGCTTAGTAGTCGACTATAATGTATATTAGTCGACTACTGAATCGACAGAAAGTCTATAAAATTATTTTGAAGGTTAGTAGTCGACTACTTTATGTATTAGTCGACTACACCGTAAAATGACGAAACTCGATTCTCGTTAAAACTATGATTAGTCGACTACTCAAGATTAGTCGACTGATCAGAAAAACGTAAACTTATATTTTAACACACTAAGATGAATAGTCAACTATAATTGCTATTAGTCGACTACTAAAGACTTAAAATTATATAACTTATATATTTTAGACTTATTCTTTAACTTTAACTTCTATTGATTAACAAAGGGATTTCTTTTGTTAATTCACACACTAAGCATGTGTTAGTGTGTTCTAAAGATATATATGTGTGTGCATGTGAGTGATCAAGGCTTGTACAATTGAATCTAAGCAAAGAAAGAGAAATGTGCATTACAAAGAATATCTTCTTTACTTCTTTTGCCTTGACTCATCCAACACTTCACTTGTACATATTTTTTGATGTGAAGATCTGCATAAATATGTTAGTGCACAATAATATGAATAAATTGTTATCATCAAAACACTATCTTGAGAGATTTGATATTCAACAGACATAAGATCACAGAGTCAGGATCAAGAAGAAATATCTCAAGGTCTAGGAAGTGAGGACAGAAAAGAGCAAGGATGGATTATATGACATGGACTGAAGTAGAGGCTAAGGAATTGCTTAGATTGTTGGTGGAGGAAGTTAAGAACGGGAATAAGCAAGCAAATGGCAGTTTCAAAAAGCATGTGATTCTGAGGAATGTGATACCCCCTCTAGTTGAAAAGTTTAGAAAAGAGTTTAGATATAATCATGTAATGAACAAGATAAAGCAATGGAAGAGAAAGATTGCACCTGTGGAGATCTTGATGAAGAATAACTCTGGTTTTGGTTGGGACCCTAGCACTCGAAATTTACTTGTCCCGACGAAGTGTGGAATGGCATTTTAGAGGTTGGTTTATGTCATGTTATTTTCATATATATTAACTTGAATATAATATTAATTATTTTCATATATCATGTTGTAGGCCCGTCCAAATACTCCAAATCTCAAGGATAAACTGTTTGAGGATTTTGAGGATATACAGATGGTATGTGGTGACCATGGCGCTTCTGGCAGAGGAGCTATAGGTTTAGGTCCTGATGGCTTGGATGAAGCACGCTCAGAGGAAGTGGATGAGGAGGGCATATTTGGTGCTGATGCTGAGATGGAATCTCCTGATGGAGGAGATGTTGCTGCAGATATGCAACCTGCTACCACCATTCCCACTGACAGTGTGCCATTATTTGGTTCTGAACCATCCACTTTGAATAATGGTAAACGAAGGCGTAGGTCAATTGGTACTGCAGCCACGTCCTCTGCATCATCACAGTTCTCAATGCAAGAGGTAGGAGAGGGAGTTGTCACTGTAGGTAAAGCTTTTCATGAGTTAGTTGATGAGTTGAGGAAGATAAGAAAGGGTCGGAATAAAGAATGTGTTGATGCTGTTATGTCTACTCCTGAATTGTCTAAGCCTCAAAAATGGAATATACTCAGTGACAATATCTCACAGGACATGAAGGATGCCTTTATTGATATGGATGCAAAAGAGCGCTATGAGTTTCTACATTTTAGGTTGACCGGTGAGATGGTGAGTAATGATAAGGATGTGACTCAAGCGAATTCTGATCCAAATGGTGCATATTATGATTCTGATTTCTTTGGAGATGTTTAGAGGCAGTAGTTTAGAAGTTTAGGATAGTGCTATGTTTTTTTTAGATTTGGAAAGCATTTTTAGGATTAGTGTTATTTCATTTTGTCAAAACTATTTTATTAAAGCATTTGAAAATTATTTATTTTTAGGATATTGCTATGTTTTTATTTATTTATTTATGTTTTGCTATTCTGTTATTCAATTTGTCAATTGCCTTAGTTTGGTGCATTGATGGATGAAGTTTCTCTGTGTATCATCCCAACAAATGATTCTTGTATGTTGTGTAGATGAGAATAGTGGAATATTATGTTTTTCTTTTATTTTTAATAGTTTGGTGATTAATGATTAGCATACAACGCCATATTTTTTTATTGATTGCTACCGATGTAGAGAGAACTAACTGTTGCCAATT
The DNA here is from genome assembly GCA_012295165.1 of Asparagus setaceus. Classification (NCBI taxonomy): domain Eukaryota; kingdom Viridiplantae; phylum Streptophyta; class Magnoliopsida; order Asparagales; family Asparagaceae; genus Asparagus; species Asparagus setaceus. Next base: position 19,583,384 of record CM022709.1, on the reverse strand, counting down.
TTTTACTAATTTTTCACTAATATATGTTAAAAGACAGTAGTCTTTTTGATAAAATAAACTATACACATTTAAAATATTATCAATCCCCTTGTGTGTAAATCATAGAGTGCTTTATTTATTTCTATGCACATATGTTTCATGTAAATTGATTCTATCTCATTGGTTATATTAATTAATAGGATGGAGGAAGATCAAAATTTGCCCATTTTATATTTTCATCATGAGGACTTCGACGATAATCTTTTGTTTCGCATAATCGGATTAGTTGCTGAGGCTACAGATCTGATCACAAAGGTATCGGGGCTTCTATCACAGGAGTTCATAGCAGATACGCTTAGTCTCCGACGTCCTTGACGTGGTATTACAGATCTTGGTCTCACATACTTACAATCCAAGATGGATAATCATCCACAAGATTTTCATAGAATTTACCGCATGTACCCAGATTGCTTCATGAAGTTATGCAATATCTTGAGAGAGCGGGGCCATATACAGGACACATACCACATTAGTGTTGAGGAGATGATTGCTATTTTTCTTCTTACGGTTAGTCAGAATCAACGATACTCTGTTGCAACTGATAGATTTGATCGTTCAAAATGGACTATCAGTGTATGTTTCAATAAAGCATTAAATGTAAAACCCCGATAATTTGAATATTTTGTGATATATATTGATAAATATATTTTATGGTGACAAATATCATTAAATGACATTTGAGTATGTCATCAAGTGCTTTGAGAACAAACAAGTTCACATTTGTGAGAGAAACGTGTCAAAACATGCACGAAACATGCACGAGTATAAATCTGGAAATAATGACCAGTTATGCGTTTATAGGTTTTACACACTTCTACAGTTATAATCTAGAAAACCTTAAAACACTAAAGTTGTAGGTCTCTTCAACAGCTTTCCAAAAAATCTTAGATCACCTCATTTGGAATTCGTATCAGAAAGTTATGGTCAAACTACCGAAGGGGGATACTTTCCTAGTCAAAACAGATTTCCTGGTTCTTATTTGGATTTCGGGTCTGACTGGGTTATTTCGGGTTTACCTGTATATAAATACATGTTTTCACGAATTTTCACATCTTTTATCAGAACTCTCAAACCCTAACAGCCACCAAACCCTTCTCTAAACCCTAGAACTTTCTTGTGAGAATTCAAGAGCCTTTGAAGCAAGATTTCACCTTGGATTGGCGCGCAGCTTAGGGATCTACCTCGCCTTTGCATCCTTCACTTGTTTTAACAAGATTTCAGGCGAGTTTCATCTCTGCTAACCCTACACCTAATTTTTCAGAGAATCATTTTAATGAAATTCTTTCACAAGGTTTTATTGAGCCTAAAAGAACTAGTTTTGAATATAGAAAAGAGATTCTTTTATATTATATGTGTAAAGATTTGATCTTTTGTGTTTAAAAAGATTTACAATGAGTTATAGAGATGTTTTATAATCTGAAAATAATTAAACAACCTTGTTTATCTGAGTTCTGATGATTTTACAACATATATATGTGCATATATGAGTGCAAGTGCACAAATCATGCTCGATGCATAAATCTGGAAATTTATGACTAGTGGAGAGATTCTGTCTTTTTCACACTGATATGTTGTGAATATGGAAAAACTTAAAAAATTAAAGTTGTAGATACCTTCAGCAGCTTTCCAGAAAATCTTTAATCATCTCATTCTGAGGTTGGATGCAAAAGTTATAGCTAAAATACCGAAGAGTTTGTTTCTAGTCAGATTGTTTTTTTCGGTTTGGGTTTCAGGTTTAGGGCTGTAGTTTTCGGGTTTGCTGTCATATATACACATGTTTAAACATGAAAAATACCTCTTTTCTCCTGTGTCCCAAACCCTAGTAGCCCTTTATCCCTTCTCTCAAAGCCTTGTTCTTTTCTTTGGCGATTTTGAGGGATTTCGTAGGATTTTTCAGCGAATTTATGCATGTGTATGTTTTGAGTCGTATGCTTTTGATTTGAGAAATTTCTTCAACCAACCTGAATTGTATTATGATGTCTAGAATCTATTAAACACCTGAGATGTTGTGGACATGAGATATTATTTGTACACCGAGCTATGTGCACGAACACATAAGTACATGTTTCTTAATAAAGTATACGTGACATCTGGGACACAGTTAGGCTAGTGAGCCATATATGTCGATCCATGAATAATGCGATGAGGCCGATGAGCATTATCGTCGATCCGCAAGGTAATGCGATGAGGCTAGTGAGCCGTCTATGTCGATCCATATGGTGATACGATGAGGCTGGTAAGCCGTATATGTCAATCCGCATGATGATGCGACGAGCCGTAGAATTTCTTGTAAAAAAAATAGCATGGTGGAATGTTAATAACTTAAGTTAAATAGACGATTCTATTAGTCCTTGCTCACTGTTGGGATATATTGTGAGAATATATATATATATATATATATATATATATATATATATATATATATATATATATATATATATATATATATATATATATATATATATATGTGTGTGTGTGTGTGTGTGTGTGTGTGTGTGTGTGTGTGTGTGTGTGTGTGTGTGTGTGTGTGTGGTCACAGCTTGTGTTATTGCTTCCATGTTAAATTACAGAGTGTTGGAGTGCGTTTAGATGCATAGCATACATAGTATATATGTGATATGATTTGTGGTGATGGTGAGCTAGGCGATATTCCCTTGTGATCTGTGCCAACTATCAGGGTAGTTCGAGATGTGACTTTGACTCTAAAGTTGAGGTTTGGAATAATTGTATTTTACTGTAATATTTTTCATTCGTAGGGTGGAATTGGTATATAGTGATTCACAATTCGAGACATGGTATATACATGAGGGTTTCCTTGTTTGGATTATTTCGCTCGACGTACTAACTCTTGTATTGTGGGTCTCTACATGTCAATTTTCCTTTAGTACTTTATGAATGATTTTGTATCTATATGTATTAACCATATTTTCTTATATTCTCCTAGCCCCTCCCACAGGCGGTGGAGATGATTCGCTATAGCTTGGCTCGTTGTTTCCCCTCTTTTCGGCGGTAGTGGTGTACGGAGAGTCGCAAGTTGATGGATAGCATCACAGACCTCTTTTAGTTATTTATATTAGTAGTTATTTTTCTGAGCTCCACAGTAGATGTTTATTTTAATTGTTTTAGACTCTAGAGATTTGTGATCCTATTGTGTAAAGGTGAGTGCCTTAGTGAACCTCTTATTGATTCTTGTCTTGAGGCAGATTCTATATATGCTATTTTATCTCGGTTGGGCTCTGTTGATGTTGATGATCTTTATACTACTTAGTAAATTCTCGATCTCATTGTTCTATTTTATTATTTATTTGCCTGTCTTGTACTTTCACCTGTTACTTGACTTCACTAGAGAGATATTACTATGATGGTAAAACATGTTGTTGCACGGTGTTGGTGCATGGCAGGTTTGACATTCTGGGTTTCACCTTGAATTGCGACCTTGTTGAAACTCAAGGCCACAGTTGGTATCAGAGCTCTAGTTCCAGGATCCTTAGGATCATTCCTGTGTCATATTGTGGAGCTAGGATAGATTTTTCTAGGAATCATGTATAGAGTCTGCTAAGAATTCCTAGAATGAGTGAGGACGATATATATGTATATTCAAAAAATTAGAAATTTTTTTTTCGTGACAACTACTTATGTTGATTTAAAATATTTGTGTGAATAGTATGTGTTATGAATACTTATTGTGATACGTTATGTATATATATATGCTCTCCTCTTGATATTATAAACGTCGGGACGAGGATGTGGTCGAGGTAAAACTCGTACTTGGATAGCTGGGCAAGCGGCCATTGCGGCCGAGAGCTCCATAGTATCTGATCGACTTCATGATGTCGTTTGCAACAAGATTTTGCAGCAATCGAGGAGCGAGTATCGTATCCGTTTTCACCAGCAGTACCACTTTTTGGAGTTCCACCACCAGTTGTGTCAGTCGCGTCAACTACAGAGAAAATATAATGGTCACACCATCACCACAACCAGCTATTTGAGCCGCAGAATAGGAGGTTTGGCTCTGTAAGAGTAAGAAAGACATCAGACACTAAGAGCACCATAGTTTCAGGGCGCACTGGATTCATGTGCAGCCTATAAATGGGAGAAATGCATGAAATTATCTTCACGTCAACCTAGCACCAAAGCGAAAGTTAGATGCATTTAGCGTAGAGGATATCACTAGAGGATAGCACCTGAGGGTGGCACCGACTTCAGATTTTTCATTGGAATAGCAAATATCACTTATTTAAGAAATTTTGTATACTTTTTCGACAAGCAATTAGAGCTAGTCTGATTAGAGCAAAGGATATGTCTGTAATTAATTATGGAATCAAGACTAGCATAGTCACAATGTTAAGGACAAGAGGCCTATTGCGGGATCTAAAGAATTCCAGTAGCGGGGTAAGAATTTATACTACCAGTAACAAGGACAACATAATTCGAGAGCACCATAGCAGCGTAGGATTCGGGGTACATGTTATAATTGTAGCAAGATCGGACAAAAAGAGATTTTTATAATACATCAGTAGAAGGCCAGCATGATAGAAGTCAGGGTCAGCAATTTCAGGGCCGCAGTTACGACCAACAGTGGAGGATAGATGTACTACCAATTATTTCGAGGACTTAAGGGCCAATAGGCCAGAATTGCGCTATTCAGAATATTCCTCAGGGTCAGATGGACCCATACGTTCCACCACCGGCAGTATGTAAGCCAGAGCAAAGTTTATGCAACCGCATCGCGGTGAGCACGATGCGAAGCGAGCTTTCTTCGTGATTTCCTTTCTAACTCAGACCTTGTTTTATTCGGAAATTTCACATTCTTTTATCTTTCATGCCTTCGTGGATAGGCTTCAGCTTGTAGCACTTCCTTTAGACATACCGTTGTCCGTCTCTATTTCTTTAGGGAAGGTGTCCCTATTAGAGAGTATCTATAGGAGATGTGTCATCAGACTAGATGAGTCCGAGTTTTTCATAGATCTTATCATGTTGCGGATATCGGATTTCAACGTCATTCCCGGTATGGATTGACTATCATCATACCATGTCAATATCGATCGTTTTACTAAAGCGATCGACTATGGCGTCCGATGGGTGCGAGTTGATTGTAGCAACCTCGCAGGCAACCGGTTCTTGAGTCATTTCGGCTTATATCGAGGAGGTGATGCTCGAGGATCGAGTCTTTGAGTTGTGCGAGACTAGAGTGGTCTCGATTTTCGGGATGTCTTCGGGACATACCGTGGTTACCTCGTGAGAGAGGTTGAGTTCTGCATTGAATTGCAGCCAGGCACAGCACTGATATCTCGAGCTCCCTATCGTATGGCACCTGCTGAGATGAGGGAGCTACAGACTCAGCTGGACGAGCTTTTATATCAGGGCTTTATTCATCGGAGTCATTCTCCGTGGGGAGCACCGTTCCTCTTCGTGAAGAAGGACGGTAGTATGCATTTGTGTATAGATTATCGAGAGTTGAACAAAGTCACTATCCAAAACAGGTATCCACTACCGAGGATTGATGACTTGTTCGACCAGCTGCAGGGAGCGCAGCACTTCTCGAAGATTGGTCTTCGTTCTGGCTATCATCAGTTGTGAGTGCGGGAGATGGATATCCCCAAAACCGCCTTTCTGACTCGTTATGGGTCTTTCGAGTTTCTTGTCATGCCGTTTGGGCTGACTAATGCACCCGCAGTATTCATGGACCTGATGAATCGGGTTTTGCGTCCATACTTGGATCAATTCGTGATAGTATTTATTGACGATATCCTTATCTATTCGAGATCGGAGGCAGAGCACGAGCAGCATCTTCGCCTAGCATTGCAAACATTGCGCGAGCATCAGCTATATGCTAAATTCAGCAAGTGTGAGTTATCCGAGGTTAGATTTTTTAGGCCACGTCATTAGCAGAGAGGGTATTGCAGTACATCCAGGCACAATGAAGATGTATAAGGACCTGAGGAGACATTTTTGGTGGAGCGAAATGCGTAGGGAGATTGATGAGTATGTGGCCAAGTGTTTTACCTACCAGCAAGTGAAGGCAGAACATCAGAGACCAGCAGGAACCCTACAGTCTTTACCCATTCCGGAGTGGAAGTGGGCAGATATCTCTATGGACTTCATTGTAGGATTGTCGAGATCGAAGAAAGGGAACGATTCAGTTTGGGTGATAGTCGATTGGTTGACGAAGTCAGCACATTTTATACCAGCAAAAAAAAACGACATACACAGCTGAGATTTATGCGAGGATATTTATCCAGGAGATTGTGAGACAGACTACGGAGAAAGTAGCAGTCATTCGAGAGCGTGTTCTTGCAGCTCAGAGCCGTTAGAAGAGTTATGCATATCAGAGGCGACGACCCTTAGAGTTCCAAGTTGGGGAATATGTATTATTAAAGATATCGCCGATGAAGGGAGTCTAGCGATTTGGTAGACGAGGGAAGCTTGCTCCGAGGTACATTGGGCCATTCTTGATTGTGGAGCGCGTTAGAGCAGTTTCATATCGGTTAGCTCTCCCAGCATCGATGTCGGGCATACATGATGTTTTTCATGTTTCGATGCTTAAGAATCATTTACGCGAGGAGGAGGCACAGCGAGTGTTGGATGCACCAGAGGTCGAGATTCACGATGGTCAGGGCAGCTGGGAGGATCACATCCCATTGATTGAATTCGCATATAATAATAGTTATCAAGCTACTATTGGTATGGCACCATATGAAGCATTGTACGGGAGGCCTTGTAGATCGCCTATATGTTGGGCAGAACCAGAGGATAGCCTATTACTTGGACCGGAGCTTGTTAGGCAGACCACAGAGAAGGTAGCATTGATTAAAGAACGCATTCGTGCCACCCAGAGTCAGCAAAAGAGCTATGCGGATCAGAGGCGACGACCCCTAGAGTTTCAGATTGGAGACTTGGTTATGTTGAAAGTATCACCGATGAAGGAGTCTAGCGATTTGGTAGACGAGGGAAGCTTGCTCGAGATATGTTGGTCCATTCAAGATTATTGAGCGTATTGGAGCTGTTTCTTATAAATTAGATCTTCCAGCATCGATGTCGAGTGTACACGATGTCTTTCATGTTTCAATGCTCAAAAAGCATTTGCGTGACGAGGAGCAGCAGAGAGTGATTGATACACCAGAAATTGAGATTCAGGATGATTTGACCACCATAGAGGTTCCGGTTTGTATTCTTGCTAGAGAAGATAAAAAGCTTAGAAATAAAATTATTCCATTAGTGAAGGTCCAAAGGAACCGAAGGAAGCGAAGAGATTTCTTGGGAGCGCGAGGAGGATGTTCGTCGCGACTACCCACACCTGTTTGAGCAGGTAAGAGGTTGATACTTGGCTATACCTTTATGTTATGATATTTATATTTATATATGTAATTTAACTACATCCATATTTAACACTAAAATGATGTACTAACACTTAGCTCCTAATCATTCGGAACACATGGTATATATATGGGGGGTTCCTTGTTTGGATTTTTCGCCCGATGTACTAGTTTCATTTAATTAGGAGTTGAGTGGGGGTATTCGCATTCTAGAATGTTAAATGTTGATGTTACTATGATGCGTTTGCGGAATTTCGGGGACGAAATTCTTTTAAGGGGGGAAGAATGTAAAACCCCGATAATTTGAATATTTTGTGATATATATTGATAAATATATTTTATGGTGACAAATATCATTAAATGACATTTGAGTATGTCATCAAGTGCTTTGAGAACAAACAAGTTCACATTTGTGAGAGAAACGTGTCAAAACATGCACGAAACATGCACGAGTATAAATCTGGAAATAATGACCAGTTATGCGTTTATAGGTTTTACACACTTCTACAGTTATAATCTAGAAAACCTTAAAACACTAAAGTTGTAGGTATCTTCAACAGCTTTCCAAAAAATCTTAGATCACCTCATTTGGAATTCGTATCAGAAAGTTATGGTCAAACTACCGAAGGGGGATACTTTCCTAGTCAAAACAGATTTCCTGGTTCTTATTTGGATTTCGGGTCTGACTGGGTTATTTCGGGTTTACCTGTATATAAATACATGTTTTCACGAATTTTCACATCTTTTATCAGAACTCTCAAACCCTAACAGCCACCAAACCCTTCTCTAAACCCTAGAACTTTCTTGTGAGAATTCAAGAGCCTTTGAAGCAAGATTTCACCTTGGATTGGTAGCGACTTAGGGATCTACCTCGCTTTGCATCCTTCACTTGTTTTAACAAGATTTCAGTGAGTTTCATCTCTGCTAACCCTACACCTAATTTTTCAGAGAATCATTTTAATGAAATTCTTTCACAAGGTTTTATTGAGCCTAAAAGAACTAGTTTTGAATATAGAAAAGAGATTCTTTTATATTATATGTGTAAAGATTTGATCTTTTGTGTTTAAAAAGATTTACAATGAGTTATAGAGATGTTTTATAATCTGAAAATAATTAAACAACCTTGTTTATCTGAGTTCTGATGATTTTACAACATATATATGTGCATATATGAGTGCAAGTGCACAAATCATGCTCGATGCATAAATCTGGAAATTTATGACTAGTGGAGAGATTCTGTCTTTTTCACACTGATATGTTGTGAATATGGAAAAACTTAAAAAATTAAAGTTGTAGATACCTTCAGCAGCTTTCCAGAAAATCTTTAATCATCTCATTCTGAGGTTGGATGCAAAAGTTATAGCTAAAATACCGAAGAGTTTGTTTCTAGTCAGATTGTTTTTTTTCCAGTTTCAGGTTTCAGGTTTAGGGCTGTAGTTTTTCGGGTTTGCTGTCATATATACACATGTTTAAACATGAAAAATACCTCTTTTCTCCTGTGTCCCAAACCCTAGTAGCCCTTTTTCCCTTCTCTCAAAGCCTTGTTCTTTTCTTTGGCGATTTTGAGGGATTTCGTAGGATTTTTCAGCGAATTTATGCATGTGTATGTTTTGAGTCGTATACTTTTGATTTGAGAAATTTCTTCGACCAACCTGAATTCTATTATGATGTCTAGAATCTATTAAACACCTGAGATGTTGTGGACATGAGATATTATTTGTACACCGAGATATGTGCACGAACACATAAGTACATGTTTCTTAATAAAGTATACGTGACATCTGGGACACAGTTAGGCTAGTGAGCCATATATGTCGATCCACAAGATAATGCGATAAGGCCAGTGAGCCATATACGTCGATCCGCAAGGTAATGCGATGAGGCTAGTGAGCCGTCTATGTCGATCCATATGGTGATACGATGAGGCTGGTAAGCCGTATATGTCAATCCGCATGATGATGCGACGGTAGTAGAATTTCTTGTAAAAAATAGCATGGTGGAATGTTAATAACTTAAGTTAAATAGATGATTCTATTAGTCCTTGCTCCTTTGTCGGGATATATTGTGAGAATATATATATATATATATATATATATATATATATATATATATATATATATATATATATATATATATATATATATATATATATATATATATATATATATATATATATATATATATATGGTCACAACTTGTGTTATTGCTTCCATGTTAAATTACCCGAGTGTTGGGTACGTTTAGATGCATAGCATACATAGTATATATGTGATATGATTTGTGGTGATGACTGAGCTAGACGACCCTTGTGATCTGTGCCAACTATCCGAGGGTAGTTCGAGATGTGACTTTGACTCTAAAGTTGAGGTTTGGAATAATTGTATTTTACTTCTGGTAATATTTTTCATTCGTAGGACTGGAATTGGTATATAGTGATTCACAATTCGAGACATGGTATATACATGAGGGTTTCCTTGTTTGGATTATTTCGCTCGACGTACTAACTCTTGTATTGTGGGTCTCTACATGCCAATTTTCCTTTAGTACTTTATGAATAATTTTGTATCTATATGTATTAACCATTATTTTCTTATATTCTCCTAGCCCCTCCCCCTGGGGCAGTGGAGATGATTCTCGCTATAGCTTGGCTCGTTGTTTCCCTCTTTTCGTGCAAGCAGGTGTGTACGGAGAGTCGCAGGTTGATGGATAGCATCACAGACCTCTTTTAGTTATTTATATTAGTAGTTAGTTTTCTGAGCTCCACAGTAGATGTTTATTTTAATTGTTTTTAGACTCTAGAGATTTGTGATCCTATTGTGTAAAGGCTGAGTGCCTTAGTGAACCTCTTATTGATTCTTGTCTTGAGGCAGATTCTATATATGCTATTTTATCTCGGTTGGGCCTGTTGATGTTGATGATCTTTATACTACTTCCGTAAATTCTCGATCTCATTGTTCTATTTTATTATTTATTTGCCTGTCTTGTACTTTCACCTGTTACTTGACTTCACTAGAGAGATATTACTGTGATGTTGAAACATGTTGTTGCACGGTGTTGGTGCATGGCAGGTTTGACATTCTGGGTTTCACTTTGGACTGCAGCCTTGTTGAAACCTGGGGCGTCACATTAAATGCCCTGGTAACTTTAGCATCATGCTTGATGACACCACCTCCTTCTGATCCACCTGATAAGGTTAAATCAGAATCTCGCTTTTGGCCTTATTTCAAGGTAATTCTTATTCCTCAAGATTTTACACACGCGCGCGCGCACACACACACACACACTTCCCTTGAGATGGTTTTACACATTGATTATTCAGGATTGTATCGGTGCAATAGATGGGACTCATATACCATGCATGGTGTATGACATAGATCAGACGCCCTATCGAAATAGACATAGTTTTCTCTCTCAAAACGTCTTGGCAGCTTGCACATTTGATCTCAAGTTTATTTATGTCTTAGCTGGGTGGGAGGGCTCTGCTAATGATGCAAGAGTCTTGAAGGATGCGATGAGTAGACCTCATGGACTTCCACTTCCACAGAGTAATAATCTTTACATATTATTCTATCAATTAAAGAATATTTTTTAGTTTTATAATATTTTTTCTCATTTATATTTTTATTCTTGTTTGTAGATAAATTCTATCTAGTTGATTGCGGCTATCCAAATAGGCTACAATTTTTTGCTCCATACCGAGGTCAAAGGTACCATCTTTCAGAGTTCAGCCATGCCAATAATCGACAATGACCACGAAATTCAAACGAGGTTTTCATCCATCGGCATGCATCTCTTAGAAATTGTGTCGAGCGCATCTTTGGAGTTTTTAAGTCTAGATTCACTATTTTCAAGAGCCAACCTCCAGGTTTTCCATGTGTCACGCAAATAAAGATGTTGGTTGCATGCGTAGGATTGCATAACTTTTTAAGATTAGAGAATACAAATGATGACTTCGACATTTCTGATCTTCCACTAGAAGCTCCATGAAATGTTGCTAATGCAGATGATGACTCCGATGTAGAAGACGAGTTACAGACTCAACAGACTCAACGAGCAGCTACAGGAGCTTGGAGAAATTCTATGGTAGAGGCCATGTGGGATGATGGAAGTCGAGTCACTCTAGGGATTTAGATTTTTATTAGTTGTAAAATACTTTATTATTTGAGATGAATAGTGATGCTTTATTAATTTATATTTTATAGTTATTACTAGACTAATTAATTACTAATCAATCGTATATTATTTTTAATATACAATTATTAACAATAGTAATATATATCCACCATTACCCCACCACATTATCCTACCAAAATATACAACTTCATAATATTATCCACAATTATCCCACTAAATTATCCTACCAAATTATCCCACTTCAAAATTATCCATCATTGTTCCACTAAATTATTCGGTGTTAAAAATTATCCCACTTTACCAATTATCCCAGTTCTACTTAAAAGTTCTAGTAGGGGGTTAGTCAAATAGAACTCAAAACTAGAACTAGGATAATTTGTGGGATAAAATTTTATAGTGTTAGTCAACTAGAACTAAAACTAAAATAAAATTTTATAGTGTTAGTCAACTAGAACTCTAACAAAACTAGAACTAGGATAGTTCTACAAAATTATCCCACTTTTTTATTTTTCTATACAAAAATAAGAGTTCTAGTCTCTCAAATTATCCCAAGTTTTAGCTTGGAACTAGGTGGTAAAAACTAGAACTCCTATTTATTTTATTATTTTTATTTTTTATATATTTTTTCTTTACATCTTTCCTACTATGGTCATCACCATCATTAGACCATACCGTCGGATCGGATCTCGTCCCCTCTTAGTCATCTCTGCTATTTTCTTTTTAAATTATTTTTAATCTCTGATATTCTCAACTTTTTATAAAAAAGCTATATCATAAATTATAATAAAATTGTCAATATCTTATAGTCTAGCCAAAAGTTATTTAATAGTAAATAACATTCTCGTAAATAATTATCAATCAATAATAGTAAGTTTAAAATACATAAATAGTATTTATATCCTAAATACATAAATATATACTTCATGATTATAAAAATTTATCCCACGTTATTTTATCAAAATATCCCGCTTCACAAAATTATTCCTATTTATCCCACTAAAATATCCCACTAGCAAAAATTATTCCACTTTAACAATTATCCCAGTTCGCATGAAAATATCCCAATTGACTAACACCCCCGTAAAGAAAAAGTTGGCTTACCTAATAAGCGGGTAGATAGTTTTTATTTCATATTTTTAAACTTAAATATAGATAGTTTAACTATCAAACTCGCATTTATATCCATTCTTTTTTATAATATTTAAAATTAAAAAAAAAAGGATACAAAAAATTCGGTGCTCCTTGGTGATCACAACACCAGAAATATCTCTTCAATGTTAAAACTGCAAAGATTTTATCAACCGGCAAGGTCATCTTTCATTGACTTTTTATTATAAAAAAAACTTTTGAGGTTTGGTATGAACTAAATAGTACATTGAGTTAAACCCTGCAACATGAAGCAATCAAATAAAATGTCGCTATTAGATGAGATATAAGGCATTCACATATTGATTTAATCTAAAACAATCCTACGCGTAAACCTCAATCTTGTGATACTTGCATTAGAATTTTTACTTAACTACAAAGGTATATATGGTTTTAAAATATCTATAAAATAATCAATAATATTTTAAGAGGAAGACTAATCCATCAACTTTAAATATAATTTGACACATGTATAATTTTACATATATGAATTTAGAGTTAATTTTAGAAACCCCCCCCCCCCCTCCCCCTCCATTGTAATTTGAGAAAAACTTCCCTCAAGTTTGAGCATATTATAAATAGATATTCCCAGTCAACTTTAAAAATTAGAGAAAATTCCCCTGAACTATGGGGTGTCTCATAAACTACCCCTAATTTTTTCACACTTTTCTCACCAAATCCTCATAACGTCATTTCAAATTGTAAAATAACTGAAACACCCTTTTGAAAATCAACCCCTTCAGTTACAAAGAAACTCCTAACCGGTAAAAAAAAAAATCTTGATCAATTTATAATGCATTTTCCCCCTCTTTCTCCTCTCTTTCTCTTATATTAAAAAAACCAGAGTAACTTTTTATGATTAGGGGTATCTTGGTCTTTTCTTAGCCACCTACTTGTCATATGACACGCTAGACCTAATGGTGTTAGTTTTTCAGGGCATAAAGTGAGAAGAGTTCATGGAGGTTTCTAGAATTTTCAAACTTGAGGAGGATTATCTACAATAGACTCAAACTTGATGGGGGTTACTCAAATTAAAATAATTGAGGGGGTTTGTCTTAGACACACCCTATATTTGAGGAGGATTAAGTGAGAAAAGCTCAGGGGGTTATCTCAAATTTTCATTGTTGAGGATGGTTATTTACAATATGCTCAAACTTAAGGGGGTTTTCTCAAGTTAAAATAGTTTGGGAGTGGTTCTGAGATACCCCCATAGTCGAGGGATTTTTTCTAAATTTACCTAGTGATTTTATGTAGAGAGACTCTCTACATGAGTTTTTTTCTTTAATTTCTATATTTAAATTATATGATTATGATATTTTTATTTTCAAACTTGAGGGGCATAATTTATAATAGGCTCAAACTCGAGGGGATTACTCAAATTAAAATAATTGAGAGGGGGGGGGATGTCTAAAACACACCCCATATATGAGGAGGATTAAGTGAGAAAAGCTCATGGGTTTAATCTCAAATTTTCATAATTGAGGGGGTCATCTACAATATGCTCAAACTTGAGGGTATTTTCTCAAATTAAAATAGTTGAGGGGCGTTCTGAGACAACCCCACAGCCACAGTCGAAGGGGGTTTTCTAAAATTAACCGATGATTTTATGTAGAGAGGCTCTCATGAGTTTTTTTTTCTTTTTTTTTATATTTAAGTATATGATTATGAATTTTTTTTTATTTTCAAACTTGAGGGGGATTATCTACAGTAGGCTCAAACTTGAGTGGGGTTACTAAAATTAAAATAATTGAGGGGGGTTTTCTTAGACACACCCTATATTTGAGAACGATTAAGTGAGAAACGCTCAAGGGGTATCTCAAATTTTCACAGTTGAGGGGGGTTATCTATAATATGCTTAAACTTGAGGGAGTTTTCTCAAATTAAAATAGGTTAGAGGGAATTTCTGAGACATCCCCATAGTTGAGGGCGGTTTTCTACAATTAACACATAATTTTATGTAGAGAGGCTTTGTACATGAGTATTTTTTATTTCTATATTTAAATATATGATTATTATTTTTTTATTTTAAATAGTTATAATCTGATAATGATTACAAAATTTTTAATTATTTGACTTTTTTATTTATGAATAGTTTTAACTTGATTATGATTCTTAGGTACATATAATATTAGGTGTCCACATGTCATCTTCTGATAGGATAGAGAGACACGTTAATACTTATGATATAATACATGGTAATTTTTCGTGTGTTTATAATATGTCAATTCACCTAACATAGTACTGATAAAGGTGAATGGATATGATCCTATACGTACTCCACATCTAATCATTCCAAGGGGCCCAATGTCTTGATACTCTTTGTCTATATGACTTAACGGTCCAAATTAAATCACCTATCGTATCTTAGGGCCTGTTTGTTTGCCAATTTTTTGGGGTGTAATACTGTAGATATCAGGTGCTACAGTATTACACTCAACTCCTCTATTTGGTTTGTTCAAATGAGTGTAAGTATCAGAAGTTGAAGCCATTAGGCGAATGTAGCTGGTGCCCTCAGATTTCCCAAAGAAAAAGAAGTGAAATGAGCTCGGCGTTCTTGTAGCTATCGGTCTGGTGGATCACTCATTTCATCGTTACTATAGCTACTGCGCATTTTTACAAAAGGTAACCAAACAGGCCCTTACTATCAGCGTAATCTGACACCAGTGTCATTATGGCTGCATCCTACAGTTGGAGATCAGTATGTTCAAATAGTTGTCTTCCTACACCTTGCCCTCTGATGTGAAGCATGAGATGCAGTTCATTTTCCTTTTCATCCGAAAAGGCTCTCTCCAAAGTAAGTCTTGACAAAATCATTTGATCTCTGAGATCCCGAACCTCCTTTATTCCATGTCTTCAGGTTACAGTTTGATTACCTAAAATCCGGCATAGAAACCTAAAACACGGGACTGACTTGAGCGTCGGATGAACTTTGCCAGGAATCCAGTCTTGATCGCCTAACATCTCTTTTGTGAGCACAGCTCGTCTGAACATTAAAACAGCTGTAATCCATACTAGTTAGACCTTCTCAAGGAAGCATTTCTTTTCATTTCCAATTGACTAACAGCACCAACTCTTTTCTCGATAAATCTATTCAAGTTCTGTTACTTAAATTCTACTAGGTGAACATCAAAAGTACATTACAACAAATTCTGCCGATTCCTAACAAATTAAAAAATATGTATTGAAGATGAGAAAAGCCATTCTTACAAGCGATGAAGCTCCACTGAGTCATCACTGAAAGTCACTAGAAATGAGTACCTCTCGACGGACAGAGGAAGGACATACATGCTGTAAAATCTACCATCTGTCCAAAGATAATAGACAACATTTCTCTTTCTTAGTCAGAATACACATGTGCATGTGCTTTCTTATTAATAAGTAAAGTTAATCTTGTGAGGAAATGATTAGCATCAAAACAGTCTTGTGGTTAATTATCATGAACAAATTGCTTAGCTAAAGAAAAGAAGACAGAGAACAAAATGATACGCATGATGATTACTAACGCCAGCTTAAGTTGTCAATTTAGGGAGTAAATGCCATATATAATAACAATTTATTAATAGAAGGAGAAGATGTCGGTTAATAAAAAAAGCTCTGATAACTAAACTCCGTCTTTTTCTGTCTAGCTAGGACGAAAGATTTATGTTGAATGTATAAGAAAAATGTCAGCATTTACCCTCACATTGAAATGGTCAACAATAAGTCCTTAGTAAAGTAGTATCCTTACTGGTTGTATAGAGCTTTGAATTGCAGAAAAGAAAATTTGTGTCTAAGCTCCAAACTAAGAAACCTCATGTGACCAACCCTATTGACTTTTGGCCATGTGTATTGGACCATTGAACCAAGTTCTCATATGAAAAAGCCGTTTTTTAGCTTATATCCCCAAACTACTCTCACCCTCAACCTCTCATCTCTTTTTTTTTTTATAAACCCAAGAATTATTTTACTCCTCCTCCTCAACCATTATCTCTTTCACCACCATCTTTGCCATTGCATCATCCTTCTCTTTCTTCTCATCTTTTCATAACAATTATCTTTTTCACTGTCACGACAACTTCTTTGGGCGCATTTTCATCTTTTCTCAACCATCTCTCCTGCTCCTCCCACAACCACCACCGCATCACTCAAAGACCGTCTCCTTTGACTAAATTGGTTATCTCTTAAAGTCATGCCGAAGATAATACTTAATAGGTAAAATTAACATCTTAGACTTACAACTACGATCTAACAATGAAATTAACACGTGAGGTCTAAAGTTAACATCTAATAATTTTAAAACTTTTATATTAATTTCAAAAATTAGACGTTAACTTTATACCTCGTATGTGAACGTTAGACCTCACATGTTAACTTCAACAGTTAGATGTTTAACTTTAAACCTCACATGTTAACTTTAGATATCATGTCAATTTTAATTGTTAGACGTTAACTATAAAGTTTAGATGTTAACTTTACCTATTAAGTGACTTCAGTGTGACTTTAGAAAAAAGGTTATTTTAGCCAAAGAATACGGCTTTAAGAGATGAGACAATGATTATGGAAGAACGGGAAAATGAAAATGGAGAAAGAAAGAGGAGTGAAAGTAGAATGGAAGAGGAGGGAGGGAAAGAAAGGTGACTTGAGATGGGTTAGAGGAGAGAAGACGGAGGTGGATGAGCAGCGGAGGAAGGATGGGGGAAGCAAAAAAAGAGGGACGAGGATGGAGGTAGAATGGAAAAAAGAGAAGGGAGGAGAATAAAGTTGGATGAAGGAGTGAAGAGAGAGAGGAGGGTGAGCATAAAAGAGAGGAGAAGGAGTGGAATGGAGGAGAAGGGAGGAGGGTAGAGGTAGGAGAGAAGAGAGGAAGAGGGGAGGTGGGGTGGAGAAAGAGAGAGAATAGAAGAGGAGGAAGAAGATAGGGTGTATTCTAGGGATGTAAGAAAAATATAGGTTGAGGAGGGCCTTTTCAAATGAGAAATTGGGTCAAGGGGCCAAAACGCATGGCCAAAAAATCAATAGGCTTGATCACATGATGATTCTTAATTTAGGACATAGATGCATTTTTTTCTTACAGAAATCATCCAAAAGCCCAAAGAAATGGCTCATAGATTAAATAATGTTTCTCAATGAATTATATCTTTGGGATTTTTCTGTATTCAGAATTTTGAATTACTCATTTTCGTAGAATTGCTTTCCCTGAAGCTCTTGAATTGTTTCACTTCATCAGCAACTACAAGGGTGAAAATTCATAATGGCAACAAAATACGTAGGTCACAAGATTTTTTAATTCAAAATACATGATCACTGAGGTAAAGATGAATTGACAATCAGCAATTCTAAGTGTGAGATAGGAAACAAGAACAACTCAAAATATATTGGCACAAACACCTTTCCATTTGATTTCTATCACTCTCTGTATAAAAAGAGGCTTTTTCGTGTGTCATGTCACACTTCCTTAATAGTAGTCAAGGGGCTGTTTGGTTGGTTAAAAAAACACAGAAAATGAAGGAAAGAAAACTGACACAGGGTGTTTTTTACATTTTCTTTCACAATCAGATGTTTGGTTTGCAAAAAACAAAGTGGAAAGTGAAGGAAAATAAAGTTGCCATGTTGGATTTCAGCCCATAAAATTTTCCGCGCTTGAGAGCCCGATTACGGAGGAAATCTGACATTTTTATCTCTCGTTCCCCCTAAAACTCATCTAGGGCTCGCGATTTTCCTCTATTTTCCGCCGCTACACCCCCATACGGTCACCTCCTCCTCCGCCTTCCTCCAGCCCGCTTCGTTGTTCAGCCTCGTTTCTTCATTTTCCTTCGCTGACTTCGCTTCCAACTTTTCGACCAGCCGACTTGCCCAAGACTACCCTCACACACCCGACTCCGATTTCGTCCCACCTCCGTCTTCTCCGCTGTGATTTAGAGGTAATTTGTTAAATTTTATTTAGTTTACTAGATCTTTGATAAATTGGTCAATTTAGGGGTTTTGATGTTGGGATTTCAATTATTGGATTTTATTGTTGTTAAAAAAAAATCCAACCCATGATTTTCACCAAATTTACTACAATTTTTTGTTGTTAAATCATTGTGTTAGTATGGATAAAGATTAGGGTTTAGCCACTATCTTAAGTAGAACGAAATAGTTATTCATTGAACTTGGCTAGCTAATTATTTGGAAAAATATAAGTTCTTATATGTTTCTAGACTATGGTTCTTGATTTGGACGTCTTACACTTTGTACAATTATACTCATCCAAATATGTATGTGATTTATCCACATGAGACATAAAGAAAAAGATTAATACGATGACTGACTGGTAGATATTTTTCTTGGTGACTAATTAGCTTTAAAAAAATTGTCTTTTTGTTTTGTTGTGGAAGCTTGAGATAATTAGATGAGATTATGGGAGTTTGTTTTAATTACAAAAATTAGTAATTTTCTTGTATATAATGTGAAGAATAGCTCGACTTTTCTTGTATATAATGTGGTATATGATGAAAGTTTCGATGAGAAGTACTAAGAAAGTTCTTATTGGAGTTTGGTACCCAGAATATTATGTAGTTGCTTATGCTTGTAAATTATAGATTCATGACTCTATAGTCATTCTTGCCAATGCACGTATTTGGTTTCTTTTTTGAATGCTTGATGTGGAAAAGTCTCTTTGGTTCTATGTTGTGTGTGTGGTCTTTTTCATGTTTTCGCTATGATGCTGTGAATGGATTCACAGATGATGGGTGGTCGTTATTAGGCAGTGATGGTGTCAAGGATGTGACAATTAAGATAAACCCATCACCAAATAAGCTTCTTGGTCAGTTAATTATTTGGTTCCTGCTGATTTAACTGTTGGTCAGTTCGTTTATGTTGTTCGGAAGAGGATCAAACTCAGTGCTGAGAAGGCCATCTTCATTTTCGTCAAGAACACACTCCCACCAACAGGTTTGTCAAAAGCATGTAGCCTTCACAGATAGCTCTTTTGGTTATTTTCTTTTTCTTTTGTCTTGTGTTATTGAGCTATTTATTGTTGTCGCAGCTGCAATGATGTCCGCGATCTATGAGGAAAACAAGGATGAAGATGGCTTTCTTTACATGACCTACAGTGGAGAGAACACATTTGGATCCTTCAAATGGCTGTGAAGGATTTAATCCTTCTATATATCTGTGTATAAAAACTTAATAATGTGTATATTCCTTACCCCTCTCCTCTTGCATACTCTATTCGATTTCTCTACATATGAATTTCATAATTCTGGATATCTGGGAGAATGTGATAGTTATTAATATTTGCCATATCCTCATTATTGATCCTTGTTTTTTTTTAAGTGCACATATGCATTGATAAGTTTATTAATTATGGTTTTCACGCTTGCTGTTCCGTTATTGTTCTGGTTGTTGTTCTAGTTCAAATCAGGTGTTGATTTATGTGTGAGTTTTATACTATAAGAGTGCATTTTCTCCCCCAGATTTCAGGAAATCCACGGGACTACTAGTCCCGTGGATTATGCAGTTGTATTTTCTATGGGACTAGTAGTCACACACCAACTATTTTCAAAATTACTCCATCAAACTTAATATTAGTCTATCAAATCTTTAGAGGTTTGGAATTACCCTCCTAAATGTCCATAATTAGTTGAATTTATTATTCACTAAAATCTCTATTACAAATTACCCCTTAAATTTATAAATAGACCCCCAAATCTTTAAACAATTTCAATTTTGTCCCTCAAATGTTTATATTTTGAACTTAGTCTCTCAAATGGATTTATAAAACTTAAATTAGTCTTTCGAATAAGTAAAGATTTGGACTTACTCCTTAAATGTTCATAATTAGTCCCTCAAAGATTTTTAAATTTTGCAAATTACTGTCTTATATTTAAATTTAGTCCCTCAATTCGTTAAACATTTTTAAATTCCTACCTCAACAATATTTTTTTTCAGAATTTTAGATCCTCAAATGGTGGGTATTCTCAC
This sequence comes from Asparagus setaceus, assembly GCA_012295165.1. Taxonomy (NCBI): domain Eukaryota; kingdom Viridiplantae; phylum Streptophyta; class Magnoliopsida; order Asparagales; family Asparagaceae; genus Asparagus; species Asparagus setaceus. The sequence goes on along the minus strand of CM022709.1, from coordinate 19,562,805 downwards.
CCCACTTATGTTTCACAAAGATTTTGTCCTATTTGAGTGGTAAGCACACCATGGTGACCACAATCATGATTTTTTCTATTTTTTAGTTTGAACCAAACACAAGAAAATGAGAGAATCAAGTCACACATCAACTATTTTCTTGTCTTTTCAATTTGAACCAAACTAAGGAAAGTGATGGAAAATAATTATGCCCCATGTTTTTTTACGAAACAAACACAAAAAAAACTCTTCCAAGAAAGTGAGGGAAACACCAAAAAGTGACGGAAAGTGGGCTTTGAAAAGTGGCGGAAAGTAACCAAACAGCCCCCAAAAGTAAAATCCAAAGTAAGCTGAGCAGATATTGGCGTGGTGCAGTTGATAGGATCCACATTCTTATCCAGATGGTTGGGTGTTCGATCATTGGTATCATTAATTTTTTGCACATGTACAAAAACTATAAGCCCACGGGCCTACGGCATAAACAAGGAACTGAAAACCTCTTTAATAATTTCAAATTAGTCCCTCACAATATGGTCCCTCAATGACCAAATCAATTTACAGTCTTATAATGAGTAAATATTTATTATAGAATGACAACTAGAACTTCTTCTGAGAATTTTTTTCCTTAACAATTATACTCATCTTTAGTTGAACTTTTATAGTGCAAACCACAAAGTTGATGATTCAGATAAAAATTGCAAGAATTCATTAGATATATAATAAAGTAAAATTTTATATTAGTCCCTCCAATCTTTTAAATTGCTCATGAGCCCCTCTAATTCCAATGGGCCTCGCAATTTGGTCCCTCAATGCCAAAATCAATTTACAATCAAAATAATAATTAAAAGCATTTAAAATCATATAGTGAGTAAATATTTGATTATAGAAAGAATCAAAACCACTTAAAATCAATTTACTAGAACTTCTGGTGAAATTTATTTTCCTTAACAATTACACTCATATTTAGTTGAACTTTTATAGTGCAAACCTCAAAGTTGACAATTAAAATAAATAAAAATATATTAAAAATGCAAGAATCCATCGATTGTATAATAGAGCAATATTTAGACAGAAAAGAAACATATGCTACTTATTAAAGAAAGTAAATTATAAAAAATTGTGACAACATATGCTTAACGAAATATGCATAAACTTTGTGATTCTTACATTCTCTCTCCTATCTTAATGTTCTTGAAAAAACAAAATCTATACTACACTAACAAGTTTAAAATATCCTCTAAATTATCAAAATTAGTTCTACAAGTATATGCATGGTTCATCTAAATCTACACTACATCAAGAGAGAGATAGCACGTGCATTGCACTTGCCCTCCTCACTAGTCTATATCCTCTATATATAAAAGAGCCGAAGAGGCATTACTGTTCACTCAGTTTTTCGTCTGAGATTTTCCTATGCCAATTGTGCCCCTGGTGGTTTACAATAATCACAACAACTGGTGGGCCCCATACCCATGGGCTGCTCTCCCTTTCATGTACTCCCCCAGCCCCCCTTCCTCCCAAAATCCCCAATTCTCTCTCAATCTCAAACCCTAATGGCGCTCTCCTCCTCCCGCCTCCCTTTATTGGCCGCCGTCACTTCCACCCCCTCCCCGATGGTCCTGGATGCCCTCATCAACATCAAGAACGAGGTCGACCCCGGCCTCACCCTCCGCCTCTCCTGCAGCGAGGGCATCTGCGGCTCCTGCGCCATGAACATCGACGGCGACAACGGCCTCGCCTGCCTCACCAAGATCAGGGCCGACTCCCGGCCCGCCTCGACCATCGCGCCAATGTAGTGAACATCGAGGCGTTACTGTTCGCTTCATTTTCGTTTCGTCTGAGACAACGACAGCAAGCCCTTGAAGCTTTACTGTAGGTAGAAGGGTGATCCTTAAAATTGTGCAGCTCCTTCTTCGTAATGAGGTTGATCTGTTATTTTTTTATGCTTAAGGTGACTTTTTTTCAATAATGATGTTTTTGCGACTGCCGGTTTCACTGCATGTTCTAATACAATTCTATGATTCCAGAAAGAATTAATCTTTCTTCCTTTTGCTGCCATCAAACTCTGATCAACTGAAAGCTGGAGGAGAAAAGGTGAGCTTTTGATTTCTCCGGTCTAGCTCATCAATTGTTATTTACCTACCGGTTTCACTACATGTTCTAATACAATTCTATGATTCCAGAAAGAATTAAGTTTTCTTCCTTCTGCTACCATCAAACTCCGATCAACTGAAAGCTGGAGGAGAAAAGGTGAGCTTTTTATTTCTCCGGTCTACCTCATCAATTGTTATCTACCTCATCAATTTTCACTTACTTTCAAAAACAAATTCATGAATTTAAATGAATGATTGTTAAGAAAAAAATTGGGAAAATAATTAGGTTAGGAGTGATTACAAAGTGAGAATATGAAGAAATACTGAAAACAGTTCGTCGGCCTTCGCTGCCTGAAGACACTTCATCGGCCCCTCGTGCCCCAGCACTACCCCAATCCTTCTCAATCTTCCACTATCACTGCCGCTGTCCCTTGGCGGAGCCGGCGCTGGAGCCAAAGCAGGCGAGGGTGCGGAGGTCGATTTTTTAGCGGATGATGATGTCGCTGCCGTGGGAGGCGCAGAGGAGGAACTCACCACAGAGGGCGAGGCAGGAGATGGAACCGGAGTTGGTCCATAAAATCATTTGTGACTAATGAGAAAAAAAAGAGAGAAGAACGCACCTTATTAGTTGTAAACACTGGATGCATTCCAAACTTCTTCCACTAAGCTATATTTCTCAGGAACTATGTCCCCGTCAAAAAATTAGCATTTTCATTATTTAGGATAAATTACACTAAATCCCCAAGTATTTTCAGCATTTTGCATTATACGCTCGAAAAGCTAAAATCATACTAAACCCTCAATAACTATTAGAATTGCAAAAAACTCTAAGAAATTTCTGTGTTTTGTAGATAACCCCCACGACGAAGACCGTCCACATTTTCGAAATATAAATGCAATGAGAAATCTTTACGGGACACATGGAAAATGCTAAAGTTCGGGAGGGCATTTATACATACAAAACTCATATATTATTACAGAATATATGTCAATAGTATTATATACAAAACTCTTGGCTATTGTCTAATACTTTTGGCTTGTTAAACTTATGCTGTATACACTGCTTCTGCTTAAAATTGTCAGATGTTTAGGTCCAAACTACAACAAAGTAGATGATGTATATATTTGCAGGTAAATTATATGTACACATAGCTGCAACTTTATCTACAAACTACATGATGTATATATTACTGATTTAGGTCCGGTTTAAATGAAGTAATATATGTACCTTATTTGCGGTATCTATAAACTGCAAAATGGATATCCATTTAACTGTTTTGATTATCATTAGGATTTTAACAGCCTATTTCCTACTCGCCCGTGCATCGCACGGGCTCCCTTTACTAGTCTATATAAACAAGCCCTAAGTTCTCAAGAGTTTTGCGTAAATATCTTAGACAATTTTACCCCTACTAAGTTACAACAATCACAAGCACAGCCAGTTCGGCTGAAAATCTCCGCGCACAAACTCCCAATAGACGCACGTGCTAGCAATCCACCAAACACTTGGACAAGAGTGTCTCACGTGCTCTTCAACTTCAAGTCTTCAAGCTTCCTATAAAATCTCAAGACAACTTTGGCCCTGCTAGCTTATATTAATCATGAGCATGCCACCGGACACGGATAAGCTGCGGTCAACTAACCTCGTCACAAATAAAGCAGCACATATGCGGTAGCTGCGATCCCCCCTTTTTTTCCCTTCATATTAGTTCCTTTGCATATTTAATATTTTGAGATTAGTTGCTCAACTAAAATTGCCGTTAGTCCCACAATTTTGTTAAGTTAGTTCAAAAATATTTCTCAAATTATTGAATTTGGCATTGAGTTCCCCAATTCTCATAAATAATTCTAGATTAGCCTTTAAGTAGTGCAATGACAATGATGCTTTCATTACATGAGATTAATCTCATTGTTGTCGACTACTGCATTGCAAACAGAGATGGAATAGACGTTGTTGTTGGGCAAGATAATTGGTTGAAGAAACCCTTCAAGGGGAAACAAGGTCCCTCAAGTCCTAACATGTCTTGCAATTTGGTTCCTCAATGACCAAAATGTCACTCAATTGCACGTGCAACACACGTGCCCTCCTTACTAGTATTTTTTTTAAAAAAAACAATATGTTTCCTACGATGAAAATGTAAACAAATTGATAGTAAAGTGGAAAAGAGCATAAGTAGCTTATGGTAAATAATACATACAAGTTTGTGAAAGCCCAACGTAAAAATGAACAGCACTGGGATTCTGGTGTAACGGTTTGCTCATTTTATGAACAAAACTTCATTAAGCCGGATAACCTCAGAAGTATATCTAATGAAATTACAATATAGAAGTGACCTGAAACTGTGCTATATGTCGATACTTATTAATCAGGTGACAATTATTCCTGTCTGTCCACGGCTCTTGTTGTGAACTGAAACTATGTCTAATTCATGTTGAGAACCTTCTAATGCTATCTGGTTAATGAAGTAGCTCAAGTAATTCAGGTATCAGAGTTCAAGATGAAGTTTCTCAAAGCAGATAATAGCGATTACAGGCCCTGCGAAGTCTCCAAGAGCACAACCTGTTGAATTACATAGTTAGAAGATAGTTATTTGCTGGATCATAATAAAAGACGGTGCAAAAAGAAGTTATTAAAAATTATAGAGGTACTGCTTCAAGATTCTACGGAAATTGATCCCAGCAATTCTTTTCACTCGACAAAGACATTTGTTGCAAAGAACAAGAATTTAGTAGTCCTTAGTTCTTTCTCATGCAATACTTTTCATATATTAACTCTTTCAATAGATATAACAGCAGAACTCCATTTGAGACATTTCCAACATATTAAACGATTATTATCCTTCCATTGTTGAGCAAGTGTCAAGACTGATTAAATTGTTGATCACATCAGAGCGATCAAAATGATCAACACGGAAAGCTACATTAGCTCCAAAAATCCAATGCCTAATACGAAGTAGCATGAATGAGCATAGATGAGAGCAGGAACTTACAAGCAATGACTTGGTTGATTTAATTCTGAAGACCTACAGGTTCTTATTGCAAGGTGAGTAAGAGGAGATTTGAAGTAATCATAATTTTGCTTCTCAGACTCATAGGTACTCGTTAAACCATCCACCTATAGATGCTACTTCTTCAATATTGCCTATCCTTGGAGATTATTAGAGCTAGTTGGCCTCACACAACACCTTATTAGAGATAGTTGGCCTTGCAAAACCTACACTCAAAGAAGCGTCTAAAGGCTGAATATGATCTTGATGTTATGATGTTTGCATCAAACAGACGAAATATCGTTTGTGCTAACGATAATTGGTTCATTTACTTAAGAGTATCACTCACTGATAATCCTTGGATCGAGAGTCTGAATTGCAATAAGCTCGAAGGGGTATGTATCAGTGCATTAGAGAGGCCTTCTCATTAGGAGAAAGTTCCTTCCTATTTGTAAGATACTTATACAAATTTATTGTTTTCCTTTTCCTGGCCAAAATTAGTTAGGCATTTTTATTTTTGATTTTCATATTGATTGAGTTCTACTGGTATGTATGATTATATACATCTTTGATGTTCCGGCTTGAAATTGTGTTCAAGCAAATCTAGACACAATATTTTTCCAACATGGCAGTGGATTCTAAAGGAATTATTCCAAAATAACTTTAACTTGTTAGCTACAAAAAATAACCACGAGTAAGATAGTAGTTAGCTACGAACTATATAAGAACTCTGCCAAACATTGGTTGTCAACCTTATGAAGAAACATAAGAACCTGATTTATCCCGTTTGAATCAACATAAACCACCAATAGATAAAAGAAAGAGTATATGATGTAACTCTAAAGGAATAACTTCCATCTGAAGATCAAGAAAAATCTGCATCAGCAGATCAGATATATCTCAGTGATTTAAGCCGAAAAGCTTTGTTCATAGAAAGTGACATTGAAGGATGATAAGGTGGCATACGAAAAGAAAGGAAATTTAAACAGGACTTAAGTTGCTTACCAATCCATTGGCCGGTTGAAGGATGAAACAGAGCACCAATTCCTGCTCCAATGGATGCAAAGACTAATGATGATCCGCACTTGACAGTTGCACTGCATACCTTTTTTCCTAGAAGTCTGATTTTTTCTTTTCTATCACTGTCATCATCATCAACATCCTCATTTGCAGGGTTGCGAATGAAGCATCTGTAGGCCTCAATTATGATTTGGACAACCCATGATGCAGCAACACCTAACAGATGTCCTATGGAGACAAAAGAATAATCAGTGAAAATATTAATGGCACAGGAGAGGAAGTTACTATGACAGAATACAACCTCTGAAAGTCGTTTTGCTGACACTGTAAACAAATAATGTATCTGGCATTCCGCGTGCAGCCTTGCGCTTCGCCGACTTAGGAACATCTGAAAATAATGATGTCTGTTGGTGAAGATAATATGATTTTCCAAAAAGTAAATTTGAATACTGCAACATACATACAATTTCTCTAGAAAGAATTTGCTTCAGTATCAGATCAGATAATGCTGCTGCTGATGCTACTAAAAATGGCATCATATTTGATGAATTAGGCTCTAAGTTCATGAGAAAGAGGGTGGTTTTGGTGTGTGTGTGTGTGTGTGGGGTAGGTTAATAGATTCTCTAGAAACATAAGGGAAAAAATTTAATTACACTCTCATTACAAGAACATTATGACGGTGGAGGAGGAAAAGTTCGCTGGCAGTGGAAGAGTAGTAAAAGGTTGAAAGGAAGATAGAAAAGTACAGTTTAATCCATAGTAAATTTAGAAATTCAATACAAATAGAATGGCCTTTCTCAAATTTTAGAATATTGGCAGTTTCGGAGAAGATGGGTCTCTTTAAAGCTCCTTATTGGTTGCGATCGCTTCTTCCATTAAAATAAAACATTTAATATTCACTTGAAATTTGCTTAAATATAATAACACGTAAGTAGAAGGGGAGCAAGAATATACCAAGATGGTGGAATCAGAGACACTGAAGTGGTGGAAGAGAAAGAGGAGGCATTGACAATCATGTTGCTGTAGAAGATGGTGAGAAGAACAATTATGGTGGAGGGGAGGATATACAGTAAGGGTTCAGGAGGAATAGAGATACTGAATGTGATAGCGAGGTGGCTAGCTGGGGTAAATAAAGTGGCAATGCTCTATGGATGGTGGTTTCATTCTAGGCTTCAGATTCTTACATCTTTAATTGTAGAGAAATCCTACAATTAGCTATCTGGATAAGTAATATTGGTTCATTCAGCGGGTCCCACAATTAAAAGATATATTATATAAATTATGTAAACAATATCATTCACAGGGTTCACCTATTGAAAAGATGTTAGTGTACCATAATCAAATGGACAAAATAACCAATTCATCCTTAAAGTATCAGTGAACTCTCAACCTCTTCCCTACAATATCAATTTGCCTATTTTCCAACTTAAACTTTGTGTATGTGTCCAAAGTGGTCATTTTGTGAGTCCGCGATCAAATATTTAACAAATCTATGATCTAACATCGTTTTGAGCATTTTTTCATGAGTTTTTATCAGTTTGTCATCTTTTTCCCGAACCCAAAAAATCTTCAACTACTTCCCTCCAAAATTTTATCCTTATCCCTTTTTGGAATTGAAAAATCATTTTTTTGAATTGCAAAAAGTACAAGAAATGTATAAAAACATGTCACATCATCGATCTGCCAAATATTTGACCATGGGCTAAGAAAATGACCACATTGGGCACATACATAGAGTTTAAGGGGGAAAATAGGGAAATTGATACTTGAGGGGAGAAGTTGAGAGTTCATCAATGCTTTAAGGGAGATTTCGTCATTTGTCCTAATCAAATTGTAGAATTTATCCACAATCAAGGACGTAGAGGATCTCTGTATAAGAAGGAAGTAGACTGCAACCCTAATTTAATTACTTGGAAGAACAAGTGAAAATTTCGCACAATGTATGAGATAAAAGTAAAAAATTAAAATATCGGCAGAAAACAAGACTATAAGGTAAACTTAAATATAAATATGTGAATTTTGCACTCATGGCTAGCTCTATAGAAAATTGAGGAATTGCGTTATGGGATGTCTCAAGTTCAAGAAGCGATTACAACTTTTTATTTTTTAAAAAGAAAAAAAATAATTGTGCTATTGGGATGTTAAATATGTAGACCAAGATTCAAACATAAGAATAACTATTTAGTATTTACAAAATAATTGACTTGACAAGTAAGAAATTTGCCATGCATGGGAAATTAAAATGTAAAGAGAATATTGATTAATTGGGCAAATGCGTATAAGGGAACTAACCTATTTGTTGAGATAATTTAAGATCAAGAATGTTTAATCAAAAGTTAAGTGTTACATTTATTATTTTTGTCTCTTACTAATATTTTCTTTAACTAATATTAAAGAGTTAAGCACACATAACTTATCTGAACTATGACAAATCCTACAGTTAGCCCTTCGTACTATAATTAGTCACTTTACATCATGTGATTGATAGGTTAAAGTTTTTCGTCAAAATTGTTACCACCAAAGCATACGACCTCCTTATACCTAATTTTCTTTAAATTAAATTCTCTTATTTAAAACTTAAGTATTTAATCTAGTTTTAACCAAACTAATCCTAGTAATAACTCTAAATCTAATCAAACTACACCACTAGCACTAGCATCACTATCACTCTCCTTCACTAACTCAACTCACTGTCATCGTAGCTATATTCCAATCCTCATTCCCTACTCTTTCCATCCCCACCCAGACTTCTCTCTCTTACATATTATCACTACCACATTGTTCCATTATTGATTGAGAAGTGAATTTGGTTTACAAAAAAGGTTCTGGTTAGCGAAGTGACTATTTACTGGTCATGGGTAGGACGAAGTTAAAATGGATGAAAGAAGATGTACTAAGGCTTAGATTGGATTAAATCTTTAGGTTGTGATGGAGACAATATGGCGATGTAGCTTATAAGTAAGAGGATGGTGATGGCAATGGACTGGAGGCAGAAGTGGAGGAAAGGTTGTCTTTAAAAAAATTCAATTTAAAGTAATATTTTTTATTAGCACTATCTAAAAAGTAGGATAATTGGAATTTAAAGTATGAGTGGTTTAATTTAAATGAAACTATTTCAAGGAGATTACATGCTTTCTAAGCAATCCAATTTAGATGAAAAACTTTACCCCCTCAAATGTAGAGGGTAAAATGGAAGGGATTGTTGTATAGGAAAATACGAATAAAATCACCCTAATATTGGAACTGCACAATAGTTAACCAAGTATTAAATAAGGACTACATAAGTATAACCATTGTTTAATATATAGATGATTACTTGATTATGTACTTATTGTAATTAATTATGTCGAACAATAAATCAGTTATATAATTCATTTATGAAAGCAGGTTACCCTATTAACCTTCCACGCTTTCAAATTCTAAGAGAAAGGTTCTATGTTCAATTATGCAAGTGTTGACCAAGGGTCAGCTTGGATTGGTAAATTGTGTCTTTAGAAAAAGAAAGCCTTCATTTATTTTAAGAAAGATGTGATATAATTATTATTAGCCAAAATTTTATGATATTTTGTTTAAAATGATTACATAAGCTCTACCCTTGCATCTGCCGTAATATATTTTTTCCCCATAAGATGTGATAAATCAATATTATTAAGCGAAGTTCGAGAATATCTCATTGGGGGAAGGCCGAATGCTGAAGACAATCACTGGAAGATACCTAAGGGCTTTGTTCACGATGACAGGTATTGTTCATAACGAACAATCCCGGCAGTACTGTTAACTACTATTCACGATGAAATAAAAAGATGATACTATTCACAATGAACAATGACACTCATTTACTGTTCACAATGAGCAGTAAAACATTGGATTAGTTTTTTTTCTTGTTGGTTAGGATTTATGATTGAAGATTCAGCGAACATTTGGGAATCGATGATGCAAATAGATTTAAAAGAAGATTAAAAAAATCATATGTGATGTCAAAACTGCCAAAGGGAAGCGTAAACAAGACGTTAGCAAAAAAATGCCTCAACGACCCATGAAACTAAGAGCGACTAGAAAAGTCTATAGATTTGATAACTTAGCTCTGATACCATATAGAGAAAGAGAGAAGATAAAATTATTGTTCTCACAAATCGACCTCTTTTAAATAGAGATTAGGAGAGTTACATAAGCAAGTATGAATATTGACCTTAAGTATCAAAATATCCAAATAGTTAACTATTAATAAAATCTAATAATATGAATGTTAAAATATCCATTAACAACACCTCAAAAATTGTAGTCCAATCTCTTCTTCCCTCTCTCTCTCTCTCATACATTCTTAAAAATAGAAAAGAATTCTATTGTTGAGCAAATTTTACCCAAAATTAAAACTTTTGCATGAAATTTAGCCCTAATTTTCACTTGAACATACAAGTCCTTTAAAATAGAAAAAGCACAATAATATACTCACATGCTTCAAAATATTTTTTAATCCTTAAACTTTAAACATAAAAATAATAAGACATAGATGTCTTGAATATGCTCTTTAATTATAATTTATTTTAAATATCTTAAGTAGGCTTTAAATTAAACTTTATATGAGTAATAAATATAGCTTTATTAATTTGAAATCTTTTAAGTTGGACACTTAATGTTTTACTCTGTTAAATCCTAAGTACACGGGTACGATCAAGATGCATGCATGTGCAGGTGCAAGACATGACAAATTTGTAAAAAGTAGGACACGATTATGTATATACATATTAATATTTTAATTTACATGAGATCGATTTTTTTCACATGTTAGGAAAACTGAAATTCCTATAATATTTTTATGTTTCATATATAAAGTAGATTATAAATTGGAAAACCGCTCATTTTTTTAACTAGATACCTACACGACGCTTCAAAATCATACTTTTGTACTGAGTATGAGCAAATCCGACCTGTCCCCCTACACGAGTTGCAGGAAGTGGACGTGAAGTACAAGATATATGTTCAAAAAGTGTATAATAAGGGTTTTAAACTAAAAATTATTATATAATTGAGTGCGCATCTGAATAAATGTATGCACATTCCAGGAGGGTCAAAGTTGAACACATGTCGGAAACAAGTAATGGAGCCTAGATGAGGTACTGAAATAACTTAGCTTAAATCTAATCATGTGCATTATGCACGTGCAACTGAACTAGCATACAATGATAAATATCCACAATAAAGTGTTTCCTTTCCTTTACGTTTCCACATATTGCATGGGTTTCCCACTAGAATATGCATCTGAGGAAGGTCTGTTCAGGTTTACACTCATAGCCTCATGGAATTTGTAACAATGCCAAGTTAGAGGAATCATAAATCAAATATTATGCTACGGAATAGTAGAATCAAAATAGTAATTCAGATTTCATATACATTTATACACACACATACATGCATTAAAACACCATAGCATTGCGATGTAAAGGACAAGTACCTTTGAGGAGTTTCCATGCCATCCTTTGTGAAACATGATGAACAACAAGTCTTTCCAATATCCTTCTAGTGGTCACGACAGCAGTCTGGATAATTGAAATGCAATTAGTATGCTTTAACCAATAATAATAACATGTACTAAATATTTCTTATACGTTTCTTATGAAGATAAAATGAAACATAAATTATAAGGTTAAAGGAAAGGTATATTCCATTCAGCTTTCACTTGCAGAAATTAGAACTAATCCCGTTTTTAGGAGCTTAGTACCTCTTGGTCACACAGGTTTGATCACAGCTAAAAACATTAATACTTCTTTAAATTGTCTCACGTGCTTAGCATGTGGACCTATCTCTTTCTATTCCTTCATCTCGCTTTTAGATAGAACTTAAGACCCACCCTCCTACCCTCTATTTAGCCAGGAAGACAACAATCCCAACCTATCCCTTGTTTTCCTTCCCATTCATCCAAAGTGCTCCACCTCCTCTCTCTTGCTGCCTGTGACGCCAAACCACCCACCTTAACTTCATCATAGCTAAGCACACTCCAGTGACTCCACCAACCCATCATCTTCCTCCGCCAGTGTATAAAATATCGGTCAACATATCGGATTCTATAGCAACTCGCAAAAATATTTATAGGTTTATAGTGTTTTCCGATTTTTAGAACTTTTCCCAATACACTGGCCAATATCTGATATATCATGATATCCGCAATATCGGACGATGTTTTTTTTATAGTTTTTTTGGGTTTGATTTGGGCTTTAGGTTTCCAACCCGACCCAAACACCAAATAAAATCCTCCCTTTACTATAGAATCAATCGATCTCACAAAAATCCAAACTCTTACAATTTCGGCTTTTCGCCTCTCTCTCTCTCTCTCATCTCTGACCCTCTCCCCCTTTCTCTCTTAGCCCTCTCTCTCTCTCTCTCTCTCTCTCTCTCTCTCTCTCTCTCTCATCTCTGACCCTCTCCCCCTTTCTCTCTTAGCCCTCTCTCTCTCCCCCCCCTCTCTTTTCCTGCCCTCTCTTCGCCCTCTCTTCTTTGTCCCTCTCCCCTCTCATCCTCCTCTGCTTCCTCTATCCCTCTCTTCCACTCTCTAATCTCTCTCTACGTCTCTTTTAACGTTATGCAATTTGAGAGGTTGATGACGCAATCGAGAAGAAAGTTTTTACAATTTGCTAGGCACCCAAAAGATATATCATGATGCAATTTCTTATGTTTAGAAATCATTAAATATGTTTAGATCACATATTAGAATGTTATACTATGCATTAATATTATCCGATATGACACCCTGATATTTAAAACATATCCCCGACATATCCCCGATTTTCGTAATCCGATATGGATTTTAGTCATCCAATATTTACACAATATCCGATATCTAAAACAATGTCCTCCGCCCTAAATTACGCCTTCTCTCACCTCCATTCTTAATTGTTCAACAACTCTCCCCTCCCCATCTTGCCACCTCCAAGAGTTAATATACTGCTAAACCCATCTACACCCTCGCATCTCTCATGACTACTACCCCACAATTTTGTTGATTATGGGTCCAAAGTGGAGGGATAGATGGTTGATATGAGTTCCAAGACGTTAAAGATTAATTATCTCTTGAGGCAGTACATAGACTACGATCTCCTTAGGCCAACCATGAGCATCCAAGTGTTAGATCCTGCTTCTCCGCTCCCTCTCCTTGACCATTTTAAATTATCTAGCAGAGAATAATTCTCTAGTACGTGATCTTATTTCTTTAATGAAGGGTTTACATTGTTAGCCTCTGATTAGGGTCTGCCTAGCCCATGTGTGATACGTGCCAATAAACAAAGATGCGCTATAAGTGCCTAAGTCCTATAATTCAAGGGACTTGTATGCAATCAAAAAATGTATATATATCAAGTAGATAGACACATAAAATTTCAATTAACTAATTTTTCCAAAAATAGGCTCCAGTTGGATGACTTTTAGGGAAAGTACTCTGAACTGTTTATAGTTAATGGGTGGGATCAAAAATTAAAAGTAACAGGTAACAACTCCCTTGGCAGCAATCATATACAAATAGAGACAGAAGCATGAAGGTACGCAACAACCAACATATCAATTTCCAGATAACAGTCTACACAAAAGGAATTAATTGTATGACATAAGATAGGATTGACAGCAAGAGATATAAGCAAACTATTCCTTTAAGTTCTATAATCTATACCATAAGCACAAAAGGCTGTAGTTACAACCTGCAGTTCAAACTTGTAAAAGAACCAAATGAATTAAGTTTCCTGTCAAGAATGATAATAGCACTCTAAGAGTTAACACAGAAGGAGTTCATTCAAATGACCAAAATGCATATAGAAGAACAAGGCACAGAAAAAGAAGAAAAAAAAATCACCTCACGGAAGATCTGCTTGACTGAATTCCTGAATGGAACAACCAAATCTACTGGCTTCTCTTCAGGAGTTTCTTCCAGGAAATCATCATCGTCGTCCCTAGGTGGACGAGGTTCCAGAAGAGGTAAATAAAACAATAAGAAGGACCTCACAGATGTAATAGCAAGGGACTTCAACCCAAAGGCTGAGAAGACAGGTTTTAGCTCTACAGGGTAATCTTTGGTTCCGTAATTAATAGACTCGCGGTTGAGTATATTTTCAGATGCAATTCGAAGACTAGGAATATATCCCTCGTCCAATGCTATGCCGGCATCACAATAAGCAATCGGAATTCCTCCATCACTGAAATAACATATAAAAATCATCAAGAATGGAAGGCTATGAATGTGTAAAACTGTAAATCAACATGATTCGATAATGCATGAACTTAAGCTATACATTTTACTAATATATATCATATGTAAGGAACCCCACGTTAAACAATTTGAAGTATCACCAAAAAGGGTTGGTTAGAAGAGCTATACACCTAAAATTGAAGTTAGTCACACTTTAAACTTCACAACCATATGAGAACAACACCCACAAAAAATTAAAAAAAATAAAAATAAAAAAATAAAAAGAAACTGAGATTTATAAGGAACAGTTTTAGACAGATGAATATATTGCACGTGGTATCTGACTTTCAAAATCAAGTTATTAAAACTTCCTGACCATTGCATTCATGTTTAGCATTCATGACGTGATTCTTAATTATCTTCCATTTTCAAAAAGGCACTTGTTCTTCATTGTCTAGGTTGTACTGTTGTAGCATGCCAGTAACACTCGAGGATAAGTTATATGAGTTAGAAATGCTATTACTACTACTACGAAGCCTTTATCCTAAATATTTAGGGTTTGCAACATAAATCCTACTCTTCCGCTCAGTTCTGCTGAGGGCTGTATCCTCCACTAACTTAATCATTATAATATCCTTCTTGACAGCTTCCAACCAAGTTCTTCTAGACCTATCTGTACTCCATCTTTCTTCATTGATTATAATCTTATCACTCCTCCTAATTGACGCATTTAACGGCCTTTGTTGTAAATGATCAAACCATCTGAAACTACCTCTCATTTTATCCTCAATAGGATCAACCTCTAACTTCCTACGAATGCACCCATTTTTAATCTTATATATCCTAGTGTAAATCCACACGTTTATCGCAACATTCTCATTTTTGCTACACTCAACTTTTACTCATGATGTTAGCAAACGTTGAAAATAAAAGGAAACTGGGGCAATGTGCAAGTAACTTGTTAACATTCGAGGAAAATTCAACTAGATATCAAGAAAAAAGAGATCAGCAAAGAGAAACCTACAATATCAGCAGAAACATCTAATAACAGAATTCATGATTTACCCCCTCAATTCAATAACGAATTATTACAAGTAACCAAACAAAATATCATTAAACAAAAAAAAATTTCCAATTAGTTACTCGATAAAGCCACTCCCAGTTCCTTTGTCCCTATCAACAGATATTATACATAAAGATCTGATCTTTTTGCGATAAACATCGAATTTCAACATAAAAACAAGAGAAAATGAGAGAAAGAAGGAAAGAGATCGAACCCGAAGAGAGCTCGCGAGAGAAAAGGTTTTCCGGCGGGGACGGAGGCGGCGGAGGCGGCGACGGTGGCGGAGAAGAGAGTGTAGGAGTGAAGAGATTGGATAGATTGGGATTGCTTTGTCTTCAACAGATCGAGAATTAGAGCGATGCCCGCCATTAGAGAGAAGGCCGAAGGGCCCTGAGCTTTCTCTATTCGTTTATGGTTGGATCTATTTCTTTTCCGGGTTTATTTGAGACTGGTTTCAATACGGCTAAATATCACCAAACCACCATTACGTTTAGGGGTTATCAGGAAAACCCTCCATTTTCATGAAACACCCCTATAAGTGTGAAGTGTGAACCTCAATTTTCACTGACAAAAATATTTTATTGCATAATTTTATCAACTCATGTAAAAATTGTGGTTAACGATACTTAGTCGGTTTTCTAATAACCCCTAAATTTAAGAGAGGTTTTCTAGTTTTGAAAGTTATGGGGCTTATCTGATAATAACCCAAAGTTCTGGGTGTTTCCTGATATTTAGCTTTTCAATAAAACCACTTAGTTTCTCACTTATTGCACTTCAATACCTTCAATCTTATTTTTTTCACTAAAGTACCCTATACTTTCCACGTTTTAAAACCATTAATACCTTTAACTTTTGAAATAAAAGACTAAAATACCCCTCTTAAATTAAACACTCAATGGTTAAATTCCATTTATCTCCTTTTAACTTTCCCTAAAAGTTGCTAAGTCCTAGAATCCCAAATTGGATTTTGCCCCAATTAAGCTCAAATTTGAATTTTCAAGTTTGATTTACGCTAAATCTGTAGAATTAACCTTGGATTTGGATCTTCTATTTGGTAATCACCTCGACAAAATCTAGTCTCTTTCTTTTCGACCCTGAAACTTGATGAACTTGAAGAAATAAGAACATATGATAGTCGATTTCATGGACCTAGTGGATTCTCTTTTTTTTTT
Source organism: Asparagus setaceus (assembly GCA_012295165.1). Classification (NCBI taxonomy): domain Eukaryota; kingdom Viridiplantae; phylum Streptophyta; class Magnoliopsida; order Asparagales; family Asparagaceae; genus Asparagus; species Asparagus setaceus. Next base: position 19,546,321 of record CM022709.1, on the reverse strand, counting down.
CTTTTTTTTTTATAGCACCATATTGATTTTCTGGTCAAGAGGAGAATCAAGAAGTGAATAGATCTAGGGTGAAATGAAAAGAAAAAAAAGATAAATAGGAGTTTATTTGTTCTGCTATAATTTAAGAATAATTGAAACGGTAAGTATGTCCTGCAGCGGTTACATAACACTCACAAGAGAATCTAACAGAGACTAGTCTCTCGTTTAAGTAATAGAAGGTATAAATATGCAACTTTTCAAAGCTATAGGATATTTAGTTACTGTAAAATATAGCTGGAGGTATTTAAGTGCAAACAGCGGGATATCATAAGGTATCTAGTTGTAATTTAGCCTTTATTTTTACCCCAAATCCCTGTTCCGTGTCCTTAAAAGGGCTATTTTCCATGTTAATCCCTCGAATCCTTCATATTTTAATGTTACTCCCCAAACATTAAAATTTCTATAAAGTTCTCAAATCATATAATTTTTTCGAATTTTGTGCATACGTTGCAAACTCAGCTAATCTCTTAACTATGGTTTAGTTAGTGCTTAATCATGGATAAGTAAATACAATCAATCTCTCCTCTACCCCAACCTAGGGCAGAGCATAATTCAGTTTAAACCGAATAAACCGACCGAACCGTCCGATTTTTTAAGATTCAGTTTGGTTTTTACTTCAAATTCAGTTCGGATAGGTGTTTGCTTATGTTTGTAAGTGGATACTGAACTGACCGATTTTTAACTAAAGACTTAAATTCATTTAATAACGTCTCATTCCAATTCCCTGAGAGCCCACCAAAAGCACTCAGTTTGTAAATCCCTATACCTCAATAGAGGCCTTCTAAGGACACTTGTCTAAGGCAAGTGTCCTTAGACACATCAAGGGGGAAATCCCCTAACCCTAACCCCACCCAAAATTAACTTTGGGCGGGGTTAGGGTTAGGGGATTTCCCCTTTATGTGTCTAAGGACACTTGCCTAAGGCAAGGCAAGTGTCCTTAGAATTATTCTCCCCCAATAATACATGTTCCCAACTATTTGTAGGTCCACCCAATACACTCATCTATTCCCAATGCACACCTCTCGCCCACCCAATTATTAAAAACCATGAGAATAGTGAGAAGGTGCTCATCTTCATTTCTTCTCCCGGGCATCAAAACTTAAGCTATTTTCATAGCTGCTTTTTTTTCCTTTTTTTTGTCTTCTGTTCTTTTTGAATCTTTACTTTTTTTTATCTCCCTTATGTGTTATCTTCTTGTATTTGCCACACTAGGGTGGACAACTGGGTGTCCAGTTACTGGATTACAATCGCGTTGGTTGCTATTTGGTGATGGCATTGATGAGCCATGTAAAACCGAACTCACCGATCGAACCGAACCGAAATAATTCGGTCCGGTTCGGTCCGATTCAGTCTTTGAGTAGGTTCAATTTCGGTTTGATCTAAAATGGTTAAAACCGACCGAACCGACCGTTTGCTCACCCCTAGCCCAACCCCCACCCCCTTCTCTCTCATCTTCTAAATAAGAGTTCTGAATAATTGGAAAGTCCTGAAAAGAAACATCAAAATCTTTCTCTCTTGCTCCAAATCAGATTCAAGATTAGATGATTGAAGTCACAAATTACAAATCTCTTTCAATTTTGGCATATATGAAGTATTTTGCCTTAACATGAAACACATGTTTTGTAAGAATAATCAAGTATTATTTTAAAATAGTCCGGATCCACCTATTTAGTCCAAGTTTATTTTTTTATCCGAATCGGACTATTTTAAAGTATGGATTACTTAATACCCAACAAGAGGCCTAAAATAAATCCACTCCACTTCCATCTTTACCATCCATGTATTAATCACTTGGGCTATGTTTGGATTAGGGATTTTTTAATCATGAGATTAATTTACTCGTTATAGTCCCGAGATATAATAGTCTAGCGTTATAGTGAATTAAATTATTGATAATATGTTTAGTTCAAATTGTTATTAACACATCTAATATATATATATCATGTTTGAGAACTTGTCATTATAAAGGATATAAGATTAGAACATAACAGCAAATGTCCACAATGTCTTCTACATATTAGCGACATATTTGAGTTTGTTTGTAATTTTAAATTTTCGTGGGATTGTTTGTAACTCATATTTCCAAAGGGGATGTTTATAATTTTCATATTTTTCATATTTTTGCATTTTTAAACTTTAAAGGCGTTGTTTGTAATTTCAAGTTCTTAAGATTTGTTTCTAACTTTTGAAATTGGGGGTTGTTTCTAATTTTCAAATTTGTTGTTTAAAATTTGCAGATTTTTTCAAGGGTTGTTGCAATTCAGATTTTACAGGAGGCTATTTGTAATTTTTTATTTTTACTTCTTTGTTTGTAGTTTGTGGATTTTTAAATTGATTGTTTGTAATTTTCAAATTATGGGGCTCTTCGTAATTTTGATTTCTTTAGGGATGTTTTGTAATTTTAGATATTTTCATTTTGGCAAAAGATCTGTCCAAATATGGGAGGATCAATAAACATTTAGATTTAGGGGTTTTAATATGCAAATGAGGATGATTAATGAGTATAAGCAATCGAAGTGGGGATACCCAAATGGAATGATTAATATGCAATCAAAGTGGACGAGGGAGATGATTGGCAATGAAAAATCTTAATAACTTTTAGAAAAATTAAGGGCCAATGATGTCATTTTAGAACTAATCCCGAATGAGAAATAGTCCCATGACTATAATAACACCCCACCCCCTCTCCCCATTATTTAGTCTGAAATCTCTCGACTATTTCATTTTAACGGACTAAGTAGTCCCTATCCCCTAAAAATTTGAACCAAAATGTTACTATTTTATTTTAAGGGATAAAAGGTTATTAACTCAAAATAATTTTATGGTAATGCCACGCCCAACCTCATCAGCACGAGTATCAGTCATCCCAACATCTCCAGCAACTTCCTGTGCAAATGATTCCGGCAACGGCCACAAGAGAAGCTGTGAGGGTAGATTTTCCGTGATCGACATGAGCAATGACACACATGTTACGAATGTCATGCTTCAGGTCCGTGATCCTATGGAGCTCTTCAACTGTAAACTTCACCGTCTTGACTATCCATAAAGACGGCTGAAAGGTAGCTAAAAATGAAGAGATAACCGCAAGCAAAGACTCTCAAGAACCGTCAAACCATACAACATTATATATACCTATACTTCAAAATATATGTTGATATATACCTATGATGGCCCGTGATCTCTCTATAATATGTACTTCAAAAATTTTGTTTTTCTATTTGCTTCCGCATGGTTACGGCTAATCGAGGAGAAGTAATATTGAACTAGCTAGGATCTTCAGTCCGTTGGCTACTCGAGTGCTAAGAACTATGATCTCTCCTTTCTCATTGCTTTCACTTGTAATATTTTTAAAACTAATCAAGTGTATTTTGACTTTTTAGATTAGGTAATGCCTAAATTTTGAAAAAAAATTTCCCCAAACAGATGCATTAGTACAATATTAGTTAATTTGAGGGCAAAAAGGGCATCATAGTTATAACATTAGTCCGAACAATCATAATCCTTCTAAAACGAACACCAGTATGGACTATTTTAAGTAAGTCCGAATGTTAGTCAATGAAAGAACAAACATCGGATTGGACTAAAATACTCTCAGGATTGTACAGTCCCAGTACGAAGGATACAATACCACTAGTCTGGGGACAGAAAACAAACATGACCTAAAAGGACTAATTTTAAGTCATTTGTATGATTTCTGGGACATTTAGGGGTGGGCGTGGTAGGGTGGGTTCGGCTGTGACACAGGGCACGATGCCTTGCGGCCCAGTCGAGTCTTGTGGGGCCTACTTCTTTGATTCCGAATTTAGGACTGGATCCAGCCTGGCCCACGACCCGCCTAGGTGCGGGTCGGGTCTGACCCGACCCACGACCTGCCTAGGTGTGGGTCGAGTTTGACCCGTCCCACGGCCCGTGGGTCGTGAGCCAACCCATGGGTTTTTCGTCCAACTTTTTTTCTTATTTTTTTACCTTTTTAATTAAATTAAACTTGTATTTATAAGTATAAAATTGTTTGTAATTTATTTTTTAGTAATTTAAACTTGTATTAGATTATTTTTAAACTTGTATTAAATTTTTTAATCCTTCCAAGTATATAGCAGCGAGTTTAAAGATCGCTGCTTTGTTTCTCAATGGGCCAAAAGGCCTACGAGCCGAAGACCAATGGCCTTTTGGCTTTGTTGGCAGCTAGATACAGACCCAAATAGTTAAAGGAACAGCTAGCCTAACAAAAAAATTATATCATGAGGGTGGGCCGGGCAAGCTGGTCATGTAATGGCCTGCTGGTCGGGCCTATTTTCCGACCCCGTTCGGCGGACCGGCCTCGCCCGTGATCCGAATATATCATGGGCCGGGTCGGGCCCGGTCCACTACGGGCTGGGTTGGATCGTGACCCATGGCGTCAACAGTCACCATGGTCGTGACCCTGCCCTAGGGACATATTAACAATTTCAAATCTGAGACACTAATATGAAAATATAAAGATTTGGGGGATCAATGTCAAGTTGACCCTTCTTAAAAATTGTGTATCCATGGTATGTTCGAACAGGGGTCTAACGGGTTGTGTATTGTACGAAAAAGAAAATCTCACTCGTTAACATATTGATTTAGTAGTTAATTTGGACTTTTTTTTGGCAGATTTTATATCTTGATTGCGTATCTAAAGTTGATAATGAGTATGTGTCATATTATTGTTCTTTCACGTACACTTTTCGATAGAAAGCCCTCTGTTGGATTTTGATTTTTTCCATGAATGAAAGCCATGATCGTCCTTGATCAATGGTCCAAAACTGAGATCAAAATCTTAGATTTGTAGGTAATTACTCTTGGGTTAATTGGTAGTCACTGTATTTATCTCATAATGGGATGTTGATACCTATATATTAATTGTTTGGATGGTTGGGAATGAATTTAAATACTAATTGGATTATTAATCACTTCTAATATTTTCCGTCAATTAACATGACGTATTTTCGCTGAAGTGACATAAAAAGTCTTAACATGACTGATTTATTCCTATATGTAATATCTTGATCACTTTTGAAAACAAAATTTCGACATATCGTGCAATTTGTATTAGGTAATTATATTGCATTTGCCATTTGTTTTCAATAAAAATATAAACTTATGACATATTGAGTATGTCCTTAAACATAAATGAAAATATACAACTAAATTGACAAAATATATTAGAAGTGGTGGTGATCCGGTTAGTATTTAATTACATGACTGGTCATCCAAATAATTAAAACATAGGTATGAACATCTAATTATTAGATAAATATAGTGATCAGTGATCCAATGAGCCAATTTAATCTTTATATTGAGGAAAAGCAAAAGCAAGCGAAAATTTGAAAGAAGAAAAGGGAGGAGATAAACACCCACTGTCATAGGAAGGATAAATTTCTTAATTTTTATAAGGGACTTTTTCTTTTTCGTTCTTTTTCTCTTCAAGAACATTTTAAGTTATTTCATATCATAGAAATAAATATCATCTAATTAAATATTCATTATATTTTACAGAAAAATAATCATGGAGTAATATAGTTATCGCTACTCTTTAGATTGTAGAAGATACATAGAGAAAAATAATAAGTTTTAAAAATAAATAAATATGTGATTTATTATCATATATTAATATAGTAATTTTCTCTTTAAAATCAACGTAAACTCGCAATTCTCTGATAAATGAAATAAAATTATTATGATATATTTTATTAAGTTAAAACATAAAATACAGCCAATATTGTTTTCAGTAAATTGTTCTCCTTTATTCCAAAGGGTATCTTCGTCCTTCCGCAAAAAAAGTCATGCCCGCGCCTGATCCACTCTCTACTGTCTAAAACAAACTTCCTCAGCCGGTCTCTTTTCCTCGTCGAAATCCCAATCCAATCAGCCAACTTATCCAACGGCCGACATGCCTCCACCTCATCACACTCCCCGCCTCGACCCTGACGCCAGCAATTCACCCCAACGGCGACCCCCACTCTCACGCGCCCCTCACGTGCACCGTCCCCCCATAGCCAGCCGGTTCCTCGTCGCCGCTCTTTATATTCCCCCAAATTCTCACCCGTCGAAAATAACACAACCAACCAAAAAGGCTAGGGTTAGGGTTAGGGTTCCCTCAATCGGAGATCGAGATGGTCGCGAGACGAACGCCGCCGTCACGGCCGCCGAATCCGGCGCTCCCGTACCGCGAGGACTGCTGGAGCGAGGGCGAGACCTCCGTCCTCATCGACGCCTGGGGCGATCGCTACGTCGAGCTCAACCGCGGCAACCTCCGCCAAAAACAATGGCAGGAGGTCGCCGACGCCGTCAACTCCCGCCCCTGCGACGCCCGCCGCCCCCCCCGCACCGACGTCCAGTGCAAGAACCGGATCGACACCCTCAAGAAGAAGTACAAGTCCGAGAGGTCCAAGATCGCCGGCGGCAGCAGCCAGTGGATCTTCTACGATCGCCTCGACGATCTCATCGGCGCGTTGCAAAACCCGACCCCACCGCCGCTGGCCCTTCCTCCGCCTCCGGTGACCTCGCCGCCGCTGGCTTTGCCTCTCCCGGCGAACCGCAAGGGTTTCCCTCTGCCGACCGCCTCCGTCGTCGAGGATCCTTACTATAAAAGGCGACACTCGCCCGATCACGACGACGAGTCTGAATCGTCCCTCTCGAGGCCGGTGAATCTTCACCGGAAGCCGCCGTCGAGATCTGGGAAGAGGCTGAGGAGGGCGAAGGAGGAGGTAGAGGATGACGATGGGATCGCGTTGCTGTCGAAGGCCATACTGAGGTTGGGGGAAGTTTACGAGAAGGTGGAGGTTGAGAAGAATAAGCAGATGATGGAGCTCGAGAAGCAGAGGATGGAGTTTGCAAAGTCGATGGAGGTTCAGAGGATGCAGATGTTTGTTGACGCCCAAGTGGAGATTATGAAGATGGAGAGGAGGGGCAAACACGGAGGCCGTCGTGGGTCCGTTGAGAATCGAGGTTCTGACGTTCTTCCCTTCCTTCTCCAGCCTGTTTTACTTTAGTTTTTAGACAATGTGCAAACTCTTTTAATGTAGCGTATGTTTACTTTTGGGTCATCGTATATCTATTTGTTCAACATGTTTTTCCTTGTTCTAATCTGTGGAAGGGCGGGTTAATGCCTTTGTAAGTATTTTGTCTGGTGAATCCCAATCAGTGGTTTTTAGATGGTTCATGCGATGAATGCTATGGGAAATGCTATATCATCTGTGATTTTCTTCCTCTGGTATCGATGCAGGTTATTCTATTATGATTTACCCTTTTCTTTCATATATTTTACCATTAATAAACTGATCACTGTTTCTAGCCTTTTTTGGAATATGGATTATACTTTATGATTGGTTTACTAGTCAAAAATTAATCTTTTGTTGCACAATGTGCAGTTTGATATTTGGATGTTCTTGAAATTGTTTGCATTTGACTAGTGATTTTGTTTTATATCCCTTCTGGTTTCTTGTATAAGCATGATTCATTCATACATGATTGCTGACTATTATGAGTGAAGCTATTACATGTTTGTGAAATATCGCGATGATTATAGGTGCGCGCGGTCCTGAATTTATTGATATAAAGTCTTGTATGTCCTCTGCTTAATTGGTAATCAGGAGTTCTAGGCAAACTTCATGATCAGCAAATTAATTAATAGCACCAGAGGTCCAGAAAACTGAAACGACTTTATCTACACTTAATTTAGAAGTCCTTCCTATCGAGAGATTTTGAGTTGCAAATGACGAAAACATTTGCTGCTTCCACCAATTTTTGTTGGGATAAAAATTAGTTTGAGGTTCAATAGTGAGACCAGCAGCCGATACAACAGATATTCACAATTACCTCTATGTAACTGTTGGAAAATATTTGATTTAGTCGGTGGATTCTTCCTTCACCTTTTTGTCAGAAAGTCCTGATTTCTTCAGGTTTAAATACCTTTTTACTGTTTGAGGTGAGATTTTCTGTGCAAACTTCATAATAGAAGACTAATGGTTGGCAATAGCAAACTGACATGTCGCATTGAAGTATACCAATTGATGGCAAATAGATAATAACTAGATAATAAGTTCATACATTAGTTCAACCTTACCATAAGCAAGAATTGGATGTAGCAAGAGGATCCCTTCTCTGCTCCTCCTTTGGAGAAATACTGCTTTATTCATGTTTTATTGTACTTGATATGCTATTGATAATCATAAGAAATGGTGAGGGGTTACATTAAATAGATTTATGGGTTTGGCAGACACCCTAGTTAATCGTGATGTTACCTTTTTGCGGTGTCCATATTAAACAACGAACACAATATATGAAGTTAATTAATTCTATAAAGGTTATATTTTTTAACTTTATTTATTGCTTTATAGTTGATATTTGGTTATTTACGATTGGCCTAAATAGCATATGCTGTTCTAATGTCAATGGCAATTATATTGTCAACTTTATTATCTTCTTGTAAGCTTTTGCTTACTATGAACTTAATTAGACTATATTTCTGAGCATTTATTAATGGTGAGAGTGAAGCTGCTGCCCATTTTTCAAGAACTGTTCTCAAGAGTGATTGTAATGATGTAATCAAGGTTACACAAAACTCTTGGCGGCCTAGGCGCCCGCCCCAACGCCTAGAGCCTAGACGCCTAGGTGGGGCCTAGGCAGTTTTCCTATGTATATTTTAGTTACAATATTATAATAAATACCAATATTGTAGAAAGCACAAGTCACCGCTAGGCACCTAGGCCGATTTTTTTGTTTAACTGGTGGTGGAGGAGGTTTTTTGAAAGTCAGGGGAGGTGCAATAGGTGTTCATAGTTATTGGAGGAGGACGGGAGTTCGGAGTTCGAAGGATGTTGGAGGACATCGAAGTTATATCGGAGGAAATCACAACCAAGACGACCTAAGCGGTGCAGTCCGCATAAGTGGTCCACGCTCCCCTAGGCGCTCCATAGACCTAGGCGGGCAGCCTAGGTTCCTCCTAGGCCTAGGCGGGTGCCTAGGCGTGCTAGGCGCTAGCTTTTTTAAGACATTGATTGTAATAAACAAATGATGGGGAACTAGTGGAAGAAAATAATTTGAAGCAAAGGTAAATTGGTAAATCGAAATATATTAAATAAGCTACAGATAAATCTCCAGTCTGATTAATTTTTTCTCCTTATTACTACATATTGACAACTTTCTTTTATTTTTAAGAGGGAACTGATTGTTAGAAGCTTGAAGTAATCTAGAAGTCACTATCTACTGAGGTAGCTCCAGCTCTCATGACATGGTCTAATAACACTTGAAATATTTTGATTGAAATCACTATGCTTTCATATGTCAGAGCAAGGTGACGTAGAGAACAACATTCATCTATGAAATTCTCAGAGTTTGAGTATTGTAAAGAAAGAAAGGGGGGAAAAATCATGTTAGAACCTTCTACAGAAAATCAGATAGGGTATCTCACTATACATATTAAGGTTCATGATGGAGCTGATACAATATTCTGATTGTGCTAATAATATAATTGTTTGTACTAATATTTAGTGATTGCACTTTGTTCTACACTGTTTGCACTTACACTTTATTGTGATTGCACTGGTTTAAAATCTGTAGTGGGAAACATGTCATATACTCTTTCCTTGTATGGTTTGGTTTTCTATGGGAGACCATCTTGAGGATATTTTTCATGAATCAGTTTAGTTATTGATTACACTTTTCTTTTATTCTGACTGCACTTGTTTAAAATTGGTCGTGAGACAAATGTCATATATTCCTTCCCAATCATATTAATGGGAAATTGATGAACTGTGATATGATTGATGTAGAGACGATGATGCATGGCGCTGGGAGGCTGAAACAGCAGATTTAATTGTAGATAATATAGACACTGTTTTCAAATAAAGAATAATAAAGGCTAAAGCAGTTGTCATTTGTCATCCTGCAACTAGTGACGGCTGTTTTAGTATATAGTAATTGATAATGATAATTGATTGATAATAGATTGGATCATGGTCAGCAAACTTGAGGAAAAGGTTTAGTTATATGGGGAACCGTAGGAAGCATGGCTAGGCAACCGGTATACCAATCTCTAAACTCTACAGATCTGAACAAAGTAAAAAGAATAAAGTTCAAGCAACTTCTATCCAGGTTACCATATTCTACCTTCTGCAGCCTTATCTTGATCTGTCTCCTACGTACGCAACTTATCCGAAACTCCATTTGCATTCTGGCCTGAGATTAGTATGTGATAATGAGCCCTGTTGGTTGCCACAATACTAAATGCAAATTACATGCATATAGGTTGAAGCTGATCCTCTTTCCCAGTTACACTCTTACCCTGTTCTGTGAGAAACAGATTGGAAGCTATGTATAAATAATCAAGACGCTATCTGTTAGCAAAATACCGATCTTAACCTGAGCTTTGACCTTTTGAGCTGTGCATCTCAGATGAAGGGAGATGAAGGTGCAACAGCCCAGATTATGTAATCCTCCTCCGTTAGCGTGCCGGAAAAAAAAAGAGCTTTAGTAAAGTAATTACTTTGGTTTTTGTAATTTGTCCAGCTTAGTATTTGTTCAGCATTGGTGCCTCAAAAAGATTTGTGTATTAGTTGAAGCTAGTTGTGAAAATGGGCCATGGTTGTTGATTATTGGGCAATAACAATTGCCGAGACTCGGCAAATTTTATTAGTTGCAATCAGGTATGAGAACTTATGGAGAGGTTTTTTTTTCAGTTGTATATTCTTTTTTAACCTTGTGTTTTAAGCAAACATGTAGGTATTATGCAATCTCTATAGTGTTTTCTGGTGTTATGCATTGCGATTCTGCATGTGAAGGAATTGGTACTCGCAAACTTTCTGGTGCATTAGGAGGCACTCTTGTTGACTGTGTTTTCAACTGATTTTATATGTTTTGTGTGTGTGGTGTTAGATACAAGTGGCAATCTGATTTTATATGTTACTAGAATAAACAAGTTAATCCTCTTTCGACGGTTAACAGGCTTCTGAATTTTCCCAAAATCAGTATCATACTGTGGTTAGAACTTTTTATTTGTTTTTATACCTCTTGTTTCTTGTTTTCTATTTGAATAATTAGCTCTGTGAAAAAGAAAACTGCAACGAAGAAAACCCAGTTCATTTGCAACTGAATACTTATTTGGAAGCAAGTCTACAGGTGAAACAATGCTTGTCAGTTGACGAAACAAACTGCTATAGACGATAGATAATGTTTAAAACGCGTATACTACAATTATAATCCCTACTATTACAGCGAACCAAACATCTTCAGGTGCTTTAAGCGTTTGTGTGCGTGTGTTAAGGGTGATATGCAATTGCAAATGAAGGGATGCAATTTGGAAATTGCTGAAGTTCCTCTTGGCAAGATAATTCGAGGTATCAAAGTTTATCCTCGTTTATGTTTGAATACTTGGTCTGAAGTGATGACTAAGAGATATTTGCTTGCTTTGTTGATTGGAGCATACCCTTTGTTGATGTGATCTCATTGCTTATATGCACATATGGGAAGCCTACGAACATTCTGACTCTCAAGGATTTTTGAATTAGGCTTTCTTTCTTCCGTCGACAGCAATCCTATTAACTGTGTCGTTTTACACTTGATAATCCATATCTGCACACTATTTTGCAAGCAACCATGTGCGCGAACATTCTATTTCTCCAGGGATTCAATGAGAACAAGATTCATCTTATTATCACAAACTCACTTATCTTCATCCCCTCACAGTTATATACTTCTCCACATACACGATCGACAACAAAAAAACAAGAAGCAATCAAAACTCCGTCTAGGCAATGTTTTCATCTCTCTCTCCTTCGCTAATCAGGAATCCCTCTCCCATGCAATGCATCCTCAAACCTACTGCAAGAATCCACCCTCATCTCCGTGCTCATATCATCCTCCGGCGCAGGATAGTAATCCTCCCTCAACTGCACATCTCTAAGCCCCGGAATCTTGAGAAAAAACATCATGAAGTGCTCGTGCGCCGTCCCATGAACGAACAGCTTCCGCAACCCGGCGCACCCCTGGATCAGTCCGGCTGCCGGAAGCGACAGACTCCTCTGGTTCACTTCCCGATCCTGCGGTGGCCAGTAATCGAGCTCGTACAGGGTTTCTAAACTCCCGATCCCGTTGAGATAGAATCTCTCCCATGAGCTTAGATCCATGTGGCCCATTGGCGCAGTGAACGCATACCCAATTGCGTCACCACAGTCGAGCTTCATTTTCGAAAGCTTGTCATAAATCGATAGGCAAGTTAACCCAAAAAATGGCTGCGACGGTGGAGGACAAGTTCGACAGTCTCCTTCAATTTTGATGCTGATCTCCTCAAGTTCAGGGCAGTAGTCGAGACCCACGTTTGGTAACGGGCTAAGGACTTCGCCTGCCGGTAGCCAGAGCGACAGGTACCGCAGTCGTTCCCACGACTGGGACCAGAAACCATTGTCGACGATGTCACTGCTGTTGTTGTATTCAGAGTACCTGCATTTCTTGTTCGGCCCACCGCCGCAATCAAATTCACAGAATTCAGCGTCATCGACGTCATCAACAGTGAGCTCATCTCTCTTATCCGTCGACTGCTGCTCAGGCTCCTGGTCGACCCAGTTGCAGTCGACGTGCAGCCGCTCAATTCGATCACGAACAGGCGCAAGTGCACGGAGTGAGGCCGCAGTGTGCAGCTGCCGGCACCCGGAGATCTTTACATCAACGATAGTTGACCGGAGCATGCCGGCCATCATCTTAATCCCCACCTCTGTCACGTTACCACACCCATGAATCTCAAACCTCGACAGCCTGCGGCATCCTCGAGCGATGGTGCAGAGTCCGGCATCGGTGAGATCACCGGAATTCTTGATGTTTAAAGACCGAAGCCCTCCACAGACTGAAACCCCATCGAGATGCAATCCAGCAGCTGTACAAATACCCTGAAATCTCCCCAATTTCAGGGTTTTCATCCTGGGGCATCTATTGCCGAGAACCTCCAGCGCCGGCCCAGCATCCACAACGCTCTCGCACAAATCCAGCGTGAGATCTTCAAGCAACGGCAGCGACATAAAAAAGCTCCGCAGCGCGGCGGCGCTGATTCCCGAATCCTGCGCGGAATCCGAATCCTGCACCTGGTCCGCCGCAGGATCGACGAGATGCAGAGTAGAGAGGCGAGGGCAATTGGCAGCCAAAGCAAGCAAAGCATCGTCGCCAACAAAATTGAAGTGCATCGGATTGAACACGCAAGGCGCTCTCAAACAACGCAAGTTCGGACAAGCCGCGGACATCGCCTCGATCTCAGACGACTTGAACCCGTCGCTTATCGCGGGGCTGAGCAAATCAAGACTCAGAAGCGACGCAGCAGAGACCGGGTGGGCCTGCAGGGCAGCGGGTATATCCTCGGTCCAGCAGTAAAACCTGGAGAGGTCAAGCGAGGTCAAATTCGGGCAAGCGGAGAACAAAGGGTCAAGATCCGCCCCGGGCAGATCGAGGGCGGGCCGCTGGTGCCACCGCACGAGCGACACGTGCCGTAGGCCCGGCCAGTGGTGCGCGAGAACGCGCAGGGTGGAAGGATTCCGAGCATAAACGACGAGAGACTCCAGATTGGGGAAGGCCTGGTGGAGACGGTGAGCGACGAGGAGCTGGTGCTGGTTGTGGAGCTCATCGAATTCGGTGGTGATGTCCTGGATTTGGTTGAGGAAGGGGTGGCCCCAGGGGGAGAGGTGGGAGAGGTCGAGGTGGGTGACGGAGGAGAAGGAGGTGGGGAGGAGGAAGAGGTCGCGGAGGTTGCCGCGGAGGGAGAGGGAGGTGCGGGTGGAGCGCTCGATTTGGCCCCACTTTCGGGAGACGAGGGAGGCGTTGTTGCGGGTGCGGACGTCGGTGATGGCGGAGATTATGTTGGTCAGGATTGCGTCCGGGAGGTCGTGGATGGTCGTGGTGGGCCCGACGCCGCCGTTGTCGATTCCAGTCATGAGGCGGGGAGGGAGGGAGGGGGGGCTCGTTTGGTTAGGAAGGAAGAGAGGAAGAGGCAGAGTGATGAAGAGGAGGTTGGGGACCTGCGGGGGAAGAGGGTAAAGGGTGATTGATGAGAGGGGTCGTGTAGGGACCGTTGTCGGTACGCTAGGCGCCCATGTGGTGGAGGTCCCTCTTTACCCTTTCTTTATTTGTTTATTTTTCCTTTTACGGCTCAACCCGCCGTGGATCATTACTGTTTAGACACAGATGGAGGGTAGAAGGGGTAATCTTGTTTTTGGGGGAAGTGGAAAACAAAGGTAATGCGAATTTCACAGGCCTGGTAAAATGCCAAATTCAGCATATTGTTCTTGACACGAGCTCCTTTGACCGTGGCCTCTGGGAATGTTAGTCATTTCATTAAAATTGGGCCACACTTAGATCCTTAAACTAGTTCTAAGGTAAACTAGTTTAGTCATGAACTAAAGATCACCGGAATTCTTGATGTTTAAAGACCGAAGCCCTCCACAGACTGAAACCCCATCGAGATGCAATCCAGCAGCTGTACAAATACCCTGAAATCTCCCCAATTTCAGGGTTTTCATCCTGGGGCATCTATTGCCGAGAACCTCCAGCGCCGGCCCAGCATCCACAACGCTCTCGCACAAATCCAGCGTGAGATCTTCAAGCAACGGCAGCGACATAAAAAAGCTCCGCAGCGCGGCGGCGCTGATTCCCGAATCCTGCGCGGAATCCGAATCCTGCACCTGGTCCGCCGCAGGATCGACGAGATGCAGAGTAGAGAGGCGAGGGCAATTGGCAGCCAAAGCAAGCAAAGCATCGTCGCCAACAAAATTGAAGTGCATCGGATTGAACACGCAAGGCGCTCTCAAACAACGCAAGTTCGGACAAGCCGCGGACATCGCCTCGATCTCAGACGACTTGAACCCGTCGCTTATCGCGGGGCTGAGCAAATCAAGACTCAGAAGCGACGCAGCAGAGACCGGGTGGGCCTGCAGGGCAGCGGGTATATCCTCGGTCCAGCAGTAAAACCTGGAGAGGTCAAGCGAGGTCAAATTCGGGCAAGCGGAGAACAAAGGGTCAAGATCCGCCCCGGGCAGATCGAGGGCGGGCCGTTGTTGCGGGTGCGGACGTCGGTGATGGCGGAGATTATGTTGGTCAGGATTGCGTCCGGAGGTCGTGGATGGTCGTGGTGGGCCGACGCCGCCGTTGTCGATTCCAGTCATGAGGCGGGGAGGGAGGGAGGGGGGGCTCGTTTGGTTAGGAAGGAAGAGAGGAAGAGGCAGAGTGATGAAGAGGAGGTTGGGGACCTGCGGGGGAAGAGGGTAAAGGGTGATTGATGAGAGGGGTCGTGTAGGGACCGTTGTCGGTACGCTAGGCGCCCATGTGGTGGAGGTCCCTCTTTACCCTTTCTTTATTTGTTTATTTTTCCTTTTACGGCTCAACCCGCCGTGGATCATTACTGTTTAGACACAGATGGAGGGTAGAAGGGGTAATCTTGTTTTTGGGGGAAGTGGAAAAAAACAAAGGTAATGCGAATTTCACAGGCCTGGTAAAATGCCAAATTCAGCATATTGTTCTTGACACGAGCTCCTTTGACCGTGGCCTCTGGGAATGTTAGTCATTTCATTAAAATTGGGCCACACTTAGATCCTTAGGCTGTGTTTTGTAAATCTCTAAAATTAGATTACGGCTGGTTTGGTAAAAAATTTTGCCAAAGTTGGCCCAGTTTTTGTAGACCAAAAATGCCCACTAAACTTGTTTTAGTTTGGACCACCCTCCCATGGTCCAAACTAAAACCAGTTTAAGATAAAACTGGGCCAGGACATGAACTCCTTTGACTATGGCCTGTACGTGTGTTTCGCATTTCATTGAAATTGGGCCATACTTAGATCCTTAAACTAGTTCTAAGGTAAACTAGTTTAGTCATGAACTAAATATCGCTTATTCATAACTAAACCAGTTTTGAATCTTTTGATGTTTCAAAACGGAATTAAAGTAAACTGGTCTATTTCTGGTTCAGTTTTTGCCAATCAACAAAAAAATTTAAAATTGGACCAGGTTTAAAGCTGACCCAGTTTTAAAGAGTTGACAAACACATCCTAAGAATTTTCCTTGCATTAAAAAGAATAGAATGACACATCAAAATAATATGCATGTTAGAATATAACCCTCAATCCCCACGATAATGTCAAAATTTGTGGAGTGACAGGGACTTTAAGAATGCATACTTAACCTTTCCAAAAAAAAATAATAATGAAAGCCAAATGTGGAATAATAAATGCACTCATACTTAGAATATTTTAGTAATTATAACCATATCTACCAATCTTTTTCATGTCATCTTTATTCTTCTTGTATAATCAACATATTGTTCTTGCAAATGGATTTTGTATTTCACTTTCATTCTACGTAGATGCATTTTTAAACTTGTAAAAAATAGCTTTCACACTTTCAATTTATTATCACTTTGCAAAATATTCCTTGCATGAAGATTGTCATGGATGCAAAGCTCCAGTACTGCCACAATTTGGAAAGTGTTGGAGGTCATTTGGTTGGTGGAAACTGAACTGATTGCAATTGCTATTTTGTGTAACTGAATCTCCTTTACCTAGTTGTAAATTACTCACAGTCGAGACTCGAAAATTATAACATGTGCCTCACATGAAAATGATTGTAATTCACACTTGAAAACTGAAAATAACTTTAACCCCACTTGAAGTGAGTTTGGATACAGAAGATGATAGAGGAGGGGAATAATTAAAGTAAACCTAAGGTAAAGACATGTAAAAGAAGGACATGGAAAAGGAGGGGATGGAATGGAATTTACTGTGTTTGAATAAACGAAAAGGAAAAGAGAGGCTACAATATAATCCGTGTTTATTTAGAATAAAGAATGGAATTCTTTTGAACAAATACACATACCTATAAATCCATTATTTTCTCTAAGGTCAATATTGAAATACAAAGAAAATTTACCTAAAAGTTATCCCTCCCTTCCCAATTCTTCTATATTAAGGCCATGTTTGTTTTTATCACCGGACTAGAGGGTATTATATTCCCTGGTCTATAGTACTTGACTTGTATTATCATGTGATTATTTTAGTACAATCCAATGTTTGTTTTCATATGGACTAACATTCGGACTAACTTAAAAAAAATCCAAAAACTAGTGTTTGTTTTTAGGGGGATTATGACCATCTAGACTAATATCATAACCATAATGACTTTTTACCCTTAAGTCAACTAATATTGTATAAATGCATTTGTTTGGGAAAAAAAGTCGAAGTGTGGACATGACCTTGTTTAAAAAACCCTATACCTCTCATGACATAATAAGTGTTATATCAACAATTAACCTAAGTCCTAATCCTCATGTGGGAACCAACACGTGTTCCATTCTACGCCTAATCAGACGTGACTAGAGTCCAGGTAACTCGAGCAGCCCCTGCGGCCGACTCAATAGGCTGACAACTCCCGTAGCTGACTAAAAAGGCGGTACTTATCGACCTACCCCCCCAGATCAACCCTACACACTCCCGCACTCGGCTACTATTCCAGCCAACAACTTGCATAGCCGACTAAAAAGGCGGTGTTTATCGACCATCAATCAGACGAGTAAAGAGGCGGTACACCCTCGAACCTCCCGCCGACAGCCGACTGCCCTCGCCTTAAATGCTCTGTCAGAATCATCATTGCTCTAGCCCTTATAGTCTTTATAACTCATCGGACCCAGTCAGCGCTAAGCATTTGCTGTCATCCCCGTATTAAATACCTAGTTGACTCACTCCTTTTAGCAGCCGGCACCTGTGAAGTAGGTGATGACTAGGCCGCCAACTGGACTCGGCCAAAGTTACATATTTGCCCCTCTGATCCACTATAAAAGGAAAACGTGCTGCCCAGGGTAGGGGGATCTGGTCTTTTTTATGCAACTTTAAACTACTTTCACTTCATATTTTCCCACTCAAGATCAACTACTGACTTGATCGTCGAAGGAACAACCGGAGAACCCAACTCCGTCCTCTCACGAGTTTTTCATGTGCAGAAAAGAACAACGAACTTCAAAACCAGTCATCTGAAGGAGCTTGAGGATCCTAACACCCCCATAATCCATAAATAAATCCCATATTTGATAACTATCATCAGCAATAAGCAATCCTATTCATTTAAAAAACATAGTTGTTAAA
Source organism: Asparagus setaceus (assembly GCA_012295165.1). NCBI lineage: Eukaryota > Viridiplantae > Streptophyta > Magnoliopsida > Asparagales > Asparagaceae > Asparagus > Asparagus setaceus. The sequence continues at coordinate 19,528,160 of CM022709.1, read as the reverse complement.
AAAAACATCTAAAATAGTAAAGAAGAATCCCTGTTCGTTTTTTTTGGCCTCTACTTTCATTTGGAGGAAGCATAGTAGATATTAATCAAAGCTATTGCCGTGTAGATACGTGATCCTGCATTTTCCAACAATTTTTTTTCCATAATCCACTAAAATAAATATTCCATGCCTGGGCGTTCTACATGAATCTGATGCAGGTCCGAATAACTACATCATGCTACAGAGAGTGGATAATCTTCATTTCTTTCTCTATCTGACAAAGGCCAAGTAGTACTCCATCTACATCAAACATTAGTTGTTATGTTGATTTATTTCTTTTATATATTTCTATAACAATCGAAAAACATGATCATGACAAGCGCATGTTCATCAGTCATCAAGATGGCATCATTGGATATATATAGAGTAATCAGGGCTTTTTTCCCCTTCTCTTTGCGGAGAAATTAAGAAGCCTAAAGAAAGATTACAACGCGGAAGTGCGCTCCGGCGGAAATAAAACTCAGCTGGGGAAAGAAAAGGGACGGATCGAATAAAATCACAGAAAAAATTCAGAGAAATTGGGGGTATCATAAAATCTTAATCCCCACATGATACCTAGACCGTAAAGGAATGGGTGAGTTTGAAACAGTCCATTTGTTTGGGAAAAAAGTCGAAGTGTGGACATGACCTTGTTTAAAAACCCTATACCTCTCATGACATAATAAGTGTTATATCAACAATTAACCTAAGTCCTAATCCTCATGTGGGAACCAACACGTGTTCCATTCTACGCCCTAATCGAGGCGTGACTAGAGTCCGGTAACTTCGAGCAGCCCACCGGCCGACTCAATAAGTGACAACTCCGTAGTGACTAAAAGGCGGTACTTATCGACCTACCCCCGGATCAACCCTACACACTCCCTTTTCGGCTACTATTCCACCAACAACTTGCATAGCCGACTAAAAGGCGGTGTTTATCGACCATCAATCAGACGAGTAAAGAGGCGGTACACCTCGAACCTCCGCAGACGGCCGGCCTCGCCTTAAATGCTCTGTCGAATCATCATTGCTCTAGCCCTTATAGTCTTTATAACTCATCGGACCCGGTCGGTAGCTAAGCATTCTTTGTCATCCAGTATTAAATACCTAGTTGACTCACTCCTTTTAGCGGTAGGCACTGTGAAGTAGGTGATGACTAGGCCGCCAATGGACTCGGCCAAAGTTACATATTTGCCCCTCGATCCACTATAAAAGGAAAGCGTCTTTGCCGGGGTAGGGGATCCGGTCTTTTATGCAACTTTAAACTACTTTCACTTCATATTTTCCCACTCAAGATCAACTACTGACTTGATCGTCGAAGGAACAACCGGAGAACCCAACTCCGTCCTCTCACGAGTTTTTCATGTGCAGAAAAGAACAACGAACTTCAAAACCAGTCATCTGAAGGAGCTTGAGGATCCTAACACCCCCATAATCCATAAATAAATCCCATATTTGATAACTATCATCAGCAATAAGCAATCCTATTCATTTAAAAAACATAGTTGTTAAAAAAAACATCTAAAATAGTAAAGAAGAATCCCTGTTCGTTTTTTTTGGCCTCTACTTTCATTTGGAGGAAGCATAGTAGATATTAATCAAAGCTATTGCCGTGTAGATACGTGATCCTGCATTTTCCAACAATTTTTTTTCCATAATCCACTAAAATAAATATTCCATGCCTGGGCGTTCTACATGAATCTGATGCAGGTCCGAATAACTACATCATGCTACAGAGAGTGGATAATCTTCATTTCTTTCTCTATCTGACAAAGGCCAAGTAGTACTCCATCTACATCAAACATTAGTTGTTATGTTGATTTATTTCTTTTATATATTTCTATAACAATCGAAAAACATGATCATGACAAGCGCATGTTCATCAGTCATCAAGATGGCATCATTGGATATATATAGAGTAATCAGGGCTTTTTTTCCCCTTCTCTTTGCGGAGAAATTAAGAAGCCTAAAGAAAGATTACAACGCGGAAGTGCGCTCCGGCGGAAATAAAACTCATCAAAAAAAGCTGGGGAAAGAAAAGGGACGGATCGAATAAAATCACAGAAAAAATTCAGAGAAATTAAGGGGGGTATCATAAAATCTTAATCCCCTACATGACTAATACCTAGACCGTAAAGGTGAAGGTATGGTGAGTTTGAAACAGTCCATTTCTTGGGGATTACATAGTCTCTACTTAAAAATAATTCGAGCCGGATAAAAAAAAAACATAAATAAAAAGGTGAGTCCGAACTATTTTAAAATAGTACCCTCGTTCTCCACAAAACAAATATGACCGAGAGCACTAAGAAAGTGAGTGAATTTTCTTATTTTTAATCCTCCCCTCTCTTTTCCATGCAAATTATAAATTGTAAGCACTAATTTTTAAATGATTAGTATTGTCTCCCTTCCCCTTTTAAAAATACATATGCAAACCCAACGTTAATTTGCAACCACAGGGCAATCGTTACAATGAACCTCATATAATACTTCACATTAAAAAAATAAAAAATAAAAAATTCATGAAAAATATATAGTTATGTGAAAAATTTTAAAAATCTAAAGATATCAAAAGAGATTTTCCATATAAATTTCTACATTATTTGGGAAATCTCTCCTTGTACTTTTGTTGAAGTACACAATGGTCCTCAAATATATGGTATTTTTATTTTAGCAAAGAAACCATGGAAATAAAGCAAACACTATAGTTCCCAAACACTTTCTTAGCATAAAGAAATTCCGAAAATACAAATAAGATAATGTTCAAAACATTATTATATATTTTATTCTTTTTTTGGGTAATTTTACCAGATTTTTTCTCTTAAATTTTATTCTCTTGTAAATGTAAAATTCGAGACTAGCTAGGGGCATCTCGCACCAATTTGTACAAAACAACCAAAGTAGAGGGCTCGTTGAGTCGATATCCGTTTTTAATGTGATTGAGAATGACTAGAATTAGGTAAGGTTTCAACTTTCTTTGTCTTGTCATGCGAAATCAAATATCTTTCTTGTATATTGGTTTTCGTACTTATTATTATTAAGGACAAGACAGTTAATCTGGCACTTATGCTACAATTATTTTTGCTTAGAACTTTATCTAATCCATGATTGTTCTTAAATAAAAGGAAACAAAGGGACAGGTTGATGTACTCATGAAGAGAAATATCTAAACTAGTACTTTGCTTCAGTTCTTAGAATGCGAATTATTTGGAGCGTCAATCAGGGAATCATGATATAGCCCTGAAACAAAAACTTCAATTTAGTATAAGTTATAATTTTTTTACTTTAACGTTCTATACCTAGAAGTAGCAAACTCTTTTGCATTTAGATTTAATGTGTGTTTAGCAGTTCTAGATTATGATCTGCTTGGATGATAATCTATTCATAGATTATAATCCAAGTGGTTTAAAACTTGTGATATGTTTGGTAAAGAGAGTGATTTAATTATAATCCATATGTTTTTCGCTACAATGAACGAGATACATTAAGATTAGGAGGATTGAGAAGAGGAAAGAAAGAGATATGAAAAAGCAATGGGTATTTTGGCCATTTACTCAAACAAACATATGGATTATAATCCATCAAAAAGTAACCAATAGTTTTTACCGACTTGATAATTCCGCAGATGGATATATAGAAAGATCGATGACTAATGCAAAAGAAACGGGTTGAGATGACAGTTCATCACATAGGAAATAACAAGGCAGCCAGATATAAGAATGACAACTACACAGATATCAGATATGCATAATTGCAGCCACGCTACAAATATCACATTTATAGATCACTACTAGCGGGAAGGTAAGGTGCGCTCATTAATCCATATTAACAAGTCGACATGATCACTACTGTCCTTTAATCCAAATTAATATTCATTGCGAAATCTCTAGACAGCGTCAAAACTGCGATGAAACAGGGATATGAACTTTGTACAAAACAACCAAAGTAGAGGGCTCGTTGAGTCGATATCCGTTTTAATGTGATTGAGAATGACTAGAATTAGGTAAGGTTTCAACTTTCTTTGTCTTGTCATGCGAAATCAAATATCTTTCTTGTATATTGGTTTTCGTACTTATTATTATTAAGGACAAGACAGTTAATCTGGCACTTATGCTACAATTATTTTTGCTTAGAACTTTATCTAATCCATGATTGTTCTTAAATAAAAGGAAACAAAGGGACAGGTTGATGTACTCATGAAGAGAAATATCTAAACTAGTACTTTGCTTCAGTTCTTAGAATGCGAATTATTTGGAGCGTCAATCAGGGAATCATGATATAGCCCTGAAACAAAAACTTCAATTTAGTATAAGTTATAATTTTTTTACTTTAACGTTCTATACCTAGAAGTAGCAAACTCTTTTGCATTTAGATTTAATGTGTGTTTAGCAGTTCTAGATTATGATCTGCTTGGATGATAATCTATTCATAGATTATAATCCAAGTGGTTTAAAACTTGTGATATGTTTGGTAAAGAGAGTGATTTAATTATAATCCATATGTTTTTCGCTACAATGAACGAGATACATTAAGATTAGGAGGATTGAGAAGAGGAAAGAAAGAGATATGAAAAAGCAATGGGTATTTTGGCCATTTACTCAAACAAACATATGGATTATAATCCATCAAAAAGTAACCAATAGTTTTACCGACTTGATAATTCCGAGATGGATATATAGAAAGATCGATGACTAATGCAAAAGCGGGTTGAGATGACAGTTCATCACATAGGAAATAACAAGGCAGCCAGATATAAGAATGACAACTACACAGATATCAGATATGCATAATTGCAGCCACGCTACAAATATCACATTTATAGATCACTACTAGCGGGAAGGTAAGGTGCGCTCATTAATCCATATTAACAAGTCGACATGATCACTACTGTCCTTTAATCCAAATTAATATTCATTGCGAAATCTCTAGACAGCGTCAAAACTGCGATGAAACAGGGATATGAACTTCTTTTTCCAAGAGAAAGAAGTGTAAACACAAGTCGTAGACACAAAACTGTCTTTTCAATGTTCATTTTTTGGCCAAGGGTTCTTTCAAAAATATATTGATTAATCATCGGACGACATAAAAAACGTGCAAATCTTCATTGACATTGTTGGCTAACCACAGTTTTAAAATACAATTCTTATCGTATTTCTCATATATCCGAACTCTCTATTGGTCGATGCACCAGACTTACTCCAATATTTTGTGGAGGTAAATAAACATGGTATATCTCATGCTAGTATTCATTCAATTCTCTATATATTATGCAAGTTAATATCTATAAAATAAGGACTTTTCAATATCACTCCTTTAAACATTAATATTTTAATATTAATCCCTTAAATCTTTATATTTTGATAGCGGTCGAAACTGTAGATATATATATATATATATATATATATATATATATATATATATATATATATATATATATATATATATATATATATATATATATATATATATATATATATATATATATATATATATATATATATATTAGTAGGGACATGAGAACCGTCGAGAGAAACCACCACAAACGGAAAGCCAAAAACACAATAAAAGAGTAAAGACACGAGATTTCGTGGTTCGGCAAGTTGCCTACGCCCACGGGTAAGGAGGGGATTTTCACTAATAGAAAGAGAATACAAATTAGGATTACAAGTTCTCACAAAGAAACCCTAAAACAAACCTCTCAATCTCTCAAAAGATCTCCTCTCCAAAGATGCACAAAACCCTCTCAGAAATGCCTAAAACGTGCTTGAAACTTACCCTAACAATCAGGTTTAGGGTTATATATAAACTCTAAACGAACCGGGTTTAAAACCAAACCCGTATTCGGAATCTGCCCAGATTAGTCGACTACTACTTCAGAGTAGTCGACTACTAAGGCCCAAAACAGAGCAACACCTTTCTGTCGACTGCAGATTAGTCGACTACTAATTCAGTGTAGTCGACTACTAAAGTTCCAGCGGAAAACCATCTCTCTGTCGTCTACAGTGTAGTCGACTACAATGCCTAGTAGTCGACTACTGAACCTGAAAACTGTCTTGTGCATGTTTTTGTGCATGTTCTACAATTCTCCACCTCGTACATCATTTGATTTACCTCAAATTTTGGACGAACACCAGAAGAACACCAAGAACATCTAGAGATCTCTATCACCAATCGGGCCAATCCGTAGCCACTACACCGCGGCGCCTCACATTACCCTCCGGGATCAAGCTCATCGTAGTTCACCTCAAATCATCTCCACCTTACCCATTACTCAAGGGCCATGCCCTCTTAGGCGAGATCAACACGGTTGATATGAAGCAAGTCTAAGCAATGCTTAAACTTACTACCTGTGACCACCTTGGTTAACATGTCCGCGGGATTCTCATTCGTGTGCACCTTCATGAGAGAAATATCACCTTCCTCAATGACATCCCGCACAAAATGATACCTGACATCGATATGCTTGGTACGAGCATGATGAACTGATTCTTCGCTAAGTGAATTGCACTCGACCGCCACACCACAAGTTTACGTTTTCTGCTCAATCCCCAAATCGCCTAGAAGACCCCATAACCACGGTGCTTCCTTCACTCCCTGTCATGGCCATGTACTTTCGACCTCGTAGTAGAAAGTGCCATCAGAGCTCGTAACATCGATCGCCAACTAATCGGAGCTCCATGTATCTTAAATACATAACCGGTAGTAGATCGCCGTCTATCTAGATCGCGGGATAATCGAGTCCACAAACCCGTCAATCGACATGTTTCTCCACCAAAACAGACCGTATCAGCGGTACCCTTTAAGTACACGAGGACCCACTTCATCGCTTCCGGTCGCCTTTCGGATTCGCCATGAATCCACGACCACACTAACCGCTGTGAAATATGCGGTATACACACCATTGCATACATTAAGCGCCATTGCACTAGCATAGGGAACACGCTCCATGTGCCTTCTCTTCATTTGTAGTGGGAGATTGATTACCGAGAAAGCCTAAAGTGTGGAGCCAATGGAGTCACCACCGACTTAGCACTTTGCATCCGAATCTCGCGATCACCGGCTCTATGTAGCCCTTCCGACTCAAAACAATCGTCGATTAGCGGCTCTCTTCTAATCTCCATACCCGGTATTTTCCTAGCGGCACCATGTCCTTCATCTCGAACTCTTCACCAAGTTGAGATTTCAACCTATCTATCTCCACCACGCTCTTAGAAGCAATAAGCATGTCATCCACATACAAAGAAGATAGATAAAATTACCTCCTGAAGCTTCAGAATGTAAACACAACAATCATGATAAACCGGAAAACCCATGCTTCAGCATGAAGGAGTCAAATCGCTTGTACCACTGCCGGGGAGATTGCTTTAATCCATACAGTGACTTCCTCAAACGACACACATGATTCTCCTTATCCTCAACCTTGTAGCCCTCAGGTTGATGCATGTAGATCTCTTCATCCAAGTCTCCGTGCAAGAAGGCCGTTTTAACATCGAGTTGATCCAGCTCAAAATCACCATAAGCAACAATACTCAATAGCACCCGAATAGATGTGTGTTTCACCACCGGAGAAAATATCTCATTGTAATCCACACCCTCTTTCTGTGCAAAACCCTTAGCCACTAGCCTCGCCTTGTATCTTACACCACCGAGCTCTGAAAGATCTTCCTTTCTTTTATACACCCACTTACAACCAATAGCTTTTCTTCCTATGGGCAATGGGACCACCTCCCATGTATGATTCTTCCGAAGAGATTCCATCTCTTCCTCCATCATGACCAACCAACTCTCACTATCCTTGTCGAATAGCTTCCTTGAAGGAGACCGGCTCGTCCTCCTCCACCAGAGTCGTATTCAACCATATTAGCACGCCCATAGTGCTTGGGGTTGATCAACCCCGACTTGAGAACACCTTGTATGCTCGCTTTGGCCTAGTGGAAGCCAAATTATCCTCGAGCTGCTGTTGTTGTAGTGCACGTGTATTTTCTCTTGAACCTCCTCTGCTCAAGCTCATCATCTACGACTTCCCACTTGGGCGCGATTAGAACCTAGTTGGTCTTTAGGTTCTATTTCAATAACACGAGACTTAGAAGTCTCACCAGTCATAACACCATCATCCTTGGGCGCCCTAGCAATCATGGATTTCTCATCAAAGGTAACATCCTGGCGACCACGAACTTTGAATCTTCCGGTACACCAAAGGCGATAGCCTTTACGCCTTTGCATATCCCAAGAATATTGTCTTCTTGGCCCTCGCGTCAAGCTTTCCCTCGTTGGCGTGATAGTAGGTGGTACATCCAAAATTCGAGCCTATCATAATCGCATGCTCACGACCACACCCATAGGGTGTATCACCATCAATGTCGAATGTGGTGAGCGGTTCACAATGTAACAAGGCTGTAGCCAGCTTACGCCCACCATTCGTTGCCCAACTCGCATAAGATCGCATACTCACTTGCTTTCTCCGCGGTGTTGGTTCGATCTCTCCGCGACCCCATTCTGGCGTGGTGTAGACTGTTGTCGGTGTCGAACAATTCCCTCGATCACGAGAACTCCTTGAAAGCACCATCGTATACTGCATGCGTTATCGGATCTCGGCGTCTTCAATTTCTTTCTGTCTGTTCTCAACCATTGTTCTCCACTTCTTGAATGTCTCGAATACCTCATTCTTGTGCTTGAAAGTAAATCCAAGCATACCTAGAATAATCATCTATAAGCGAGATATAATACACGGAACCACCCTTGGAAGTTGTGCAGGCGGACCCCAAACATCCGTGTGCACATAATCTAGTATCCCTCTGCTCTTAGACTTCTTTGTTGAAACTTGACCTGTGTGACTTTCCATACACACAATCCTCGCAAGAATCCATGCTAGGTTCCTTGATTCTTGTGAGACCCTCTTTACCAAGCGAACTAGACCCTTCTCGACATATGCCCAAGCCGCTATGCCATAACCGTGTGTGCTCACATGGGTCTCCACCACTTCCTTCGGTTCCAACCGCGCATCTCTGTCCCGCGTACCTAAGAGAGTATATAGATTACCGTGACGAACACCCTTCATCACTACTAAGGAACCACGAACAACCTTCTTCACTCCGTTTTTCGTCACAATCCGCAACCACGGTCTAAGCACCAGCCCGAGATATGATTCTTCAGAAGAGATTCCATCTCTTCCTCCATCATGACCAACCAACTCTCACTATCCTTGTCCCGAATAGCTTCCTTGAAGGAGACCGGCTCGTCCTCCTCCACAGAGTCGTATTCAACCATATTAGCACGCCCATAGTGCTTGGGGTTGATCAACCCCGCCTCTGAACTCGCTTGTATGCTCGCTTTGGCCTAGTGGAAGCCAAATTATCCTCGAGCTGCTTTGTTGTTGTAGTGCACGTGTATTTTCTCTTGAACCTCCTCCCGCCAAGCTCATCATCTACGACTTCCCACTTGGGCGCGATTAGAACCTAGTTGGTCTTTAGGTTCTATTTCAATAACACGAGACTTAGAAGTCTCACCGGTCATAACACCATCATCCTTGGGCGCCCTAGCAATCATGGATTTCTCATCAAAGGTAACATCCTGGCGACCACGAACTTTGAATCTTCCGTACACCAAAGGCGATAGCCTTTACGCCTTTGCATATCCCAAGAATATTGTCTTCTTGGCCCTCGCGTCAAGCTTTCCCTCGTTGGCGTGATAGTAGGTGGTACATCCAAAATTACGAGCCTATCATAATCGCATGCTCCCACGACCACACCTATAGGGTGTATCACCATCAATGTCGAATGTGGTGAGCGGTTCACAATGTAACAAGGCTGTAGCCACCGCTTACGCCCACCATTCGTTGCCCAATCACGCATAAGATCGCATACTCACTTGCTTTCTCCGCGGTGTTGGTTCGATCTCTCCGCGACCCCATTCTGGCGTGGTGTAGACTGTTGTCGGTGTCGAACAATTCCCTCGATCACGAGAACTCCTTGAAAGCACCATCGTATACTGCATGCGTTATCGGATCTCGGCGTCTTCAATTTCTTTCTGTCTGTTCTCAACCATTGTTCTCCACTTCTTGAATGTCTCGAATACCTCATTCTTGTGCTTGAGAAAGTAAATCCAAGCATACCTAGAATAATCATCTATAAGCGAGATATAATACGGAACCACCCTTGGAAGTTGTGCAGGCGGACCCCAAACATCCGTGTGCACATAATCTAGTATCCTCTGCTCTTAGACTTCTTTGTTGAAACTTGACCTGTGTGACTTTCCATACACACAATCCTCGCAAGAATCCATGCTAGGTTCCTTGATTCTTGGCCAGACCCTCTTTACCAAGCGAACTAGACCCTTCTCGACATATGCCCAAGCCGCCTATGCCATAACGTGTGTGCTCACATGGGTCTCCACCACTTCCTTAGTTCAACCGTGCATCTCCTGTCACCGTCGTACCTAAGAGAGTATATAGATTACCGTGACGAACACCCTTCATCACTACTAAGGAACCACGAACAACCTTCTTCACTCCGTTTTTCGTCACAATCCTGCAACCACCGGAGTCTAAAGCACCAACTGAGATAAGATTCTTCCGCAAGTCGGGAACATGCCGCACATCCGTCAAGGTTCGAACCACTCCATCATGCATCTTGATTTTGATATTACCTAGCCCCACTATTTTACAAGCATGGTTATTCCCCATCAATACAGTTCCACCATCAATGCCTCTGTAGGTAGTAAACCACTTCCTATTTGGACACATATGGTAAGAGCAACCAGAATCAAGTATCCACTTCCCGGAGATATCCTCTCCACCCGTGACGACATAGCACTCCTTATCGCTCCCTTCCTCTGAAACGTAGCTCGCTTCTTCCTTGCCCTCTCTCCTCTCAGTCTTGTTGTTGTTCTTCTTTCCACCTACTCTCTTATTTGGACAGTCGACTTTGAAATGCCCAGCTTCACCGCACTTGAAACATCCTTTTCCCGCAAGAGGTCTTGATTTAGATCTAGACTTTCCTCCTTGCCTTTTCCTCGCTCATTGCTCCTTCCTCTTGCAAACAATCCTGCGCTTGATCCTTGTTACCACCGGTGGCCATGTCACTAGTTGCAATCTTCGAAGATCGTCCGCTAGAAGTGCCGTTCTAGTCTCATCCATCTTTAAATTTTCTCCCACAAGCATCGGTGTTTGCACGGGTTCTCATAAGACTTTGGAGAGGCAGTAGTAGAAGCGTCGATCCTCGTCTCCTACTTTAACATCTATGTCTTTCAAATCGATATGATCCTATCAAACTTGTTGATGTGTTCCGGATTGATGAGCCCTCCTCCATCTTGCAAGTATACAATTTGGATTTTAAGTAGATCCGGTTAGTTAGACTCTTAGTCATGAAGGTACCCTCTAACTTCTTCAGCACATGTGGTTTCCTCTCCATCTACCAAGAAAGCTACATCCCTCTCAAGGCATAGGATAATCGGCCTTGTGCTTCGAGATCCAACTCCTCCCAATCCTCACCGGACATATCCTTGTTCTTCTTCTCCTTTCCATCCAAAGTCTTGTGCAATTTTTGCGAAATTAGAAAGTTTTCATCTGCATCCTCCAATAGGAAAAGTCGTTCTTCCCATTGAACTTTTCAATCTCGAATTTTCCCACTTTGGTGATTCTTGGTTGACGCCATCCTCGTTTGTCTTCGTGAATCCGCTTCTCGGGAATCACCGAACACCCCTCAAATTAGAAATTACACCACTTCCAATCGAACAATAGCTCGATACCAATTGTTGGGCTCATGGACCGCGGAACCGTCGAGAGAAACCACCACAAGCGGAAAGCCAAAAACACAATAAAAGAGTAAAGACACGAGATTTACGTGGTTCGCAAGTTGCCTACCTCCACGGGGTAAGGAGGGGATTTTCACTAATAGAAAGAGAATACAAATTAGGATTACAAGTTCTCACAAAGAAACCCTAAAACAAACCTCTCAATCTCTCAAAGATCTCCTCTCCAAAGATGCACAAAACCCTCTCAAAGGCGCTCTAAAGCGTGCTTGAAACTTACCTAACAATCGGGTTTAGGGTTATATATAAACTCTAAACGAACCGGGTTTAAAACCAAACCCGTATTGAATCTGCCAGATTAGTCGACTACTACTTGAGTGATGGAAGCAAAAGCGAGCAAACCTTTCAATGCATTGCCAGTTAATTAGACTACTAATTCGATGTAATCGACTACTAAGGTTCCAAATGAAAACCATTTCTCTGTCGTCTTAGTAATCGACTACAATGCCTAGTATCGACCATCAACCCTAAACCTGCCTCAGCATGTTTGCATGTTTTATATATATATATATATATATATATATATATATATATATATATATATATATATATATATATATATATATATATATATATATATATATATATATATATATATATATATATCAATTATGCACCCACCCCGCCACACACCCATATAGGGGTGGGCATGGAGGTGAGTTGACTGGCGGGCCAAACCGGCCTAGCTTTGTCTTGGGTTAAGACCCGCCCCACCATAGTTGGTCGGACCAATGGGCAGAGTGATATTCCGGGGTGGGGCAGGGGTGGGTTCAACTCTCTAAACCTATGGATAGAGAAGTAGGCTTAGCCCATGTCTGACCCGGTCCACGTCTGACCTGGCCTGGACCGCCAAGGGTGATAGTTTTATATTTCTCAGAAAATTCCAGCCCAATCGAATTATATGTTTGAAACAACTGAACCCAACCCAATTTATTGTTATTATTCATATTAGCCCAGCCCATACGACAATCAGCCCATCCCATTAAAATGCTCAACTTATTGTGAATCTTTCGTCCTTTGAGATAACTACATAACAAATTGTAAAAGTTATAGATTTAGACTTTGTAGAAAGGTAAAATACGGGTTTCTCACTTTAAACTATGCACACTAATCTAGAAAAAATTTTGAAAACAAAAAATTAAAAAAAGAAAAAAATTGAATAGAAAAACAAGCGTGGGTGGGTGGACCTTCCAGTGTGGCGAGGTTGGACCCAACCCGGCATCTGGTGGCCATAAGAGGTCTTGATTTAGATCTAGACTTTCCTCCCTTGCCTTTTCCTCGCTCATTGCTCCTTCCTCTTGCAAACAATCCTGCGCTTGATCCTTGTTACCACCGGTGGCCATGTCACTAGTTGCAATCTTCAGAAGATCGTCAGCTAGAAGTGCCGTTCTAGTCTCATCCATCTTTAAATTTTCTCCCACAAGCATCGGTGTTTGCACGGTTCTCATAAGACTTTAGGCAGTAGTAGAAGCGTCGATCCTCGTCTCCTACTTTAACATCTATGTCTTTCAAATCGATATGATCCTATCAAACTTGTTGATGTGTTCCCGGATTGATGAGCCCTCCTCCATCTTGCAAGTATACAATTTGGATTTTAAGTAGATCCGGTTAGTTAGACTCTTCGTCATGAAGGTACCCTCTAACTTCTTCCACTGCCTTGCCGTTTTCCTCTCCATCTACCAAGAAAGCTACATCCCTCTCAAGGCATAGGATAATCGGCCCGTGCTTCCGAGATCCAACTCCTCCCAATCCTCACCGGACATATCCTTGTTCTTCTTCTCCTTTCCATCCAAAGTCTTGTGCAATTTTTAAATTAGAAAGTTTTCATCTGCATCCTCCAATAGGAAAAGTCGTTCTTCCCATTGAACTTTTCAATCTCGAATTTTCCCACTTTGACTGATTTACTGGTTGACGCCATCCTCTGTTTGTCTTCGTGAATCCGCTTCTCTCAGGAATCACCGAACACCCCCTCAAATTAGAAATTACACCACTTCCAATCTGAACAATAGCTCTGATACCAATTGTTGGGCGCGCGGACCGCGGAACCGTCGAGAGAAACCACCACAAACGGAAAGCCAAAAACACAATAAAAGAGTAAAGACACGAGATTTACGTGGTTCGGCAAGTTGCCTACGTCCACGGGGTAAGGAGGGGGGATTTTCACTAATAGAAAGAGAGAATACAAATTAGGATTACAAGTTCTCACAAAGAAACCCTAAAAACAAACCTCTCAATCTCTCAAAAGATCTCCTCTCCAAAGATGCACAAAACCCTCTCAAAGGCTGCTCTAAAACGTGCTTGAAACTTACCCTAACAATCAGGTTTAGGGTTATATATAAACTCTAAACGAACCGGGTTTAAAACCAAACCCGTATTCGGAATCTGCCCAGATTAGTCGACTACTACTTGAGTAGTTACTACTAAACAACGAGCAACACCTTTCACGACCGCAGATTAGTCGACTACTACTTGAGTAGTCGACTACTAAGGTTCCAATGAAAACCATTTCTCTGTCGTCTTAGTAATCGACTACAATGCCTAGTATCGACCATCAACCCTAAACCTGCCTCAGCATGTTTGCATGTTTTATATATATATATATATATATATATATATATATATATATATATATATATATATATATATATATATATATATATATATATATATATATATATATATATATATATATATATATATATATATATATATATATATCAATTATGCACTACCCATACACACACCCATATAGGGGTGGGCATGTTTAGTTGACTGCCCAAACCAGCCATTGCTTTGTCTTGGGTTAAGACCCGCCCCACCATAGTTGGTCGGACCAACCCGACCAGTGATATTCCTGTGTCGTGGAGGCTGGGTTCAGCTCTCTAAACCTATGGATAGAGAAGTAGGCTTAGCCCATGTCTGACCCGGTCCACGTCGACTGGCACGGGCCTTGAGGGTGATAGTTTTATATTTCTCAGAAAATTCCAGCCCAATCGAATTATATGTTTGAAACAACTGAACCCAACCCAATTTATTGTTATTATTCATATTAGCCCAGCCCAACAATCAGCCCATCCCATTAAAAATGCTCAACTTATTGTGAATCTTTCGTCCTTTGAGATAACTACATAACAAATTGTAAAAGTTATAGATTTAGACTTTGTAGAAAGGTAAAATACAGGTTTCTCACTTTAAACTATGCACACTAATCTAGAAAAAATTTTGAAAACAAAAAAATTAAAAAGAAAAAAAAATTGAATAGAAAAAACAACGTGGGTGGGTGGACCCACTACTCGAACAGCGGCGGCAGGGTTGGACCCAACCCGGCCGCATGCGGGCCGTGGCCGGGCTGAGTCTAGTCCCAGATCCGGGAACAAAGTCCTCAGTCCGGCCCATCGAGACCCGCTTGGACCCGGTCTGAACCCGGCCCGGACCTAAAACCAACCGGTCGGTTTATGGGTTAGGCCCGGCCCGCCCACAAAAAAAATATCACCAAATTGACTTGGTTCGGGTCAACTGCAGTCGGAGCCCAAACAACAGGTATCGTGGTCCCCCAACCAATCCACAGGCTTCAATTGCGTACGCATTCAAACCTTCAAGAATTTTCTAAGTTCCATAGGTGTCTTGCCTGTGCTCATCCACGTGCACATCTTTCTGTCCTTATGGTGCTAATTTTGTCAATTATCTTTTGTCTCTTGTCGCTCTCTTTGCTTAATTAAACAATAATATTTCTTTTGTTTGATTGCATGTTGATCCTCTCACTACAAACTCCATTATTGTCGAGAGAAAACTAGTTTAATGCACGGATTAGTTTAATATAGGTCCAACGGTGTAATCATCCACGATGAGCGAAATTAAGAGAGAGGTTTGAAGGAGTTGAAGCCTAGAATTATATATTTTAGCTTGACAATAAATTAGAATATTTGTTCAATAGTATAGGAAGATTTCCCAACATGTCACGTCTACTTTAATTGATACTATTCATAGTGAGACTTAGCCAAAACAGATCACCCTTGGAATTCCAAGCATATGCACGTACAAAAAATGCACGACTAAATTGACGCTTTGACAATCTCACATGTTAAGAAAAGATAATATGAATCCATGTTATCTATATGTGACCTTGAGTATTATGTTCCAAAACTATATAATTGACGATAACTTGTACCCAGAGGTGCAAAAGAGTATGGATATACGTGGATATATATGTTGTATCTGACATGAAACGGATATGAGCACTAAATATTCATATATGAACGAATAAGGATGCAGATAAAGATAGCATTTTAGTTTTTATTAAGGATAATGATGCGGACGGGAATATATATATATATATATATATATATATATATATATATATATATATATATATATATATATATATATATATATATATATATATATAAATCTCTATAAACTTAAGTTTATAGGGAATAGTCATCACCAACTTTTCTATCCATTGATGTTGCATTGGGATCCATGAAAGATATGAAGCCCGTTTTGAGATTTGTGCATCTCTTGATGGCACAAATCTAAAGGCAACATCAATGGATAAAAAGTTGGTGTATACTATTCCCTATAAACTTAAGTTTATAGGAGATTTCTCTCTCTCTCTCTCTCTCTCTATATATATATATATATATATATATATATATATATATATATATATATGAAAATGATAAAATGAGATGGTGAGCTCAAATTCTTATCGTGAGCTAGCCCAATAGGCTACTTTCGAAATGATGATCGTTACCACCCATCGTGATTTGCACTCATCATAATCTATATGTAGAAAAAATTATATTATTTTAAAATTTTTAACCATTATTTTAGCTATGTGTAAAAGAGACGGCTATTAAGCTGCCTGAAAAATTAACATATCAAACTAGTTTGATTCATACTCTAGAAGACTCTAAATTATGTGAAAATTTTACCATATACATTTGATAACATGTTGAACAAGATGTGCGGTGTCGATCAAGAATTTGATGAGCCGATTAGTCTAGCTCACGATAAGATTTGAGCTCACCATCTCACAATATCATTACTCTCTCTCTCTCTCTCTCTCTCTCTCTCTATATATATATATATATATATATATATATATATATATATATATATATATATATATATATATATATATAAATGGAGCTCCTATGAACTTAAATTCATAATGAATAGTGGTGCACCAACTTTTTATCCACTCATCTTGCCTTGAGATTTGTGATGCACAAATCTCAAAGTGACCTTTATATCTTTCACGGATCCCAAAGCGAGATGAGTGGTTAGAAAAGTTCATATATATATATATATATATATATATATATATATATATATATATATATATATATATATATATATATATATATATATATATATATATATATATATATATATATATATATATATATATATATATATATATATATATATATATATATATATATATATATATATATATATATATATATATATATATATATATATATATATAAATCTCTATAAACTTAAGTTTATAGGGAATATCATACACCAACTTTTCTATCCATTGATGTTGCATTGGGATCCATGAAAGATATGAAGCCCGTTTTGAGATTTGTGCATCTCTTGATGGCACAAATCTAAAGGCAACATCAATGGATAAAAAGTTGGTGTATACTATTCCCTATAAACTTAAGTTTATAGGAGATTTCTCTCTCTCTCTCTCTCTATATATATATATATATATATATATATATATATATATATATATATATATATGAAAATGATAAAATGAGATGGTGAGCTCAAATTCTTATCGTGAGCTAGCCCAATAGGCTACTCGAAATGATGATCGTTACCACCCATCGTGATTTGCACTCATCATAATCTATATGTAGAAAAAATTATATTATTTTAAAATTTTTAACCATTATTTTAGCTATGTGTAAAGAGGCGGCTATTAAAATTTTGAAAAATTAACATATCAAACTAGTTTGATTCATACTCTAGAAGACTCTAAATTATGTGAAAATTTTACCATATACATTTGATAACATGTTGAACAAGATGTGCGGTGTCGATCAAGAATTTGATGAGCCGATTAGTCTAGCTCACGATAAGATTTGAGCTCACCATCTCACAATATCATTACTCTCTCTCTCTCTCTCTCTCTCTCTCTCTCTATATATATATATATATATATATATATATATATATATATATATATATATATATATATATATATAGAGTAAGGCTCTATGAACTTAAATTCATAATGAATAGTGGTGCACCAACTTTTTATCCACTCATCTTGCCTTGAGATTTGTGATGCACAAATCTCAAAGTGACCTTTATATCTTTCACGGATCCCAAAGCGAGATGAGTGGTTAGAAAAGTTGGTGCACCACTATTCATTATGAACTTAAGTTCATAGGAGCCTATATATATATATATATATATATATATATATATATATATATATATATATATATATATATATATATATATATATATATATATATATATATATATATATATATATATATATATATATATATATATATATATATATATATATATATATATATATATATATATATATATATATATATATATATATAGTGAGATGGTGAGAAGGGTTGCTTAATGTGAGATGGACATTTTACAGTTAGATTTAAATTAATGGTTAGATTTAAACTAATATGTTAATTAATTAAATATATGTGGGCCCCACATGTATTTAATTTTCTTGCCAAATCTTCTCTAACCCTAACCTTAACTCTAACCCGAACCAAACCCTAACCCTAACCCGAAACCTAACCCTAACCCTAACCCTAACCCTAACCCTAACCCTAACCCTAACCCTAACCCTAACCCTAACCCTAACCCTAACCCTAACCCTAACCCTAACCCTAACCCTAACCCTAACCCTAACCCTAACCCTAACCCTAAACCCTAACCCGAACCCGAACCCGTTAACCCTAACCCTAACCCGAAACCAAACCCAAATAAGAAAGAGAGGATATGGGAAATCTTAGAGAAGGTTTGGCAGGAGAATCAAATAAATGTGGGGCCACATATCTTTAATCAAATATAGAAGCGATAGGGTGAGATGGTGAGAAGGGTTGCTTAATGTGAGATGGACATTTTACACCGTTAGATTTAAATTGATGGTTAGATTTAAACTAATAGGTTAATTAATTAAAGAAATGTGACCCCCACATTTATTTGATTTCCCTGCCAAATCTTCCCTAAGATTTCTCATATCCTCCCTTCTGCCTCCTCTCTTTCTTATTTGGGTTCGGCTAAGAGTTATGGTTAGGGTTAGGGTTCGGGTTAGGGTTAGTGGGTTAGGGTTCGGGTTAGAGTTAGGGTTAGGGTTCCGGTTCGGGTTCGGGTTCAGGTTAGGGTTAGGGTTAGGGTTAAGGTTCGGGTTAGGGTTAGTGGGTTGGATTAGTGGGTTCGGGTTAGGGTTAGGGTTAGGGTTGGGATTCAGGTTAGGGCTCGGGTTAGAGGGTTCGAGTTAGGGTTAGCGTTCGGGTTAGGGTTCCGGTTCGGGTTCGGGTTAGGGTTAGGGTTAGGGTTAGGGTTAGGGTTCGGGTTAGGGTTAGTGGGTTGGGGTTCGAGTTCGGGTTCGGGTTAGGGTTAGTGGGTTCGGGTTCGGGTTCGGGTTCGGGTTAGGGTTAGGGTTAAATAAGATTTGACAGAGAAATCAAATAAATATTTGGGCCACATATCTTTAATTAATTAACCCATTAGTTTAAATCTAACCATTATTTTGAATCTAACGGTGTAGAATGATCATCTCACGTTAAACAAACAATCTCACCGTATCGCTTTATATATATATATATATATATATATATATATATATATATATATATATATATATATATATATATATATATATATATATATATATATATATATATATGATATGACTCATTTTGATAAATGAGTTATCAAGAGATAGCCATGTGGTGAGACCCACCTTGCTAGTCACATCAAAAGGTGTGGACCTCACCACTCTATCTCTTGGTAGCTCATTTAGCAAATAGCTATATCCATCATTCTATATATATATATATATATATATATATATATATATATATATATATATATATATATATATATATATATATATATATATATATATATATATATATATATATATATATATATATATATATATATATATATATATATATATATATATATATATATATATATATATATAGTGAGATGGTGAGATGAAACCTTATCGTGAGATGGACTAATCGGGTCATCAATTCATGATCCATACCGTGCATCTTGTTTATGTAGGCGTCAAAAATCGCTTATCAGTACCCAAACAAGACTCGGACGGTGGGCTGACAACCGACGATCCATCCGACAACGCGACCAGGCTGGCGGCGGCGTGGTTCGCCGCCAAAAGCGCGCCAGCGAGTCGGCGAACTCATGAAGAGAGTCGACAAAGGCGCCTGAAGTCAGCAAGCGGCAGCGTCGTGGAAGAAACCCGACGAAGTTCGACGAGGCGAGTTGACTAAACTCAAACGCCGACGAGACGGAATCACCCGTACTTAGTCCGTCAATGCAAACGAGTTGTTTGAGCTCTGAAAGTTGATCGGATACGGACTCAAACACAACGGCAACATCAACAGAGGAAAACTAAGCCCGAAGACCGAGAAAGTCGGCGAAAACGGCGCAAAGCGGCGGTGGCGAACCTCGACCCAGCGGCCGAGTTACCTCGGCCAAGTGGCGAGGTGGCTTTCCATCATGGCGAGCCACCTCGACCAACTTGGCCAAGGTGCTCGGCGGTAAGTGAAACCACCTGGTGGCGCACCCCCGATTTGTATAAATAGGGGGTCTTCTGGAGAGGGGCTGGATTTTTGGAACCTCGGATTTTTGGTGATCTGGAACGGGGATTTTCGGACATTCTTGAAGAGCTCTCGCGAGATCTACGAGCCGTCAACGCAACGTTCCAAGCACCGGCGAGCACAAGTCCGTTCAACGTCAGATCTACAAATCGCGAGGTAAGCGAACTTCGGGTGGAAACTGTTATGATTTCTCCTAGTAGATCTCATCCGCTCCGGCGATCCTCTCCTTCGTGAGTGTGATCCCCGAAGGCGATCCTCTCCTTCGTGAGTGTGATCCCCTCAGGCGCTTCGTTTCCTTCGTGAAACGAACCCCTTCACGTCTGTAGTTCTAGAACCCGGGTTTCCACCTGGATCGGAATTGCGCGGTGGTCCACGGACGATTCAAGTCCCCGGCACAGGCAAAGAACCCACAAAAGCGAGGATCCCGAATAATAGAGATCCGAGCATTTGTTCATACAGGAAAAAGTTGTAATCTTTCGTTTTCATTGTACGCCTTAAAATAAAAGGCATTTCTTTTAAATTTTGTTGTAGGCCAACGAAGCTGTAAACGAATTCAACCACAATGAATAACAAAGCAACTTTCCCCGCGAACAGTTTATAACATCATCAAATATATATGGTCAAATTTTCACATAGTTTGGAGTCTTCTAGAATATGAATCAAACTAGTTTAATATGTTTTTTTTTTCAGGCAGTTTAATAGCCGTCCGTTTTGCACATAGCTAAAATAATAATTATAAATTTTAAAATGATATAATTTTTTCTACATATAGATCATGATGAGTGCAAATCACGATGGCCGGTGCTGATCATCGTATCGAGTAGCCTATTCGGCCATCTCATGATAAGAATTTCATCTCACCATCTCATTATATATATATATATATATATATATATATATATATATATATATATATATATATATATATATATATATATATATATATATATATATATATATATATATATATATATATATATATATATATATATATAAACTTAAGTGGATAGAAATACTTGTCCACCAATTTTTTATCCATTAGATTTGCTTTGAGATTTGTGCAAGACATGAAGGGTGTCTTTGAGATATGTGCAATTATTTACATCACATGCTAGCACAAATCTCAAAGCAAATCTAATGGATAAACAAATTGGTGGACAAGTATTTTTATCCACTTAAGTTGAGTAAAGCTCCTATAAACTTAAGTGGATAGAAATACTGTCCACCAACTTTTTATCCATTAGATTTACTTTGAGATTTGTGCAAGACATGAGGGTGCCTTTGAGATATGTGCAATTATTTGCTTCACATGCTAGCACAAATCTCAAAGTAAATCTAATGGATAAAAGGTTAGTGGACAAGTGCTTCTATCCACTTAAGTTTAATAGAGCTTTACTATATATATATATATATATATATATATATATATATATATATATATATATATATATATATATATATATAAACTTAAGTGGATAGAAATACTTGTCCACCAACTTTTTATCCATTAGATTTGCTTTGAGATTTGTGCAAGACATGAGGGTGCCTTTGAGATATGTGCAATTATTTGCTTCACATGCTAGCACAAATCTCAAAGCAAATCTAATGGATAAACAAATTGGTGGACAAGTATTTTTATCCACTTAAGTTTAATAGAGCTTTACTATATATATATATAAACTTAAGTGGATAGAAATACTGTCCACCAACTTTTTATCCATTAGATTTACTTTGAGATTTGTGCAAGACATGAGGGTGTCTTTGAGATATGTGCAATTATTTACATCACATGCTAGCACAAATCTCAAAGTAAATCTAATGGATAAAAAGGTTAGTGGACAAGTGCTTCTATCCACTTAAGTTTAATAGAGCTTTACTATATATATATATATAAACTTAAGTGGATAGAAATACTTGTCCACCAACTTTTTATCCATTAGATTTGCTTTGAGATTTGTGCAAGACATGAGGGTGCCTTTGAGATATGTGCAATTATTTGCTTCACATGCTAGCACAAATCTCAAAGCAAATCTAATGGATAAAAAGGTTAGTGGACAAGTGCTTCTATCCACTTAAGTTTAATAGAGCTTTACTATATATATATATATATATAAACTTAAGTGGATAGAAATACTTGTCCACCAATTTTTTATCCATTAGATTTACTTTGAGATTTGTGCAAGACATGAGGGTGCCTTTGAGATATGTGCAATTATTTGCTTCACATGCTAGCACAAATCTCAAAGTAAATCTAATGGATAAAAAGGTTAGTGGACAAGTGCTTCTATCCACTTAAGTTTAATAGAGCTTTACTATATATATATATATATATATATATATATATATATATATATATATATAAACTTAAGTGGATAGAAATACTTGTCCACCAATTTTTTATCCATTAGATTTACTTTGAGATTTGTGCAAGACATGAAGGGTGCCTTTGAGATATGTGCAATTATTTGCTTCACATGCTAGCACAAATCTCAAAGTAAATCTAATGGATAAAAAGGTTAGTGGACAAGTGCTTCTATCCACTTAAGTTTAATAGAGCTTTACTATATATATATATATACACACACACACACACACACACACACTAGTATTAATATACATACAAGTACTAAGCCCGTGCTTTCATGCAGTTGTTTTGTATTTTTGGTTTATACATGTTGGTTTATATGTCCTTCAAATACGTTATGCTATCCTAGTGTAATAAGAGAGATGATTGATTATATTTCTTTGTAAACTATAACTTACAAATCATTTGTTAATTAATACATTCTTAAATACTTATGAAGGAAGAGAAAACGATTACCTCTTTTGCTATGTTATGAGAAAAAGTGAATAGGATTTTTATCGGTTAAAATAGATAGTTTGAGTGTAGGTTTTTCTCAGATAAATTACAATCTTAAATTTGAAATTTAAAATTAGATAGTTTAACCATCAATCTCATTTATAAATATAAAGAAAATTTTATAATGTTTTAAAAACTAAAACAACAATAATTTCAATATCTCAAGATTTCAATCAATGCTCATGTTTGATTTGCTTGCGATTAAGACACGAATGAGATTAAAATTTTCCTCTAATCCTCAAAATGAATAGTAAGAAGTTTCACCATCCCCTAGTATTAAAGAATATAAGACTTTTCATGACCATTATACCCTCCTCACCATGCATTCCTTACACCAATGATATGTTATTAAATTAGGAGACCATTTGTAATTTTATAAATTTTTGGGGTGTGTTTGTAAAGTTTTCAGTGGTTGTTTGTAACTTTCAAGAGGGTAGTTGTAAAGTTTTTATGGGGACTATTTAGTAAAATTTTTATAGGGTTATTTGTAATTTACAAAACTTTTGAGGGCTTTGTAAAATTTTTGGGTGTCTGTAGTTTTGGAAAATTTTAAGTGATTGTTTGTAGAATTTTTAAGGATTTTTTTATAATATTCTAAAATTTTTAGCATAATGTTTGTTCTTTATTAACTTTCATAAGTCTAGTTGTAAAATTTTTAAATGGTGTTTGTAAAATTTTTAAGGAGGCTATCTATAAAATTTCAAAATTTACAATAGGGTATGTGTTATTTTCACGACTTTCATGTATCGGTTGTAAAATTTTTAAAGGATAGTTTGTAAAATTTCAATGGGATATTGTAATTTTAATACTTTAAAGGGTTGGTTATAAAACTTTCATGATTTTTTAATCAAATATCAAGGGATATTTATTTCTTTTGAGGTTTTCATAGTATTTTTGTAATTTTGGATTTTCTAAGGATTGATTGTAATTAATGAATTTTAAATGGGTAATTTATAATTTTCTAAATTTTATAATGCCATTTGTAACTTTTGGACTTTCTTGTGGTTTATTTGTAATTTTGAATCTTAAGGAATTGTTTGCAATTTCAAAACTTTTACTGCCTATTTAGAATTTTAGATTTATCAGAAGTCGCTTCTAATTTTTGAATCTTGGGGATAGTTTGTAATTTTAGATTTTTAGGGATTGTTTGTAATTTTTTATTTTGAAGGGGTAGTTTACAACCTTCTAATCTTGAAAGACCCTTTTATATAAAGGAGGTTTTGATTAATAGATTTTGAAATTATGGATAGTTTTAATTTAATAAGGATTATTAGGTAAAGAGGACTAGAAAGAAGGGATATTATTATGAGATTATATTAATTATGGATAATTATAATTTGATTAGAGTTACCATATATTTGATTATTGAATATTTTTTAATATGGATAGTTTTAATTTGATGGATTCTTAATTAGATAAAGATAAGATTAGTTGTCCACGTGTCATTTTCTAGTAGAATAGAAGAGGATGTAACCATTTTTGATATGACATATGTTGTGCGTATATATATGACACATGTCAGTGTTTTATGCTTTTAAGAGAACCAATAATATATATATATATATATATATATATATATATATATATATATATATATATATATATATATATATATATATATATATATATATGAGAAAAATGGGTATGCTTGGTACCAAGCACTACTTTGGTGCTTGGTAGTGAGGTGTATCAATCACATCCACTCACTCAAATAGGGGACCACATGCACATGGGTTGGGAGTGGATGTGATTGATACACCTCACTACCAAGCACTAAGCACCAAACATACCTATTTCTATATATATATATATATATATATATATATATATATATATATATATATATATATATATATATATATATATATATATATATATATATAGATATAATAATGTGAGATGAAAGCAGATATTTTCGCTAATGTAGCCTATCGAGAGATACCATGTGTGACACACAGTCACATCAAAAGTGTGTGTGGACCTCACCACTCTATCTCTTGGTAACTCATTTAAGAACATGGTCGCCATCTCATATACATCATTCCATACACACACACACACACACACACACACACATATATATATATATATATATATATATATATATATATATATATATATATATATATATATATATATATATATATATATATATATATATATATAGAAAATGGGTATGCTTGGTACCAAGCACTACTTTTAGTCTTGATAGTGAGGTGTATCAATCACATCCACTCACTCAAATAGGGGACCACATGCACATGGGTTGGGAGTGGATGTGATTGATACACCTCACTACCAAGCACTAAGCACCAAGATACCCATTTTTCTCATATATATATATATATATATATATATATATATATATATATATATCATACCCCTTTAAAAGTATGAGTTTGGAAAAAGCTTTCCATGGTCAATATTACCCTTCACTATTTTGAATATTTTGTTTAAATCTTAATCTATCCTAATCACAATTATATCCTGTCCTAATCCCATATAAACTACCATTAGCTCAACAATTTAAAAAATAAGTTTAAAAAATACTTGAAACAAACTTTATGGTATTAGTTTGTTAAGCTAAAGAACTAATATGCTATAATATATGAAGTATTACAAAATAACTAAAAAGTATTAAAATTGCACACAATACCCTCAAAAGTTTAAAATTACACAAAACATCTTGACGTTTCAAAACTTAAAATAACAAACATGAAATCTAAAAATTAACGTGAGCTTCAAGAATTTAAAATCTGCAATTAACACCCTCAATGTTTTAAAATTTTAGAAACACCCTCAAAAGTTCAAATAATATAAAAGCACCCTAAAATATTAAAGTTTCTAAACTTGCAAACAACAAAGATGAATTCAAGGGATCACCATCGTACTTGAAGTTATAAAATTGCAAAAACTCTTTCAAAAGTTAAAAATCACATAAAACCCTGAAATTTCAAAGCCTATAACCAATACATATCAAATATAGAAATTATCAGCAGACCACTGAAAATTTAAATTTTATAAAAAATAATTCGAAGTTTTAATAATTGCAATAATACCCTCAAAATTTTAGAATTGCAAGAAATATCCTGACATTCGAAAACTTACCACCAACATAAGAAACATGAAAATTACAAGTACCCACCTTAAAATTTAAAATTTTCAAAAAGCACTCTAAAAGTTTCAAAATTTGCAAAACACACCCTCAAAAGTTCAAAATCACAAAAAAAGAAAACGACTAAAATTTTCAAAACTCAAAGAAAGAAAAGAGTAGTTATTTGATATTCTTTCATTAAGATATATAAATTTAACTTCTAATTTAAGGTTTACTATCCCTTTTCAAAGATCTAAATATAGTCTAATTTTATCAAATAAGATAAAGGTGGAGAAGGATTGATGTCACCAATAAAAATAAAATAGAAGGAATGAAAGACACTTTTTCTCAATATTTATAAAATAGTTTATTTTTAAGTAAATTAGAATCTTTAGAAGGGATTTTCATGAACTTTTTATTACTTTTATAAGCTTATGTGGATGCTTTCATTATATAAATGTGTACTAGAGTTAACATTAATCTTTAATTTATGATTTTTAAAGTATATCAAGGATTAGGAACAAACTCCATATTCTCTTCTCAGGTCGCTTTTAGCCCACTTTTAACCAATCATCTTGTCTTATTAGCTTTAATTATTCATTTTACTTTTATAACGCTATTTTTTCAATTGTTTTTCACGTATGCAATACTATACTTTCTCAGGTCAAGCTTGATTTCATGTCGGTCCAAATAACATGATAATTCAAATTGGCTTTGATTACATTTATTTTCTCACAATTTAATTATCAAAAAGAAAATTTAAATTGGGTGTAGCTCATTTAAACTAACATCAAAAAAAAAATAATAATCACAATGCTAAAGTTTAGAGACATAAGTGAGCAAAAACGGTCAAAGTGGAACCGTGAAACAAATTTTAGTAAGGAAATAAATCAAAATACTTAATCATGGTATTTAACCACGCATTGCACATGCATAAAACCTTATATATATATATATATATATATATATATATATATATATATATATATATATATATATATATATATATATATATATATATATATATATATATATATATATATATATATATATATATATATATATATATATATATATATATATATATATATATATATATGGTGAGATGGTAAGATGGTAAGATGAAACCTTATCGTGAGATGGACTAATTGGATCATGAAATTCATGACCCGCACTGTACATCTTATTTAAAACATCATTAAATGTATATGGTCAAATTTTCACATAGTTTGGAGTCTTCTAGAATATGAATCAAACTAGTTTAATATGTTAATTTTTCGCAAATTTTAATAGTCGCCCTTTGCACATAGCTAAAATAATAATTAAAAATTTTAAAATGATAAAAAATTCTACATATAGATCATGATGAGTGCAAATCATGATGGGCACACATCATCATTTCTGTAACCTATTAGACCATCTCATGGTAAGAATCTCATCTCACCATCTCACTCTATCGCTTATATATATATATATATATATATATATATATATATATATATATATATATATATATATATATATATATATATATATATATATATATATATATATATATATATGAGATTAATGGGTATCTTTGTCATATGAGGGATTTTCCTCATATACGCTTAGGCACAATCTCCACCAAGATGATTTTAATAAAATAAGAGACATTCTCTCTCCTACTTTATTAGCTTGGTGGAGATTGTGTCACCTCAAAGATATATGAGAGAATCCCTCATATGACAAGGATACCCATTAATATATATATATATATATATATATATATATATATATATATATATATATATATATATATATATATATATATATATATATATATATATATGGTGAGATGGTAAGATGGTAAGATGAAACCTTATCGTGAGATGGACTAATTGGATCATGAAATTCATGACGTCTGGTACATCTTATTTAAAACATCATTAAATGTATATGGTCAAATTTTCACATAGTTTGGAGTCTTCTAGAATATGAATCAAACTAGTTTAATATGTTAATTTTTCAGAGACTTAATAGTAGTCCCTTTTGCACATAGCTAAAATAATAATTAAAAATTTTAAAATGATAAAAAAATTCTACATATAGATCATGATGAGTGCAAATCATGATGGGCGGTGCCGATCATCATTTCGGGTAACCTATTAGACCATCTCATGGTAAGAATCTCATCTCACCATCTCACTCTATCGCTTATATATATATATATATATATATATATATATATATATATATATATATATATATATATATATATAAGAGAGAGAGAGAGAGAGAGCAAACAAGGGAACGAATAACGATATCATTTCAAAATTTTTAAATAGGACAAGAATCAAATACAAATGTATGTAAAATATCCAGATTTAGATGTGGCTATTAATTAATTCAAATTTATCCTTAAATGATGTGGATGCGTATACAGAAACTATGATACTTTCGGATTACGCTCTAGAATTTGGGGTGTATTTTTTTTGGAGGCCTCGGAGGTCCCATCCTTCTTGGTGCGTGTGTGTTTTTTGTTTGGGGTCTTCACTATTTTAAAATTAGTCTCTCGAATTGGAATTGCGATTAGGTCTCTCAAATCATATGAATTCTTTAAAATAGATCGTACAGTTAGCTATAGGTAGATCTGAGAGAAATATTACTTCTAAGGCATCAAGATTCTTAATTAGAAAATAATAATTGACATAGAGATATCCAAATTTGAAATGAACAATCCTCTTATCACTTACAAAGATTTGGATATGCTAGCTAGTACTAAAAAATTATTAAATTTACTTTCATGCTTGATAGTGGCATTTTATTATTTGTGGAGGCAGCATGCAGCTGGATATCATTAAGATAGAACGAAGACACTCCATATATATGATGAAAGTGATAGGTCAAATATTCTCCATGTATAGCCATTATACCTAACAGGATACTCAGACGCTGCCTTTTCTCTTGCATTATCCTAATGATTAATGTAATCAATTAGATAGGTCCAAAGGAATAGCAGTGATACTCCCATTGTTTTTCTTTTTTTCCCCTTCCTTTTCTTTTTTATATATATTTATCTTATAGATGATTATGATTCAACAAAGCATAACTAACATGATATTCTTTCCAAAGTGCACTCGTTTTATAATTAGGGTTTTGTCTTTTACCCCAAAGTTTTACTCTAACTTATTTTAAACCCATGTACTTATAAAATGCCTCTTAAAACCAAAAATACAAAGATCACTTATTTTTAAACCCAAGTCTTCATAATATGTATAAGTATACATTATATACATATTAAAAACTCAATATCCCCATATTACCCTCTTCTTCATTCTCTCTTCTACTCTCTGCTCCCTTCCAAACAACTTTTCACCATCCGATTAATCACCGGTCTCCTCCTCTACTCCCCAACTTACCCCTTGAATCCTTTTCCTCTTCCTAATTGAGCTTTATTTCCTCCTACCACTCCACTTCCTCTTCAAAAGACTTCACCATGAAGCTCGCACGCGACATAAAGTCCACTAGCTTTCCCTCCACTCTTTGGCCAACAAGCTCAAACACTCCAAGCTCATCCTTGACTGCCGACTGCTCCGACCAACTCTCTCCCATCCTCTATCTTGACTTTAACCATTTAACGAGGTCCTCGCTTAAAGATCAGCTCCACCACATTTGCCTACAGTTACAAGATTACTTTTATGTTGGATTGAATTAGACTTTGGATTTAAGGCTTGGAATGCGAAAATATATGGACAAAGTTTTTTGTATATTGTGTGTTTGATAAAATGCTTCAAAAAGATTTTTAGTTGATTTGTAATATGTAACAGGATTATGTGTATTAAATTGAATTTATTTGATACATATTACATGTTTGACTAAATGCTTTAAAAAGTTTTTTGGTCGAGTTGTATCTTTTGAAAAGATTATATAGCAAGTCGTCAATCGCCAATGGAGTTTATGAATGATATAGAACTCATAACGAGTTATATGTTGTTCTGAAAAGGCTATAACTCTTTATGAAATATTGTAGCTCTTATGATATATTGTAGCTCCTTGTATGAGAAGTATAGCCCTTTAATGAAAAACGTAGCTCTTTATGAACAAAATATAGCTTTTTATGAGAAATGTATAGCTGTTTATGTGAAAAATAAAGAGCTATACTTTTCCAAAAACTGGAAAATTGAGAGTGGACCTCTCGTCGACATGAATAATTGATCAAACAACACATTGTATACATCATCACACGTTTACATTGCTCAAAAAAACTGATTTGATTTATTCCACTAAGTTTCAGAATTTCCAGAGACTATAAAGAGCTATACTTTATCAGTAAAGAGCTATATTATGGTCATAAAGAGCTATACTTTGACGTAAATAACTATACTTTCATGATAAGGTGCAACACTTTAGTATTAAAGAGCTATACTTTTTTAAAAACTGGAAAATTGAGAGCTGACCTCTCGTCAACATGAATAATTGATCAAGCAACACATTGTCTAGGTCATCACACGTTTACATTGCTCAGGAAAAAACTGATTTGATTTACCACTAAGTTTCAGAATTTCTAGAGACCATAAAGAGCTATACTTTATCAGTAAAGAGCTATACTATGGTCATAAAGAGCTATACTTTGGCATAAAGAGCTATACTTTCATGATAAGGTGCTAAGCTATATTATAAAGAGCTATACTTTTCTAAAAACTGGAAAATTGAGAGTGGACCTCTCGTCGACACCTAATAATTGATGAAACAACACATTGTCTAGGTCATCACACGTTTACATTGCTCAAAAACTGATTTGATTTACCACTAAGTTTTAGAATTTTCAGAGACCATAAAGAGCTATACTTTATCAGTAAAGAGCTATACTATGGTCATAAAGAGCTATACTTTGGCATAAAGAGCTATACTTTCATGATAAGGTGCTAAGCTATATTATAAAGAGCTATACCTTTCTAAAAACTGAAAAATTGAGAGTGGACCTCTCGTCGACACGAATAATTGATGAAACAACACATTGTCTAGGTCATCACACGTTTACATTACTCAGAAAAAAACTGATTTGATTTACCACTAAGTTTTAGAATTTTCAGAGACCATAAAGAGCTATACTTTATCAGTAAGGAGCTATACTATGGTCATAAAGAGCTATACTTTCGCATAAAGAGCTATACTTTCATGATAAGGTGCTAAGCTATATTATAAGGAGCTATACTTTTCTAAAAGCTGGAAAATTGAGAGTGGACCTCTCGTCGACATGAATAATTGATCAAACAACACATTGTATACATCATCAAACATTTACATTACTAAAAAAATTGATTTGATTTATTCCACTAAGTTTTAGAATTTTCAGAGACCATAAAGAGCTATACTTTATCAGTAAAGAGCTATACTACGGTCATAAAGAGCTATACTTTGACATAAAGAGCTATACTTTTATGATAAGGTGCTACACTTTAGTATTGTTCGCGGGAAAAGTTATTTTCTCGATCTTCATTGCTGTTAAACTCATTACACCTTTATGAAATTACAAATGAATTCAACAAAATAAAAAGGTCGTCTTTTTATAAGACTTACAATGAAAATCAAAATAAAGATTACAACTTTATCTCCTTAAACAAACGCGGGATCCGTTTATCGGCTCCTCGCTTGCGTGGGTTCTTTGCCAGTGCCGGGGTTTATCCGTGGACCGCCGCGTGATCCGATCTGATGAAAGATCTACACGGTAAAAATAGGTTATTTCACGAAGGAAATAATAACCCAAGCGAATGAAATCGACCAAGCGAAATCAAAGCTCTTCTCTGAATCAAAAAGCAAAGTTTTGATCTGGAGGAACACGTGTAGATCTGAGATCCGATCTCTCGAACTTGCTAAGGGGATTATCTCACGAAGGAGAATAATAGCCCGAAGGGTTCGCCGAGATCTAGATCTGGTTGTCGAAGAAGATGATCGTCGAAGAGCCTCCCTTTCTCCCAAGTTTAGATCTGAAGTTAGAATTCAATTCGTGAGCTTGACTTCTCCAAAAATTCAGATCCCTCCAAATGAACCCCCTCCCTCTTATTTATAGCCTCACAAAGCGGTCGCGGGTCAGAACTATGCCCGAGGCCCGCCTAGCCACTTCCAAGTGGCTAAGCATGGCCGAGCCACTTGGAAGTGGCTCGGCCACCCCATAGGGTGGCTCAGCCACCGAGCCACCCTAGGGTGGCTCGGTTTTGGCCGAGCCACCCTCGGGTGGCTTGGTTTTGCCGAGCCCCTGAGGGCGGTTCCGGGTCCGATTTTTCGATTTTTTGGTGTTTTCTGAGTCCGATTCTGTTGATCCGAGTCTGATTTGGTTTGGAGTTGTCGGTTTTGTTGATTTGGAGCTTCGCGGTTGGGTTTATTCCGTCGTTCACACGCGATTCGCCGCTTCGCTAATTTGGACGCTTCGCCGACTTACTTTATGGGTTTCGTCGACTCGCTTCGTTGACTCGGATGCCTCGTCGACTAGATTCATGCGTTTCGTCGACTCACTATATGCGTTTGCGTCGTGGTCACTCGTCGTTACGTCGTTGGACGGCTCGTCGATTGTCAACCCCTTATCACGAGCTAGGCTTGGGGACTTATAGGCAATTTTTAACGCCTACAGATACCCCCTCCAAAGTATTTTGGTCTCGCTCTTTTATAGAAGTAGCCGAAATACTTTGGATATGATAGGTCCAAACCTTCAGTCGGTATAACAGGACATGAAAATGGCTTCGAATCTTGACTTCTCCAATTCTTTCGGACTATCCAGTGCTTTGTAGGATGACTGAAAGTGTCACGGTGCTGCATTTATTGTCTGACCGCCGTCGAAATCTTGAACCGAAGCCGATGAATGAATTTTTTTTGCTTTAGCTCGTGTTGGTGGGTTATCGTCGGACTGACCATCCAATTTCGTGAGACTCAACCTTCAATCGGCGCATTCTCCATTGCGTCGCTTGTCGTAGAACTGACCATAGTGAGAGGAATTTTTCTGAGATTCATCCCTTAATCGGTGAATTCTCTATCGCGACGCGTTGACCGGCATCAGAAATTATTTCTTGAAATCCAACCTTCAATCGGCGATTTTCCACTGCGACGCGTTGTCCGGCGTCGTAAAACTGAACACAGTGGGAGTAAATTGGGGGTTGTCGAGTTATCCTTAAGAATATTTTATAAAAAATATTCTCCAGAAACTTCTCAACAAATATAGGAAATAGTTTATACTCATATACCTTTTTTTTTGGAGTTGTCGAGTTATCCTTAAAATATAAAATATTTTCCAGGAACTTCTCGACCAAAATAGGAAATAGTTTATACTCATATACCTTTTTAGAGTTAATATGAGGCTCGCATAATTCGAACCGGATGAGAATCGGGTTTGGCCGAATCCTCCTTTGATTAGGTTTGGCCAAATCCCACTGTGATTGGGTTAGGCCAAATCCTCCTTGATTAGGTTTGGCCAAATCCACCTTTGATTAGGTTTCCCCTCTTTTTCTTTTCCTCCTCCTATTTGGATTTGGCTGAACCAACCCCCATCTCCTCTTATTAATAGGACCGGCCCCCCTCCTTTTTTTCTTTATTCTTTTCTCTTTTTTTTATTTCGGCCGACCTCCCCCCCCTCTTTAGGGTTTCGGTCGGCCGAACCCTCCTCTCTCTCTCTCTCTCTCTCTCTCTCTCTCTCTCTCTCTCTCTCTCTCTCTCTCTCTCTCGTTTTCTTCTTTCTCTCCCTCAAACCCTAAATAGCATCCGAGACTGAGGTTTCCTCCTCATTTTAGGCTCAAGAATTTCCTCAAAGCTTCGCGCTTTTTAGGGTCTCTCAGGCCTCTCGAGCGTCCGACTAAATCTTCTCTCAGATTCAGGTCCTCGAGCTTTTCCTCAGGTAATTTCCCCATAACTTTTGCATGTTTGGTTTCTATTTCATCATGCAAATCAGAGGGTAGACATGAGAGAAATTAGGGTTTCGATTTCATGCCTTGAATTAGGATTTTTTGAGGGTGCGATTGCATGAAATCTGAGGAATTTCGGTTTGAAAAAGAGGGCTGAAATTTGAGGGGTTTTATTGTGAAAATTGGGCTGTAATTTGGGGGGTTGACATGCCAATGATCGCTGGAGGTTTCAGGGTTTTTAGTGTAGGCCAAGATTTGGGGGGTTAAATCGCAAAAAAAGGCTGAAATTTAGGGGGTTTTGTGCAAAAAGGCTGAAATTCAGGGGGTTTTGTGCAAAAATAGCCCAAAACACCAAATTTGAGGCTGATTTAAATGGCTGGGAATTTTGGGCTTGAAAGTGACTTGGATGGCCGAATTTTCAAACCGATCCCAGGGGCGTTTTGGTCATTTTACGGCCAAATTTGGTCAGGAGGGGTTTTCGAGCAAAAATCGAACCCGATGTCGGCGTATGTGCCCCCTGTAGGTTTAACTAGAATTTAGCTAAGAAATCCCATATTTTCCTAGGATTTTTGGTTCAAAACTCATAGTTTCCCTTTATACTTCGGATTTGACCCGTTTGGTTCCTTTTTGCAGGTCGAGATGTCATCGGGGAGATCATGCGCTCCGAGGAGCCAGCCAGCTACCCCGCCACCTGAGAGTGCACCTTCATCACTTTCTGGTGAGCTTTTTCCACTTCTCAGTGCATTCAAAACTCGCATATAGCATATTGCATCCCCGCTTTGTTCTCCTTCGTGAGGCAATTGGGAAGAGCCGCGATTCTCCTTTGTGAAGGTTGCCGCTTAAAAGATAGGTTTTGCTTGGCCAACGCCTATCTCGAGGGGACGCCACGCCGACAGGCTTCAGAGGGCGGGTATATTGTCGCCTGCGGTGATGATATACATTGCCTTATGAGTGCATAATGTAGCTGGAATCGTCTCACCCGTTATAAGGCAGTGACTCTATCTCGTAGGTTTGTGAGATGAGTTCGACGTCTTATATTGCTTTAAAGATATTCTTCTTGACTGAATCTAACGAATATTTATTACTCGTTTTCAATTGAATACCCCTCCGGAGCGTTTCCCTCTCATGCGGTTGACGGGAGCCGCGACGAGCACTATGCCACATCCGATGATTCTTCGCCTATTTTGATTACTCCTCGCCCACCGCACATCATGAGACTATCCAGTGGTAATGCGAGGGGAGCCCTCACGCCCTTTGGCCGTTGATTACGATGAGCCACTTGTGAGAGACACCCGCCCACTCGCCTTTGAGAAAACAGACACTTGTTCGGCGATTCTGTGAAAGACCCAGATGCAGCTTTCATCGCCGGTGAGCAATGGTTGCATAAGGATGATGGAGGGCACTTGTATCTACCCCGGATACCTCGCCATCATTCATTGACTGAGTTGAGGTGTCAGGCCATGACACGGGAGATGTCGTGGCGCTTGACGGATGAGCACGACCATGTTCATTGCGGTATATTACCCACCGTGCCATCCCGGTTCGCCGAGTAGGAATCGCATTATTGGACTACGTCCTGGTGTGTTGGGATTAGACACACCACCCCGTGATGAGCTATTCATTGTAGCTCATATTTTGCGTAACCGCCTTATGGTCACAGAGATGCCCGCGTCGGTCACAGATCTTATGGTTGGCTTCACTATTCAGACAAGCACTGGTGGGCTCGTATGACGACTTACGTTCTCAGTCGATGGGGTGAGGAGTTACAGGCCTGTGGTCTATACGCAGCGATTCGTGCCACCATGTATGGGCTGCCGGTTAGTGCCAATCACTTCCTTGCTTTGTCGGAGCTCTATGACCCGGATTCAAATACTTTTCTGACTAAGCATGGGGAGTTAGGGTTAGCTCTTCATGAGATGCACCGAGTCTCCGGTCTACCCATGGGGAAGATGTTATACCAGGAGTATTTTCCCTCAAATCGCGAGCTGAGTCTGTTGAAAGATCGCATGCTTGGTCGCTACGACACTCTATGGGATCTTACTTGTCATTATCATATTGCTTTGTCACAGGCTAATCCACTGGCGAAGAGGACCAAGTCACAAGTGAGCCTGAAGCAGTTTGTGGATTACTTGTTCAAGCACCTGGAAAGTAATTCTGGCGAGGCGATTTGTGAATTAGCACCGTTTACTCCTTCAGAGGTTAACGAGCTGATCAAGAAATCCAGCGCTCGCTCTTATACCATTAGCAGCACCGAGAGTGGCTTCCTTGCAGGGACGAAGTTTGAGACATTCCTATGGCATGCAATGAAGCCAATTCAGCCGACGACTCTCCTAGCTGGTTACCTCACGATCTGGTTGAAGAAGTGCGTGTCTCCGTATCAGTCGCCTAGTGATGCTTTACCATTGGAGGTGCTCTATCCTGCGGTTCAGCTTGCTCACAAGAAAGAACTTTCCCTTCTTTCGGCGATGATAGCTAATATTCACCGTGGGCTTCGTCAAATAGTCAGGGCCTTCACTCAGGGGGAGGGTAAACCTTCGACGCAAATTCCTCTTGCCAAGGTGGAGCTTCCATATACTTACTTGATGGCATGGTTCGTCCTTCACCGCTCAGATATAATGTCGACGCCGAGCACCGCTGACCAATCCATCCCCTTGCTACAATCGTTAGAAAATTGCAAATGGAAAGGGCGAGGATTCCTGGAGATAAGAAAGCAATTGCAGATTCACAAAGGTTGGATTTTCTCTAGATGCTTCCCGTGATTCGCTGGTCAGTACGGCGAGTCTTTGCTCGATGAGGAGAGGCCGAGGGCGAGCTGGACTTCTCTTGATGTCAGCTGCTTCAATTGGCTGATGAACATCCGGCCGGGTTACTTGATATTCCGGGTGAGGGATGAGTGCTTCATCGAGCCGTACCTACCCTGTCGATTCGCTCGCCAGTTTGGTTATGACCAACTTTATGTTGGAAATCCGAATCGGCGGCTTCGGACTCATGGCGGATTGGTGGACGGTGTCCGGGCATGGCTATGGAGCATGACAGGTGTACCGCCAGCCTCTCTCCAGGCCGAGTGTCACCGAGTCGACATTCTTATGCTGCAGGTGGTTGTTAGCAGCTAATGAACCAGTCCAAGTGAAGCCTATTTCGGAGTTAGTGGCTGAAGAGGCCTCCCGTGCTGATACTCAGAGGATTCAAAAGGCCGCTCGGTCACAACGGAAGCGGTGTAAGACTCGTGAAATGGACGAGGAGGCAGAGGAAACCTTCAATTCTGCCGACGAGGCCTCAGGAGGAGATCATGATAACGATCATGAGGAGGACTTTGGGACAGGTTTGCTAATACTTCCTCTCTCTTTTTCTCTTTCCTCTTTTGGAATTATTGGTTCTAACACCAATTTGAAGTTTCAGGCATGTCAGCCGAGGAAGGGGAGGGACTTCGCGCTTCGGGGACTCAAGCCGTTAAGCGGAAGAAGTTAGTCCACAAGACACACGTAGATCCGCGAGCCTTTGTGATGGACTTAACCGGTGATGACTTTGTTGGCGAGAGAGGTAATGCTTAAGCACTCTGTAGTTCCCTCGAATCCAGGACTCATATCTCTCCATTTTGTGTGCAGGAGGATGCGAGACCGGCTTTGACTTTTCACATCACGATTTCGCCTCTTCCCTAGCATCTGGCCACTCAACATGTACGAAGTCTATGGTAGAAGAGTCTCAGATTCGCTAAGATTAGTGAGACCACCAATGTAGGACCTGATTCAATAAATCTAGGTACATCTATCATTAGCAATACTCCATTTAGATGGCGGGAGTTGAACGACTCGGAATCTGTGCCTTCCCTAATTGTCTCTATACTTCTTGCTCTTTTAGAGAAATTGCAGGAAGCAAACGTGGACAATGGGATTAGAGAGACTGACTCTCCTGTAGGAGGAAAGTCATTTCTGTCGATCGCAGGTTTTTGATTCCGTTCCCTTCACTTATATTCTCTTGTATCAGATTTTTCGATAGAGGATTTTGATGAGGACAGCCTGCTTGTGGACACCCCCATAATTGATTTGATATATGACTCTCCCCGAGATGATCACCTTCCCGATGATATGCCGCCTGAGCTAGGGATCCCCGAGCATACTGAGGTTCATTCCTCTAACGGTATGGCGTCCTCCCGTTGATTGCAGGACTAGTCTTGTTTTGACTAATACAACTACAATCTGATGAAACTGAGAAATTCATTTTGTTGCTGGCAGGAACTCCTACTGAGGCTCATTCTCCGATTCCTCATTCTGATGCCCCTCCAGAATTGGGTACCATGATGGCGGCTGCGCCTGACGAACATGCCGCGAGACCAACTGCAGCAGTTGGTGCGTCAACGGCAATTCCTCTTCCGATAGACCCGATAACCCATGAAGCCATGCCGATGGAGCCAGGTACGGGTTATTCCTCTTGGAATGTGTACACCAACCTTTAATTTAAGATTTTGAAATGTCCACCCCTTTTTTGCAGGGCCTACATCTCACCTCCATGATCTGGCGAGGGCGCTCATGTCAGACGATGACCCTGATCGGATTATTATCTGTATGGAAGTCCGCTCGTTCTTTTCTTTCGTAAACACGATGATCGACAAGCTTCTCCATAGTGGGCTTTCCCTCCGTCAGTTCAGGCCGATTCTTGACCCCAGAACGGATGTGATAAGGGACGCCAGTTTTGCAGAGTTAGCCAAGGCCATTGCTGATGATCTTGATCGTCTGGAATTCGATCTTCAGAAGTTACAGGAGTTGCAGGCGGTAGGCGCTTCTTCATATGCAGCCGATCGAGTGGAGTCTCGTCTGGAAGCATGACGCGACGCTCGAGTTTTTACTGGACTTGAGGTTCAGATGCAGCGAGGCCGGGTAGATCAGGTCAAGATCGCACTTGCCGAGAAATCCGCGTCCCTAAGCAACACTTATTCACTTATTGCATCTAGCGAGGCCGAGATAGCGCAGCTTAGACGGGAACTTCAGGCGCAGGAGGAGAACTTAAGCATCGTGGATCTGACAAGGGTCAACGGAGAGGAAGCTCAAATCACCCTATCCAAGAAACTGGAGCTCTCTGAATGGAAGCTAGCTGAAGTTGAGGAGGAAGCTGTGAAGATGCTGAATGCTGATGAGGAGTCTTTCAGGGCTGAGCTGCAGGCAGAGCTCCAACAAGCTTACAATGATGAATTGTCTAAGTTAGAACGACAGATTTCTTGCTGTAAGCTCGATGTTTGAATAGCTGTAACTTCTTCATTGAAATACTCGACTCTTCACTTAATTGAATAAAGTTTCAACCTCCTTTTTATCGTTGTTTATTATGATTTCTCATTTTGTTTGAAATGATCAACCACAATACTCATAGAATTTTTGGCAAACCCTCAGCCGTCAACGGATTTGATGAGCCTTTACCGATTACCGTTTGAATCGGGCTAGCATGCGGATTGTCTAACCCGTTCCGCATGTGACGTTGTGCTAAAAGAATGAGACTCTTTTGGGCTTAATGCTACGATATCGAATACGTAGACCCTATCATCTTTTTCGGGTAAGAGACTAACCGGCAACGCGTGTTAGGCGTTGACTTTATCCCTTCTTAGGCTTCGGGATAAAATTCCCCAGACTTGGATTCTGGTGTCTTCTTCACTCGGTAAAAGACTAAACCGGCGACGCGTATTAGGCGTTGACTCTGGGATTTTTGGCTAACCCCCAGCCATTAATGGATTTGATGAGCCTTTACCGACTACCGTTTGAATCGGGCTAGCATGCGGATTATTTGACCCCGTTCCGCACGTGACGTTGTGCTGAAAAAATGAGACTCTTTTAGGCTTTTATGCTATGATGTTGAATACATAGGCTTCGTCTTTCTTACGGAAAAAGACTAATCCGGCAACGCGTGTTAAGCGTAGACT
The DNA here is from genome assembly GCA_012295165.1 of Asparagus setaceus. Lineage (NCBI taxonomy): Eukaryota > Viridiplantae > Streptophyta > Magnoliopsida > Asparagales > Asparagaceae > Asparagus > Asparagus setaceus. The sequence continues at coordinate 19,487,749 of CM022709.1, read as the reverse complement.
TATTCCTACTTAGGCTTCGGGATAGAATTCTCCAAGATGAGACTTGGTGTCTTCTTCAATCGGAGAAAAGACTAAACCGGCAACGCGTGTTAGGCGTTGGCTTTATCCCTTTTTAGGCTTCGGGATAAAATTCCCCAAGATGAGACTTGGTGTCTTCTTCAAACGGAGAAAAGACTAAACCGACGAAAAGGTGAAAATTGACATGGGAAAGGAAGAATTTTATATTCTGTTTCCCGACGGTGGAGAGGAATGATTTTATATCCTGTCTTCAGGTCTTCTTTTTAGGGTAAAGACGAACCCAAAATAAGAGAGGAAGAATTTTATATCCTATCTCTTGCCCCCTGAGAGGAAAAATTTTATATTCTATCTCTAGAAAAAAAGAAACTAAAAGTGGGATCTCCACTTTGAGAATCGCAGGAGGTTAAACTAAGAGTGGGATCTCCACTCCGAGAATCGAAAAGATTCAGGTAACTTTCACTTTAATAGGATTCGTTACCTGATCAGGAAGTGAATTTCTCGTTTATCGAGATGAAATTCTGACTTCGGCCCTAACCGTGGGAAGGCGTGACTGAAGTGGAAGAAAAGACTCAGATAGCTTTCACTTTTATGTGATCCGCTACCTGATCTGGAAATAACTTTCTCGTTTATCGAGATGGAATTCTAACTTCGGCCCTAACTATGGGAAGGCGTGACCGAAGTGGAGAAGTGGGGCCCTCTTATTTATCAAAAGGGGATCCCAGCTTTGAAAGTGGACCTCTTGTACATGGAAGGAATCAAGAGGGGATTTTGCTGGTGGATTGGACCAGAAAGATTTTTTTGGACTCACCGTCAATGAGTTTGATCAGTGAGGGGTTTTGTGGTGGAGGATAGATTTAGGGTTGTCCTCAAGGACAATGGGTGAAATATCTCCTGAGGAACTTCTCGTCAAAATGGGTTATCCCGAATGTACTAAGGGTAGTACTTTTTCAGAAACTTCCCATTTATCGGCATTAATTGCCTGTCGCCATTTTGGGTGATTAGGCGATACGCACCGTTTGAATAAACTGTGTGTATCACAAACGGTCCTTCCCAATTGGGTTCAAACTTACCATTTTTCTTGAAAGTGAGGACTATCGGTCGTCGAGCAGCGAGGACCAGATCTCCTTCTTTAAAGGTTCTCTGTCGGACTTTCTTGTTAAAAGCCTTTGACATTCTGGCTTGGTAAAACTCGATGCGTTGTTCAGCTTCCAAGCATTTATCGTCGAACATCTCGAGCTCTTCAAGATACCTCCGATGTTGTTCCTCCGTCGTCATCTCGGTTGTGAGGGCAACACAGAGTGACGGGATTTGGATCTCCAATGGGAGCACGGCTTCACATCCGTATACCAGAGAATACGGGGTAGTTCCGATTGGCGTGCGTATTGTGGGGCGATATGCCCAGAGTGCTTCTCCAAGTTTATCATCCCAATCACGTTTATTAGTCTTAACGAGCTTCGACAAGATCTTAATGATTGTCTTGTTGAACGCCTCTGCTAATCCGTTTGCAGCGGGATTATAAGCCGTCGATGAGACGTCTTGGATTTTGAGCTTCTCGCAAAACCTGATGAAGGCGTTGCTGACGAATTGAGGACTGTTGTCATGTACGATCCGTCTCGGCACGCCGTGTCGATAGATGACGTGATGCTTGATGAACCTGATGACGTTGTTCATCTTCACTTCTTTAAGCAGAATTGCTTTAGCCCACTTGGAGAAGTAGTCAGTAATCGCGAGAATAAACCGATCACCTTTAACTGATGGGGAAAAAATAGGACCCACAATGTCCATACCCCACGTCTCGAACGGCCATGATGTAGCCGAAGGGTGCAAGTGCTCCGGGGGTTGATGCATATAATTCGCGTGTATTTGACACGCGTGGCACTACCATCTCCTCCATGCGCTTCCTCAAGGACCTCTTTTGCGTCTTTGTTCGAGAGGCATTGAAGCAGCAAGCCGTCGTACCCGCGTCGATATAACGTTTGGGTCTCTGCATCATAAAAGAATCGCGGCGCCCTTCGTCGGATCGATTCCCTCTCTTTTACGTCTTCGGGCAGTATACCATACAGGACGTAGTCGATTATAGGGAAACGCCAATCCTGGGGCTTCAGTCCCACTTGGGTTGAGTGCACCTCTTTGATGACCACCCCTTTGTCGTTATCTTCTTCGTTATATATTGGCACGAAGAGTTGGTGAGTTCTCACAGTGATCAACTGCTCCGACTCAGGAGGTTGCGCTAACGATACTACTAATGCTGCTAGCGCGTCCATGTACGTGTTCTAGAGGCGCGGAATATACTCAATAAAAAATTCTTCAAACGAGTCCGCCATCTCGACAGCCGCCTGATAGTATGGAATCAAGGCTGGATTCCTGACTTCGTAGTCCCAACGGATCTGTCTGACTATGAGTTGGGAATCCCCAAAGGCTTCAAGATATTCTACCCCCCAGCTCTTTGGCGAAACTGAGTCCAATAAGTAACGCGTTGTATTCGACCACATTATTGGAGCATGGCTCAGTTAGCGAGTAAGCCCGAGGCATCACATGCTTCCCTAGGGAAACTAAGACAACTCCAACTCTGGAAGAAATCTTAGAACATCCAGGGGTACTTGCCACGTTGGTTGCTCGAGAAGCTCCGTCAAAGTACAGCTACCATACTTGCTGGTGTGACATAGTGTTGACCTCGTGGGTTTCATCTGGTAAGTCATCATACAACTCAGCAGCATCCGTTGTTGGATTAGTGGCTAAGAGGTCACAAATTGCCTGTCCTTTGACCGACTTCTGTTGCTTGAAGTGTAAGTCATATTGGGACAAGAGCAAGGCCCATTTCACCAAACGCCAATTCATGGAGGCTGGTTGCGTCATGAATATCCGGACTGGATTTACGTTAGAGATAACATAAATCATCTGGCCCACCAAGTAGTGCCGCATCTTCTGAATCACGAACACCAACGCAAGGCATTCTTTCTCGATTATCGGATAGCGGGATTCAGCACCCACTAAAGTCCGGCTCAATTAATACACCGCTTGTTCGTGACCGTTGTCATCATCTTGCGCGAGTAAGGCGCTTAACGAATGGTTCATCGCCTTGATGTAAATCAAGAACGGTTTACCTGACTTCGGTGCAACGAGAACGGGAGGATTTGCTAGATATGCTTTGATATTCTCGAATGCCTTCTGACAGGCGTCATCCCAAATAAATGATACGCCCTTCTTGTTTAGCCTAGAGGACGGCTGGCATTTTCTGAAGAGATTCGATATGAATCGCCGGATATACGCTAGTCGCCCTTGTAACCCTCTGAGCTCTTTCAGGTTTCTCAGGGGTTACAACTCATTTATCGCCTTCACTTTATTTGGGTCGATGTGGATACCCTTAGTGGTAACGACGAATCCAAGGAATTTATCGCTGGACATTCCGAGGAAGGATTTGGTGGGGTTCATCTTCAATTGATGACTTCGCATGAGATCAAACACCGTCCTCAGGTCTTTGATGTGATCATTTTTGTCGCGGCTTTTCACGACTAAATCATCAACGTAGCACTCGACCATTTTCCGGAGATGTTCCTGAAAAATTTTCGTCATTGCTCGCTAATACGTGACACCTGCGTTCTTCAGCCCGAATGGCATGACCGTGTAGCAGAAGACACCGAGGGGAGTTCTGAACGCCGTGTGTTTCTCATCATCCGGGTGCATCTTGATTTGATTATAACCCGAAAAGCCATCCATAAAGGACATTCTCTCGAACCCACATGTATTTTCAATGATCACGTCCGTGATTGGGAGAGGAAAGTCATCCTTCGGGCACGCGATATTCAGATCTCTGTAATCGATGCATATTATGATTGTCCCGTTCTTTTTTAGAGCCGGGACAATATTCGCTGATAAAACCCGACTCTATGAGTCTCTTCACTTCCGCTACAATTGCCTCCATGATCTGCGGATGAAACCGTCTTTGCTGTTGTTTGACATGTTTGGCATCCGGCTTGATATTGAGGCGGTGGGTCGCCACATTTGGATCGAGCCCTGGCATATCTTCGTAATTCCAAGCAAAAATGTCGGTATATTCCCAGACGAGAGCAATCAATTCTTCTTTTTCCTCTGGGGGAAGACTGCCGCTCATGAATATGGGCTTTGGATTAGCTTCATCACCCATATTGACTTGAACCACTATGTCTTCGGTCGGAGGTTCTCTCTATTCGAACCGGTCTCCATATTGCATATTCAGGTGATGAACCCAAGGGTCTTCCCATGCTGGTATCTTCTCATCGTCCTCCATCGTGGTGGGATCGGCTGTTGTCATATTCGACATCAAACCCTTGAACATTTTGCCGATACTAACATCAGAATCCCAAGCAAAGGACTCAGATGAATGTCCATCTCCTGGATCGGATGATTGGTTATTGATCAACCAGCAATACTCGTCATCTAAAGAAGAGACGTATCCTAGTCCTCTCCTGAATCCATAGTAGTTATCAAGCTTCCCTTCGGGGATGTGTGCGGCTTTGGGTGGAATTTGAGGACCCCTACCGAAACAAAGACCCTCTCCTCGCGCAAGGTCGTACCCCCATCTCTTCATTAGACTCGTGACTTCGATCAGATTCAACAAGTAAGCTAAGCTTGTCATTGCCATCATCTCGCTTCAAGAAGTGGTCTGGTAGTGGGAATGCCTCTCCTTTACCATAGATTAAATCTTTCTCGCCCCTTGTTTTGGCAGGGATGACAAGAGTTGTTTCGAAAGAATCCCGGAGATGCTTCTGTGTTTCACACGACGATCGAATTGGCATGTGCAACTCGGGATCATTGTATAACCCCTTGATTACATCAGTCAAAGACAGCGAGTACTCTAAATCATCATCATTTATTTCTTTGTCGGCAAGTTGCCAATTACAACTGTCATCCAACGATTCTTCATCGTCAAGATTGACTACAAAGGGTCCAATGTCATTTATGACAAAACTACCATTGTAATCAAGCGGAAGCCGGTATCGACTTCCCGTTATGCGGTGCTTACGGGCGATGATTCGATGTCGGACTCATTACCGTAAAGGAGGGAGTCAGTAAAGTAATTCTTCAACCCCTTAAACGATTGCTTGTCCGCGACCACCGTCTTGACTTCATTATTTGTGTCTACGTATTTTAGACACTGGTGAAGAGTGGATGGGACTATAACATTACTATGGATCCATGGCCGACCCAATAATAAGTTATAGGAAGTCTCTGCATCGATCACGTAGCATGTGACTTCAGACTTCAAGTCTCCCATTTGGCACTTTATCCGGATTTTACCTAGTGGCAGAGACCCACTGGTATTGAATCCATAAATTATCGTGCCTGTAGATGCCAATTCTTTGGCGAGAATCGGTACATCGGTGAAGGGCATGATGCTCACAGCGGAACCCGGATCAACTTGGATCCGGTTGACTTCACTGGAGCCAATGTACCCGGTAAAATACAGCGACCTGTCATGCTTCGAGTTCTTCGTCTGCATGTCCTCTTTAGTAAAGGTAATGCAGGGGAGGTGCTTGGTTGCGAGATTGCACTGCTGAGCCGCAGACTCTGGTTCTTTGGGGCTCGGCTCGATCTGAGTGAGGAACACTTCAGAGTCAGCCAGGGCTTCCTGTAGGGCTTCTCTGGTCTCTTTTGATAACCGAAGTAGCTCGTATAGGGTTATCCTCGTCGGGATGTTAGCTAATTGGGCCATAATGTCGAAGCGTCGTGGGGAGTTCGAACTTTCCGGTTTGTCTCTTCCAATCGGACGATTGAAACGAGACTGCTTCGGAATTTGAACCTCCTGCGGTTGCTTCTCCTTTAGTTTGGCTGTGTCCTCCTTGGCGATCGCCTGCTGCTGTAACTTTTCAGCACGTGTAGGAGGGTTCATCGCCACTCCCAACTCCGTCAGTGTCTTAGCACTTGGATTAGGGGCTTCGGGATACTTGTACCTGTACTCGTGTCCGCTCCTGGTGACGAAGGCTTCATGTTCCTCTTCGGAAAGCTCGAATGCCACCATTTGTTCATCACCCTTTTCCAAGACTGCTGACGTGGCGTGACACTATTTTCCCTTGCTCTCAATTTCCTTTTAGATGAAGAGGCTGCCCACTGATCATCCTTGAGTAAGTCCGGGTGGACCCAAAGAATTTCGCCGTTCGGGGCTGTATGTGGCACGAGCCCCTTTTCCCGTTGTCCATGAGGATCATCGTTCACCGTCTTCATCCCTACCTTCACAATAGGTGTTGGTTGAAACCAAGTCAAAGGCACCGATTCGAAGCTGATGGATATCGCTTTCGCCCCCACCTTCTTCTCCTTCGACGGCTTCGAGGTAATAACCCCTACATCGATTAAGGCCTGGATTTTGTCCTTGAGATGGTAGCATGACTTTGTCGGGTGGTGAACCGCTCTGTGATACGCGCAGTACTTCGGGTCTGTAACCTTCTTTGCCTCCTCTTGATTCACAATCGGTGGCAGCTAGATTTTATTGTTCTCCAGGAGGTATTTAAAAATATCGGGAATCTCGTCATCCTTGAAGGAGTAGACCTTGGGGAACCTTGGTTCTGACGACTTCTGATTCTGAGGTCACTGCGTCCACCGCCTTTGCCTGCGCCTTCCCCTTGCCGCGTGAGACAAAGTTTGGTTTGTGAGCATTTACCGTCTGCTGGCCTCTTTCTACCTTCTTCCTCTTAAGGAATCGCTCGACTTGCTCCCCGCGCACCTTCAAGTCTTTTCACGTCTTGGACGATGCTATTCCCATTGCTTCCAGTACATCTAGCGAGAGATTGTTATGGCAGGTCTGGAGAATAAACTCCTCATTTATCGGATCCCGGCAATTCATCGCCTTGTTTCGGAACCGTTTGACGAAATTGTCCACTGTTTCCCCGTCCTTCTACTTTTCATCCAACAACATTCCGATGGATATGTCGGTATCGTCGTCGAAGAAATTGGCAAGGAACATGGTCTCCATATCGTCCCAGCTGTTAATGCTCCCCGGCTTGAGACGGCGGTACCAATCAAAGGCAGCTCCTCGAAGGGTGCTAACGAATGACCGAACCATCAAGGGCTCATTATCGGAAATAACCCCCAGGTGGGACTTGAAGTAAATCAAATGCTGAGTGGGCGAACCCTTCCCGTCAAACGGCGTAAAGTTTATTAGATTGAACTTTGTCGGATACGGGATTGATTCCCACTCTCTTGGATATGGGCATGGTATACCCGTCTTCTTTACCTCTTGGGCAGAAATCAGAGTGTTGATCTTACTCTCAAGATCCTTTATTTTCTCATTCTCACTTACGTCTCCGTTCTGGTGATTTTGAGGAGGGACGACGGTGTTACCACTGTCGTTCTTGATGTGACCTCCCGCATTCTATTTATTACGGGGATTCTCAGCGTTACGGTCTTCATCTCTATCCGTGTCGCTGTCCGTCTGGTTGACGTTATTGTGACGACTTGATTCACCCTGGCGGTTCGTCAGTGCTTGGATCTGCTGATCATGCATCTTTCTCATTTGCTACATGGCTATTTGTATCTCGAACTGGAAGTTCTCCTTTTGCTTGGCCATAGACTCTTCAAGCATCTGGGCAACTTGTTCTGCACTGATCATGAATACCTCACGGGGTTGTCCTACGCTGAAAACCGTGTTATCAGAAGCAACTGCAGAACCAACGTCCGATGCTTCATCATCTGAGGGTAATCCCCTCTGCATCTTGTGATAATTGGGTCATCGGCGGTCGGACCGCATGGCGTCATTCATTCGCGATGCCCAAGAATGGCGCGTGGCGGCGTCCCTCTCGCGATCATATTCTTTGGTGACTCTCGGCAATTCATCGCCTTGAGGCAATGCTCTTCTTTTGCGGAAGCGCCTTGACTTGGGTTCTAGCCTTCTGGTGCCAAGTCTATCGAAAACTGACACCTTCTCCGGAGCCGTCTTGGTGCAGTTGCATTCCGACAACACTGCCCTGATCAGTTTAGAACATGGACAATGCGTGTTCGATTCTGGGGAACTTCTTTTTTGAGATTTACTCGTACCCCCAGCACGATAGTACAACTCATCGGCATGAAAGTCAGAGCAACCTACCGTGTGCGGGCACGACTTCTCAGGTATAATGCCCTCGTCGTCAGACGAGAACGTCTCCATCTGAGGATAAATTGCCTTATTAGGGCTTTCAAAAGTCACTCGCCGCCGACGAGAACGTCTCCATCTGAGGATAAATTGCCTTATTAGGGCTTTCAAAAGTCACTCGCCGCGACGTACGCCTTTGCGATTGTGATTTTTTCTCGGGCTCTTGAACTTCAATCCGCAGCCCGGTGCGAGCAACTGCAGGAGTCTTCCTGTCATGGTTGAGGTGGGTGCGACCCCCTGCACTGGGAGTGACCCGGGACTTCCTCAATGGGCCCAAACGTTCCTTGATCGGAATTTTGCCTCGATCATCATGCAATGGGCCGAGGCGCTCCAAAGCCGTTTTCTTACTTCGGGAAGCTCCAGCGGGCTCGACCGAGGCAGGTGTAGGCGTTGAAAATTGCTTATCGCACTCGAGCGACTCGCGGACGGTGGTCGATAACCGACGACCCATCCGACAACGCCATCCGTAATCGCCAAGACGGATTACGCGAAAACGCATAAATCGAGTCGACGAATGCATGAAGTGAGTCGGCAAGGCGTACGAGTCAACGAAATGACGTATCGTGGAATAAACCCGATGACGAAGTTTCAGATCAGCGAGATTCGACGAGGCGAGTTGACTAAACTCAAACGCCGACGAGACGGAATCAACCGTACTTAGTCCGTCAACGCAAATGAGCCGATCGAGCTCTGAAAATTGATCGGATACGGACTCAAACACAACGGCGATATCCCCGGAGGAAAATTACGCCGGAAAACGGAGTTTGGCGGGCGAAACGACGAACCGAACCCGACCAAGGCTTCGGCCTTGGCCGAGGTGGCGCGGCCAAGGCCGCGCCATTTCACCCCCCCTCCTCTTGAACCCTATAAATAGAGAGGGAGGTTGGAAATTCGGTCAGAGGTTGGATTTCTGAAGATTCGCCAGAGCTCTGTAGGTCGGAATTCTTGGAAGTTTTGCAGACCAAGACTTAGGTGCAGATCCGAGCTTCGATCGAGACAAGAGACAAGATCCAGATCTTGAAGAGCTTGCTGCAGCCCGGATCTACACAAAGCCAAAGCGGATTAAGGTAAGGTTTATCAGATCTGCCCTCTAGACTAAGCTTCGTCTTAGTCTCAGGGATAGCGCTGTGATTTCTCCTAGTAGATCTCACCCGCTCCGGCGATCCTCTCCTTCGTGAGTGCGATCCCCGTAGGCGCTTTGTTTCCTTCGTGAAACGAGCACCTCAGATCTGTAGATCTAGCACCTGGATCTGATCACGCCGGCGTCCACGCATCTAATAAAAAGTCCACTACGTGCAAAGATCCTGACGCAAGCGGTGATCCCGAAAACGAGATCCTCGTGTTTGTTTAGGGTTTAAGTTGTAACCGTCAATTGATTCTTTCATTGTAAGCCTTAAATAAAAGGCGATCTTTTTCTTGAATTTGTTTAAAGGTGGAAACAGATTCAATTGCAATGGAAATATCAGCAACTTTCCCCGCGAACAGCGGGCACTGAGGTGGACGGCGACTTGGATGCGATCACCGGAGGCGGACCTCCCTTGACGGAGACCATCCTGGGGTGGCCGAGCCTTTGTAGAATTAGCTTGGGTGGCTGATCCTTAGTTATTGTTTCGGCCTTGGCCTGAACCGTTGTTCCGAGTTTCGGCCTCCACAGTTGGCTTGTCCTTGGCAGCTTCTTGGCCACTTCTTCCTTCAGCATCCGGGCCTCCTGAACTAGAGCCCGCGTGTGCGCAAGCAATGCGCAGCGCTTTCGGATGCGCTCCTAGAGTGTTGAACGGTTTCGTTTGACTCGGACCCATTCGCTTGCTGACGACTTAGAGGACCCGCTAGCCACCTATTTTTGAGGCTTTCCGCCTCTTCTGGATTTGAGATCCGCCTCGTAGGGGATCCCGTCCACCGACTCCATAGCCTTGGCGAATCGGCGTGCCAAATTTTGGCGTCGTCGCTGGCGGGCTCTCTTCGAAAGAATTGGCGCGCCGTCGGTGGTCAACTCCTGCACGGAGGAGTTTAGATCTTCATCTCCGGTCGTCTTGGATGCTAGAGGGACGCTGCTTGCTGCGACTTCGGCAGCGGCTGGATCAGAATCCCTGCCTTGGGATTCAAGATCCGACGACCAACGGATCCTCCTTGTAGCGGAGATCTTTCGGGATTTATGGGGGGAGGATGATCTGGATGAGGATGAGAGGTATTCCTTGAACTTCTGCTGGTTAAACTCGTATTCGACCTCTTCTTTGACCGGGATCTAGATTCGCGGTTGCGACACGACGATCTCAGATCTGAGACCGTTGGCTCCCACTATGGTCGCCAGCTTGTTCGCGGGAAAAGTTATTTTCTCAATCTTCATTGCTGTTATACTCATTACACCTTTATAGAATTACAAATGAATTCAACAAAATAAAAAGGTCGTCTTTTTATAAGACTTACAATGAAAATCAAAATAAAGATTACAACTTTATCTCCTTAAATAAACGCGGGATCCGTTTATCGGCTCCTCGCTTGCGAGGGCTCTTTGCCGGTGCCGGGGTTTATTCGTGGACTGCCACATGATCCGATCCGATGAAAGATCTACACGGTAAAAATGGGTTATTTCACGAAGGAAATAATAGCCCAAGCGAATGAAATCGACCAAGCGAAATCAAAGCTCTTCTCTGGATCAAAAAGCAAAATTTTGATCCGGAGGAACACGTGTAGATCTGAGATCCGATCTCTTGAACTTGCTAAGGGGATTATCTCACGAAGGAGGATAATAGCCTGAAGGGTTCGCCGAGATCTAGATCTGGTTGTCGAAGAAGATGATCGTGGAAGAGCCTCCCTTTCTCCCAAGTTTAAATCTGAAGTTAGAATTCAATTCGGCAGAGCTTCGGCTTCTCCAAAAATTTAGATCCCTCCAAATGAACCCCCTCCCTCTTATTTATAGCCTCACAAAGTGGTCGCGGATCAGAACTGTGCCCGAGGCCCGCCTAGCCACTTCCAAGTGGCTAGGCATGGCCGAGCCACTTGGAAGTGGCTCGGCCACCGAGCCACCCTATGGTGGCTCGGCTTTGGCCGACCCACCTTGGGGTGGCTCGTCCATGGCCGAGCCACCCTAGGGTGGCTCAGTTTTGGCCGAGCCACTCTCGGGTGGCTTGGTTTTGCCGAGCCCCTAAGGGCGGTTTCGGGTCCGGTTTTCCGATTTTTCGGTGTTTTCTAAGTCCGATTCTGTTGATCCGAGTCTGATTTGGTTCGGAGTTGTCAGTTTTGTTGATTTGGAGCTTCGCGGTTGGGTTTATTCCGTTCACACGCGATTCGCCGCTTCGCTGATTTGGACGCTTCGCCGACTTACTTTATGTGTTTCGTCGACTCGCTTCGTTGAATTGGATGCCTCGTCGACTCGCTTCATGCGTTTCGTCGACTTGCTTTATACATTTGAGTCGTGGTCACTCGTCGTTACGTCATTGGACGGCTCGTCGATTGTCAACCCCTTATCACGAGCTAGGCTTGGGGACTTATAGGCAATTTTCAACGCCTACAAGTATAAAGAGCTATACTTTTCCAAAAACTAGAACATTAAGAGTGGACCTCTAGTCGACATGAATAATTGATCAAACAACACATTGTGTACATCATCATACGTTTATATTGCTTAGAAAAAAACTGATTTGATTTATTCCACTAAGTTTCAGAATTTCTACGAAGAGGCGGTCGAAGACGGTGGTTCGCCGGAGCATTTGGGGCTCGGTGAAGAGAAAAGACGCCACTGTCTCCAAGTCTCTAGCTTGAACAGCTCTAAAGAATTCATGCTCGTCACTTGACAGTGCGCATGTTAGAGACTGGCCCATTCCCACACACACCCCCTTCCGCCGCCACTGCCGGAGCTCCGCCTCGACGCACGATAAGGGTGAAGGGTATTTTGCACCGAAGCGTGGAGGAGATGAGAGAGTCTGAAAGAATTCATGCTGGTCGCTCTTAGATTTTGATTTTGTGAAACGAAAGGAAGGAAAAAAAGAGAGAGATGAGTTTATCTAGGGAAGAAGGTTAATTTTGGAATTTTGTATTTATTGGGGAAATATAGTATAAGGATTGAGGGTATTGTACAGATTGGGTTTAAAAATAAGCGGTTTGGGGTACATTGGGTTTATAAGTGTTCTTGAAAGTTGGTGGGTTTTTAAATAAGTTGGGGTAAAACTTTGGGTTAAAAGACAAAAACCCCTTATAATTCATTGTAGTTACAACTCTTGCAAAACTTTGGGTTAAAAGACAAAAACCCCTTATAATTAATTGTAGTTACAACTCTTGCACTAGCCATTTATACTAGTTTTATTGGCGCTCCCATCCCCTCAATTGCTCGGATGACGTTACTTTTCAAGTTAGTGAGTTTGCCATGGAGATCACATGATGATAAATTACATTATACTTTCAGCTTAGCCGGAAAAACAAGCTAAACTACCCTCTGAAATTGATGCAAAAGAGTAATATTGCGGATCTTCAAAGGGTGGAAGTGCTAATAAAGTTTCTTTTTCTTTTTCTTTTTCTCTTTTTTTTGGTGGGTTGGGGGTGTGGGGAGTGTTTAGGGGGTATAAAGTTTATATTATCGCTATAAGAAAGTTTATGATTACAAAAGACTATGCACAGTTGTCCACGACAACTGTTACTTGGGGGCTGTTTGGCAACCCATTAAAACTGGGTCAGGTTCAAACCTGACCTAGTTTTAGTTTATTTATGTTTGGGTTTCTAGCCCAGTTTTTCTTAGTTCATTTTTAGCCCCCAACTAGGTCAAAATTGAACTACATGTGTGTTATAAGATGCAAGCCTAGGAGCCGGGAGTTGAATAGATTTGCTAGCTAAAACACATAATATGCAGCGAAAACATAGAAAAATAAAAGCGAACAGCCAAACTAAAAATCAATCAAGGAACACGTGAGATTTTTATAATGGTTCGGATAACAATTCTGAATCCACTCTTTTTTCTCACGAAGGGGCTTCCTCACTATGTCAAGCGTTTACCTGAATCACAACCCGATTTAGTAGGCTTACAAAGTTTGCACCCTGGAATCTACCCGAAACCAGTCGTCTAACTTAACTCTCCACAGCAAGTAACACCTAGACCTAGCTAGTCCCAACCCTCAATTATCACCGGCTTGAGTATGTCGTAAACCCTCAGTTAACACCGGCTTGAGTATATCGTAAAAACAAGTTTAAAACAAACTATCAAAAATAGTTTAAGCACAAAAATAGAAAGATCTTATATCCCTTTTGATTAGCAAACTGTTCTTCAAAAGATTGAAGCGAACCTTGATGAAGAACAATGTAGATCTTGATTCTAAGGGCAACTCCTCTAGCTAAGATGATCCGATGTTATTGAGTATGACGAGAAAGAGTTTTTCGAGGCTCCAAGGGTTCAAATCACAAATCAATCTTCTTCTCTTAAACCCTATAATTTTCTCTCTTAAAGCTCTCTTTTTTCAGACCCTAGAACTCTCTCTAAAACTCATCTTTTTCAATCTTATATAGCCTCTCATAGATCAGGAAAGTAATATCCAAATCATAGTGGAAATTGGAGATGAAAGGGATCGACAAACGGTTGTGATTAACTCTTCAAACCTATCAAATTTGTCATCACCATGGATGGTTCCTCACGACCATCAATGGTTACCTGTAGATCATCAATGGTTGCTTGTAGATTATCGATGGTTTGATTTTAAATTTTTGAAATTTTGTAATTATTTACTATACACCATTGATGGTATGTGGTGCCATTGATAGTTCGATGTGGACCATCGATGATTTAAAATTATCTTTCTGGAATTTCTATGATTGTTCACTGTAGACCATCGATGATCCTTGACCATCAATGGTTCTCTATAGACCATTGATGGTTCCAAGGCTAAAATCAACGTAAATGCTAATTTTTATATCGTTTTGTCTCGTAACCTTCGTATACTTATTTTTACTTGTACTATATCATCTCAAACAAATATTAAAATCAAATGAGAGTTTGTTATTATTCAAATAAGAGCTATTGTACGGACTATGTCCTAACAATATTCCCCTTTTGATAATAACAAACTTAAAATTTTAAATATCGAAAAACATGCACATTTGAGATATAGATAGAGCAAAAATAAGCACAAATTCACTTTCATGCAAAAGGAAAAGGTATGCAATACTCCCCATACATTCATGCATTCATGAAAAGTGTAAATAAGTACATATCTTGTAACAACTCCTCCTAAAATAATGCATCGAGTGTTTCAAAAAAATTTTCAAAGCAAACAAAAAACATGAAACCACTTGAAAAATACACTTAGTGAAAAACTCCACTCATGCAAAGAAAATTTTTAAAATTTCAAATTTCACAACAAATCTAGCACAAAGAAAATTATCAATTTTAAAAAATTTCACACCAATTCTTCTCTCCCATTTGTTATTATCAAAAGATGAAAAATACACCAATGGTTATACTTTAAACTTGAGAAATCCAGATAAACATTATCGAAAGGTGTAAGGAAGAGAAAGATGCACTGCTCATACCTAACAAATTATATAAACATAGCACAAGAGATTAAAATTTAATCATAAAATACTTCAATACGAGAGAAATCACATCAGAAATCCCACACAAAATGGTTAAATATCATTGTTAAGTATGTAAAACAAACAGTAAAAAGAATTAGACTAGTTCATTGGACAAATTCAGATATATCGAAGAGAATATTGAGCAATGATGAGACTTAAACTATCTCAACTTTAGAAACTTAGGACCAAAGTGTCATCCTATCACCTCAATCATATAGGATTTAGGCGGAAGAACGATAGTGTTTGGCGGGTGATGTACACCATCTCTAAATATCTCAATATTCAGTATAGGATGGCTACACTTTGAGATATGCATAATTTTTATTCAGGGTGTGGGTCTTTGATCATGTGTTAACAGATACGCTCAATGTTGCCGCGGATGTCAGAATGTGGATCTTTGATCATCTTTTCACATATATAATCTTTTGTTTGATATTTTTAGCAAAAAAGTACGTTTGTACATGTAAAGAATATATGTGTGCAGACATTCAAGTCAAATAACAAGCTCAAAACTCTTGATATATTCTAAAAATATTTTATAAACTATATATAAAAACTCTTTACTAATATCTCACAATACAAAATATGATAAGTATAAAATAGGTGTGTGAAAGTATAACATGAAATATCTCGAGAAACAATATATCAAAAAATATTTTATAAACTATATATAAAAACTCTTTACTATTATCTCACAATACAAAATATGATAAGTATAAAATAGGTGTGTGAAAGTATAACATGAAATATCTTGAGAAACAACTTGTTAAGTAACCAAACTCTTATCTTTGTGTGCATAAGTGTGTG
Organism: Asparagus setaceus; assembly: GCA_012295165.1. Lineage (NCBI taxonomy): Eukaryota > Viridiplantae > Streptophyta > Magnoliopsida > Asparagales > Asparagaceae > Asparagus > Asparagus setaceus. The sequence goes on along the minus strand of CM022709.1, from coordinate 19,472,268 downwards.
TGTGTGTGTGTGTGTGTGTAATTTGTTAAGTAACCAAACTTTTATCATTGTGTGCATATATATATATATATATATATATATATATATATATATATATATATATATATATATATATATATATATATATATATATATATATATATATATATATATATATATATGAAAATATATGTGAACTCAGATGATATAATCAAGCCTATATACAAAAGATTATATCATCTGAATCAATCTTGTAAAAGCATATACATAGGCATGCCAAAAGTTTTTCTTTTAAAAAAACAAAAAGAAAGAAAGAGACATTTTGTTTTATTTTTGATATAAAAATGGAAAAGAAAAAAATCTAAAAACAACGCTTAAAAAGAAATCAAGAAAAATAAAATTATGTACATACAATAGGAAAGGGTTATAGAATTTACCTTTACTTACCCCTTTGAGAAGATTTGCTGAAATAAATGTTTATGCAAGTTGTGCTTGCAATAAATCCTTGCTTGCATAATGAGATCCTCTTTGCATGTATCAGCAACTTTTCATCCCTTTCTTCTTCCTGGTTAGGCTAAGGAGCATATTCTTGTCTTCTAAATATGCCTTAAGTAACCACAACAGATGTTGCCTTGCGCCTTCGCCTTCCTGTACATCTACAGAAAAGCCAAAAGGTATCCACATAGGTCCACATTGATTAGAAATTATACTTTTAGGTACCCAAATCTGCTTGACTATTTTAACTATATATTGCATTCGATAATTCATTAAAATATGACCCATTCTACCACATAAAGTATAAATAGTAGAAGATGCATTTGAGATGGGTGCAAAAGAGTTAAATTATTCCCTTTACAAAAAAGGTTAAAACTTTTATGTTTTTGAATATGAATAACCAAGTCCAATTTTCGCTTTTACAAATCATTGATTGGAAAGGACCATGTTTAAACCTCAGAGAACTCAAAGAAAATTTTCACATGGCCTTTTTAAAATTAATATTTTGGACTTTAATTGTTTATTTTCGAAACTATAATAATGCATCCAATTTCAAACTTTATTTGTTTAGAAGAAAACTCACATGAAAGCTCATTTACCGAGCAACTAATTTTTCATTTTCAAAAATTTATCGTTAATTTCTTGGATAAATCACATTTCATGTATTTATACATGGAATATTGTATGCATTCAACAGAGGTATTTTTACTTGTATTGTTAGATGTTTTCAATTCTAAAGAAAGATTTTTAATTTTATCACTCAACAATTTATTATCCTTCTTTAAACTTGAATTCATCTTTATAATAACTTTATATTTTTTAGCAAGGTTTTAAATTGACCCAATATTTTATTATTTTTAGAATATAAATCATCGTATGTAGGGTATATTCACTATCGGAGCTCGTGTTCGGATTCATCCGAATTACTATCTTTAGCCATGAGACAACTGTGTGCTTTTTTATCATCATCACTCGAGCTACTCTCCGACTCGTTTCATATAGTCACTTTGAAACATTTGCCTTTCCCTTTATATTCCATTTTATTCAACATACAATTCATTCTTAAGTGATTGGGTTTCCTGCACCGAAAATAAATTGGTTTAGTATCAGAATCACTAGAATTATATTTAAGCTTACTTGTATGGTGATCTTGTTTGTCTTGCATGAATTTCTGACCATCCTTTGATTTGAGAAAGGATTCGCAGCCTTTAATAATTTTATCAATAGTCATTACCTTTGGTTCCCAATCCCTAGAAAGAGAATGAAGAATTTTTTTGCAAAGCTCTTTATTATCGTACTCTTTTCCCAAAGCTTTAGATTTGTTCACAGTGTCTGTGAGTTGAGTGAACATATCCTGAATACTCTCTGAGACCTTCATCTTGAAATTTTCGTACTTACTCACAAGCATTATAAGATTCGCCTCTTTCACCTATGAAGTTCCCACACGTGTAGCCTTTAGAGTTTTTTAGATTTCTTGCACAGTAGAACTATTTGAAACTCAGTTAAATTCTTTAGCAGTTAAGGAATAATGAAGAGCATTCATAGTTTTAGCATTCAAAGAATAAAGTTGTTTGTTCTGTGGACTCCACTTATCCCTAGCTGTGACAACTGAAACCTCTACTACAATAGTAGTGGGTTCTTTGTAGCCATGCTCAACACACTCCCAAACATCATAATTAGTGAATGACAAAAAGACTTTCATACGTGTTTCTCAATTAGGTGTAGTTTGTCCCATTAAAAAGTGGAGGTCAGTTCACATCGTGTCCCTCAGGAAAAGCTATTGCGGTGATTAAATTTGACATCTCTATCCTAAATTGTGAATCCTAAAGATGGATAACGAGGCTCTGATACCACTTGTGTGATTTGAGATGCGAGCCTAGAGTGGGGGAGAGGGTTAATAGGTTTGCTACAATTTTTCGCTAAAACACAGAATATACAGTGGAAATATAAAAAAAATAATAGCGAACAACCAAACCAAAAATCAATCAAGGAACACGCGAGATTTTTACAGTGGTTCGGATAACAATCCTATGTCCACTCTTCCTTCTCATGAAGAGGCTTCCTCACTATGCCAAGAGTTTACCTGAATCACAACCAAATTCAGTAGGCTTACAAAGACCGTACCATCGATGGTTCCTCATGACCATCGATGATTCCCTGTAGATCATTGATGGTTGCCTATAGATTGTCGTTGGTTTGATTTTAAGTTTCTGGAATTTTACAATTGTTCAAAGTACACCATCGATAGTATGTGGTGCCATTGTTGGTTCACTATAGATTATCGATGGTTTAAAATCATCTCTCTAAAAATTTTATAATTGTTCAGTGTAGGCCATCGATGATCCTTGATCATCGATGGTTCACTGTAGACCATCGATGGTTCCAAAGCTGAAATCAACGTAAATGCTAATTTTTGCATTGTTTCGCCTCGTAACCTTCGTATAACTGTTTTCACCTGTACTATATCATCTCAAACAAATATTAATACTAAATGAGAGTTTGTTATTACTCAAACAAGAGTTATTGTACGGACTACGTCCTAACACTACCCCCTACCTAGTTCAACTTTAGCCTAGTTAAAGAATAATACTTGACTATTTACTTTTTGGATATAATTATAAATCTATGTTGCTCTTATATCATATTAGAAATCCCTCCTGCTGTTCAGAAACTCAAAAGTTATAATAAGTGTTGAGAAGTTACAATTTTTATATTCTAACCAAGCAGAGAAAGAGAGGGAGAGAGATAGAGAGACTACAAGTGAGATACATAAATAAAATTACATTCAATAGATGGCAACATGTTCTTTATATAGGGAAAAGAATTGTTAGAGGATAGCCCTCAACTCTTAATATTTACAACTTTGAAGTTTTAAAGTCATAGAAGAGACATTTACCATAGTATCAATACAACTGAGATTTAATTCCTATTGACAATGAGTTTAAAGTGGATTTAAGAAAAAAAAATATCATGGCGTGAGCCTAGACTTCAACCCATAGAAAATGTGCTCAGCCTATAGAAACATCAGAATAAATTTTTTTAAGGAAACCCCTTCTAATGTTTGGAGAATTTCCCATGAAAACCCCCTGAACTTTGTTTATTCTATTAAATGAATTCACATCCTTCAAAACCATCCGCGTGCGAGCAAGCGGATCACAGTCTTAGATTGGGGGAGCGAAATACCAATTCTTCCTCATTAGTTTTTCCATGTATGTTTGCAAGCAATGTTTGCAATGCTTGCTCACACGCAGGCGTTTATGAGGGATATACCCCCTGAGCTTTGATAAACACTTCTAAACTTTCAACTTTTTCCAACAGACTCTGTACTTGTAAATGGCAAATAAGCAAACATCATTGAAAGAAAAGGAAAAAAAAAAACCAATTCAATCATTGTCAATGGAATGCCATTGTTATCATTAATGACCTTCACAAGAACCGTGGAATCAGTAAAGAATGAGAGGTGGATCATGGACCTCAAAGTTTCTCCATTGTCATCATCTCCTGCAAACAGTCTTGTAGTATGTGACAGTGTCGCACTGGGACGTGGAGTCTCGAGACTCCATTCATTCCACTACGCTCTAAATGATTAAATCATGCTTTTCTTATCTCAACTGTACTCCTTCAATCATAACCATCACCCGTACACAATCCTCTTAATAAAATAAAATGAAAGGTTCAAGCTTTAAATTTTAGGTCTTTGCTTCCGTAACTTTACAGCTCATAAAGCATTCATTTCATTGTTTTAGACAAATTAAAAGGAGTTTGTTGATAAGCATGGTCCCTCTCTCTTCTTTTTCTGTCCTCTATCGGTGAAGAAGTCTATTATCATGTGTGTTCAATGGCTAGTTAGATGTCTAATCAAGTGATGAAAAATAGTGGATTTGGTGTTTATGTGGGTTCCACTTCATACAGAAGTATGTCATAGGCATGTGATTCCAAATAGTTTGAGCTAGCTCTTGTGACCAATGTCAATTATTAAATATAGATCCGGGTAACTACATGCATGTAATAGTGTTGATCTACTACTAAATTATGCACAGCAGGAAAAAAAAAGAAGAAAAGAAACCCTAGTATGCATCTAGCAGCATAAATAACAAGTTTAGGGTTTACTAAACGGATCGTTTTCGGAAGAATCATCACATCAATCTTGATCACTTGCCTGAGGGCGATCACACCATGCAACCGGCGAGAAGCCCCCGCAACTAACGCGTTAACACGAACTTGACCTAATGATGAGATGACGGCTTGTATTTGTATTCAACGTTTTATTATCTCTGTGTTTTCTATTATTTTACATATCTATATATAGAGAAAAGAGAATAAACCTGAATTCTAGTCCTACCAGGTTTCTTATCCAATCCCTAAGATAACCAACTTTGGAGATATGTGATTCACCCACTCAATTGGGTGAACCCATATGCCAACATACACCCACTCACACAAATTAGTAGGTGCTGTCCATAGCTCCCTGAACCTAACTCCCAAAGCCGCTGACTCCCCGAGTCAATATCTCCCTGAGAATCTCATTTCCTTTCAAATCCATGTTCATACATTGTTAGTGCGGCGTGGACCACTGAGAACCTGCAAGCGAGTAGCTTTGCAGCCATATCCATTAGGGCCGACACAAGGATCTCCCTAAAAGAAAAACGCACAATAAATAGTATAAGTATGCAGTATCCAATAGCCCAGATCCGATCAATCATGTCTTCTCAAGTACTTTCGATCCCTCAAAAAAGTAGACATGAACAATCGTGGTCTACCATCAATTTATCCCACTCTTAGATTCTGTCCCCGGCATAAATAAGAGCTAGTCAAGCGATGCAATCAAGAGACATGTTAATCGATCTTCCTCTGGCTCTAAATAGTTGGACCTGCTAATCACGTGCTTTCCTAACACAATTCATAACAGGTGATCCTTTATAAGCGATCACACAGCGAGGGAGCATGGATCCATCCCTTGACCTCCTTATATCCTGGCTAAGCACATGTCGTATGATAATGTGCTATGGTATTACTTTTCTCTCCCTGAGAGCATACATCATTAAATGAATACCGCACAGACCCAAGTTCCATCACCCATGATGAACTTGTCTAGGCATACCGCCCCGCGATATGCTTGGGATCACCCAACAAGCCCGCACATGTGCGCCAAGTCAGACCCCTAGTCTAGCTGATAGTAAACAGGTAAAGTGGACGTGGGGTTTCCGCTTTGATCGCTTTAATATATAAGTATACATCAACCTCATTCTGACCCAGTCAGGGTGACCAATAAAGCGCTCCAACTATCGCCACACCCAGTATACGACAGTGTTGTCATTGCTCCAAGCAAAATGATATCTAGCACTTGGTCTCAGCTTTGACAACTACCACAGCTCCGAAGGAGATCTCTTGTGTGATAAGAGCTTTTACCTGCCGATGTAACTTTTTAACAATGCACCTAGTGCAGTTTGTGTACCCTGCACACATCATACATAAATATAGTACATGCCATGATAATTAAGCAATAATAAGACATAAGCAATTTCATATATGCATATAGATAAGAAAAGATAATAACAACAACCATAATGTATTATAAAGCCGTCATCCGTAATATCCTAAGTGTCTGAGGTCTCAACTAAAAATAAAATATCATCACTAAAGACGTAACCTCTAAGGCTCAAGTGTGCTGTCTTAGCCTCTCCTCGTCTAATCCCATTATCAGTAAATCCATAATTATTTGAGTCATAAGAATTCACTCAGCACAACCTCCTTCTTCTCTTATTCCTTAATGAAGTGGTACCGATCTGGATTTAATTCAATTTCCCAAACTAATTAGGATCTTTCACATAACCAACGATTGACATGCTTTCATGATAGAGAACCACATCATCCTCTACAGGTGCACTATATAGAGAATCTGCATAATGAGACTGCCTCTTGCGCTATCATGTATATGGCTGCATTTTCTGTCCCCAGTGCAAATAGGCTACACACTATTATTTCTTACTATTCCATGAAATGACGTTGCCATTTAATAAGAAAATATAACTAGAAGTCGATGCTCGCCCATCCAGATCACTACACAGTCGACATATGAATATCTATAAAAGTAAGTGTCTATTCTGTCATAGCATAAATCACAAGTGTAGTCTCAATCAAATACTGAGGATCCTCTTGACTCATCCCAGTGAGCCATACTAATATTGGATTGATGCCTACCCATCAATCCTACTGCAAATGATGTGTCAGGTCTTATATAAATACATGACTACCGACTATATTCCTATAAGGAATAATCAACATTAACTTATTCTATGCTTTAGAGTTGGAACACTGCTCTATATTTAGGGTATGACTCTTAGCGATTGAATTCCTAATGGTCTCTATGCTGTGCCCAGCCAGCAATATGTCATCAACATATGATGACAAGATCTCAAATTCTTATCAGCTCGGTGTAGGTAAATATAATTGTCGTGATCGATCATCATAAAATCATAACCCAGCATGATCTAATATAACCGAAAAGGCTACACATTGAAATATTATTTCCAATTATAGATAGAGCTCTTTAACTTGGGCACCTTGTGCTCAAGTCCCTTAACTCTAAAACATATATGTCAATTTACATAGATCACTTATTTCAGTTTTCCTAGAGAAAAGCTGTCTCTAAGTCTATTGAACTAGTTCAAGATCTATATCTGCTACAAGAGTCAATATATGTGAATAGAGTTTCTCACCACAGGAGAAAATATCTCCTTATAGTTCACCCTACAACTTTGGTTGTACTCTTTCACCACCAAGCGTGCCTTGCACTGCTTGGCTATCCCATCCTGGTTGACCTTGAATACTTGTTTGTTCTCAATGGTCTTGCATTCAACAAGAAGATCCACCAAATCCCTGACTTGATTCTTCTTTATGGACTCAAGCTCCTCGTCCATTGTTGCCTTCCACTTTTTTATTGCAGATCAAGAAATAGCTTCCTCAAATGGTTTGGGCTCCACAATAACATACGAAGATCCCATGAATGTTTCCCATTAATATTAAAATATCATGTGGGTATTAGTCTATAAGACGATCAACGAGGCAGTTGAGATTCCATAGATGGCTCTGAGTCATCTAAAGGTATCGCACTGCTACTGTCTGTAGCTGGTAGAGGAACCATCCTCTTTCATCACTGGCTCTATGACAGTCCCCTTAGTCTCGTATGGTCCCAAATCCTAAGCTATTTCTTCTTTGTGCTGGAAATCCTCCCTGAGGTACTTAATCTCCCGAAACTCTTTCAATCACAGTTTCATAGTAGTGCTTACATATAAATACATCCCACGGAATATCTGGAATAGTGTATGAAAAATACACTTCTCCCCTTTAGGGTCCAACTTCTCATACCAATGAGAAGTAGTGTGTGTGTGTGTGTGTGTGTGTGTGTGTGTGTGTGTGTGTGTGTGAAGTAGTGTGTGTGTGTGTGTGTGAGAGCAACACACCCACATGGACATAGTGATCCAAAACTAGTCCTCGGCTGTCCATGACTCGTACGGTGTGGACTGTACTGATCTAGAAGGTACATGGTTCAGAATATATTCCGCTATCAATAACAGATCTTTCCAAAACTAAATAGATAGATATTATGAACCACGTCTAGCAGAGTCATGTTCTTCACTTTCGCAACACCATTTTATTATAGAATATAGGTTATTTATCAGCTATTTGACTTCTCTCTTTTCTTAACACAGTTTCATGAACTGGCTAGATAGCTACTCTATCTCACAATTTGTGCACAAAGCTCTAACACTTCTGCTTAGTTGATTATTCATCTTGCTGATTTAGCACTTGAAATTGATCCAAGCTCTCAACTAGGCGCAAAATCAAATACACATCACCGCAGATAGAGTAATATCCTATAAATATGAGGAATTAATATGCTCCACTTTGTACCTTTATAAATACCAGTTTGTATATATTAGAGTGTACTAATTGCAATAGATTTGCTCTTGGCCTTACTAAAAGACTTCCTAGTTATTTTACCAACGAGCCTCTACTCGTAGGTGGACAGATATACCTTAGTATACGTACCAAGGAGGTCGCCCCTGACAGGCTTACATTTAACCAATGTGACTTAGTCTACTATACCATAAATCAGATACAATCTTAATTCACGGTACAAGACAAAGTAGAAGTTAAACCCAGTTATCTAATAACGAGTCACATTCTAAAATCAACTAAGCGATTAGCTTGACGTCCTATGCAAAGTAGAGAATCCTAGAACTAAATCTATGTAAGTCATCCACATATGGGAAACCAACATGTATTCCACAAGTTTAACTACCAAGAGACGACTCATTAACTATGGTGGAGTATTATAAGATCTATTTATTCTCTAAACCCAAAGAACACCTTTAAGCATCAGTGCCCGGCACTAGTACATATTCTCCATCTAAACCTTTCTATTCCCATTTGAAATCTTATGGAACTCTACGAACTAGTCTCTGCCCTGTAGATGTAGTCAATAAGTCTTGAGTCCTCAGTTGTATGCCCTCATGTACGAAATGATCGGTTTGTCTGCAGTCAAAATAATTAATCTTGCTCTTATCAGTTTGCACTTTCACCTTTTAATTGACTTCTTTTACTTTGAAACTCATTCTAAAGGTGTCCTGGTGCACTCATTGCATGTTGGCTCTTAGCCTTGCGCTTATAGTATTCGACTACCTAAGCTAAAATAAACATGCTTAGCTTTGAACACACCCTTGTGTTTAGCCTCCAACCTCACTTTTATTTGCACATCCTCGGATGTTGTTGCATCTGCGACATGAAATAAAAGTGACAAATATCTTTCTAGGAATTATGTAAAGCCCTAATAATCACCCGGATCTGTTGCTCCTCTCTTGACGCAGTTTTAGCTATCTTATGATCCCTAATCGTAAGCGTTATCATCCAAAGATAAATTCAATGTTCTGCCTGATAGACATATAGTTTGAATGCAGCTTAATAATAAGAATTCAGATCATCATCAAAGAGACATATCAGAATCTCGCATTGAGAGGATCCCAAAAGCTCTTTGTATTCGGATAATCTTTGTACTCCTCGATAAGATTACTCCTTATTGCAATGCACCTGGTGAATTGCTTGAACCAGAGCTTGTACTGATCGGCCTCAAATTTTTGTGTCTGAGTTGAACCATGTTCCGACTTAGACATTACCGTCTCAGTACTCGCCAAAATCTCCCTGCTCTGAGGAGAAAATGGAGTTACAACTAATCAAACCTAGACTGAAGTCAGAGTAATTATATTGGTACCATTATAAGAGAATAACTAAGATACTTATTGCAGATACACTAAGATTATTGGAATTTTAAGCGGAGTACTAATCTTCCCTAAAGAACATTCCATCTCTTCAAGGCTTTTATTTAGATCATAAAATTATATTCCAAAGAAAGAGAAGAAAGCCTAAGGCCCCAACCACAATCTTTATGAATATAATTTTAAAATCATTATAAATTTTTTAAAAATGGAGTATTATATTTCTTAGAGATAGACTAGATTGGGTAGTTAAATCATAGCATCCTCTCTATCCGAAATCTCCCACTTGACATTATTTATTTATATTTTGGTATGCGCCTATGATGTGGCATGGAAAATATAAACAAAATATTTCACAATTTTTTTAACTACCATAGTTTATCTTATCAATTTTATTAAAGTTTTGTATTTCTCATAAAATTGGTATGGCGCCCTGGGCAGTCCCATTAGAACAACCACCCATCACAAGTCTCCAAGACTTAATCAAATTTTATAAATCAATTTTGGTATTTAAAATAATTTAAACTTCCAAAGTTTAAAAAATTAATTTTTGCAAAATCCACAAACTCTTAATTATAAAATCTTGTGGGCCTACATCGAAATTTCTAAAAACTTCTCAAAATTAGAAAATAGCAAAAATAGTTTTTAGAATTTTTCCAAAATTTTATTATTGTCTACATAATTTCCAAAATTTCTTGAAAATAATAACAATAAAATATTTCGAAATTCACAAAAATAATTTTCTAGATAATAGTTTTATTATTAACTTAAATTATATATCTAAAATTCCATAGTTTCCTAATTTTAAATTAAAATTTTAAATTGAAAAAAATTTGAAAAATAAAAATTACATATTTACAAAACTGCCCCTATGGTTTCCAAAACCCTAGAGACTGAAACTGGGAGAGGCGACAGCGACGGTAGGGCCACTGCATGCCCTGCCTGCTTGGCCGTTGGTGGCGGCGCCCAGTGCCGTTGCTATCGGACCCCTCCCATGGCTATCGGCGGAGCCCCACAGACTCGCCTAATGCATTTTCCTCCGTCTAATTTATTTTGTCGTCTAATTTATTTTGGGTCTTTCGAGCACTCTCAGTGCTGGTGGAGGCTTGGTCAATGGTGCCCAGCGCCGTGACCCATGTCACTGCCATCATAATCAACCGCAACGCACCCCAGTTGCGGTCTCTGGCTGTTGTCGGGGTTGGGGAAACCAGTTTTTTTAATTCCAAAAGAAAATAATAAAATTGATTATCTTTTTTTAGATTTAATTAAATCCCTGACTTAATAAATCTGGCCCACTGTTTTCATAAAAATTGATCTACTTCTAGATTATTCACAGCAGAAAAATAAATAAATCCTAGCATGCATCTAGTAAGCATAAACAACAAGTTTAGGGTTTATCAAACAGATCGTTTTTGGAAGAAGCACCACGTCAATCTTGAGCAACGATCGAAGGGCGACCACATGCAACCGGCGAGAAGCTCCCGTATATAACCTCGCAACTATTGCGTTAACATAAACTTGACCTGAGAAGGAGATGATTGCTTGTATATGTATTCACTATTTTATTATCTCTGTGTTTTCTATTTCTCTACATATCTATATATAGAGAAAAGAGGATAAACCTGAATTCTAGTCCCACTAGGTTTCCTATCCAATCTCTAAGATAACCAACTTTGGAGATATGTGGTTCATGTACTCAATTGGGTGCACCCGTATGCCAACATTAAATAGTAAATTTCACAAACCTATTTTTCGAGCTATGGTGTATGATTGGACTCTGCAGACAAATCCATAGTTCTAAGTAATATACTTTGCAGACTTAGTCTCTATGTATATATATGGGCGCTCTCTAGTAATTATAATTTTATTAGATAAATAGAAGAATCCCTAGTACAGCCATGGATGTAGATAATTCCCTAAAATCCAGTGTTCTATGGTTGCTTTTCTATTCTTCTGGGATTGCTTTTTTGTTCTTTCTTGTTCTTTATCTTGCTTGCAGGAGATTTGATTCCTAACAACTATAAGAGCAAATAGGGACTGTGTACAGTTTTACTTTTAGCACGACATACATTCATGCCACGTAATTTGGATCATCCGCATATCTTGACTGATGTTGAAGGTTTGGACTTTGGAGGTGTCTCACATGAGAAAGATGATAGCTAAGAACATGAAGGGAAACACCAATTTTGTTCAAACTATATATAAAGAACTATTAGGTGTTTTCCAGAAACTTTTGCGTAAACTAACTCATCCCTATTTTGTATTTTTCTAACTTGAAATTCATATTATTCATAAAGTTTTTTTTAATCTAGATCAATTCTATAAAAGTTTTTCTGGGAGAAATTGGTTATATATATAATCTGGACTTTTTGTAAACCAAAGAAGAAGATATTTCGTTTGTATCTGCTACCAAGGGGTGTTTGATTGCTTGCAACTATAATTGCAATGAAAGTGTCACTTCCATGCAACTGAGACATTGCAACTATTGTTGCATGCAACTACAGTTGCAATCGTTTGAAATTTTTTAAATATTACAACATGCAGTACCAGATGTTTGGTTTCACCAGAACTTTACATATGCAACTAATTTTTAATTTAAATAAATTGATAAAATTATTATTTACTTTTACACTTTTAAGAAATTTATTTTTTTTAAAATGATGTTTGTCTTAAGAAAAATTATTTTAAAAATTTCTAAAATCTATTTTATAAAATTAACATTTATTATAAAAATATTATTTTCATAAAACAATATTTTTGTAAAAATATTATTTTCATAAAATAATATTACTTTTTAGAAAAATATTTTTTAAAAAATATTTTCTCTATAAAATAACTTTTCAAAAAATAATATTTTTCCTTAAAACATATAATCTTATATTTTTCAAAAAATTTAATTTTCTGAAATATTATTTTTCAAAAGTAATATTTCAGAAAAATATTTTGGGAAACCTTTTTCAGATAACATTATTTTTATTTTTTAAAGGAAATTATGATAATAAATTTTAAAATTTTTAAATCTTTAGTGAATTCTTGTATTTATTTTTTGAAATGTTAAATAATGATTTTGATATTTTATAAATTTGGGTTAGTTGCAACTAAGGTTGCAACTATGATTTAAGGCCATTTTAGACATAAGTCATGTGTTGTAACTGAGAGGAGTTCTGCAACTGCAGTTGCAACTACAATAATGAGTTGCAATGAAACAAACTTACAAATGGATAAAATTGACCCAGCTACATGCAACTGGAATTGCAACTACTCTAGTTGCAAGCTATCAAATGCTCAACTTATGTGTTGGGGTGCAGTTGCACCCCTAAAACTTTAGAAATTGCATATTAGCCCTTGTGATATTTACAAGTTGCTCTCCATGAATTTTAAAATAGCACCCAAGTCTATCTAAAAACAATAAATAAGCAATAGCAAATTGAATTAGCCCATTTAAAGTGTGAATGCTTTTCTATTAGATACTATAATTTTATAAAATTATATTTTTATTTTTAGGTAAATATATAGATATTTGTTGTTCGCCTCCTCAATTTAAAAATTTCCTGGATCTGCCACTACCTGCTAGTGTGTTAAACTAATTCATGTGCACATATACTGCCTGTACGTTAGAGATGGACAACAGAGGAGGACAGGATGTGGAAACCTTTGGGTAGTGAAGAACAATCGCACATGATGCCACAGAAGTCCAGCGGCTGGACGGACGTTGTTCTATGCACCATGTGCACTTGTGTGAGACATTTTGTTTGCATTATGATATCATTCAAGCTATCTGAGTAGGCCAGGTGCAGTCTCACAAGAAGATTTGTAAGTTGATACAAGTTAGATATTATCTTGGAGCATCAGTACTTTCAGAAAAGAGGGTCTTAATTTTAGTTAGTGGCGGAGCTATATAGTACTCAATCAAAGGACATCACTGAATTTTCTACTTTGTAAATATTTTTATTTAGTTTTACTTTTATTTACAGCTTAGGGCACCAATGAAATTAGGGCAGGACACCACTAAAGAAGATAAACTTGTAAATATAGATCAAGAATGCAATATTAATAAGTTATGTAAGGACACAACTGTGATGAAATACTGGCTCCACCACTCAAAATGCTCTTCACGGTGATTGACATTTTGAGACGAAGAGATGTGAAGTAGGGGTAGTTTTGTGATGGTTCAGTGGCTTGCATCTTGCATAAACACTCGGGAACCATGATTATTTAGGATGAGTTCCTTTTCTTTCAAAATAGGCTTTGTATTCCACAAGGATCTTTTCGCAAGCATGCAACTCATTCTGAAGCTCCATGGAGGTGGCTTAGGTGGATATTTAGGCCATGATAAAGTGATTGCATTGGTAGAGGAACGGTATTTTTGGCCACATATGCATAGAGATGTTGGCAAAGTTGTCGAGGAGTGTTTAGTGTGTCAAACCGCGAAGGGGCACTCAAAGAACACGTGCCTTTACACAGCTCTTCATGTACGAATGGCCCATGGGAAGATATTCCGATAGACTTTGTGCTTGGCCTTCCTCGTACACAATGGGGTGCAGATTCCATCTTTGTAGTAATGGACAGGTTCTCAAAGAAGGCTCACTTTATTGCATGTAAGAAGACTAGTGATGAGTCTAACATTGCTTGTCTCTTTTTCTAAGAGATTGTCCATTTACATGGTGTGCTGAAGTCTATCACTTCTGATAGTGATTCCAAGTTTCTCAGCCACTTTTGGAGGACATTGTGGGGCTGTTCCGCACGGAGTTGCAGTTCAGCAGCTGATAGGAAATAAATAAAACCTAGTTGCAAGTGCACAACTATCAAGTTATAGTATAAAAGATGTTGAATCCTCGAGGAAGGTGTTGTAGGAGATAATCAAAATTGGTTTTCTACGTTGTGTGTTGTGTGAACAATTAAGAGTAATAATTGTGGAGAGATAAAGAGAGTGGGTGTGGTTATATGAAAATAAAATAAAACTAAATTAAGAGGGAGAAGAAATTAGAAGAAAATAAGAAATAAATAAAGGAAAATAAGAATAAAGAGGAAAATCAAGAAAGTAAAAGATGAGGGTCTAATTAGATATATGAGGAATCTAGAATTGAATCCACTAATTAATTTCACTTAGAAATTATGAACTATTTTCTTTTTATCATATTTTTCTTTAAATTTATTAAGCATAGACCATCAAACCACTTAATGAAAGCATAACCTATCAAATCGTCATCCAAGTAAAAATAGCATTCATGAAAAGAACAACAACTAGATATTAATTCTAGAATTCATAAGTATAACCTATCAAACCACTCAAGATAAGCATAGATAATCAAATTCTTCTTCTACCAATTAGTTCTCCAGTTGATTATCCTAACATGATCATTTTAAGCACAAGAGAGTAATAGACAATTTATAAAAAAATCAAACTAGTTTCATACAACTCTAGAATTCATAAGCATAACCTATCAAATCGTCATCCAAGTAAAAATAGCATTCATGAAAAGAACAACAACTAGATATTAATTCTAGAATTCATAAGTATAACCTATCAAACCACTCAAGATAAGCATAGATAATCAAATTCTTCTTCTACCAATTAGTTCTCCAGTTGATTATCCTAACATGATCATTTTAAGCACAAGAGAGTAATAGACAATTTATAAAAAAATCAAACTAGTTTCATACAACTCTAGAATTCCTACAAGATTTTAGTTCCACATTATTGAAAACAAAATTAAAATATAAACTATGGAGTATGAAAGAAAGAAAAATAAGAACTAATTATAAAAATAAAAATAATAACAAAGAATTAAAGATCTAAACTATGAACATAAAAATAAATCTAAACTATAAAGGTAAAAGAACATAAAAGTAAATCTAAACTATGGAAGAAAATAAATCTATACTATAAAATAAAAATATAAGAAAATAATACAAAAATAAAGACATGAAAGTAAATCTACTCCACAAGGCATCAAAATAAATCTAATCTACTAAAAGAAAAAGAAAAGAAAATACTACAACATGAATATCTAAAACAAAAAATAAAAGAAAAAGAAAAACTTACATTGCAGGAGGGTTCTAGCCACTTGAAGGTAAATCTTCATTCTTCATCTTCATCTTCATCTTCATCAACAAATAAAGAGAAGAAAAGAAAAATATGAAGACGCAAAAACTTCTTTTATTAATTGCAAATAAAGTTTAAAATTTTAGAAGGTCTTCTCAGTTAAGAGTAACCCTCCTCTCTTAATGAAGTTTTTATAAAATATTTCACCCTCAAACCCCTCATAATCTACCCCTATTTATATCCTACAGCAATGAATGAGAACAATTAGATGTTGCTTGGAGAACAAGAATTAAATCTCAACCAGAAAATTATTTCTGTTGCGAACCAATCGGTTGGCCGACCGATTGGCCAATCAGTTGGTGGACTGATTGGTTTGCAATAAATTTGCATTTTTATTGATTTCTTGATCTGATTTCTTCATAAATTCTTGAGCTTTCTTGGGCCTTCTTTTGTCTTCATATTTGGGCTTCAATAAATGGTAGAAAATCAGGGAATTTGATTCCTTTGGGCTTTTATTCATTAATTCTTTATTAACCAGGAAATTAAGATGACACATGTTTATTAGTGATATTTTTATTTAAATAAAATAAATAATGAAGGTATAAAAATGTAATAAAAATGTGATTATCAAATATCCCCCACACCTAAACTTTTGCTAGTCCTCTAGCAAGGAAAAAATTAAAAGGGAAAGAAAGAAAAAATCCTAACTCACTTTCGCAGGAATCGCGGTTGTATTGAGCGCATACAATAAGTCTTTAAACCCCTAGGTTACCCTAGAGGATGAGTTGTAGTCTCGTGAGGGTTTGTAGTGAATATACCCACAAAATTCTATCAACTTGCTAATTTGAAGAAGTTAATGTATAATCAATTAACACGATATATTTAAACATTCTAATTGAAGCTAGTTTTACTTAAGAAAATATTTTTATGTATAACTCTAAAGTAAATCTCCTAGAAAAATCTTTTTATTATAGTTATACAAAATCGAGTCTAACTTAGAAATTTAATTACAAGTGTTGAAAAGAACATGCTAACTCTTTATTTTAAACAATTTTCAAGTCTCTTAATCAATTTATTTTTCAAGAACATATATACAAATATAACTATTTATAAAAAAATTGTTTGTTTGTTTTGTGTGTGTGTGTGTGTGTGTGTGTGTGTATATATATATATATATATATATATATATATATATATATATATATATATATATATATATATATATATATTACACTCTTTATTCCTTGGTGATTTTATTCTACTTGATAGGACTTTCTAAGTGACCATTTTATGAGTTTTGGGCCAATGACTCCCAACCCATTGGGCTTAGGTCATTAAGCATGGAAATACTCCTCGAGCTTAATCACTCAGTCCACTTAGGCTTAGTAAGATAGAACCACCTTGGAGTTCAAGAGAATTTTTATCGGTGCCCATTTTTAGCACTCTTCTTTTATAAAGTTACTTTTTTAATATATATGTGTATATGTATATATATATCTTGAAAAATTATTTAGATCAAGACGACTTGAAAATTTATTTTCTACTCTAAGCTAAGCATGTAAATAATTCATTACTTTAATTAAAAGTCTAAATTAAGACTTTAGTGAAGTATACTATTTTAAAAATTATTTCTAGAGTATAAAACTAACTAAGAATTAGAAAATTTAAAATTATCAAATTAATTAATTATTAATTACCTCTATTAAGTTAGCAAGTGACAATATTTTTATGAAAAAGAAAAGAAAAGAAAAATATGACATAAAAAGAAGAGAAAAGAAAAAAAGGTAAAATAAAGAGAAAAATGACTAGTCCCCACCCCACACCTAAATTTTATATTGTCTTCAATGTAAACTTTATGATGCACAAAGTAGAGCAGATAAGAAATGAAGCACTTATATTTGTTCGGTTGATTTAGAACAATGAGAAAAATGCAATTACCTTTGGTATGAGGAGGATGAAGTCAAAACAACAAATTTTTTCATATCTTTTTCTCTCTCTTTTTTCATTAACTTTTTCTTTTTCTTTTTTTTAAAGAACAAGAAACTCTCAAATGAGAGAAGAATAAATTTTTTATTATTCTTATTATAATGCGCAAAAATAAAGATATAGAATGACAAATTAGAAATAAAAGCTCATACTCTACATCAAATCCTACCTTATTGCTGAAAATTCTACCTCGGATTTTAAAAAAGTCCAAAATGATAAACTCAAAAATATGATGCTTAAATTCTGTATACTCTGAAGTTTTCAATAATTTCTGCCGCATTTAAAGGCAGGTATGAATGGTGTTATGCATTTTGAATTTCTGATGTTGATCAGGCAAAAAGCAAGTCTCAGATTTGAACTTAGATTCCTCATTAATGAAAGTTTATCCTAACACAACCAGTTCTTCTTTAAAAAATTCCTCAAAACCAAGATTCATGATTGAGGTATGAAAATTCGGTTGTTGTTTATTTTCTAGGAACCTAAGCTCATCTGTGAAAAGTTCTTCAAAGTTAAAATCAGAGAAACCTATATCTAACTCAGTTCCTTTGTTTTGAAAGACCTGATCTGATTCTATTTCCTCTAGTATCTTCAGCTCCACACAAAAGATTTCCTCAATATTTAGGTCTGACTCATTCTCTTCTTCTATCTCCTCAATTGAATTTTCCTGGATGTAATTTACTTCTAGAGGTTGATTAGTTGGCTGGTTCCCTAGATTAAAAATATTGAGATCAACAGTCATATTTCCAAATGATAGCTTTATTTGACCAGTTCTACAGTTAATTAGAGCATTAGAAGTGGCTAAGAATGGTCTTTCTAAAATGACAGGTATCTGATCTTTGGGATTGGAAACGGGCTGCGTTTTCAAGACTATGAAATCCACTGGAAAAATAAACTCCCCAACCTTAATCAGAACATCCTCTATCTCTTCCATGGGGACTTTGACAGATCAATCAGCTAACTGTAAAGTGCATCTAGTTGGTTTGAGTTCTCATACACTAAGTTGTTGGTAGATTGAATAAGGAAGCAAATTGACGCTGGACCCTAAGTCTAAAAGTGCCTTATCAGTGAAGGTATTGCTAATGACACATGAGATAGTAGGACAACCAGCATCTTTATGTTTCAAAGGTATAGGCTTTGAGAGCATGCCACTGATATTGGCAGCAAGAAAGATTTTCTTCGGAACATTTATTATTCTCTTCTTAGTGCACAAATCTTTTAAAAATTTTACATAAGAAGATATTTGTTTAATTACATCTAAGAGAGGAATGTTGATATTAACCTACTTAAAAGTTTTTAGGATTTGCTCCACCTGAGGAGAGTTTTTCCTAGGCCTGAGTCTATTTGGGAAGGGAGCAACTGGTTTAAACCTATCAAAATTGAGCTCAGGTTAGGGTTCTTGGTCATCGGAAGGAGGTGATTGTTGAATAGAGTTATCAGAAGGAGAGAGAGTTTGTTCAGGTTCAAGAGTTTGACTTGGAAGTATTCTAACTTGATTATCGACTTATTTTCCTGACCGTAGTGAAAGGATTGCATTCACTTGAGCTTGGTAGGTTGAACTTGATCCCATGTCCTTAGGGTTGGCCATGGGCTAACTCGGAAATTTTTCCTTCTCTCTCTCACTCATAGCACTAGCTAGTTGACTAAGTTGAGTTTCTAATCTAGCTATGGCTTGGGTGTTAGAATTGAGCATTTGTCTGGTTAATTGCATAAAGAAATTCAAAGTATTGAATGTCTGAGTCAACAAGTTAGTGGTATGTGTAGAAGCTTTAATTATGGTTTCTAAACCCTTTTCTAAAATATTGAGACATTTATCATGATCAGAACTCGGAGGAATATGAGTTACAGATTGATGGTAAGAATACTGATTTGGATAATGCAGATTTGGTTGTTGGAAAATATTTTGTGAATTGAAAGGAACTGTGTTTCCTCTAGGAAATTGTTGGGTTAAAGTGAGAGTGAAGTTTTGATTTTCGGAGTAGCTTTCTTAATTCCATGCAAATTTTGGGTAATTTCTCCAACCTGGGTTGTAGGTTGGAGAAAATAGATCATCCACGTGACGCTAAAATGCAACATTTACCTGACCTTGTGGTTGATTATTTCCTAATAGAGGACATTCCTCTGAAACATGAGTTGGAGAAAGACAGTTATGATAACCTGAGATAGAAACTTGACTGATTTGAGCTGGAGCTCGTTCTTTGATTTCTAAGGCTTCTAACCTACACAGGATTGTAGCCATCTTTGCTTCAGAGGCTATGTTTGTCTCTAAGAAAATACCACTAGATTTGGGTTGGGAACTTGATGAAACTATGTCATCACAGTGTTCCCACTTCATGATTTTCTCGGATAAACTCTCTAAAAATTTTCAAGCTTCATTAGTATTTTTCTTCATGAAATCCCCTAGACACATCGATTCTAAGAAAGTTTTTAAAAACTAATCTAATCCTTCATAGATGATTTGGCATAATCGCCATTGGTGAGGACATTGGATAAGAAGATCTTTAAACTTATCTAAATACTTCCAGAATGGCTCCTCCGGGATTACCTTAAAATTCTAAATGTTTTTTCTAAGCTTAACCGTTTTATGGATAGAAAAAAATTTCTTCAGAAAAAAGGTAACAAATTCATCCCAAGTTGAGATAGAATTTGTGGGTAAGCTATACAGTCATTTCTTGACTTTGTTCTTAAGAGCAAATGGAATAAATCTAAGCTTAATCGCATCCTTAGATAGTTCCCTAATCTTAATCATAAGATAAACTTTCTCAAATTTGGAGATACAAATGTAAGCGTCTTCAGTTTCATTTCCTAAGAATTTTGGAAGCATGTTTATGAGATGCGGTCTAAGCTCAAAATTAGTTCCATTGGCATCGGGTAGTTTAATGCAAGATGTGATTGCATTCCTAGTTGGATAACACATATCTTGAAGAACGGGTGGATTAGGATTAGCCATTTCTTCAAAAAATGGTTCAACACGGATTAAACGATTGATATTATCCCTAATCCAAGCTTGCATACACCAAAATAAATTCTTTTTAGATTTTTTTTTTGAACTAGAAAATTAGAGAAAAAGAACAAGTTAATTAAAAAGAGATTTTTTTATAAAAAAAATTAGGAAAAAGATCTAACACAAGTAAATTTGTTTTAAGAGAAAAACTAAAACACCTAAAAGATAATGAGAAGAAAGAGAAGGATGAAAGAAAAACCTAACTAAAACAAATCAAGAGCCGTCACTTTGTATCAATCACCCCTATTTGTAGGGTTAAGCCTAGACTCAACTAGACCAGCTCCTAACCAAAAACTCCTTTAGTGAAAAAATTGAAGTTTACTCGGTCAGTTAGCCAGGTAAGGATAGTACTAGAGGGCGGTCAATGACCAATTAAGTATTTCGTTCCTTGCGGAGTGCTTTACGCAACCCCTAAACCTCGCCTTAGACACCAACGGATTCAAGTAAACTTAAACCGGTTCACTTAAGAATTTCTTGTTCCTTAATGAGCTCGAGTCCTTAGGGGTCAGCGTCTAATGAGTTTTAAAAGGCTTGGACTTGTGTAGTGAGGAATTAGTGATTTGTGGGCTAAGGAAAGGGTGATAAAATCTCTCACCTTATCTTGATTAGTGGGTTTTTTTGCCCTTAAGAATATTTTCAAGTGAGTGTCAAATCAAGATGCTCAAATCACTTTGGTGAATTCCTACTAATTATATGCAATGCAACCCTAGGAATTAAAAGCAACTACACAAGGATGCAAAAATAAAATCTTTTTTTTTTCAATTAGGGTCAATAATCAAACAAATGTGAGAAATAGAGCTCTTGTTTGAATTTATTATCTGGTTAATAATTGTCCAAGTGGAGGGTGATTTATTAGGGTTGACAAAAGTAAATTTTTTTTAAAGATCCTAATTATCTCTAACTGTGAGAAACTAACTAAAGGGGTGGAATTGAAAATACTAGAAAGAGGACTTACCTTAAGCAAATCTTTAATCTTCAATCCTCGATCTTCAATCTTCAAAGTGGTTCCTTCATAAGAAAACACACAAATTAAAGAACCAAAATAGAAATATCCTAATTATAAGCACATTTCCCGACAACGGCGCCAAAAACTTGATAGGAAATAACTAAACCTAGTTGCAAGTGCACAACTATCAAGTTATAGTATAAAATATGTTGTAGGAGATAATCAGATTTGGTTTTCTAAGTTCTGTGTTGTGTGGACAATTAAGAGTGATAATTGTGGAGAGATAAAGAGAGTGGGTGTGATTATATGTAAATAAAATAAAACTAGATTAAGAGGAGAGAAGAAATTAGAAGAAAATAAGAAACAAATAAAGGGAAAACAAGAATAAAGAGGAAAATCAAGAAAGTAAAAGATGAGGGATTCAATTAGAGATATGAGAAATCTAGAATTGAGTCCACTAATCAATTTCACTTAGAAATTATGAGCTATTCTCTTTTATCATATTTTTCTTTAGATTTATTAAGCATAGACCATCAAACCACTTAAAGAAAGCATAACTTATCAAATTATCATCCAAGTAAAAATAACATTGATCATGAAAAGAACAACAACTAGATATTAACTCTAGAATTCATAAGTATAGCCTATCAAAACACTCAAGATAAGCATAGATTATTAAATTTTTTCTACCAATTAGTTCTCTAGTTGATTATCTTAACATGATCATTTTAAGCATAAGAGAGTAATCCACAATTTATAAAAGAAATCAAACTAGTTTCATACAACTCTAGAATTCCTACAATATTTTAGTTCCACATAATTGAAAATAAAAATAAAATATAAACTAGAGAGTATGAAAGAAAGAAAAACAAGAACTAATTATAAAAAGAAAAATAAGAACAAAGAATTAAAGATCTAAACTATGAACATAAAAATAAATCTAAATTACAAAATTAAAAGAATATAAAAGTAAATCTAAACTATGCAAGAAAATAAATCTATACTACAAAATAAAAATGTAAGAAAATAATACAAAAATAAAGAAATGAAAGTAAATCTACTCTACAAGGCATCAAAATAAATCTAATCTACTAAAAGAAAAATAAAGAAAATACTACAACATGAATATCTAAAATAAAAAGGAAAAAAAAAGGAAAACTTACATTGCAAGAGGGTTCTAGCCCCTTGAAGGTAAATCTTCATTCTTCATCTTCATCTTCATCTTCATCTTCATCAACAAATAAAGAGAAGAAAAGAATAATATGAAGAGGCAAAAAATTCTTTAATTAATTGTAAACAAAGTTTATAATTTTAGAAGGCCTTCTCAATTAAGAGTAACCCTCCTCTCTAAATAAAGTTTTTACCAAATTTTTTACCCTCAAACCCCTCATAATCTACCCCTGTTTATAGCCTACAGCAATGAATGAGAACCATTGGATATTGCTTCGAGAACAAGGATTAAATCTCAGCCAGAAAACTGTTTCTGTTGCGAACCAATCAGTTGACCAATCGGTTGGCCGACCGATTGGTTTATAACAGATTTATATTTTTATTGATTTCTTGACCCGATTTCTTTATGGATCCTTAAGCTTTCGTGGGCCTTCTTTTGTCTTCATATTTAGACTTCAATAAATGGTAGAAAATCAACGAATTTGATTCTTTTGGGTTTTTATTCATTAATTCTTTATTAACCTGCAAATTAAGATAAAACATGTTTATTAGTGATATTTTTATTTAAATAAAATAGATAATGAGGGTATAAAAATATAATAAAAATGTGATTATCAGCAACTCGTTCTACCCACAGACTGATGAGTAGATGGAGGTGGTCAACTGCACATTAGGTAACTTGCTTTGTTGTTTTTATGGAGACCGACCTAAGCAGTGGGATTTATTCCTTGCGCCAATGGAGTTTTCTTTCAACAGCATTGTCAACCGTTCTATAGGGAAGACTCTATTCGAGATTGTTTATCAGCCCAAACCCGACCACACTATTAACTTGCTGAAACTGCTTAAGGGTCATAGTATAAGTGTTGTAGCTGAGTACCTGGCCGAGTACATCTAGACCATTCAAGCTGAAGTGAAGAAGAAGCTTGAAGCATCAAATGCTTAGTACAAGTTTGACACTGATCAGCATTATCGCCAAAAACTGTTCGATATTGGGGATCAAGTAATGGTACACCTGCACAAGGAGCGATTCCCTATCGGCACATACAACAAGCTCAAGAAGCAAAAGGTTGGCCCATGTTGCATACTGCAGTGACTCAATGATAATGTTTATGTTGTGGAGTTAGTTAGTGATTTGGCCAATATTTCTCTGACCATCAATGTTGTTGACTTGATGGAGTTCCATCCCGATGTGCCACTTTATCTCCCGTCAAACTCGGGGTTGAGTTTTTGTTAGGGAGGGAGAGTGATGGCAATTGGTGATGCATTTTGGGAGAAATCGGATTGAACAAAGCTTGGGCGATCCAGGAAAAGAGTGGGGGTGATATTCGGCCAGATTTCACCATGCAACTTCAACGGATAGTAACTTTTGATTCACTCTATAGAATCGCTATTATTTTATATTTTCAGAAAGCTCGGGAAGTGCTCTACAAGTTGAACCGCTTCATCGTTGCAACCAGTTTCAAGGTCAAAGGAAATTGTCTTCAGGGTCAAAGTGCGCGTTAAAGAGTTTTGGTCTAATCTAATTTCAAGTTCTTATGAAACGTTTTTTATTTCTAGGAAGTCTATTTGCTTTAGGAAATGTTATTTTAGTACTTTTACATTGTTTTAATCCCCTATATAAGGAGAACAAATTTGTGAGACTCTTTAAATTGATTATTGTTATTTCAGAAAGTTTTCTATTCCTAGAATTTCTAGGGTTTATGCTGTTTTTGCTCGTATGAGAATGAGTAGTTATTTTCTTTGATTACGCTTTCGCTACATCAAAAGTCTAATTATTGAATATTCTTTAATGCTTTCTCTTTCTTATCCCTCGAACAAAAAGGATAAGCGTGCTCTTTTAATCTTAACTGGTGTGTAATTTATATGACATGCATCCAGATTACTAGTTATGATCTGGCAATACTGATCTCAAAGTTGTAATGCTCCGTGTATGCATATCTCTGTCAACAACACTCGGTCAAGAATACAAAGACACGCACGAGCCCCATTTTTTTTATTTCCACTCACTTCTAACAAGTTCGTATCTTTTTTGCGCTCTTTCTCGTGTGTGAATAGAAATGGGAAGAGAACAATGCTGAAATCCATACTCACTATTAAATGTGAGCACGTCTCCGGCGATCGCTATCAGTGTTTTATCTATTTGGCATGGTTGCCACATCCATCATTATCTTATCCTATCATATCATGTCAAAAAGACAACAGATATTGATTCGGTGCATGATCCTAGAAAAGACACATATCTGTACAACTTTGTCCTCTTTTCCTCTTCTGCTCTTGCAACGTGCAAGGAGTTAATGAACCCCACCAACTTGGCATTCGGACATACTTTACGGCGTAGGAGAAAGACAGTGTATAGTGTAAGTGGGGGAAAAAATGGACCACCATCAAGGGAAATATATGAGATAATTGTGTTTTTAATGTAAACTATATGGAGAATAATGACTGGAAATTACTATGTTTTTCATTTCTCATAGTAACTACATAGCAATTGCATATACTACTTCAATGTCAAGCAGTAAAAACAATTTGAAACAAGTTTAATTTTCAACAAACCGATCCTATCAGAACCGGTCACATGCGGCAATCGATTCTGAGCCCTCAAATAGTATTTTGCCCATTAAAAGGCACAGAACCAGTTGTTGTATGCGACCAGTTCGATATAAACCGTACCAAAAAAAAGGGTAAATGTCATTTAAATATCTTATTATTTCACCACCTTCATACTTAAATATTCTAAATTGTAAAAAGTAACACATTAATACTCTAAGTTGTTCACTATTAGGATATAATAGACACCGTTAAAAAACCCGTTATGATAAAAATACCCTTGATAGAATTAATAAAAAGATGGAGGGTAGGTATAATGGTAAATATGATAATAAATAGGGTCAATATAATTATAAAATATCATGTGCTAATCGCATGAAAATATTCCTAGGAGTATTCTCACGTGCAACTAACGAGAAGATACTAATGTACTAGTTTTTTTACGACTTAAGATATTAAAATGCTATTTTTCACAACTTACGGTGATTAACGCTACTTTTACAACTTAGAGTATTTAAGTGTACAGGTGAAGAAACAATAGGATATTTAATTGTCGTTTAGCCTAGAAACTAGGCTTAATTGCAGACTTTTAAATACCCTTTAGTTTCACCTACTTAATATAAATAACAATAATGAGAACTTATGGTAAAAAAAATTTTTAAATATATAGTAATTTTAGATAAAGATAAAGAATTGATAAGAGCTAGATTTTTATCTTTATATTTAATTATTTATAGTAATTAGTAAAGAGATAAATAGTTGCTATCTAATTAGCACCTGCAAGACCTGGGTTGCCCTTAGAGGCCCCATCTGTATTGAGTTTCACCCATCCATAGGCAGCATAGCTCCACCCAACTAGCTGCTCCACTCGTTTGGCACGCGCAGTTGTCCTCGACTCCACTATAGTTGTATAATTCATATCCCTTACATAGTGAGAAATAATTAGAATCGGGTCAGGCGGGCTATAAAGTTTTGATCAAAGTTCCGTTGATTTCTCCAGCGCCATAAGAACCAACATGTTACCCCAAAAACAATGCTCCCATCATAATAAAAATCACTTTGTGAATCGTCAGCTAGATTATGCCTTAGCCAAACAGTAACATTGCAAGCAAAGAAAAGAGGCCAAGCATCAGTATCAACTAAATTAGGAGGTAAGAAATTGATAATAAGGAGTTCGTTGTTATCTTTAAATTTAATTATCTATAATAATTAGTAAAGACATGAAAAGTTGTTATCCTCTCCTAATAGTTTTAAATTACAATATCATGATAGAATCTAAGGATTTGATAATTAGGAATTATTTTTATCTTTAAATTTCATTGTCTATAATACTTAGTGAGGAGACAAAAAATTACAAATATTAAAGGTTTGAGGGGTATGTATGTAAGAACCCCAACTTTATTTTTTATATAGCCCAACTTATTTCTAATAGGAAAAAAAACTCCATTATAAGTATGCACAATCCGGACTTTAAATTGAACAAAACCCCATCATAGGCCAACACTGAACTACATTTAAGCCGATCTAGAATTATAAGCCTTTACAAGCATCTCTTTTAATACCTACTTTTATCAAACTCAAATTGTATCAATTATGCAAGCATCATGTCCGTGCTCGCATGTGGTTCATTATAATTTTTAAGGTTTTGTATGTAATTTTTGGACTTTTATAAGGTGGTTGTTTGTATTTTTCAAATTTTAAAGATAGTTATTTGTAATTTTTGGCTTTTACATGGACCGACCTGTAACATACAAATTTTTTGGATCATTATTTGTATTTTCAAATTTTTGTGGTCTGCATGCAAGTTTTAGATTTTTAGAGGGCTTTTTTTGTAATTTAGATTTTAAGGGAATTGTTTGTAACTTTCATATTTTTCATGGCTTGTTTGTAGTTTTTATATTTTGGGGTTTGTCTATAATTTTATGGATTAATCTACAAACATGAATGATTTTAGAGGTATATATATCATACCATACTTCCTTTAAAACTGTGAGTTTGGGAAAACTTTTTATGGTCAATATAACTTTATCAGATATTACATTTTATAATCTTAATCTGTCCTAATTATTCTAATCCTATGCAAACTACTTTAAATACCTAATTACCCCCACATGAACGGCTTCAAACTTCAAACCTAATTATCCTAATCTCACATGAATAGATATCCAAAATTGTAAAAACCCTAAAAATTCAAAATTTATAAAAACTTCTTAAAATTATAAACCTACAAAGAGTACACTGGAAATCTAGGAATTACAAACAGTCCCCTAAAAATTATGAAACTTGTAGAAAACACACTAAAAGTTTTATAAATTGTAAAAAATTTAAATATTTAAAATTTATAAAAATTACCCTCAGAATTTCAAACCTAACAGTACATTGAAAATATCTAAATTACAAACAGCCCCTAAACAATTTGTGATTTGTAGAAAATATCTTGAAAGTTTCAAAATTTGCAAAAACACCCTCAAAATTAAAAATTGATAACACATGAGAATTTCAAACCTAATAGTACACTAAAAATATATGAATTACAAATAACCCCTAAAACTACGATCTCCAGAAAACTCCCTAAAAGTTTCAAAATTACAAAAACACCCTTAAAACTCAAAATTTACAAAGAAAACCCTAAGAATTTTAAACCTACTAAAAGTACACTAAAAATATAGGAATTAAAAATTACCCCTAAAAATTTTAGAATTTGTAGAAAACATCATGAAAGTTTCAAAATAATAATAAAATACCCTAAGTTTCAAAATTACAAAAACACCCTAAAAATCAAAGATATAAACAATATATTGAAAATCTATAAATTTGAAATTTTCAAAACCAAACTTAAAGTTTAGAAAATTCTAAATAACACCCTAAGAATATAATGTTTGAAGGTTATGAAATTTTTAGTGTATATTTATAATTTTTCAAATTTGTAGGGTGTTTTCTACAATTTTAAAATTTTTGAGGGTGTTTTTTAGTTTTCTAAACTTCTAGCGTGTTTTCAATCTAATGCATATATATTTCAAGTAATGATGAAGATCTTGAAGAGGAAGTGGTTCTTAAGGAAGTATGCACATCAATTATTCTAGGTAGTAGTTTATGTATGCGAAAAGTTTCGGATAATCTATATAGTAGTTTGGTCTTATGTGGAGATAGATTCAGCTAACATGTTTAGAGAAGTAAACAAGTTAAACAATTTGCAAAACGCCTGAAAGTTTTAAAATTACAAAAGAACACTCAAAACTCAAAATTTACAAACAAAATCACTGACAATTTCAAACTTACAAACAACACACTAAAAATATAATAATTACAAACAATTCCTTAAAAATTTTAGAATTGTAGAATACATCCTGAAAGTTTCAAAATTACAAAAACTTAAGGATACAAAAGGTATATTGAAAATCTATAAAGAAATTTGCCCAAAAACAAAAATATTGTGAAAGTTTAGAAGATTGTAAAGAAAACCCTAAAAATCAAAAAAATTTAGAGGCATTTTGTAATTTTTATTTTCAGTGTAATGTTTGAAATTTTCAATGTGTATTTGTATTTTTTGAATTTCTAGGGTATTTTTGTAATTTTCAAAACTCTTGTGGGTTTTTAATAGTTTTATAAACTTTCGCAATATTTTCAGTGTAATGCATAGATATATCAAGCAATGGTGAAAATCTCTAAGAGGATATGGTTTTTGAGATGTATTAGGCCATGGTTATGCAAATATGCACATCCACAACCATGTCAAGTTCATCATAAATAAATTATCTTGCAACCGAGTTATAATAAACACAAACTCAAAGGAAACAATCAAGATATTTGACCACATGCAACGCACATGCATTTAAATATTCTAAGGTTTCTAAAAGTTTCACTTTAGTATATCCTTGGTCATGCAAACTTGAGAATTTTCTCCCGTAAATTCTCATGTGACAATCACATATTAATGTTAGAATATATATATTATGATATATGATTGTTTAAAAAAAAACTATAGGTGCTGTTTGGCAACAGGTTAGTGAAAGGATTAATAAGAGGTTTAACCCCTCACTAGCCTCCCAAACAACAAAATTCTCAATGGGCTAACAGACCCTCACGTGAGGCGTAACTTCAACTTTCCCCGTCAAACGACGGGTTAACAAGTCTGCTAGATGAGGCGGACTAAACTCCTCTTGCAGGGGTAACTAATGTAAAATTTAAAAAATGGGACAAATAACTGGATACTTAGATAGATAGAGGGAGACATTTTCAAAGTTCAAGCACGAGATAGAGAGAGATTTTTGGCGAGGAAAGACGTAAGGGAAGATAGAGTGGAGGGAAATATATTTGTGTTGTGTGGAAAGATTTTCGTGGAGAAAATTTTATTCAATGGAAGAAAAGTTAGATTTTCTTTTTGTAATTTTTGAATTTTACATTGAAAATTTTCTATTATCTAGTTTTGGCTAAATTAAAACTTTATATAGTATTATTGAGAATATTGTTACTTTTTCCTTAATTAGTTGCCAATCTCTATTGAGATTAATGATTAATTAAAAGTCTTTTAAAATTTTTATTAAAACATTTCTCCCTCTTTAGCATTGAATTCATGCTAATATATGATAAGTTAATTTTCACAACAAGAATGGTTATTGTTTTATTCCTATATAATATATAATCACAAGTTATTAATTTTATAATTTAAATTGTTTTTATTAGTTTCTTAACATTCATTTATTTAAATAACACAAAATTAGAATGTTTTATGGTTCAAATGAAAGACAATGTTAATTAAATTTATCTTATATATTATATTAACTATTAGAAAATTTGCCAACTTCCAATAAGGTTAAAATTGTTATTTTTCAAAAAAATAAAACTAGAGGGATTAACCTCATTAACCCTTCTTTTTTTCTGGCGAACACAAAAAATTAGCTCTTCATATTAATTATCCAATCCAAACGGAAATATATCATTTTTATTCCTTTCGTTTGGATACCATGGTGTTTTCCATGTTGTGTTTTTGTAAAAAAAAATACCATGGTGTTGTATTTTCTCCCAAAGCGTTTATAAAACACCACGGTGAGTGTTTTTGGTCAACATTAGTTTGACCATTTATAACATTAGCACTAAATATATTATAAATATATTAAATATTAATTATAATAGAATATATTATGATTAAAATGTTATAATATTTATTTTATATTATTATATTAAATAATAATACAAATATAAAATAATATTATTTTATTATTTAAATAATATTATACTATTGTTAATATAATATAATATAATATAATATAATATAATATAATATAATATAATATAATAAGCATGTTGATAATAAATTATATTAATTATTATTTTATTATATTTATTTAACAATATATTATATAATATATTATTATTATTATATTATATATATATATATATATATATATATATATATATATATATATATATATATATATATATATATATATATATATATATATATATATATATATATATATATATATATATATATATATATATATATATATATATATATATATATATATATATATATATATAATATATTATCAACATATTAAATATTAGTATTTATTATAATATATTATTATTATATTATTGCTTCATTTTGAAATATATTACTATTATATAACATTTATAATTATTAATATATGATATAATATATGTTAAACCATTAATAATATTATAGTAATTATATAATATTTATTTTATTGTATAGTATTATAATTGTATAATTAATATATTATTTATTATTAACAAATTATTTTATTGTATTTTGTATTAATATATTATATATTAATTATTATTTTATTATATTTATTTAACAATATATTATATAATATATTATCAACATATTAAATATTAGTATTTATTATAATATATTATTATTATTATTATATAAGATAATCTAATTATTAAGTTATTTTATTTTATTTTATTTATTTATAATATGATATACTATAATATAATATAATATAATATAATAAGCATGTTGATAATAAATTATATTAATTATTGTTAGCATATTATGTATAATTAACATATTATGCTAGATATTATATTAACACCCCTCAAACTCAAAATCAAAACACCAAACTCAAAACACCTAAAAGGTGTTTTGAAATGAGTGTTGTGTTTTTATTTGAGGATGTTTTAGCTCAAAAACATAATAGTTTTTTAAAGAAATTTATAATTTCTATTTGAACATCGTGGATAGAGGTGGCTAAGAACAAGGAGGAGGAGGCGGTGCCTGAGGAGGACGATGAGGAGCTCGAGGCGGCTGCAAGTTCCACAAAACATCCAAGCTATTAGTTTTTTAAAGAAATTTATAATTTCTATTTGAACATCGTGGATAGAGGTGGCTAAGAACAAGGAGGAGGAGGCGGTGCCTGAGGAGGACGATGAGGAGCTCGAGGCGGCTGCAAGTTCCACAAAACATCCAAGCTATTAGTTTTTTAAAGAAATTTATAATTTCTATTTGAACATCGTGGATAGAGGTGGCTAAGAACAAGGAGGAGGAGGCGGTGCCTGAGGAGGACGAGGAGGAACTCAATGTTAAGTTGAAAGATTTAAATTTCTATTTGAACATCGTGGATAGAGGTGGCTAAGAACAAGGAGGAGGAGGCGGTGCCTGAGGAGGACGATGAGGAGCTCGAGGCGGCTGCAAGTTCCACAAAACATCCAAGCTATTAGTTTTTTAAAGAAATTTATAATTTCTATTTGAACATCGTGGATAGAGGTGGCTAAGAACAAGGAGGAGGAGGCGGTGCCTGAGGAGGACGATGAGGAGCTCGAGGCGGCTGCAAGTTCCACAAAACATCCAAGCTATTAGTTTTTTAAAGAAATTTATAATTTCTATTTGAACATCGTGGATAGAGGTGGCGAAGAACAAGGAGGAGGAGGTCTTGGGAGGAGGACGATGAGGAGCTCGAGGCGGCTGCAAGTTCCACAAAACATCCAAGCTATTAGTTTTTTAAAGAAATTTATAATTTCTATTTGAACATCGTGGATAGAGGTGGCGAAGAACAAGGAGGAGGAGGTCTTGGGAGGAGGACGATGAGGAGCTCGAGGCGGCTGCAAGTTCCACAAAACATCCAAGCTATTAGTTTTTTAAAGAAATTTATAATTTCTATTTGAACATCGTGGATAGAGGTGGCGAAGAACAAGGAGGAGGAGGTCTTGGGAGGAGGACGATGAGGAGCTCGAGGCGGCTGCAAGTTCCACAAAACATCCAAGCTATTAGTTTTTTAAAGAAATTTATAATTTCTATTTGAACATCGTGGATAGAGGTGGCGAAGAACAAGGAGGAGGAGGTCTTGGGAGGAGGACGATGAGGAGCTCGAGGCGGCTGCAAGTTCCACAAAACATCCAAGCTATTAGTTTTTTAAAGAAATTTATAATTTCTATTTGAACATCGTGGATAGAGGTGGCGAAGAACAAGGAGGAGGAGGTCTTGGGAGGAGGACGAGGAGGAACTCAATGTTAAGTTGAAAGATTTAAATTTCTATTTGAACATCGTGGATAGAGGTGGCGAAGAACAAGGAGGAGGAGGCGGTCTTGGGAGGAGGACGAGGAGGAACTCAATGTTAAGTTGAAAGATTTAAATTTCTATTTGAACATCGTGGATAGAGGTGGCGAAGAACAAGGAGGAGGAGGTCTTGGGAGGAGGACGATGAGGAGCTCGAGGCGGCTGCAAGTTCCACAAAACATCCAAGCTATTAGTTTTTTAAAGAAATTTATAATTTCTATTTGAACATCGTGGATAGAGGTGGCGAAGAACAAGGAGGAGGAGGTCTTGGGAGGAGGACGAGGAGGAACTCAATGTTAAGTTGAAAGATTTAAATTTCTATTTGAACATCGTGGATAGAGGTGGCGAAGAACAAGGAGGAGGAGGCGGTCTTGGGAGGAGGACGAGGAGGAACTCAATGTTAAGTTGAAAGATTTAAATTTCTATTTGAACATCGTGGATAGAGGTGGCGAAGAACAAGGAGGAGGAGGTCTTGGGAGGAGGACGAGGAGGAACTCAATGTTAAGTTGAAAGATTTAAATTTCTATTTGAACATCGTGGATAGAGGTGGCGAAGAACAAGGAGGAGGAGGTCTTGGGAGGAGGACGAGGAGGAACTCAATGTTAAGTTGAAAGATTTAAATTTCTATTTGAACATCGTGGATAGAGGTGGCGAAGAACAAGGAGGAGGAGGCGGTCTTGGGAGGAGGACGAGGAGGAACTCAATGTTAAGTTGAAAGATTTAAATTTCTATTTGAACATCGTGGATAGAGGTGGCGAAGAACAAGGAGGAGGAGGCGGTCTTGGGAGGAGGACGAGGAGGAACTCAATGTTAAGTTGAAAGATTTAAATTTCTATTTGAACATCGTGGATAGAGGTGGCGAAGAACAAGGAGGAGGAGGTCTTGGGAGGAGGACGAGGAGGAACTCAATGTTAAGTTGAAAGATTTAAATTTCTATTTGAACATCGTGGATAGAGGTGGCGAAGAACAAGGAGGAGGAGGCGGTCTTGGGAGGAGGACGATGAGGAGCTCGAGGCGGCTGCAAGTTCCACAAAACATCCAAGCTATTAGTTTTTTAAAGAAATTTATAATTTCTATTTGAACATCGTGGATAGAGGTGGCGAAGAACAAGGAGGAGGAGGCGGTCTTGGGAGGAGGACGATGAGGAGCTCGAGGCGGCTGCAAGTTCCACAAAACATCCAAGCTATTAGTTTTTTAAAGAAATTTATAATTTCTATTTGAACATCGTGGATAGAGGTGGCGAAGAACAAGGAGGAGGAGGCGGTCTTGGGAGGAGGACGATGAGGAGCTCGAGGCGGCTGCAAGTTCCACAAAACATCCAAGCTATTAGTTTTTTAAAGAAATTTATAATTTCTATTTGAACATCGTGGATAGAGGTGGCGAAGAACAAGGAGGAGGAGGCGGTCTTGGGAGGAGGACGAGGAGGAACTCAATGTTAAGTTGAAAGATTTAAATTTCTATTTGAACATCCGGAAAGATGAACGATTTAAAGATATACCGACTAAATGTGATTTTTTGACAATTTTGATGTTTAATTCAAGACCAAAGTGGAATATTAAGTATAATAAGCATGTTGATAATAAATTATATTAATTATTGTTAGCATATTATGTATAATTAACATATTATGCTAGATATTATATTAACACCCCTCAAACTCAAAATCAAAACACCAAACTCAAAACACCTAAAAGGTGTTTTGAAATGAGTGTTGTGTTTTTTATTTGAGGATGTTTTAGCTCAAAAAACATAATGGTTTTCAAACGCATGGTATTTAATTTTTAGCAAAAACACCATGTAAACAAGGAAAACACCATAATACCCTAATGCTACCTAAATTGACCCTTTTTTCTTAACCCTTCTCTACTAAGCCCTTGCCAAACGGCACCATAGAGTATTTATGTTTGGTTTCAAGGTAAATCCGTGAAAGAAAATAGACAGAATTTGTTGTCACCTCAGCAAACTCCTATACATAAAAAAAAGTCGTTCTACTCACCTAGGAGTTTTAGGAGAAAGATAAAGACATAAATAATGATTTTATTATAATTTCAAAAATCCAAAATTCTCAGCCACACAGTTCTTAGATGAACATACATCACAATACACAGAATGCTCTAAGCGTAAAAACTTTCAAGTTATTTATTTCACCCTTGAATTTCGGGAAAATTGTGTCAAGGCTCCAAAAGTAATAACTTCATGTGACCTGGCCCTTCCAACTTTTTTCCATATGCTGCAGCCCTTAAATTACAGATCTATGTGATTCAGCCCTTTTTTTCATGTAATTCTCATGCCAACTAAGCACAAAGAGAGAGAAATAAATATAAAAGCCCAAAATACCCTCTTCCTCCTCTCTCTCTTCCTTCTCTCCAGATCTAAATCTGGTCCTCCTTCCTCTTCTCCTCTCCTCCTCTCTCCTAACCCATTTCCTTCCTCCTCTCTCTCTTCCTCCTTTTTCTCTCAGACGCCGACATCCCCCTCCACCACCGCCGACCTTGCGTGCACGCTCCGGCCATATTGTTCGCTCTTTTTCTCTCACAAATTTTTCTCAATCTCTCTTTCTCCCCCCCCCCCAAACTAAGCAAAAGGCCTAATTTTTCCCGACACTAAAGGCGAAGAACACGGCGGAGGAGACGGTGCCGGAGGAGGACGATGAGGAGCTCGAGGCGGCTGCAAGTTCCACAAAACATCCAAGCTATTAGTTTTTTTAAAGAAATTTATAATTTCTATTTGAACATCGTGGATAGAGGTGGCGAAGAACAAGGAGGAGGAGGCGGTGCCGGAGGAGGACGAGGAGGAACTCAATGTTAAGTTGAAAGATTTAAATTTCTATTTGAACATCCTGGAAAGATGAACGATTTAAAGATATACCGACTAAATGTGATTTTTTTTTGACAATTTTTGATGTTTAATTCAAGACCAAAGTGGAATATTAAGTCTAATAAGTTAGAAGTAAAGTCCAATGACTTGTATGTTAAGTCTATTGGGTTGAATAATAAATTCAATAGCTTGTATGTTAAGTCTATTGGGTTGAATAATAAGTCTAATTTGTTGAATATCAAGTGTAATGAATTATATGTTAAGTCCAGGTTTGATTCATGTTAAGTCGGTTTGGTTCATGTTAAGTCTAGTTTGGTTCGTGTTAAGTTCGGTTTGGTTCTTATTAAGTCCGGTTTGGTTCATGTTAAGTCCAGGTTTGGTTCATGTTAAGTCTAGTTTGGTTCGTGTTAAGTTCGGTTTGGTTCTTATTAAGTCCAGTTTGGTTCATGTTAAGTCCGGTTTGGTTCATGTTAAGTCTAATTTAATTCCTTTTAAGTCTAATTTAAATCATGTTAAGTCTAATTTAACTTGTTTTAAGTCTAAAACAAGTTGAATTAGAGTTAACATGAATCATGTTAAGTCTAATTCAACTTGTTTTAAGTCTAATTTCATGTTAAGCCTAATTTGATTCATTTTAAGTCTAGTTTGAGTCATGTTAAGTCTAATTTAATTCCTTTTAAGTTTAATTTAAATCATGTTATGTCTAATTCAACTTGTTTCAAGTCTAAAAATAAGTTGAATTAGACTTAATGAATCATGTTAAGTCTAATTCAACTTGTTTTAAGTCTAATTTCATATTAAGTCTAATTTGATTCATGTTAAGTTCAATTTGATTCATGTTAAGTCTAATTTAATTCCTTTTAAGTCTAATTTAAATCATGTTATGTCTAATACAACTTGTTTTAAGTCTAAATAAGTCTAAAAATAAGTTGAATTAGACTTAACATGAATCATGTTAAGTCTATTTCAACTTATTTTAAGTCTAATTTCATGTTAAGTTCAATTTGATTCATGTTAAGTCTAATTTAATTCCTTTTATGTCTAATTTCAATCATGTTAAGTCTAATTCAACTTGTTTTAAGTCGGAAACAAGTTGAGTTAGACTTCACATGATTTAAATTAGACTTAAAATGATTTAAATTAGACTTAAAGTGATTTAAACTGGACTTAGCACGAACCAAACTGGACTTAACACGAACCAAACTTAACTTAACATGAACCAAATTGGACTTAACATATAATCTGTTACACTTAATATTTTATAAATTAGACTTATTATTCAACCCAATAGACTTAACATACAAGCCATTGGACTTATTATTCAACCCAATAGACTTAACATACAAGACCTTGGACTTCACTTCTAACTCATTAGACTTAATATTCCACCTTGGACTTGAACTTAACATAAAAAATTATTCAAAAAATCACATTTCGCCGGTATATCTTTAAATCTTTCATCTTTCCACGAAGTTCAAATAGAAATTACAAATTTCTTTTAAAAAACCGATAGCTTGGATGTTTTGTGGAACTTGCAGCCGCCTCGAGCTCCTCCTCGTCCTCCTCCGGCACCGCCTCCTTCGCCGTGTTCTTCCCCTTTAGTGTTGGGGAAAATTAGGCCTTTTTTTAGTTTTGGGGGGAAAGAAAGAGAGATCGGAGAAAATTAGTGGGAGAAAGAGAGCGAACAATATGGCGGGCGATACGCATAAGGTCAGTGATGGCGGAGGGATGTCGGCGTCTGAGAGAAAAAGGAGGAAGAGAGAGAGGAGGAAGGAAATGGGTTAGGAGAGAGGAGGAGAGGAGAGGAGGAAGGAGGACCAGATTTACATCTGGAGAGAAGGAAGAGAGAGGAGGAAGATGGTATTTTGGACTTTTATATTTATTCTCTCTTTTTATTAATAACATGAAAATAATGAATGAATCACATGAATCCATGTTAAAATTGCATTATAAGAGAAAAGTTGGAGGGGCCAGGTTACATAAAGTTATTACTTTTGGGGCCTTGATACAATTTTCCCTTTGAGTTTTTCTTAATGTTTTAATTCACAATTTTCCCTTGAGTTTTTCTTAATGTTTTAATTTAATTATTTTACAGCTCACTATCTAATCCATCAGCAATATAGCAACCGCCATCGCACATGAGCATTGGGATAGTAAGAAAAAGACTAATGCCTTAACCCTGTCCACTCGCACGCCTTTAATCATTTTTAGAATTTACCAGCATGGATATAAAGAGAGAACGCGTCATTATCATGAAAGAATCCAGCTCACCTTTCTTGAATCTCTCTCTTTGCCTTCCTTTTTTTATCAACGTTCCAAACTTCTTTGGTTCAAAAACAAACCGTTTCAAATCCACCAAAAAAGAATCACATGGGGAAAGAAAAGCAAAACGACACTTGACAATAGCTCGCAAGTTCATGTTCATT
This sequence comes from Asparagus setaceus, assembly GCA_012295165.1. NCBI lineage: Eukaryota > Viridiplantae > Streptophyta > Magnoliopsida > Asparagales > Asparagaceae > Asparagus > Asparagus setaceus. The sequence goes on along the minus strand of CM022709.1, from coordinate 19,434,052 downwards.
TTCTTATTGGGCAGCAATTGATTAAAGTTGTGCACGTATAATTTGGATTCCTTTGAACCCCACTGTTGTGCAACATGTCAAACAATTTAATCTACTAGGAATAATTTCCAAATCTATTCATAGAGTAGTCATTCACAAGACAGTGTTAATATATGGATAACTGAAACAGCTTACAAGAGAAAAAGCACGTACAATTAAAAAAAAATGATAGGGCACTAATAAATCCTTGAAAGAAAGAAACAACATAATGAGCTAATTGCGATGAAAGCTTCTTGATAAACTTCATAGTTCCTAATCATACGGTAGTACAATATAATTAACTAGATCTTGATGTAGTGCAGCAACCAATACAGTAAATAACAACTGGTTAATCGTCAACAATTCACCAAAAGTAAGTAGAAAATTAGTAACATTTTACTACTATACGGCTCATAACGTACTAATTCCCTTTCTCATAATTTTAAGTACCTCAGCTACTTTGATTGAGGCTAAAGCAGCTGCAGGTTGCAAATCTTTAGAAATAGCAAATTGAGAATCAAATAACAGATTTGCAGAGCTCGAGCAGAACCCCTAACAAGGAAACTCATCAGGTTTGAACTCCTTGGCAGCTACCGATCTGAAAAACAAAATAAATAAATGAGTTTCATATAATAAACATTTACTGGTTCACGACATTCAAACCAAAGTCTATAAAAAAAGGGCAATTTCCACGACAGTCAAACTAAAGCCAACTTCACACATCAACTCAAATCGGATGGCATCTACCCATCAACTAAAGATGCATGCACTTCAGTGGTTCTTTCATCAAGGTTTAACAATCTATGAGAAGAGATTTTGGATAAAAAGTAGAGAACAGAATAGCTTGAGAGATTCCTCTTTCCATGAAGAACTTCCATGAAGTTCAATCAAGTAGAAGCCGAAAAAACTGTTAAGGTTCTCTCCACTATCAGCGAACCCCATATCTAGTCTAGTTCATGGGACCCAATAAACTTTTGACCATTAGTCTGTGTATGGAATATGTCCGAGTCTGCTGCATAGATTGTGGGCGTAAAATTGCAATTAAGCCAGTTAACTGTGTGTGGTGTTGCTTGGCAACTCTTGCAGACTAGAAAATAGAAACACTCTTTTAACTTTTTGAAGGCAAGGATACAACTTAAAAACAATATCATGGATACACCTATTTACATTTCATTCATTCTAAAGATAGGATGACATGGAAAGAAAATAATCATTTTGTGAAGTCTGGATTTTGGTGAATCCAAGTTATGTCGTGTCATTATTAATGAATAGGCACAATAGGATAACATGAAATGGATGTTTGAGGATAAAATTTCATGGTTCAAGATAATAGATCTTATGAGAGATATAGGCAATGATGAAGCAAAGCTGCATATTTAGTGAAGCAGAAGGAATAAATTGGTTTTCTATAAAGGCCTGTTTGGTTCAAAAATTTTGGGTGGAAAACACATGGAAAACTACTGACACAGGTTTCCTGTGTCAGAAGAGCCAAATGAATTCCTATTCCTCAGTTTGGTTCACAAAAAAACAATTGGGAAAACTTTTCAGAAACATCATAAAACGTCATATTTGGTAAAAAACAAAGCTAATTCCGAGTTTTAAGGCGGAATCACCAGGAAAACGCGTTAAAAAATATTAAAAAAAGGGGTTGATGGTTTTTAGGGAAACACGTGTAAAAGTTTAACATATGTCTTTTCTTAATATGCTCAATTCCTAATTTCAAGTTTTGAACCAAAGCATGGATTTGTGATGAGCTAGGTTTTTCCTTGAAACTAAAGGAAAAATTCTATAGGACAGTTATAAGACCAACTATGCTTTATAGATCCGAGTGTTGGGCAATTAAAAAACATGTACAATAAATGAGTGTAGCAGAAATGAGAATGCTGCGATGGTCTTGTGGGTATACATTAAAATATATGATAAGAAATGAGTGCATTCGTAGTAAATTAGAGGTTGCTCCTATTGAGGACAAAATGAGAGAGAATAGATTAAGATGGTTTGGTCATGTACAACGGAAACCTTTTAGTGCACCGGTTAGAAAAAGTGATAATAGTATAGTTAATGGGACTAGGAGATATAGAGGTAGACCGAAAAGGACTTGGTTAGAAGCAGTTAGGAAGGATATGATTATGACTAACTTAACGGAGAAGATGACCCATAACAGAATGGAATGAAAGAATAAGATTCATGTAGCCGACCCCAAACATTTGGGATAAAGGCTTCGTCGTTGTTGTTGTTGTTCTTGTTGTTGTTGTTAGGTTTTCCCTTTCCTTTCGATGTGCAAAACAAAGCAAAAACTAGCTTTCCCAAGAAATGCATGAAAAACTCAAAAATGCTTTTTTCATTGGAATCTTATTCCCGTATTACATGGAAATGAATCAAACAGGCCCTAGATATAAGGGGAAGAAAAGTGCTTGAGAAAATTCACACAAACAGTAAATCAAATAAACTGTTATTGGTTTATAACATAATATATTTGGGATGAGAATATTAATTAGTAATGCTCTGAACAAGAGAATGGACATCCCAATGTTTGGAAATGAATGCAGAAACAGATTAAATCTGATTGCTTAATTTATGTTGGGCCTTATAAATTTTAAAGCCTGAAAGCGCCGAGGGCCAGAGGCTGTTGTCTGGAAGAGGCTACAAAGTTAACCAATGTGAACATGCAATATCCAAAAACATATTAGCAAGGTACATGAAAAAAAATTATTACACATAATAGAATTGCATGCATTTTACAATCTTTATTGTTAGGAACTCAATCACGCATTCTCAATCCTAATAGGTATGCAAGCTACATTCAATCATTTCAGAAACAAAACGGAGAGGTTCGATATCGAGGCAAAAAAATCTCAACAACCAAAATTTAATTATAAAACAATGTAGCAGTCACCAACTATGAACCCGGCCTTACAGAAAATGAAAAACAAATGTGCATAAATTATAATGATATTTCTCAGTAACAAGAAACATGGGGAGATCATCTTCACCAAATTAAACAGAAACACTCCAATCCTGATGTTTGCTTGGATGCAAATGCCAAAGGGCTTGTTTAGCTATGTGTATTCGTGAACTCAACCTTACAGAAAATGAAAAACGAATCTGAATAAATTATAATGATATTTCTCAGTAACAAGAAACATGTTGAGATCATGTTCACCAAATTAAATAGAAACACTCCAATCCTAATGTTTGCTTGGATGCAAATGCCTGGGCCAGTTTGGCTGTGTCCCTCCAGTACGCCAAAAAATGCAACAACCAGTCTCTACTAAAGATTATTTATGATAATCAACCCAGGATTTCAGCACCTAAAAAGAATCTATGACAAACTTAATGGATTCCTAGAATGAAGGAAATAAGAAATTTTGCTAGATGACCCAAACACTTGTACAAACATTAGGACCCTTCAGGGCCACAATTCTTTAAAAAAAAACTTGTATACAACTGAAGACAGTCATAATGCTTGAACCTAAGAAATCATTATAAAGAGAAGTTACTAATCTTCACTAATCTTCCTCCCTCAACACAACCTCTCAAGGGACAATTCTTAAAAGAACTTAAACATCTGAACAGTCTAAATGTTTGAACCTAGGAAACAATTTATATAGAGAAGTTCCTAGTCTTTCCTCCCTAAATAGCTCCTCCTTCATTACCAAGGGTGAAATACTTGACCATGGCCTAAGTACACAGCTAAAACGTCGCAAATGATCTGAGATTTCCATGAAGCATGCAAGAAACAGAAACAAGGGTGATGATGGGAGATGGCAAGGAAATGGTATGATTATGATGGATACTTAACAGAGCCGATGTTCTTTTGAAATGTGAGGGCAGTAAAAAATAAAAGAGTCAAATACTCAAAATATAAGGCAAAGAAAAATGGAAAATAAGATGAAATAGCAACAAAATAAGTAAATTTCATTTTCATTTCAAAACCTGATTACAAGAGAGGCCTTCCAAATCTTGCAGGCAAGTTGGACATCTATCAAAATTCTATCTTACTCAAATAAAATTTATCTTATCACTTCAAACGGTAGATATTAACCTCCTATCAGCCATAATCAACTAAGAGAATATTTGCATTATCAAATATATAATTACTTGTTTTGCAATCTGCCTAAGCCTTTTTTTTGTGGTTGGGGGGGGGGGGGGCATAGGATAATTGGTTTCCCATGCATTCATCAACCCATGATCCATATTTAATCCCATGTGCACTCAATTAAGCCTTGAATTCATGTGATGCAAACTAGGGATAAATTCTTGCTGCTATAGAACTCAAAACCGAGGAATACATGACTTGACCATGTTGGTAGCAAGTTCGTGTCATCGGCAAGCAGTCGTACACTTATGCATATAGCTAACATTGCAGGAGACGATAGTGGGTGACTTTTCACGATGAATTCCAGTCCACGAGGGTTCTAAAGGAGGAAAACCAAGAAAGGGAGAGAATGGCATTTGGAAGGTTATCAAGAGTTTTATTTGTAATAGGGCTGAAAAGAAACAAAAACCCTTGTCGATCAATGACAAAAAAGGATGAGTTTGAACCATTATCGCCCTCAACTGATATGGTTTTGTTGAACTTGAATAACTAACACAAAGCTTGGCAAGTTAATTTTCAATTCATATTCCTAGCTGTATTGCCGTTATAAAACCTCTGGGGATCAACTCTTGTAAGATTACCATTAAGTATATTCTATAAGGAGATCACTTGTGTAGTTGAAGGGATGCCACACCACAATTATGTGATACTGTGAAGGTTTTAAATATCGGATATCGGGAAAATATTTGATGACCAAAATTCATATCGGATTGTGGATATCGGGGAAAAATCGGGGATATGTGGTAAATATCGGAATGCCATAACGAATGCTTGCATATATAATATAATGCACTAAAATGTAATCTCAACATACTTAATAAAATCTAAGCATACAAAATGTAACTAATACATGTTTAAGATCACTAGTCAACCTTATAAAACAAACAAAAGTACAAATCAATGTTGCAACATTTCGTCTGATTTTTTTAGGGCAAAATGTCATTTGATATAATGGGAAAATCATGATATCTCGCCCAAAAATTAACAAACAAGGTATATTGCTTTGTGACAAGCCATATAAAAGCATATATCGGTCAACATGTCGGCTAATATATCGGCCATAGCGGGGATATATCACCCAAAATAGCCAAAAAGCAGTAAATGATATTTAGAGACCATATCGGTTGCGGCAAGCCATGTAAAAGGATGTATCGGGCCATGTCAGGGATATTTAAAACAATGGATACTATCATCGACAATTATGAGAGATCGTAACTCAAATGTCAACAAGTCGAAAACTAGAAGGGAAGAACCTCAATGATAATTAAGGTTGTTATGAATTTGTTTATTAAAGCAAGTACAGGTGGATATTGAATTTTTTTGAATTTTAAAAAAAAATTGGGTCAAAAAAAAAATTTGGGCTTCATTCCAACATCAATAGAACATAGTGATTAAAAATTTATTTACTTTCTTTTAAGTTTAAGTAAGCACTAAGCACAATGATTTGTTTAAGTTTAAGTGAGCACTAATCACAATGATTTGTAACTCTTTCCTTCAACGTCCAGTGAGCATGTTTCATGTCTTCTCATCATCCACTTCCCTTAAAATCTATTATGTGCATAATTTGTTGATACAAACATTTTTACATGTGCAATGATGAATAATTAGCTTAGCCTGTCAAAGGGTCCCTCTTAATTTTAGAAAAAGGTTCAGTTGTTGACAACCTACTTGTCTAATTCATCATTGACTGAATTTGTTCCTTTGAAAGCTAGCATATTATTATTTCAACTTACTTCAAGGTTCAGAGTAAGGAGTTGCTTTACAGTTTTAGTTGTGCAACCAAATTAATAGTATGTTACTGTTTCAGTTAATTAAAGAGTAAAGAATTGTGGCAATCAAATTACAAGTTTTTCGTGGAAAATTGCTTCGACCTCCCTAGGAGAAAAGAACATGATTCCCCATGTCAAAAAAAGGTCAAAACTTTAAACCACCTCAACTTAATGTCCCAATCAACTGAAGAAGGAGTGGACATGGGGGAAGGAAGGTAATGGTGGAGGAGGGAGAGGCGATTGATAAGGAGGGAGAGGTGGTAGGGGAGAGAGTATGGGTTTTGATTTGAGGTGGGAGGGGAAAGGGCAGGAGTGGGAGGGAGTGGAGAGATGTGTGATAGGAGAGAGAGAAAGGGGTTTTGATTTGAGGAGGAAAGAGGCGGCGGCCCTGGCGATTGAGGAGTTAAGGTTGAGGGTTTGAGGAAAAAGGAGGGAAGAAAGGACTAGGGTTGTGGTTTGAGATGGAGGAAGGAGGAGGTGGTGGCCATGGCGAATGAGGAATGAAGATTGAGTGTTCGGAGTTCATTTTGTTTTTACTTTATATGTTATCAGTAAAAGATAATCAGAAAACATATCAGTTCCGTATAGACAAAAGGTAACATGTAAAAATAACTAGAAACCCTAAAACCAAAAACATAAAACTTAACTAGAAATGCAAAAGGCAACTAGTAAATAATAAGGAGGGAACATAAAATATAATAAGTAAAAGGTTTTTATTCCATTATCTTCCTACACTTTAGACATAGTAAAAGATGAGATCCTTCATAAAACTAGACATGGGTTTGAGGATAACGATTGATATTGAAAAGAATTAAGAACTTACAAAGAAAAGAAACGATTAGCCATTTTCTGATAGCAATCGATGATAAGTAACGAATGATTTAAAAAAATGAAAGAAAGAAGTGAACAATTGATTTGCATGTGATCTAGAAAGATTAACACTAATTTAAATAGTCTCGATATAGAATGATGACGAAAAAAATGAATGTACAAACTTATTAATATAAACACCCACTCATCTCCTTTCATGTTGCACATGCTCAGCAGGAAAACTGGCTTAATTGTAACACATTTTCCGCATGTGAACTTGAAACACAGGCTATAAAATATTATTTAAAGTTGAATGTAGAAAGAACTATCATGTCCCAAGGTATTACCGATAAATTAAAATAAAGTTTTTCGCCTAGCGTCGTAAGACAATACTATTTTAGTATTTGTACAGGCTGCCTTTTCCCTTTTCTGGTTAATTTTTATGTTTCATGTTCACTTTTATAAGTTACATACTTGTTTTCAAGATATTTTTACTGATTATCTTTTGCCTTTCTTATTAACTTTATGTTTTCTAGTTACCTTTTATTGCTAACATGTAAAGTGAAAAAGAATCGAACCCCAAACGCTCAACCTTCACTCATCGGTTGCCATGGCCACCTCTTCCTCCTTCCTCCTCCTCAAAATACAACACCCATCCTCTCACTCCCCTCTCCTCATCCTTCCTCCTCTTCAAGCCCTTAAGCTTCACTCCTCAATCGCCTGGCCGCCGCCTCCTCTTCCTCAAACACTCAACACAAATCATCTTTCTTTCCACTTCTCTTCCTTCCTCAAACCCCCAACCTTCACTTTTCAGCCAAAGCCTCTGCTTCCTACCTCTTCTTTTCACCTAGTGAGAAAAGATAGAGGGTATTTTTGGTCAATCCAAATTATATGTGGGGGCAAAGGGATAAATGATTGGTAAAAATTGAGGGGGGTTAAAGCTTTTGACATTTTGACATGGGAGAGCATATTTATTTTCCCTCAGGGTTTGAAGCAAATTTCCTTTTTTTTTGGAGGATCTTAAGATATTCTCTTTTCTCTCACTCCTCATATTGGTATGAGAGTAAATATTTTTAGAATTTCTTAGTTTTTTCATCCTTTGACTTCTCATCTCTGTTTTGAGCAGAACTAATAACCAATGTTTTAAATATCGAATATCGAGGAAATATCGGATAGCCAAAATTCATATCGGATTGCGCATATTGGGAAAATATCTGAGATATGTGGTAAATATCAGAATGCCATAATGGATGTTTGCATATATAGTATAATGCACTAAAATGCAATCTCAACATACTTGATGAAATCTAAGCATACAAAATATAAATAATATATGTTTAGGATCGCTAATCAACATTGTAAACTAAACAAAAGTACAAATCAATGTTGCAACATTTCGTTTGCTTTTTTTAGGCCAAATGTCATTTGATATAATAGGAAAATCATGATATCTCCCCTAAAATTTGCCAAACGGCGGTATGTTATTTTGCGACAAGCCATATAAAAGGATTTATCGGGCAACATATCATCAGATATAGGCCATATTGGGCATATATCGCCCAAAATCCAAATAGCCAAAAAACGGTAAAGAATATTTAGAGATCACATCGGTTGCGGCAAGCCTTGTAAAAGGATACATTGGGCGACATATCGAGTCATGTCGGTCATATTTAAAACAATGACTATAACCAAGTCTCCATCTCTTACACAATGTACCTTGTATGTAACACACTTTATTACATGAGAAGGAATGAACACGAAGTACAGATAAGATTTTGATTATTATAACTAATTATAACTATGTGCAATGTCAATAATGTGGTTAATTTTCAAAGAATGTACTTGATTCAATTTTTATTTGTGAACATCTCAACCTTTACTTTATAGTAGTTTATGTTTCTTAGATTACATTCAGACATGAAACAATTGACATCTTACATCTCTTCCATCCTTTTATGCACATGATGCCCGTCAAGATAATGTGCATTTGACATAGAATAAGCCATAGTACCATGAATTCACATCCTATATATGGAACCTCAAGTGTCTCTCTTTTCTTCAAGACTTCAATAATACCAGAAATGTAATGGTATGACCTAGCAATCTACAAATTACTAAAATAAAAAAATAATACAGTTAAAGTATCAACATAAACGACTCAATAAGCCTAAGAACAATGTCGTCAGGTTAGACTTCAAGATTAAACCATAAAGACACGCAAAAAGTATCGCAAAACTACATTCACTTTTTATATCTAATGCCTTAGGATCAAGTAAACGAAACAAAGTTTAGTTCTGATGTTAGACAGACAAGACCATCCTGTAGACAATCACAAAATTTCCTTCAAGAATACCTTTTATCTTAATGAAGGGCAATTTCAACTTTTTTCCATCAAACTAATAGAAATTTTCTTCACATAAGAAACATTCAAATTTTCTCAGACCCCCTCCTATCTCTAACAAACAAAAGAGCATGAAAACAATTAAGACCACTCATCAAGAATTATATACCAAGAAACTAGAGGTATGAAATTCACCCACCAATTCAAAAACAGTGTTAACAAGGGCGCGAGCCTCATTGCGCCGCATGCGCCCTGCGATGCGGGGCAATAACAAAACGCCCCGCATATGAGGCGGCAGTGCCTCGCGAGCGCCCTACGTGAGGGCACTTCACACAGGAAGCATGCAAGACATAACCTCGTATATTTTTATTCTTTAACATTTCAATTGGGTCTTTATACAAGAGAGCCCATCCCAGAAAGGTAAATGAACCCATTAGGCCATTTTAGTAGCCCGGTTGAGGACCCTAACTCTTCTCATTTACTATTTGATTTTGCTTCAATACTAGTCTTGATTTGACTTTTGATTTGGAAAGTTATGAACTTCATTACTATATTGGGTGTGTTAACATTACCAATTAAGACCTTATTTTGAGATTTGCTAGTAGGTATTATTTATCTTGACATACTTTTTATGTGAATTTATAAACATGTTCTTTTATGTTTGATTATCTATCTTGAAATTCTATGTGTGCAGTATGCGCCTCGATTCACTAAAGCATGCGCATTGCATTGCACCTTTAGCATGTACGCATACAGGGAATTTACGCCCCACATCGCGCATCATGCATTGATAACACTGTTTAAAAGTGAAACAAATCTATCCAAAAGGAAATTTAATGCAGCAAAAGACTGAAGCACTCACCGGCATTACTGGTCTTCGCACACTTCACCTTCATCAGCTGGACCTGTGAATCAACAAACATCTGCATCCTCTGAAACTCCAACGACTTGGCAAACTCCATCCTTTGCTTCTCGAGCTCCATCATTTGCCGCTGCTTATCAATCTCCACTTTCTCATATATCTCAGTCATACTCATGATTGCCTTCGAAAGCTCCCTCATCCCATCCTCTTCTCCTCTCCTAACCCCTTTCCCAGATCTCTCCTTACGCATCTCCCTCGGTCTCTTCCTGTACAACCCTGAAGACCTTGACAACGACGAGTCCGACTCATCCTCATCCGACACGGCTGCAGCTGCCGGTGAGGCCGCGGCAGCAGCGTAACTCCTCCGATAATAAGGATCACCCGGCACTGGGACAATAGCAGTCTGCCGCTTCTCCTTCATCTCAAATGGACGGACAATGGAGGCCGTCGGCAGAGGAAAACCCTTCCGATGCGAAGGCAGAGGGAGCGCCATAGGCGGCGAGGACGACGGCGGCGTCGGATTTTTTGTAGAAACCGAGGTTCCGATCAGCGAATCGAGGCGATCGTAGAAGATCCACTGGCTGGAGAGAGCGCCGTCAGCGATCTTAGACTTCTCGACCTTGTACTTCTTCTTTAGGGTATCGATCCGGTTCTTGCACTGCACGTCGGTCCTCGGCGGCCGGCGAGCGTCGCAGGGGCGGGAGTTGACGGCGTCAGCGACCTCCTGCCATTGCTTTTGGCGGAGGTTGCCGCGGTTGAGCTCGACGTAGCGATCGCCCCAGGCGTCGATGAGGACGGAGGTCTCGCCCTCGCTCCAGCAGTCCTCGCGGTACGGAAGCGCCGGGTTCGGCGGCCGCGACGGCGGAGTTTGTCTCAGCTCCATAATCTGGAAACCCTAACCCTAACCCTAATTTTATGACGTGAGGAATTGGGAAAAGGCGCCGACTGAGCGGGGGACGGTGCACGTGAGAGGCATGTGAGGGTTTGGTCGCCGGGGCGGGTGGGTGGGGTTCGGGTAGGGCGTGTGGGTACGCCGACGTACGCGGGTATGATGGCGTCAGCATCGAGGGCACGCGGCGAGAGAGGGTGAGGGGTGATCGTCGGTCGAAGCATCCGCTGCCGTCGGATTTGGGATCTGAGTTTTGTTTTTATTTTTTCGACGGAGAAACCGGCAAAAGCCGAATGGATATAATCTCAGAGGCGGATACAAATGCTTGAAATGACGGAGTTGTCCTCGGAGTGATGGTAGTAAAAGGAGCGAGAGAGGGGTAATTTAGTTGTGATTGTTGGGGTCCCACAGAACAGCGAGCGGGTGATTTTTTAGGTGAGTGAGGATGGGTGGGAGGAAGACGGAAGGAAAAGTGATCGGTGGGCGGTGTCAGTGGTCCCCTGTATGTAGAGGAAGTATCCCCTGTATGTATTACGGTAGCACACCGGTCAGTTACAGTGTACATGTGACGTTTTGACTTTTAGTATTTTTCTACACCTCGCTCATCAGTTTGTATTCAAAAGAATTGCAATTTCGCCGCCCGCAAAGAAAACAATAAAACCTTTTCCTTACAACACTTTTTGGCCTCTCAAGTCTTCTCCCCACTAAATTTAGAGGTATCTTATACCTTCCTCTTTTCTCGCCTAAGATTTACTTACAGTGGAGTCAACATTTTTACATAAGTTTGAGCAGAATTATTAGCCTCGTATCAATGTACCAAATAATCTTCTAACACTTTTCTCATAAATAAGATAGCGATTTTGCGTGTTTAAAAGAATGTAATTTAGATGATATTGAGTTGATTACAGGTGGTTGGTGATCTCTAGGTCGACTTTGGCATTAAGGGTATGTCTATTTCCTTGGCTTGTTCTTTAGCCCAAGAAAATGGACAAGTTCGTGGAGTTCATGCCAAAATGTAAGCAACTTCATTTTTGGAAATTTCGATTTTCATAGCAAGGGTTTGTTTGTGTTGATAAAATGACTCCCTTTGATTTCTTAGAACTATTTCATGTTGGAAGGGATCATATGGGATCTACTTGATGTTTCTTATGGAATTATTTCTACTCTCACTCGCAGTAATGTGCATTCCTATTCTCGCGCATGTTCATGGTCAATCCTTATGGTTACAGTATGGGCACTTTTTAATTCAGTTTTGGATGACTGAATCAATATGTTGGTGGTCTGTGTAGAATGTTTGATCATGGCTTCTAAACCCTTCTCTAAGACACTGAAACGTTTCTCATAATCATAACTTGGTGGAATATGATTTACAAGTTGATTTTGAAGAGACTAATTCTAGTATGCAGGATTAGGTTGTGAAAATTTATTTGGTGTGTTGAAAGGAGTTGTGTTTCCTCTAGGAAATTGTAGGGTTTAAGCGGGAGTGAAATTTTAATTTTCAGAGAAATTTTCATGATTCCATGTAAAATTCAGATGATTTCTCCAATCTGAATTGTAGGTTAGAGAAAACGGATCATTCCTAAGATGCTAGAATGTCGCGTTCACCTGACCAATTAGTTGATTATTTCCTAAAAGAGGACATTCCTCTGAAACATAGGCTGGAGATAGACAGCTATGACATCCTAGGGCAGAAACTTGATTGATTTGAGCTGAGGCTCGTTCTTTTATTTCTGGAGCTTCTAACCGGTGCATGAGTATAGCCATCTTTGCTTCAGAGGCTATGTTCGGCTCTAGGAAAAGACCACTACTTTTGATTCGGGGAACTGATGAAACTCTTTCATCATAGTGTTCCCACTGTATGGTTTCTCAGACAAATTTTCTAAAAATTTTCAGGCTTCATCAGTATTTTTTCATAAAATCCCCTTAACATATAGATTCTAAGGATGTCTTTAAAGAATAATACAATCATTCATAGATAATTTCACATAATCGCTACTTTTCTAGACAATGATGAGGACATTAAATAAGAAAATCATTAAACCTATCAAAATACTTCTAGAATGTCTCCCCAAGGGTAACCTTGAAATTCTAAATGTTGTTTCTAAGTTTTACCATTTTATGAATTGGAAAGAATTTTTAAAGAAAATGATAACAAATTCATCCCAAGTTGATATAGAATTTGTGGGTAAGCTATATAGTCATTTCAATGGAGTAAATCTAAGCTTAATCGTATAATCGATAACTCTTTAATCTTAATCATAAGATAAACTTCCTCAAACTCGGATATAAAAATATATGCATCTTTGGATTCATTTCCTAAGAATTTCGAAGCATGTTTATGAAGTGAGGTCTAAGCTCAAAATTAGCTTCATTAACATCAAGAAGCCTAATGCAAGACGGATTGCATTCCTAGTTAGATAACACATATCTTGAAGAACAGTGGATTAGAATTTGCCATTTTTAGTTTATAAAATTGGTTCAACGCGGATTAAGTGATTGGTATTATTCCTAATCCAAACTTGCATACACCAAAATAATTTTTTTTGAATTTTTTTATTTTATTTATAACTAAAAATAAAATTAAGAAGAAGATCTAAGCCAAAAGTTAATTAATTTTTTTATATTTTTTAAAGGAAAAAAAGACCTAAAAGATTAGTGAGAGAAAAGAAGAAGAATAAAAGAAAAACCTAGGTAAACAAATGAAGAGCAACCACTTGAAACAATCAACCTTAATTCTAGGGTTAAGCCTAAACTCAACTAAACCAGCTCCTAACTAAAAACTCATTGAGTGAAAAAGATTAAAGTTTTCTTGATCAGTTAGCCAGGTAATGATAGTACTAGAGAGAGGTCACGGATCAATTAAGTACCTCTTTTCTTGTGAAGCGCTTTACGTAACCCCTAAATTTTGTCTTAGAAACTAACGGATTCAAGTAAATTTAAACCGGTTCACTTAAGGATTTCTTGTTCCTTAATGAGCTCGAGTCATTAAGGGCCAATGTCTAATGAGGTTTAAAAGGCTTGTGTTTGTGTAGTGAGGAATTAGTGATTCGTGGGCTAAGAAAAATGGTGATGAAATCCCTCAACTTATCTTAATTAGGGGGGTTTTGCCCTTAAGAGTATTTTCAAGTGAGTATTCAAATTAAAATGCTCAAATCACTTTGGTGAATTCCTACTAACTATATGCAATGCAACCTAAGAATTAAAAACAACTACAAAAGATGCAAAAGAAAATATTTTTTAATTAGGGTAATAATCAAACAAATGTGAGAATGAGAGCTATTGTTTGAATTTATTATCTTGTTAGTAGTTGTTTAAATGGAGGGTGAATTTTATTAGGGTCGACAAGAGAAAATCTTTATTTTATTTTTTAATTCATAATTGTCTCTAATGTGAAAAGCCTAACTAGAGGGTGAAATTAAAAATACTAGAAAGAGGACTCACCTTTTCAAGCAAATCTTCTTCTTCAATCTTCAATCTTCTTCTTCTAGTTTAGTCCTTCACAAGGAAATACATAAATTAAAGAACCAAAATAGAAAAAAAAAATCCTAATTACAAGCACCTTCCTAGGCAACGGCGCCAAAAACTTGATGGATAGAATAGATGTCGAACCCACGAGGAAGGTGTGTGTTCGGAAATTCTAAACTTGGTCTTAAAAAGTATGGACAAAATGAGTGAAAATGAAAGTATAGAGATATAGATATGGATTTGTCACAAAAATAAAAAAAGATAAAATGAGAGGGAAGAATGAGGAAGCAAATAAAAAGAAAACAAAGATACAACTAAATAAAAATAAAAACAATAAAAAGGAAGAAGTAGGAAGAATAGAAAATTTTTAAAAATAAAATCAAAAGAGGAAAATCAAGAGAGGAAGAGAAAATTCAAATCAAGAAAGATTGAGGAAAAATAAATAGAGAAGTTAGGAATTTAGAATTGAATCTCTTATTTAATTTCAATTAGGATTTATGAACTACTCTCTTTTATCATATTTTACTTTAGACTTATTAATTATAGACTATCAAACCACTTAAGAAAAGCATAACATATTAAATTATCATCTAAGCAAAATCACCATTTAAAAAGAATAAGCAACTAGATAGTAATTTTATAATTCATAAACATAATCTATCAAACCACTCAAGATAAGTATAGATTATGAAAAAAAATTCTACCAATTAGTTTGCTAGTTGATTATTCTACATATGATCATTTTAAGCATAAAGAGAGCAATCCATAAACCATAAAAGAAATTAAACTATTTTCATAAAATCCTAGATTTCCTAAAGATATTAGTTACTCATTTTGCAAAATAAAAATAAGAAAATAAAATATACACTAATAAGCATAAAGAACAAGAACTAAATCTAAACTACAAGCAATAAAAGAAAGAAATAGAAATTTAAAGTAATAAAGAGTAAGAAAATAAATCTACTCTATAAAGCATGAAGAATACTACAAGCATGAAATAAATTTAATCTACCAAACATGAAATAAAATAAGAAAATAAATCCTAAAACATGTAATTTTAAATAAAAAATAAAAGAGAAAAATAAAAACTTACATTGTAAGGAGTTGGCCCTTTGTAAGCAAATCTTCATCTTCATCATCAAAGAGAAGAAGAACAAAAATTAAAAAGAAAGATAAATTTTTTATTTATTATTAATAAAAAGTATACAATTTTGGAAGGTTGATCATCATATTTTATTATATTTTTATACCCTTATTATCTATTTTATTTAAATAAATATATCACTAATAATGTAATTTTCTCTTAATCTGTAGAAATTAAAGAATTAATGAATAAGAGCTCAAAGAGAACTCAAATTTTCTTATTTTTAATCTTTTATTGAAGCCCGAGATCAAGCCAAGCGACTATAGAAGTCGAAAAATAATGATTTAATATGAAAAGAAATCAAGTCAAAATCATATTTAGAATGATTAGATGTAAAAAATGATGATATCTCCTAATTCGAAGGGGAATTTAATTTATGATATATGAAAATCATCTATCTCGATGAGTTGGAGCTATCTGCATTTTCAGAATTTTGAGATTCCAATCGGTTGGTCAACCGATTGATCTGTAACTGCTTTATTTTATGGCTAAGATCTAATCCTTAGAGCCCAAGTAAAATCTAATGGCTTTTTATTTGCTGTAGGCTATAAATAGGGGTAGAGAGTGAGGAGTTTGAGTGTGAAAATTTTATAAAACTTCATTTGGAGAGGAATGTTACTCTTAATTGAGAAGACCTTCTAAAATTGTGAACTTTATTTATAATTAATAAAAAAATTTACCTCTTCATATTCTTCTTTTCTTCTCTTTATTGATAGATGAAGATGAAGATTTTCTTCAAGAGGTTAGAACTCTCTTGCAATGTAAGCCTTCTTCTTCTCTTGTAATTAGTTTAATTTCTTATTGTAGTTAGTTTTATTTTTCATGCTTTTAATTTATAGTATAGATTTACTTTCATGCTCTTTTATTTTGTTTATTTTCTTGCATTTTTATTTTGTAGTATAGATTTACTTTCTTGCATTTTTATTTTTAGTTTAGATTTACTTTTATGCTCATAGTTTATATCTTTATTTTCTTGTTATTATTCTTACTTTTGTAGTTAGTTTTATTTTTCTCCTTTCATGCTCTCTAGTTTAGAGTTTATTTTTTGTTTTTATTTTTAAAATGTGTAACTAAAATCTTGTAGGAATTCTAGAATTGTATGAAACTAGTTTGATTTCTTTTATAATTTATGGATTACTCTCTTGTGCTTAAAATGGTCATGTTTAGAATAATCAACTAGAGAATTAATTGGTAGAAATTTTTTTGATAATCTATGCTTATCTTGAGTGGTTTGATAGGTTATGCTTATGAATTCTAGAATTAATATCTAGTTGTTGTTCTTTTCATGAATGTTGATTTTACTTGGATGATAATTTGATATGTTATGCTTTCCTTAAGTGGTTTGATAGTCAATACTTAATAAATCTAAAGTAAAATATGATAAAAGAGAGTAGTTCATAAATACTAAATAAATTCAACTAGTGGATTCAATTTTAGATTCATCATTTCTCTAATTAATTTCCTCCATCTTTTACTTATTGTGATTTTCCTCTTTTGGTCAAATTTCTCTTTATTGATAGATGAAGATGAAGATTTTCTTCAAGAGGTTAGAACTCTCTTGCAATGTAAGCCTTCTTCTTCTCTTGTAATTAGTTTAATTTCTTATTGTAGTTAGTTTTATTTTTCATGCTTTTAATTTATAGTATAGATTTACTTTCATGCTCTTTTATTTTGTTTATTTTCTTGCATTTTTATTTTGTAGTATAGATTTACTTTCTTGCATTTTTATTTTTAGTTTAGATTTACTTTTATGCTCATAGTTTATATCTTTATTTTCTTGTTATTATTCTTACTTTTGTAGTTAGTTTTATTTTTCTCCTTTCATGCTCTCTAGTTTAGAGTTTATTTTTTGTTTTTATTTTTAAAATGTGTAACTAAAATCTTGTAGGAATTCTAGAATTGTATGAAACTAGTTTGATTTCTTTTATAATTTATGGATTACTCTCTTGTGCTTAAAATGGTCATGTTTAGAATAATCAACTAGAGAATTAATTGGTAGAAATTTTTTTGATAATCTATGCTTATCTTGAGTGGTTTGATAGGTTATGCTTATGAATTCTAGAATTAATATCTAGTTGTTGTTCTTTTCATGAATGTTGATTTTACTTGGATGATAATTTGATATGTTATGCTTTCCTTAAGTGGTTTGATAGTCAATACTTAATAAATCTAAAGTAAAATATGATAAAAGAGAGTAGTTCATAAATACTAAATAAATTCAACTAGTGGATTCAATTTTAGATTCATCATTTCTCTAATTAATTTCCTCCATCTTTTACTTATTGTGATTTTCCTCTTTTGGTCAAATTCTCTTTATTGATTTTGTTCTTTTCATTTTATTCTTTATTTTCTTTTATTTATTTTCTTGATGTTATTCATCTCTCTTTCTCCCCTCTTGATCTAGTTTTCTTTTATTTATAAATAATTACACACTCTCTTTATCTCTACATTTACACTTTCACTCCTAATTGTCTACACTCAAATATAGGATCCAACTTAGATTATTTCCTACAACACCTTTCTCGAGGGATTGACGTTGTAACTATACTATAACTTGATTGTGCACTTGCAATCTTGACACATATTCACAACACATCAAAGGCCTTCTCAATTAAGAGTGACCATCCTCTCTAAAATGAAATTTTTACAAAATTTTTCACTCTCCAAACCCTTCACTCTTTACCCCTATTTATAGCCTACTGCAATCAACAAGAGCCATTAGATTTGTCATGAGCTCCAAGAAATAAATCTTAGCCATTAGCTGATTCTGTTACGAACCAATCGGTTGGCCAATTGATTAGCCAAGCGATTGGACAATCGGTTAATTAACCAATTGGTTCCTAACAGAATTGATTCTTTTATTGACTTGTTGACCCAATTTTTTTCTTAATCTCTTGGGCTTTGTGGGCCTCCTCTTGGTTTGATCTAGGGCTTCAATAAATGATAGAAAATTAAGGGAATGTAGTTCTTTTAGGCTCTTATTCATTAATTCGTCACTACCTGCAAATTAAGATAAAAAGTTCCTTATTAGTCGATATATTTATACAAATAAAATAGATAATGAGGGTATAAAAGTGTAATAAAATGTGATGATCACTGAAGCATCTGCATAGATATAGGTGAAGAAATCATAAATTTCTTCTTTTATGTATTGTAAAAAATTGGTAGAAGAGAATCGGAAACCCATCTAGCCCCAGAGATTTGTCAGGGTGAAGCCCAAAAACTGCATCCTTGATTTCTTCCTTGGTGAAGGGTTGCTCAAGACATTGACGGGAAGGAGGTGAGAAAGGATATAGATGATGCCACTCAAGCTAACAATGAAAAGGATGTTTGGCTTTGAAAAGAGAGGAGAAAAAGTAATAAAAAAAGCCACTTATTTGTCTTTTTTGGAAGAGATTAGGGTGTTATTATGGAAGAGATGAGGGATAAAATTTCCTCTTCTATGCACAGACACTGCCTTGTGGAAAAAAGTAGTATTAGAGTCACCTTCCTTCAACCATTGCACTTTCGATCTTTGCTTCGATATGCCTCTTCATCTTTGGAGATAGAGAAAAGAGAATTTTTCAGAGAGGCTCTCATCGACATCTCTGTCTCTGAAAGCGGTCTAGATTCTTCAATTAAAAAGAGAGATCTAGGTCCATAATTATGGACTTTTTAGACCTAATCAAGGAACTGTAAGTGTTCTTCTTCCACCACTTAATTCTTCTCTTAATGAGTTAGAGCTTGATGACAAGTTTATCAATAGAGGTACCACGGTAGGAAAAGGATGATCAATAGTTATCAAGGAAAGATTTAAAAGAAGGATGTGAGAGCCAGATTTTCTCGAACCGGAAAAGTGGGACAGGTTGAGGATAGATGGTGTCAAGAATGATAGGAGTGTGGTCTGAACAGGATGATGGGTATCAGAATTGAACTAGGGAAAGGAATTTAGATTCAAAGTCTGATGAAACTAGGAATCTGTCAAGCCTAGCCAAGATAGGAGAAGATATCATGTTGGACCATGTGAACTTTTCACCATTAAGAGGAAGATCAATAAGGAACAAGAAGTCAATAAGGTTCTCAAAAAGCTTCATATCTCTAAGAGAACTAAATCTACAGCTTCTCTCATTGGCATTCAAGGCCGCAAAGATAGACCAAGGCAAAGGAAAGATGTACCTAAGCCTCTTTAGTTTCCACTAACACACTTCTTTCTCCTCCCTATCTATAGGGGCATAAACAGTGAACGCAAGAAATTTCCAATTTAATTGTATGTGAAGAACAATAGTTATGGAAAAAAAAAATCTTATGTAGGAATCTAAGCATTCAAACAAAGAATCATTCCATCTAAATAGCACATCTCCCCTAGAGTCAATTGCATCTGATTTAAGCCAATACATAATCGTATGGCCACCAAGACTCTTAAGAAAGTAAGGTCTAATGATATTAAGCTTAGATTCTTGAATATCAATGATGTCTACGCTTGAGATGAGAATACCATCTCTAACCAATCTTCTCTTAACTGGGTCATTGAGACCTCTAATATTCAAAGATCCCATCTTCATAATAATATATATAAAAATATCTCTAAGAGGAAATCTCAGAGTGGGAAGCTAAGAATCATTCCCAGCTCTCTCCCCTTCTAAAGCCTTAAGGTGAGCTATTCCCTCTTGGGGAACTAATTCTTTAAGGCCGCAGTTGAAAGACATATTAACCAGATCTTTAACATGCTTAGCATTAAGAGGTAAGGACACAAAAGCTAAAGATGATGACTTAACCCGCTTGGAAGAAGAAACTAATGGTCGAGTCACTACTAGGTGTCTCATATAAGCTTTTGTGGCCCAGGGTCTTTCCTATTAGCTTCGACTTTCCAACCAACTTCTTCTTTCTGCCCTTGGCCAAGTGTTCGAATCCAGGAGGAATCGAGACAAAATTAGTTTTCTTTGATTCTTTAAATTAGTCAGCAATAGAGTCTCCTGTTGACTTGGCCTGATTAGGTAGAAAGTTTGTTCCTCCTGCACCCTGAGCCGTCATAAAAGTAGCCCATTGATCATGCTCAACCATCATCTAATTACCGTTCCACATAACCTTGATCAATTCAGGTTCTACGGGATTAAGAATCTCAATCTCTGTAGAAACAGGACCCAAATTGATTCAGGATCTCCAAGAATCAAGCCCCACATCCTCTATTTCCTTAACCGCTTCCTTCGAACCCATTCTTTTTGAATTTGAACTTGAAATTACTAGTTGCCCTTATCCCATCCACCGCCATGGCTCTTTGCTCCGGTTGTGGTCTTTGGTGTTGATCGATTTCCTCCCCCTGCTTGCCTCTATCAACCCATTCAGATTCCATGGAAGTGTTACCCTCCCACTTAGTTTGGTGTTCTCTCACTTTAGGTTTCTCAAAAAGCACATTCGGTAACTGGTTTCCCAATCACCTAAATAACTAAGAACCCCTCCATCAAGCTACCATCAATCGGAGAATGGTAACATAATCTGATCTCCCAAAGAATGGTATCTAACCTTGATAAGAATTTTGCAATCACTAAAATTGTGTCTAAAGGTGACATCATTGGAGCGCATGATGCACTCACCAACATTCTTCAACAGGGTCTGAAGGTAGCTGAAAGCATCACTAGCTTACGCACTAACCTGAGTAGCATGGGGCATGTGGAATCCCATGTGAATCAGCAAGGACCATCTTGCAAGGCTAAATACTCCTAGGTGACCGATAGTGAAGTAGTACCATGAGGGAAAGGTTGAAAGAACCAGATCGGGGAGTGAAATAGAACATGAAACTATGAACTCCCAAGCAGTGGGAGGAGAATGTGATCTCTGACCGCGTACCAGTTGAAGAATGAATACTAAAGATTCGAGCCATAGAATTTCTCAATTCTGACACAAGGTACTTATTAGATCGAATCGAATGATTTTGCCATATCTAGAATAATACCAATCCAACCCATTTCATGAATAAAATGTGACCAATTAACCAACCAACAAAACTACTTGTTGCGGTCCCACAATTGGTATGGAAGACGGTATAGATCAATCCATGCCAGAAATGGTTTAGGAAGAAATTTGAGACTCAAATTCTCCCTCCACCTCAAGAAATGACCTTTGAAGGAGCCCATGTCCACAAACTTTATCTCCTCAGCTTGATCTAATCTGTCATCATTCAGATATTGCACCAAGAAGATAGTACTCACAGCCTTAGCTATCTCATATGGCCATTCCTTAATATTAAAGCGATAAGCAAGCATTTCCCAAAGTTTTGATGAGGTGGGATTACTTAAAGAAATGCAAAACATAGCATAGGAACTAAATTCCTCAATATATGAAAGGGTTTCTACTGGCAGATCTAGGATAGAAAGCTCTGAGGGAAATCGAGCAAGAGAGGGACAATCCCTAGATATGTGCCTCTTACCATAGCATCTGAAGTAGATATACTTACCCTCAAGTCATTCTCTGGCTATGTGGTTAGGGTCATGGCAGAAAAAACACTTCCTTTGAGGTTGAAGATGAAAGTTGGATCTCTCTCGCTACATTCGGCACTCTCTTTTCTTGTTGACCACCGTCGTCCGTCCCTCTTCTAGCTTAGAGATAGGATTTATCTTGGGAGTAGGAAAAATCCCTCTTTGAGTAACTGGATGAGCCTTGCGTTGAAGATGATGCTCTCTAGAGAATAGTGCAGGAAAAGATCGGGATGACGTGGGAAGGCAAAACTGCTGCACACGTTGGACATCGTGTGTGCGAAAAGCCGAGAGATGAGAAGACTTACCACTGATATGACATCTAGGTGTGGCCATTGCTAACTTCCATTGCTTATCTCCTAATCGCGCTCCTAATCACCCTTCTAACTCCCTCTCCATGTTGTATTGAAGTCTACACATTTGTATTTTATTTTAATTTTTCTTTTGTTATTATCAAAAGGGGGAGATTTTTGAGATCGTGTCCATGCAATCGACTTAGTTTGATGAATAACAAACTTTCATATTGGTTAAATATATGTTTGAGATATTTTTATACAGGATACAAGAAGTTAGAATCATGTTCGATATTGAAAATAGCAAAATAACAAGTTAATTATAGTTAATTCTAGAAAAATATCAGAGGCTAAAATCATATTTGAGAACATGGAAGTTTTTGTCTCTTTGTCGCAAATCTACAGAAATAAATGAAACTCAATTCAGAGATATATAGCTCAAGATATGAATATTTTAGCGAGACAACATCGAAACAGTCAGCAGCAGGTTGGAAACATACACTGAGGCTAAAATTTACATGAGTCATAACTTTTGACTAGGTTATCAGAATCGTAATTATAATAGCTTTTCAGAAAGCTCTCAACCTGACCTATTAACCATTGTTAATTGAATAGACCATTGATGATGTAATGTCTAGAGAGGTTTAAATTATCGATGGTGATAACTTAACCATCGATGGTAAAGGTCGACCATTGATGGTTGATTGCCAGATCTATAATTTTTAATTTATTTTGGACTCAATCTTAGTCATTCATTGCCGGGGGTATAAAGACTCTTTCTTCGCGATTATCAAAAAATTTCCTGACCTAATTGAGAGAGAAAAGGAAAGAGGATGAGAGAGAACTAGGGTTTCAACCTAGAAGAAAGCATATTGCTCGAACTTCTCAAAAAGCATACTTGACCTCATTCTTTATCATGCGATCATCCACTACTCGAGGAATGCTGCCCTAGGATTTTAATTTCATCATCGTTCTTCCAGGTCTACGCTTCAATCATTAAGAGAATGGTTTGCTTAATAAATGGGCTATAAGATCTTTCTGTATTACGCTTAATTGTTATTTAATTCATTGTATCAAACTTAGTTTTATAGCATAATCAAGCCAAGGTGAATTGAGGATTTACATCACACTCAAGCCAAGATTAATTGAGGAATTGGTCACTAGCTAGGGCTAGGGATACTCATGTGTGAACAGTTTAGGTTAGACGTCTAGTTTGGGAGAAACTAGGGTTTCGGTCTTGTAAGCCTATTGAATCGGATTTGTGATTTAGGAGAAGTTTCACCTAGTGAGAAAGCCCCTTCGCGAGAAAAAAGAGTGGATATATGATTGTTTATCTGAACCATTATAAAATTCTTGTGTGTTCTGGCTGTGATTTATTCTAAGTTTATTTGCTTTGTTTACTATTTTAATTAATTGTTTTAATTTCCCTGCATGTTATATGTGATATCAAAAAATAGTAGGCAATCCTATTCACCCCACTGTAGGCTTACATCTCAGATCCAACACTTTCACATTTTTTTAGCCGACGATGAAGTTTTGGGACTAATTGTACATTTGACTCTGAATAAATACTAAAATGTCGCCAAAGCTAGGAAAAAAAATACCAAGTTGATAAGAAAGGTGAAAAAATACCAATCTAATAATTGAGTACTTTTTAATCTTTATAATGCAATTTTTTGTACGCAATAATACCATTTTAATTATTCTTATTGGTATTTATTAGATGAACTTCACCTATTTTACCTTGACTAGCAAGATAGACCTTATCGTTGGTTGATATTTTGATATCTCATTCCACCACAAATTTATTATTTTATAATAATAATTATTATTATAGAGTTTTTCAATGTTAGTCCCCCAAATCTTTCATATTTAGAATTAGTCCCCCAAATCTTCATATTTTGAAATTGGTCCCCTAAATATTTGCGTATTCTAAAATTATTCCCCAAAAGCGTCATATTATAAAATTAGTCCCCCAAATCTATTTAGTGCTTTGAAATTAGTCTCTCAAATCGTTCGACTTGGTGCTAATCAGATATCGGAAAAACCCTATTATTACTACTATTATTATTGAGGAAATGGCTGTTAACTTGCTTTCTTTTATTCAAACCAAACATACATCCGAGCGTATGATACAAATAACAGAAAGAAATACATTTGGTAGATTTTGAGAGAGCCAATAACACTACAAAGCTCAGAGGAATTAAGGTATTTCGGAAGGAGATTATTTTCGCGTTTTGGTGTTTTTAGACCACGCTTGGTGCAGATTTCAAGGGAATTACCCCGCTATGTTAGACGCGGACATGTTAGTCTCATTTAAACACCATACCGATTTCTTTTTCCAAAATAAGTTAGAAAAAGAGATATTATAGTAATTTCAATGATTTGAGAGACTAATTTCAAAATAACTTGAGCATTGGGTGACCCAATAGCAATTAATTTCAATGATCTAAGGGACTAATTTCAAAGTGTATCTATTTTAAAATCAACCATATAAATCCTTCCGGTGCAACGACAAGAGTATGAAGGTAAACACGAGTATAATTCTACATAGCCTGCCCCCTCCATCCACATCCTACCCTCATAAAGAAGACCATTATTAAAACACGGGAGTATAATTCTATCATAGCCTGCTCCTCCACGCTATGTCCCTTGTGATGCTAGTAAAAGAATTGTTACTATAATACAGTGGTAGTTACTAGTTGTGGATGACGATAAAAACAATACTTAAACCGGCAAGGATACTAACAATAGTTAATGACAATGTTAATGCATGTGAGATGATGGAGGCGGAGAAAAATATTGGCAATTATGTTGGTAGCGGTTTTTCTATGATAATGCTGTAAATGCTTACAGTCATGGAGGAAAGAAGGATCTTTCCTGTTGATGTCACAGAGCAAACACCTGGAGTTTAAGCAACTTAAACCCCATACATACCAATAAGTTGTTAGGAATTCCTCAATTAGCTGAGCAGATGCCTTTTTCTAATTCCATAATATCATCTGACTCTTAAATCTGAACCGTAGCTAGTTAACTACAAAATGTGTGAGAGTTGCATGCTAGGGGAATGAATGAATTAAACCCAAGGGGAGGGAAAGGAGTGGAAGAGAGTGTGATGAAAGTAATTGTGTTTGGATAGACAACTACGGGATGGAGAGGGAGAGAGTGTGATTGATCTAATTTGTGTTTGTTTAGAGTTGAAAATAGGAAGATAAGGGATCAATTCACTTAAAATTTCCAATCCGTCCACTTTAGAAGGGTTAAGAAAGTAAAAAAATTTGCTTCTTTTTTAACTCTCGCCATCCTTCCCCTCACTTACTAAAAAAATGTAAACAAACACAAATTTAGGATGGTTACCATTGTAACCTTTCCAACCCCTCCCCTCTCCTCTTTAAAAAAGCTATCCAAACTCTTAATCTTTTGCTACTTGCTACCTAACACCCATCCAAAGTTTGTTTTGGGCTTCTAAGAAGAAGCAACTACTTTATAGGAGAGAAAATCATAATGAATAATGATTATTATCCATAGAAACCTCCTCTGAGGGTTCCTCATAACTACTAGATAAAGCCTACTAAAGAAAAAAAAAATAATAATAAAAAGATAAAGTCTGCCAATAACTAACTAATCTCAAACATGTTCTCATTTCATCTTAAAAGATAAAATCAAAACTAATCAATAAAGGAAATACAAAATTTCGAAGGTTTGAATCCTTATCTCTATCTCCATACTCAATGGTCAAAACTGAAATGAGAAAAACATATCAACCATACATGAGAAACCAGTAACTTATACGAGGATTGCCAGGAGTTAGCGTCAAACAATTTCGTAAAATTGAAGCAAAGCCATGTGAAAGTTGTTAGAAAAGAGAAGAGAACGCCAAAAGCCCTAACTAAAAGTAGTATGTTGGATCTTATGAGGACAACGTGGATTTCATCATATTTGCAACATGCTACTGACACATTTCAAGATAGTATCAAAATTTCATAGAGTCGGCTGTGGCATTGTGAAATTTGATGAAGATAAAATAGAGTAACTCACTCTATGCATGTCAAAAGTTTTTCTGCACCCCAAAAAAAAAAAAAAAAAAAGTTCACTTATGATATCCAGGATTTCATTATGTAGAAAGAGATATCATTATCCGTTAACAACTAAACCTTGAATAATGTACCAAGATAACAAAGACCAACAAATAATTTGTGACTTTGAAAATAATCAAATTAATACAAACCAAATTTCTGAAAACTAATCTACAAACTGTGGTTCAATTTAAAACTCACAGCCATAATTGCAGTAAATATCTATGAAGAGTTCACATATCCTGCCCACAAAGCATTAGCAGAAACTCTTCTTATTGAGCAATGAAAGAAATCACAATATTATGTGCTTCAGATGCCAATGGAATCATCTTGGTTAAAAGTATCCCAATCCCTCAGTACAAGATTCTCCTGATTCATCATGTAGAACAGTATAATTCCTACTGCTCACATTCCTAAAGTAGCAACCATCAGTGCCCTCATATTTATACACTTGCTGAGTACTCCCTAAACCCCCAGTCACCAAATTCCCCTTAACATGCATACTCCCTTGAGCATTCTGCAAATTTCTCAAATTACTCGAAGCAAAACCAAACTTTTCACCCGAGAACTTCTTCTCATTGAACCCTAACGTTACATTCGATACCAGAGAGTAAGTATCATTCACTTGATCAAAGGTCCCTGTGTACAAGTAAAGCGGAAAGTTCTGAAACACTTGCTCGGAGTACACAACCGAGGATGGATGCTTTGCATAGACACCATGATTGAAATCTATAGTCTGATTCACTATCTGATCGCTCCCGTTCCCTTTGAACTCCATATAGTTCTTGAAATCAAATGTCTGAAAGAAATGGGTCGAGATCTTCCCATACGAAGATTTCACCCATCCAGTCGCAGATATCTCTCGTTTTACAACAGTATCGAACCTCCCATCGAGACCATTGAACTTAGAAATCAATGAAAGCTCAATCTGGGGAGCAGTATACTTAATCAACTCCCCGACAGTGTTCTTGCTCTTACTATCCAACCAAAGATGCAGATTCGCATCGACATACCAAACATCCAGAGCATCAGTAACACCAAACCCTAACACATGCTTCTTCCCATCCAAAACCCTCCCCAAAAACGGCGTAATCTCAATATCATACGAAGGCAAATTGAAGGATCCAATACCCGTTATCGGTCTCCAAAGTAGAGGATTCACCCCTCCAGTATAAATCACAGTAAAAGGCCACACAGCACCAACAACACTCCCATCCAAACTCACAACTACCTCTCTAAAAGCCCCATTTCCCGCTAAACTGATATTGTTCTTCTCTATATACTCATTCGGGGGATTTGTGTACCAAAACTCATCATTCTGGTGAAAAGAAACATAAACCTCAAGAACAGCCCGGTACACATTCTTCGGGAACAAAACCTCTGAGGTCTGCAAATCAATCGAATTTTGGACTTCGAACCATTGCCCGTCGTTCAACGGCAAGGGTCTCGACACGGGCATGACCAAATCGGCAGGGGAATTAAACCCGGGTGCGAAATTGGTCATCTTGGGCTTGTTTGGCTCGTCGAAGTAGAATTCGATCGAGACATTAACATGGTAAATTCCAGTGTAGGTCTTATCAACAAGATTACCAACATAGACAGCTAGGGTTTGGGGATGCGATAGAAGAGAAGAGTACCTAGTGATGTCTTTTTCGACGGTCCAGGCGATGCCGGGGTCGGGTCGGGGCTCGGCGGTGCAGCTGCGGAGGAGCTCGACGCCGGAGAGCCAGACGCCGAAGATGCGGTCGAACTGGCGGCCGGAGCAGGTGGCGGACCAGCGGAGGACGGCGGTGGATGGCCGGAGACCGCGGCGGAGGCGGCGGCGGACGCAGAAGGGAGGGGAGTAGGCGGCGGTGACGGGGGGCTTGCCGTAGGTGGCGGCGAAATCGTGGGTGAGGAGGAGAGAGGAGCAGGGTTTTGAGTTGGGTTTTGAAATGGGTCGAGTTACCTCGAAGAATTTTGTTGGGGATGGAGATTGGGAGTGAGATTGAGGATGAAAATTTATGGGTTTTTCAGGGTCGGATGTGGTGAGCTTTGTTCTTGGGAGAAATGCAGTGGAGGGTTTGAGAGAGAGGAGGAGGATGAAGAGGAGGAGAGAGAAGAGAGAGGACATTGTTGTAGTCGACAGAGGAAAGAGATTGGACTTGAGGAAGAAGAGGAGATGAATTTAATAATTTCTGTTTAATTCTATGGGTTGGTTGAGCTGGTGACGAATTTAATGATGATTGGTTTGGATTGGGATGGTAGCTATGGATTTTTTAACTGTTGGATGGTAGTTAACTTTTGGATTTGGGTATATATTTGCACCTTGTTCTTAATAGATTAAGTAATGGACAAAATGATCATTTTCCTCCTAAGGGGGTGTTTGGTTCAAGCAAAATTTTGGGATATGGGGTGGATTTCAAATTCTAGGATCAAATATTGAGTTTTTTTTGGGGTTTTTGGATTTCATAAATTGTGTTTGTTTCAAGCAAATTTTTGGGATCTTGAATCCCTAAATTGCAAAAAAAAAAAAACTCAAGTTTTAGAATTTGTAAAATGCTAACAATGGGAGAGGATTTGCGGTAGATCTCTGACAAAAATTTTCCACCTCAGCAAAACTATCACATTCTTCCTTTGTGACCCCTAAAACCAGCAGCAGATTGAGCTATTGTCGCCGCTTCCCATTTTTCTCTCCCTCCTCTTTTACCCGCCTCCTCATTTCCCGCTACAAAACCCCAGCATTCTTCTTCCCAAATTGATGAATTTCCGGTCCAATCTCATCCCCAAGATGGAGAACAGCTAGGGTTTCTGCTATATCTTCGGTTTGCAAGAAGATCTGAAGGTGAAAACTTAGATTTGGGTGAAACTGATTTGGGGGTTTTTGTTGTTTTGGTGATCTTGCTGTTCTAGGGTTCCATCCGATTCTCTCCGACCCCGCAGGTAAATCTCGGTCCCTCTCTTTCTAATTAAGGTTTCGAAGGCTTCAATTTGGGTTAGGGTTAGGGGATCAAAGTGACGAACTTCAATACTGTAGGCTCCTTGTAATTTATTGTTACCAGTTTCAGTAAAATGAAAATGATCACATCTATTTCACGCTCATCTCTTCTTTGAAATTTCATCTATAATCAAATTTTATCATATGACGGTGCGTAGTGATTCAGTTTATGCTCATTCCTTCGTCACACTCTACAATGAATTTTGATTTGAAATTTGACGCATATTCTTCAATCCTAGTGGTTATTGATCATTGTATCTTATAAAAAATAGTGGTCCCAAAATCCATATTAGCATAGTTTTGACATTCCCAAAATCCATGTGTAGTAATCTTGTGAAGATTTAGTCATCATTATGCAGTAATATTGTGAGGAATATCGACATAGTTTTGACATCATTTATGTTTGAATTTATGTTAGGTGGTGCAGGAAGTTAACATATAATCCAACCTTTTGAAATAGGTAATTGTTTAGCATTATTCAAATGAATGTGAGATTCAAATTTGGTAAGATTATAAGTTGTTTGGTAGGTAGGTTTGGATAGAACATTCATTGAAACCAACAACAATGGTGGGGGTCAATAAAAGGGTTAAGCAATCTTTTAGTTCTTTATATAACAACTTCCATAATGATAGCTTTCTTCAAGCAATAACAAAATTAAGCTATCACAAGGGGGAAAAAAATATAAGTTGCTCATGAGTTTAGGATCAATATGTTTACTCTGCTTCAATATAGGCCTAAAGAGGTTTCCAATTGTTTTTGAAGCAATGTGATAATTACTTGTATTTATAAACAACTGGAAAATGTTTCTGTTGGTTTTCTTTACCTTCTTTAGTTAAATTTGCCATGAGTTCGATTAGGTACCCATCTGTTTTAAGTTTTTTGTCAACTTTAGCTTTAATTTATTACGTTTTAGTCTGTATAATATTGTGAATATGACTTTGGCATCTTATAATTGATCCATTATCCACCTGAAAAGTTAATTAGACATAACGTAAACCTTTTAAAGAGCTTTATACCTTTAAGAAATCCATGTTTAAGAAATATTTTAGAGAGGGGGACTTTATTCTCCTCCCCCTCTCTGCTTTTTGTCCTGGTAGTTATGAACATGAGGGATATAAGTGACTGTGTCAATGTAGCATATTATCTTTTGTCCACTAATTAAATTGATGCTAATGTTATGATACTTGATGCTAACATTGTTGATTATTGTTTACTATGTTTGCATGTTTAACATTGATGTTTATTTCTTGCTGGTTGTTGTATTCAGCTTGCGGGTTTGAGCTGGTTGCTTGCATCCTTCCTTGGTTATTTTGCTGATTGTTGTATTCGGCTTGGGGTTGGTTTGAGCTGGTTGCTTGCTGGTTTATTTCTTGTTGGTTGTTGTATTCAGCTTGCGGATTTGAGCTGGTTGCTTGCATCCTTGGTTATTTTGCTGGCTGCTGTATTCAGCTTGTTGGTTTAAGCTAGTTACTATATCACTAGAGCTTGTTGCTTGCTGTTTCTTTCTTGCTAGTTGTGCCTTCAGCTTGTTTAGTTTGTGACTTTGATGACCGGTTGCTTGCTGCTTGCTTGGTGGCAGCCTACATTTTGGTTGCTTGCTAGTTTAAGCTGGTTACTATAGTATTTGAGCTGGTTGCTTGCTGTTTCTTTCTTGCTGGTTGCTGTATTCAGCTTATTTAGTTTGTGATTGTTATGCTAGTTGCTTGCTGGTTGCTTGGTAGCAACCTACATTCTAGTTGCTTGCCTGTAGGTTGAGATTGATTCAACCAAAAATATGAGCCTGCTTGCTTGTTTGTTTTCGGTTTCAGCTTGCTTGCTGGTGTTGCTGAAATTTTCTTGCTGGTTATAAATTTTTGTTGTTTCTTTATTGTTTCAAAACCTTGCTAGTTGCTTTCAGTTTAAGCTAAGGTTGGTTCATTTATGGTATAGGTTGCTGGTTGCTTTTATGAGAGTTTATATGGGTATGACAATGATGATCGGTCGCATTTTGATAATGCAACCTACAATGTGATTTCATTGTTTACATGAGGCGTTCAATAATGAGAATGCAGTCTAGATTGCATTTGCAGTTTTTAGATGAGGCAATCCATTATTTAAATGCAATCTACAATATAATTACATTATATAGGTGTTGAAAAAAAATGACCATCTTCTGAGCCTTCTACATTATCATTTATCTTGGAATTTTTTTTACATTGTCTCGGGGTTAGTTTTGGAGTTTTGAAATTGATAGAATAAAATTTTCATTTTAGATTCAATACATTTTGCAAGTACAAGGCATAAAATATAGAAATACACAAAAAATTTAAAAAGAGTACACACATTTTCTAAATTATAATTTGACGTTCTGCAACTTTCAATTCTGACTTTAACTTTCTGATTTTAAGTTTTCTCCTATCTTTAACCAATACTTCAATGCTGCTTTTGCTAATACTCTTCATACAATCACCACCATCATGAGCCCATTGAAAGAAATTACATTCTTTCTTTGGATACTTAGCACAACCGCAATAATAACGGCCAATATTTTTGCCATTTTTGCATTGCTTCAAGGGTGTTGGGAGGTTACAATTGCATCATTTTTGCATCTCCATAGTATCTGCTAAATTTTTTTGTGTGGAGGCTTCTTGCATGCCCAAAAAAATATACCCATGAAAATAGGTGATTGGAGCAATATTTATATCCATTGCAAAAATATGACCGTTTATGACCGTTTATAGCCGTTGGAGTTTAAATTTTAATTGGTATGGTTACCCTAATTGCTATACAATTGTATTGTTCTCATATGGGAGGTAAGCTCACCAAGGTAAGCATATTCAACTATCATTCTTTTGGAAATCCTAAACTTTGTTTGGTTCAACTATAGATTACAAATTCTAAAATTTGTTATCCTACAAATTTGGGTTTGAACCAAACAAGATATTACAAATTGTAGGATTTGTTATCCTACAATAATGTTGAACCAAACAAAATTTTAGAAATCCCAAGGCATGTAAAAAAACCTATGGATTTCAAATCCCCTATGGGATTACAAATTCTAAAATTTTGGCATTTGAACCAAACACCCCCTTAAAGTATTGATAAACTATCAAATTGCCTCATAAAGTATCAATTTGCCTATTTTCTCCTTAAACTATGTGTATGTATTCAATATGATCATTTTGTGAGCTTAAAGGCAAATATTTAACTTATTGATGACGTGATAGAATTTTTTGTATTTATTGTACTTTTGCAATCTAAAAATCATTTTTATTCATAAAAATATTTAAAGAGTAAAAAGTATGGGAGAAAATAGTTTAAAAATATTTTTTGGTTAGGAGAAAAAGAGATAAATTGATAAAACCTATGAAGAAATGCAAAACAAACATTTTATGTCATTAATCGGTAAATATTTGATGTAGATTCATAAATGACCAACTTGAAACTATAAACATAGTTTGAGGGGCAATATAGGTAAATTGATACTTTAGGGGCTTAAAAGTTCATCAATACTTTAAGGGGAAATGATCATTTATCCTTAATTAATATAAAGTGAGATTCTTTTAAAACTATAAACATAACAAGAAAATAATTCATTTTCATTGTTCTATTTATGAGCCATGAGAAATAAGATAACAAACTGTCAGATCAAAATTCAAAAATTGCCCGCCTCGAGTGATCCGGATGGTTGAGAGGTTCTAATATGGCTTCCACGGTTCTGGGTTCGATTCCAGGCTGGGTTATTAAAAAAAAAGTTTGTTAATATATATCTATTTTTAAACAATAAACCTTTGAGTAATATAAATTTGAGTTTAATGTGATCATTTTTTCTTTGATATATATGTAAAATTTTTGACGATTTAATTAGATTTTAGAGTATTTCCAAATAAGTTTAGGTTTAAAATTTTTTCCCAGTCAAATAAATTACATTAATCTCTCAGTTCTCTAAAACTCATGGTTTTTCTTTGTTTTAATTGATCCTTAGCTTTACCATATTATTTCTCAATGTGTTTACTTTCAATTGATCAATCTTTCTCTCATTAGTTTTCTTTGATCTGTACTTTCTGTTAGGTCAAAATAGTCTATTATTGGATGAGTCAATTCAAGCCCGAACTAAAAAGGAGATTCATATTTGTATTCATATCCTATCAGATATAGGTATTTAATATTCATATGCACACTCCGTTTGATATGAACATGGATGTATTGGGAGGTATTCATGTTCTTTTGCATCCATGATACATCAATTACATTAGTACGAGAAGCTTATAAATCTGACAGGTTCTAGGTTCTGGTGTGTAAAAAGTGAATTATTTTTTACTATTATTTTTTTTTTGTCGAAGATAAAGTAAATTATTTTAACACAATCCAAGTCAAAGTAATATGTTAGTGTCAGTTTATTATCAGCTACATAGGCCATCGGCCTACGATGATATTAAATTAATTTGTTGTGGAAGAGCCCACTCGCAGTACCATACCATGCTAATGGGCCCTCAATTAAAAAGATAAAAGGAAGTAATCAAGTAGACCTAAGGAAAGAAAAGGCCTAATAGTAGGTACATATGTTTGAAATGGGCCCATTACAAGCCCAAGGCTTTAGAGAGCTAGATTTGTGAATTGGTATGTTATCAGAACCATTTCTATAGCTGTACAATGGTTCCCAGCATAGATAGAATTAATACAATTTCCAAACTAATTTTCTAATTACCGGTGATTATGAATGGAGCATTAGTTTTGGTAGGTTCACAGGATTATGAATTCACCTAATTGTTTTGTTAGGTTCACAGGAACTAACTGCGAATTAATTCTTTTATTTTAGGGTTAATTTTAGAAAACCCCCCTCAATTATGGTGGTCGTCTCAGAAAACCCCCCTCAACCATTTTTAGAAAACCCCCCTCAATTATGGAGTTATTTTAGATAACCCCCGTCAACTTTCAAAATATTATTTATCCCCCCTCAACTTTTCTCACTTAACCCCCTAAACTAATACAATTTAAATCTGAAGGAACAAATAATTTAAAATGACCATATTATCTCTAAGACGTTAAAATTTTTTAACCATAGTGTTCCTTTTATTTTTTGGTTAAAAATAACTTTCATTTTATTTTCCCCCTCTTCTTATTCCTCCATCTTCATTGTTAGGTTTACATGCAAATGTAATTTTTTTCTTTCTTTTTTAAAATACTAAACTTCTTATATTTTCTGCTTATCCGTGCTTCTAATGTTTGAAATAATTAAAACTTTTAATTTTTTGAAGATTAGTTTCCTCATCAAAACCCATCAAACCAAGTATAATATTTTAATTGGGTTGGGTTTTTAAACTCACATGAATTTTTTCAACCAATGGTATTTTAGTCATTGCATATTTCAAATTAATAATATTAGGGAGGTTATTTAAAAAAACTAGAAAGATAAAGGGGGTTTTGTGATACACCCCATAGTTAATGGGGGTTTAGTCATATTTTGCAAGTTTAGGGGGGGTTATATACAACACCCTCAAATTTGAGAGGGGTTTTCTAAAGATAAAATAGTTAGGGGGGGGGGTCTAAGATATGCCCCATAGTTGAGGGGGGTTTTCTAAAATTAACCCTTTATTTTATTCTCTTTTTTTATTCTTTCCATCCAACACAACAGCATATTGTGTAAAATCATATTCTCTTTTCTCTTTTCTTTTCCTCCAATTTCTGTAGATCAATTAATTGCTTGCAGGTTTGCGAGTCAGAAATCAGGAAGCTCTCGCTAAACATAGATCAATTTTGAATGAATCTCCCAAACTTCTCCTTTGCATGTTTACAATTAATTGTGATTTTATATTATCTGTATTCCTAAGTATCTCAAGTATTTATAGAACCCTTTATTGTAAAATGAAAAAAAGAAAATAATCTAAGGCGAGGAGTGGTTCCTAATGTCCTCAATTCATCCCTCACAAGCCTTAAGGGGAAAAACAAAGTCATGCTAAAAGAAATGGACAAATTTTTGAATTAGACCTATTCCCAAAAAATTATCAAAATAGACCTAGTCCCAAAATATTTATTAAAATAGACCTAGTTTCTGCTACGTTGGCTGAAACTAGGCCGATTTTGATAAGTATTTTGGGATGTAGGTCAATTTTGGGGGGAAAAAATTCGTAAACACTATGGGATTGGGAATCCCGGAGAGTTTAACACACAATTTAACTTCACGGGACTAACAATACCGTGGAGTTCGGAAACATTTTTTTATCAAAATCGACATAGTTTTGCTGACGTGGCTGAAACTAGATCGATTTTGATAAATATTTTGCAAGTAGGTCGAAATTGATAATTTTGTTTTTGAAAATGTCTATTTAAAAAATTTGTCCAAAAGAAATCTGATGTACAACAAATGTCACAGGAGTTGTTCATGTGATAAAAATAATGGATTTGGTGGAATTTCATCTCAGTCTCACGTGCCAGCTAGCCCATGCCATGCACAAGGAATAAATTCTTTTGGGCGGGTGGGGCCAGTGAAGCGGAGATTTCGGCTAGCGGAGAGCAACACGTGACCCACGTTCAAACATTTACAACTCAATCTACAATCTATTTAAAGGCTTAAATTTTAGATGTTAGTTTAACCTGAAAAAGGTTAAAAAGAGAAAAGAAAAAGCAAAGGACTCCATATTTTATTGCATGAAGATAGTAATGAGAACAAACTCTTTTCTTGTACTACAGGGTTTTTTGTAACCCTAAGGGTTGGACTCTGTTGACTGTTTCCGCATTTATTATGCGTTTGAGAGGTCTCCACGGCTGTAGTTGACAAATTAACAAATAATGATAAGGATTTTTTTTAAGGACCATTGTTCTAAGTTGACAAGTCCATATGCCAAGAAAATTAAAAGCTTCTAGAATAAAAGCAACATGATAACTAATTAAACCTAGGGTGTGTTTGTGAGTTTGTGCAAAGAAATTGGTAAAATCAGCAACTTTATTCATTTGTTGTTTGCTGTGACAGGAATTTAAAACTGGGCACGATTTTGTCTTCCGAATAGTTCATTAAACTAGTTTTGTTTTGGACCAGGGGTGTGGTCCAAAACAAAACAGTTAATCTAAAGCGGGCGAGATGGTCACGACCCAGTTTTGTGCTAGTTGCCAAACACACCCCTAGTCTTTGTAGTTCTATATTTTTCTGTTTACAAACTGGGCCATCCAAGTTTAGGGTTTAATTAGAACTAGACATCTAATTATGTCATGAAGAGATGGAATAGGATAAAGCTCAAATGTGTACAGGTAAATGAGAATTGTAGTATAAAATGAAGAAAAAATAAGAACTATGTTCATTTAAGTTAAGAGGGAAATAAGTTTTGTTTTTAGAGGATCTACATCAGATTAACTTAATTATGAGTAAAAAAAATCTTCAATTGCAACATAAAGATAATGTTGGATACTAAACTTGCAGTTTCTGTCTGTGTCTAAATAGAGAATTCGAGGAGATTTTTGATTGGGTTATTCTTCACCAAATTAACTGAATGAGGATTAATTCATTGGAAAGCCCTGTCTGGCCAGATTCTAGAAACTTAAACTATTTGTGATTTTGATTTTTTTAGAGAGAGTTATCTGCATTTAAGTGGAGACTGATTAGTTCACCCGAAAATCAGAATTGATGAACTTACTTATTGCAGATGCATTTATTAGATATGAAGAGTCTTTTATGGTAAATGTATTGAGTCTAGAGTATTCTTTTGAGTAGTATAAATATCCTTGTAATCAACAAGTTTGTTCAAGTCATTCGAATCAAAGTAAAATCCTCTTACTAACTTCCTGTTCTAATTTTATCTTGTTTGTATGAGTTTGTTAGAGTGCCCACCACCTTCAAACAAAGTGGTATCAGAGCTCGATGTTAAGATGATATCGGAAGGAGCTGCTCTTTCTTTCCAATACCCACAACTCACAAAATAAAATTATGAGAATTGGGCCATCAGAATGAAGGTCATACTTGATTCACAAGCAGTACGAGATGTTATCGAGAAAGGCGTTGCGGAGCCTCAAGATGAGGCAACACTTACTGCGGCTCAGAAGGAGGCCTTGGAGAAAGAAAGAAA
The DNA here is from genome assembly GCA_012295165.1 of Asparagus setaceus. Taxonomy (NCBI): domain Eukaryota; kingdom Viridiplantae; phylum Streptophyta; class Magnoliopsida; order Asparagales; family Asparagaceae; genus Asparagus; species Asparagus setaceus. The sequence continues at coordinate 19,396,823 of CM022709.1, read as the reverse complement.
GAAAGATCAATTTACTCTCACCATTATTTATCAAGGGTTAGTTGATGATATGTTTGAGAAGATCGCCAATGACAACACATCCAAACAAGCATGGGAGCTGCTTTGCCACTCTGTGCTAGGAATTGATAAAGTAAAGAAAGTTTGACTTCGGACTCTAAAGACTGAGTTTGAGTTCCTTCTTATGAAGGAAAGTGAATCTATTTAAAATTACTTTACAAGAGTTTTGCGGTGGTGAACAAAATAAAAAGACTTGGAGAAAATATGCAAGATATTTGTATAGTTGAGAAGATTCTTTGCTCTCTCATCATGAAGTTCAATCATGTGGTGGTAGCGATTGAAGAAGCCAAAGACTTGGAGACCATGCTCATTGATGAATTAAATGGGTCAGTGCAAGCCCATGAGGAGAGGATGAACCATGGAAAGCGAGGGCAAATAGAGCAAGCTCTACAAGCAAAGATGACTTTGACGTCTAGAGGAGATACTTCTTGGAGAGGACACAACCAGGGACGTGGGAGGGGTCGAGGTCGCGGATGAGATCATGGACAAGGAAGACGAAGAGATAAACAAAATTCTCAATTTGAGATAGAAAGGACAACTTTGAAAGACACAATGAGAGGAGAAATAAAAAGTCTCAGGTTGAATGCTATTCTTGCAATAGCCTTGGCCATTAATCTTGGGGGTATCAAACTAAAAAGGTAGAAGAATATGCAAAATTAGTTGAGCACAAAGAAGATGAAGTGAAGCCATCATTGATCCTTTCACTTGGAGAGGAATCTAAGGGTGAGAAGAGCACATGCTATCTTGACAACAGAGCTAGCAACCACATGACAAGAGATAGAAGTAACTTTGTGGAGCGTGATGCAAACACGAATGACATGTAGGCTTTGAAGACAACTCAAAGGTGGAGATTAAAGGCAAAGGTAAAATCTTTCTCAAGATAAAAAAATAGAAGCCATAAAGTTCTTTGTGATGTTTATTACATCTCAAAGTAAAAAAATAATATTTTTAACATCGGCCAACTTATGGAGAGAGGTTATAAAATTCTTATGGGATCGTATGCTTTGGTTATGAGATCGGACTCTAACCTTGTTGTAAAGGTGATAATATCAAAGAACCGCATGTCTATATATGTTAGAGTTGAAGAATGGTGGAGCTATGTGTTTAAAGACTTGTGTCCATGATCCATCATGGATATGGCACATGAGGCTCGACCACTTGAATTCTGGAGGACTCAAAGCATTGGTGGAGAAGAACATGGTGAAGGAAATTCCTACAACTAATTACCCCGATCAACTACATGAAGCATGTTTACTTGGCAAGCATTTAAGAAAGAGCTTCCTGAAGCAATCTATTACAAGAGCCACGGAGCCGCTCCAACTTGTTCATGCTGATGTTAGTGGTCCCATTAGGCCTCAATCTCTTGGTAAAAGCTCTTACTTCATACATTTCATTGATGATTATAGTAGAAAAACCTGGGTTTATTTCTTAAAATATAAATTTAAGGTTTTTGATCCTTTCAAGAAGTTTAAAAATTTTGTTGAAAAAGAAAGTGCCTATAAAATTAAACCCCTAAAAACTAATAGGGGTGGGGAATTTACTTCTAATGAGTTTAAGAGTTTTTGTGAGTTGCATGACATTTGACGTCCTATGACATTTCCCAAAACACCCTAACAAAATGGAATTGCCGAGAGGAAGAACCGGACAATTATCAGTATGGTGAGAATCATGATGAAGGCAAAGGATATGCCGAAAGAGTTTTGGGCTAAAGCTGTTGCATGTGCAGTGCACCATCAAACCATACTCTAAACAAGAGCTTAAAGAATGTGATGTCACAAGAAGAATGCAGCAGATGGAAGCCAAATGTGTCACACTTGTAGTTCTTTAGTTTCGTTGCTTATGTACATGTTCCCGAGTAAGAGAGATGCAAACTTGATGATCAAAGTCAGACGTTTCTTTTCATTTTCTATGATGAGGACTCAAAAGGCTACAAGTTATTCTATCCTAACAATGAAAAGATTATGATTAGTTGAGATGCGGAGTTCTATGAAGAAGCATCGTGGTATTAGAGCACTAAGGAGGAAGGATCCTACGATCTCCTCCCGTACTTTGAAGAGGAGGAAGTGAATAATCAAGAAGCTCAAGGAGAATCCACTCCACTGGCGTCACCACTTTTATCTTCACCAGGATCAACTTCAAGTGAAAGAACTCCGAGATATCAAAATCTTGATGAAATTTACAATGAAACTGAAAGGTTAGATTATGCAAATTTATCTTGTTTACTTACTAATATTGAGCCTCTGAATTTTGAAGAAGCTGCTAAGGAGGAGATATGAATTCAAGCCATGAACGAAGAGATTCAAGCTATTGAGAAGAATGACACTTGGGAGTTAGTATCTCTTTCAAGTGACCATCGAACTATTGGAGTAAAATAGGTGTACAGGGCCAAGAAGTATACCAAAGGTAGTGGAGAGGTACAAAGCAAGGCTCATTGCTAAAGGCTACAAGCAAAGACAAGGCATCGACTATGAAGAAGTGTTTGCTCCATTTACTCAATTGGAAACAATTCGATTATTGATTTCACTTGCTACCAAAATCATTGGGAGATTCACCAATTCAATGTAAAGTCTGCTTTTCTTAATGGCTATCTCGAGGAGGAGAGGTCTATGTTGAACAACCCAGGGGGTATGTTATTGAAGGTCATGAAGAGAAAATATTCAAGTTAAAGAAGGCATTATACGGGCTCAAGCAAGCACCAAGAGCTTGGAATAGCTGTCTTGATAAATACTTTTAAGTGAATGGTTTTTCTAGATGCAGGCATGAGTATGCTCTCTATGTAAAGAAAGAAAATGGAGATTTTTTGTTTGTGTGCATATATGTGGATGATCTTATTTCTGTAGGAAATAATCCAAGCATGTTCGAGGATTTCAAGAAGGCTATGGCTCAAGAGTTTGAGATGAGCGACATGGGACTCATGTCTTATTACTTGGAAATCCAAGTTAATCAAATGGAGGAGGGTATCTTTATCTCACAAGAAGCTTAAGCAAAGAAGGTACTCAAGAAGTTCAACATGCTCGACTACGAGCCCGTGAATACCCTGATGGTATGTGGAGCAAATCTATCCAAAATTGTAGGAGATCAAGAGAGAGTTGATTCAACTTTATTTAAAAGCCTTGTTGGAAGTTTAAGGTATTTAACTTGCACAAGACCTGATATTTTATTTGCAATTAGACTTATGAGCTGCTTCATTGAGAATCATACTGAGTCACACATGATGATAGCAAAGATGATCCTTTGTTACCTTAAAGGTACTCTCGACTATGGGATTTTTCATTCATCTTCTAATGATTTTAAGTTGATGGGCTATTATGATAGTGAGTTTGCTGGGGATATGGATGATAGAAAGAGCACTACTGATTTTGTGTTCTTTATAGAAAGTAATGCAATTTCATGAAATTCAAAGAAGCAACCCATAGTCACACTCTCAATTTGTTAGTCTGAGTATGTTGCTGTCACCTATTGTGCTTGGCTAAGAAGATTGCTAAAAGAACTTCATTTAGAGCAAGGTGATGTTATGATGATCATGACTGATAACAAGTCGGCTCAAGCTTTAGTAAAGAATCCAGTGTTTCATGATTGAAGCAAGAATATCGATACAAGGTATCACTTCATTCGGGAGTGTATTGCGAAGAAGGAAGTTGAGGTGGAGTATGTGAAGACCATGGATCAAGTCACTGATATTTTCACGAAGCCCCTTAAGTATGATAGTTTTTAGAGACTGTGATATATGCTTGGGGTCCATAAATATTCAAGTTTATAGGGGGAGTGTTGGATACTAAACTTGCAGTTTCTTTCTGAATAGTAAATTCGAGGAGACTTTTGACTGGGTTATTCTTCACCAAGTTAAGTGAATGAGGATTCATTGAAATTTCTATTTGTCTAGTTTTCATAAATTTAAACCATTTGTGATTTGGGTTTTTTGAGAGAGAGTTATCTGTATTTAAGTGGAGACTATTTAGTTCACCCGAAAATCAAGACTCATGAACTTGGTTATTGCATATGCATGTATTTGATATGAAGAAACTTATATGTGAAATGCATTGAGTTTAGAGTGTTATTTTGAGTAGTATAAATATCCATGTAATCAACAAGTTTGTTCAAGTCATTTGAATAAAAGTAAAATCCTCTTAGTGACTTCCGCTTCTAATTTTATCTTGTTTGTTTGAGTTTGTGAGAGTGTCCACCACCTTCCAATAGATAATTGTGACATGAACCAACAACTTAGTGACTTCAAAGGAAACATTCTATTCAACTTTGCAAAACTTTAATAAGTCACAGTTGATAATTAGTGGCACTTTTCGCTCATATTATTGACAGCATTTGTGTTTCTAAAACTTTATTTCACTTCCTAGATTTGGAAAAAGAAATATATGTACAATCATGAACTTTGAAAGAAGCAAAAGGCTAGAAAAACCATGAAGGATAATGAAATTATTATTGAGTAAAAAAAAGAAAAAGAAAAAGAAAGAAGTAACAACAGTATAGAGAAAAATTAATGGACTGTAAAATTAACAGAAAAACCAAAGGAAAACATACATGCTTAGTTAATGATCCATTTCAAAGAGTTGGGCCTCTATCCCAAGTAAATTAAGGCCATATTTTACAAATGTATCCCCGCATTGGAAAATGATTTGGAAATACACATACGCACACACAAAGCACCAAAAATATATCAAACATCTCAATAATTTAATTTAGAGTATAGAAGTAAGTGATGCTTACAAAATATTTTTTTCTCTGTAAGATATTCTAGTCAATTAGTTATAGTTTTAGAAGAATTAAAACACACTAAGTGGTTTCAGACTTACAACCATCAATTACATGACTTTGCAGATTAGGGAATGATCACTGTAATTCTTATCCTTAGTACTAATTGAAGAGTAAATAATTACCATGCTTTAATCTTAGTTTGCATTTTCATAAAAAAACACGAAAGTATAAGAACCCTCCCATCTGCGCAATGAAGACTGAATTAATTACCAACCAAGCTAAGTACAATACCTTGATTGTTTTTGTTCTTAAATTGATACATGGGCACCAAGCAAATTCTAACAAAAAATTGTAATTAGGCAAGATTGAAACTGATTTACTATCATTATATGAAACACGAAAATGGTAACCCAACAGTTGTCATTGCTACGACCATTTAGATTAATGATTATAACAACGTAGTAGTTTCTGACTAGTAATCAATCACTAAAATTGAAATGGTTATGTAGTTAGAAGAACCAAATTGAGGGCTAAAACCTTATTTCATGGCTAAGCTTATCTACAATTTTGTAAAAGGCCTTGAGACAAGTACTTGAAAGATCTCACTCCAATGCCTTAATCGACATGGTCAGATCTAAAGTACTCAACCCCAGAGCGGCCTTATCGCTGCCACCTTTTCCTAAGAACAGGAGTTCTTGTGATTTTCTTGAAAATGGATTTGGGGGGGACAGTGAAAGCGAGAGCACGCTATTGACTTCTTGTTCAGCCTCGACGCCTTTCTTCACATTACCTCCGTCTTCCAATGAACTTGGAGTACTCAAGCCTAGCTTCAAGTTTGGAGTCCATTTACAGTACTCTTCCGTCCTCATCTTCTTCATGTCAGGTTGGGTCTCTCTTCTCGCGAGTATCTCATCAAATTTTGTCTGTGAAAAAAATAAAAAATAAAAAATTCAGGTGTCAAGGTTAGAATCTGACATTGCTAATACTATTGATAATTTAACAATGTCATTAACGTACTACTATATCTATATGGTAACTATTTGTGAGTACATCACATAAGATTTCCCGTGTGAAATTTTGAATTCTGGAGGAACGTTTATAATTGTCACTATTCACCATTCATGTTAGCATTTTTTTTTTCCAAACAAGTATAATATCTATGAGTTGATAATTACATATATATTATTGAATGAAATATATTGTAACCCAAAACCAAGCTTTGGATAGAAATAGTAATCAAAGTACTAGATTTTAAGAAACAGTAAACTAGGAACCTCACCTCACTACCTATAATTATGGCTTTTACTCTCATTTATTAATCCTTTCCAATTAAGGCATCTTGCTAGACTTAGTTTCCGAAGTATTCAAAAACATACCTCAAATCTAAATGGCATCTCAAATTGATGTTGAAGAGCATCATCGATAACTATTGGGTCATTTGAGCTTGCATTAATCTTTGTATTGTTGTTGTAGCTCCCTCTTTCTTGCCATCTTAAAGAACCAGTTACCACAGCTAAATTTCGAGGAGCATTCTTGGAGAAAGCTCTAGATCTACCGTCAATCCAATCAAGAACTCCATTTCTCTTTCCAATCATACTTCCAACCTGCCATCTCCCTCCTTGGTCATAATGAAATGGCCCATTAGGCGATATGGAGGTCCTGTTACCAGTAATTGCATCTCTAACACTGAAAAGATGGGATGCCGATAATTTCCCTTGATCCTTAATCGAACAAATTCTTGCCCATTCTTGGTGTCTACAGAGAAACAAGTCATAAGAACGGTTATACAGTGATTAGGGTTTGTAATCTTTAAGGTTTCAGTGATATTGGTAGCAGTACATGAAGGGGTTTTTGATGAAATCTAATGGTTGATGGATAGGCTGAGATTGCTGCAAAAGGCTATAATATCGATCACAATAATGAATATTGCTCCTTGCAGGAAAGAGGCCTCTATTTTCGGAAACTCCTCTGCCGTAGAGCACATTGCTGTTACAATGATCTCCTCTTCTCATGTAATTATGGATTGAAAATAATGCTGAAAAAGAAAAAGATATCATTAATTAGCTTTTTCCAATTAGCAAAGAATAAAGAGTAAATGTAAAGTGCAAATATATTTTGTAGCAATCGATTAATAAGCTAGTCACTAAACTGTTTTAACAAATTCAATCTACAAGAGAACTATTATGTAGTACTTTGTATTTTGATAAATAATGATGAGATCTGGGTTTTATGAATATTTTCATGTTATTATCTAATTAGAAACAAATTTTAATAGAACTGTTAATTAATTTGATGCTAAGAATTAAATAAACAGATCAAACCTGAAGAAATAGCTGATCTCTCTTGCCCCGAATCATCTAGCTTCTTGCTTCGATACATCTGATAGTTATGTAGAACATGGGAGAAAAAATTAGGGCAACCGCATAAAATTGAGATAAATCAAGAAAGAAAGAAAAGGCCTACGGTAATAATAATAATAATAATAATAATAATAATGGAAATTATAACCCATTTCTAGTATATTAACCAAATAGATTTTGTGCATATTTGTTATCTTTTCTTTTACCTGCAAGTGACTCTTTACATGACCAATAGATAGCCCCCTCACATTCATCAGCTGAAGTACCAATTTTGGTGTGGCTCCTGCACCATTAAAAAAGAACTACAATAACAAAACCAAACAAACCCAGCATATTCATACAAACAGAAACAAGATAATTTTCAAATTAAGCAAACAAATTGTGATTAATTGTAGAAATTAAACTATTATTACTTTCTTGGCCACCAAGCCTTTCCACTGCATGAACAAAAGAACTATGGAGCTCAGGAGTCCATCTCAATCGCGGCATCTTAGACCTAATATACTGCCTCACTGTCGGAGCTCTCTCTTCACCACTCCCTTCGTCTCCTCCGCTCTTCTTGCTGTTGCAGTTCAAGTTGTTATTTGTACTACTTGAGCTAGTATTACCCTCATCATCACCATCATCATCATGATATTTTTCTCCTTCTTCATTCAGATCTAGAGTCAATGACTGATTATTCTCGCTCCCTTTTTCCTCGTCATCTTCACAGATCTCCACCACCTCCTTCCCCTTCTCCTCTCCCATATCCCTCTCTCTCTCTCTCTCTCTCTCTCTCTCTCTCTCCCCCCCCTCTATAGGTATTTTCCCTTTACTATTCAAGGGTAGAATAGTTCAAGATGTGAAGAAAGAAGAGGAAACAAGATGAGAACAATAATTTTATTGTTATTAGTACCATATATTATAGGTGTGAGTTGAACTGAAGGTGGTGGAAATTATTACATAGATGACAATGACATATATATTTAAATTAGGTAGAGACATGAACAAGTATTCCCTACATTGACTGTTGTTTTATTTTATATTAGTAATTGCTTGATTTCTATGTTGTGAAAGGGGAAGGGAGAAAAGAAGAGTTCAAGGGAGAAAAAGGAAGATGGTGAGTTGTTGTAACCATGGAAAATTAAATGTACACCAATTTTGGACCTTCATTAAGTACAAGCTCACTCATTAATGATTAATTAAGTCATGGGAAAAAACAAAAATATTCTTTCATGTATATCATTAATGAATTTTATATCTTTCAAAGTTTGTTCTACACAATTGAGGGACATGATTATGCTCAATATATATTTGGTTGTACTCCAAGTAGTGGACCAAGAGAAAATCATGTAGATCTGACCAAACTATTAATAGCATATGAAAGTATACATTAGATAAAGTTCCACGTATCACTTTCTCTTGAAGCCAATGTCATATATGTTGAAAAGAACTTTTAGTTGATATATATCCTCAAATTAGAAGAGGGTTTAGGAAAAAGAAAGAACAAAGAGATGTTATGAACGAGTATGAAATGCCTAATAGGATTTTATTTAAGGACCTTAATTAATTAAGTGGATGCACGATGTATAGATCCCTGTTAAACATAACACACAAAATTCCGTTTCATGTTTATAATGTGTTAGTTGCGAAGACCCCCTTAGTATCCATGTAGTTCTATTTGTGTGAATAGACCCCTGCAATATTGTATAGTTTGCATTTCATGAGTAGTTTGGGTGATACAGGTGGTCTATTCGCACGAATAGAACTACAGGGATCTATCATGCATGCACTTAATAGAACTATAAGGAGTCTATTCTCAATTGGGTGATACTACAGGGGATATGTTTGCAATTAAGTGGTTAACCCTTAATAATATATATCGATCTGGTCCCTTACAAGCTCGTACATGTGAATCCTCTCTCCATTCTTTTTTTGTTAATTTTGTTCTTTGACAGCTTGGGTTTTCTCATCTTCAACAGACATCCGTGATCTACATTTATAAGTTGACCTTAAGTGATTGAGATGCATGTCACATGTAATTTCTCATTTATGTCAACATCTTCTTCGAAGGATTTCTCTTGTGGTTGTGGTTCATGGAATGCATGCTAATAGCTTTTGGCTTTTAATTTAAACTCATCACACGCTCAAGTAAACATAGTTGTGCACATGTGTGAGCATATACGTGCACATGTATTCGTGCTCATGTGTGCATACGTGTGCACACATGTATGTTATATGCATGCTTATTCGTGCACACATTTGTGCATATGTATCCATTAACTTGGGTAGTTCGCATTTTATGGGTAATTTCTACCGGCAATTGTGAGTATAATTTGACCAAGCTTTAAATGAACACATGCTGACAGGCATAAACAAACATATATGTGTACATGCATTTTGTCATAATATAAAATTATATCTCTCAATCTCCACAAAAACTTTGAAATTTTAATGTACTAGCAGAATCTTTAACATGGTAACAGAGAAACCCAAGTTTAAATATTGCTGGCCACTAATTCTTAAGCAGATTAAAAAAAAATAATACCAATACGTAAGTACCAGTATTTCTGCCCCAAAAGGGTCCTCAATTGCTGGGGTGGGGTTTTTTTGTTGGGCGGGGCGGCCGGGCCGGGCACATATGTTAGAATATAAAATTATATTTCTCATCTCTTACTATAACTTCAGAGCTTTGACTAGTTGCAGGATCTTTAACGTTCATGTACATGCATATGTGAAAATGTATGCATATAAAATGACTCGTTTAAACTTTAGGGTAATTATTACAACAATCTTGCATGTGGGGGTATGGAGGAAGGGGGAGGGAATATATACGAGGTGACATTTTATTTTGCTTTATTTGGTAGTAAGAAATAGAGCTTGTCACATACCTTTATGGGGTCTGATCTGGGCAGTAGAACCTGAATGAAAGGATGATGATATCAAACGAGAGGCATTTTGGTGAAACGGTTAGTCTCGGCTTCATTGGCCAGTAACTGTTTGAGCTCATGAATGAACATATTCGCCCTCAGACACTCAAGTCATACGTTTACAAATAAAATTATAGGAATTACGTAAAGGCTTTGAATGTAAGATTTCACAAGCTTTGAATTAGGAAGTTAGGCTTGGGTTAGGATTTTGGGTTCTATTTATGTAGCCTTCTATTGTTGAAGGTAAATAAAAAAGAGAAGATAGACACTATTTGTGTAATCTACTGTTAACAGAGAGTAGTGTAAACAGGTTCAATGATTGGGTGTGAGGAGAAGGTTTCGTAATATTTGCCATTCAAAAGTTGTCAATCTGAGAGGAGAAGATTTCACTGTCTTTCTTTGTCCAATTGATTATAAATTTATAGGTGATAGTGAATTAATTTTAATCATGTAGATTTTTCCACGATAATATTTTAAGTGTGATTTTTTTATTGCGAATTATGGCTTTTTATATTTTTTGGGGGATTATTTTCTATAAGTTCTAAATCTCTTAACAAAAATTTATTCAACAAATCCAAGCTAAATGCATGAGACACTAAAGAATAGCTCTAGGCGACAAGCAAGAGCTTTCCCCAAGCAAGGAGATTCCAAATGGCAAAAGGACAAACATTCTGTAGCTAGCTTTGTGCAGTTGCAACAATTTATTAACTATAAATTTCAAAATAAAGAAAAAAAGGTTTGCACCATACAATGCAAGCTAAATTGATCGAGTCTTGTGCTTATGGGAAAGCTAAATGAAAAGAAAATTGAAAAAAGAATTTTTTTTTTTGAAGGAATGGCTTCTAAAAAAATTCCTGTGAATGACGGGGACGCTTCCCATTTTTGTCTTCACGTCTGCATGGAGTTGACATTTCGGGGTTGTTTACTGTGGTCGGAGAATCTCTGCAGAGAATTGGTGCGGAAAATTTTATATTCAGTACATGTTCATGGATAGCTACATCTCCACTACCCTTGTGAAAAGTTCCCGCTCAACTACATTCACTGCATTAAGGTTAATAATAAACGTATCATGATTTTTTATTATAATTTTATAATGTCAGTGATCACCTTTATATAATTTATTATAGTTGTGTTTCGAATCTACACTAATAGTTTCATAACCTTAGCTCATAATTTCAGTTCATAATTCCAGTGGTATCCTAAATAATAAATACAAATAAAAATAAATAAAAATATAACTCTTTTATCAGTCAATTGGATATAATAGTAATCCTATAGAAATGAAAATTGGAATGTAATACGAACTATTTGAATATAGATTTATGAGTTGTATCCATGGTAAAATTTGAAAAATGTGCAAAATGATTTACTCACAGGTAAAAAGAAAAAAATTGATAATTGAGGAAATTGTACAGTTTTACACTGGTTGATGGGTACTCAAGCTTATGGTTTATTGCCGTTAAATGATGACATTGTTCAATCTGGTCCTTGTTTAACTGATGAGCATCATATTAGTCTTGTTCAGCCATTTACACGAGAGAAAATTTTCCTGATTGTAAGGCACCAGGGCCTGATGGGTATTCTACATCTTTTTTCAAGGGCATGGAGTGTTATAGGTCATGATGTTGTTGAAGCTGTAGAAGAATTTTTCTTAACTGGTAAACTTCTTGGGAGATGAATTCTACGTCTATTATTTTGATTACTAAGGTGGAGTGTCCTAATAAAGTTGTGGATTTCAGGCCAATTTCCTTTGGTGATCTCATATATAAGGCAATATATCCAAGATCATCACTACTAGAATTCAACCAATTTTGAAGCATATAATTGGTGACACTCAATCTGCCTTTGTAAAAGGTAGACATGTTACTAGGACTTCTTGGTCATTTTTTGACGCAAAAATAGGGCTGGTCGCCCTATTCATAATGTGTGTGTGTGTGTGTGTGTGTGTGTGTGTGTGTGTGTGTGTGTGTGTGTGTGTGTGTGTGTGTGTATATATATATATATATATATATATATATATATATATATATATATATATATATATATATATATATATATATAAATGAGATCTAAGGAGAGGAATGTACATAGGCAAGACTTGGGAGGGTTCCTCACTCGAGCAAAGATCAAAGAGCGGTCCTTGACGTCATTTGAAACTTATAACCAAAGTGAGGAAACCCTCCCAAGTATAAGCGCACAACCCCATAATTACAAAACTTAGGCAGGGAACAGGCCATAGACAGGCCATAGAGTCTCTGCCCCCCCCTCAAACACCCACAAGTTCATCTCAAAATACATGAAAGTACCCAGTTGTCACCGAGAAGGAGTATGTACAAGCAAAAGAGGAGAAAACGCCCATGGAGTTAGCCGAAGTTGTCCCCAACCATGTCCGACTCCGTCACAAGGTCCTGCAGACCCATCTGATTTGCTGCCGCCAGTGCCTTTGCCGCTGTCTTCCTCGATGAGTTACCTGACCAGAACATGATGAAGAAGACAACATTAGCCATAACCTGCTGAGGAAGTAAGCGGACCTGTTTAAAAATCAGCTCATTACGAGCTCTCCAAAGGCACCAGCAAAATGTAGGGAGAAGGGATAATCAGAGAGCACGAAGCTGGTTGCTCTCAACATAAGAACCATGCAAGTGAATGATGGAATAGTAGTCTAGGCAACTGATGTTCAGCCGCAACTTCTGCAGTATAGGACGCCAGGCTTCTTTGGTGAAAGCGCAGTCCCAAAATAAATGAGAATCAGTTTCTGTTGCTGAGTCACATAGGGAGCAAGATGTATCTCTAGGCCACCCCTTAGTAGATAAGTTGTGCTTAGTATGGAGTTTGTGATTATGAAGCAGCCAAGAAAATATTTGAACCTTAGAAGGGAGAAAGCTTTTCCAGATACATGAAAAATCAGCACATTTGATGCTTTCCGATAAAATAAAATGGTATATAGAGCTGACAGAGAACAGATCAGAGGATGAGAAAGGCCAGAGCGCCTCATCTTTGATGCTATCTGAGGGACCATGAAGATAAGCAAGGAGAGATTTCATGTCATTCACTTGTTGGATCTCTCCGGGGGATAGAGGTCTGCAGATGAGAGGCCTCCAATGCCACTGGTCACTAATCATACACCCTTGGGATCTGACAGACACATTCTTGGAGAAGGCTAGGTTGTAAGCTAATGGGAACAGGGAAGAAAGGGAGTTAACACCAGTCCATTTGTCTTCCCAGAAGCGGAGTGCAAGACCATTACCTAGCTTCCATTGGACAAGAGCCAGAAGGGCCTGACTAGAGGTGATATCATCATGCCAAAACTTAGATGCACTAGCTCTGGATGGTGAACAACTAGTAAGTGGAACAGATAAGTTGTGAGATGAGGATAAAATTCGGCTAACAAGAGAGTCCTGTTTGAGAATTTCCACAACCATTTAGACAATAGAGCCTCATTAAAAGAGGTAAGGTTGATAATACCCAAGCCACCTTCAATTTTGGATTTGCACACCTTACCCCAACTGACAAGAGATTTGCCTTTGGCATGAGAGGCACTCCCCCCCCCCCAAAGGAAATTACGTCTAATTTTATCTATCTCTTTGATGAGCCAAGCAGGGAGTTTGAAGAAGGAGAGGAAGTAGAGGGGGATGGAGGTAAGTACAGAGTTAATGAGAGTCAAACGTCCCCCAATACTTAGTTGGCTACCTTTCCACCTAGATAACTTCTTAGAGAGATTGTCAAGCACAGGTTGCCAATCAGATCTAGAGAGAGAACCCTTTTTGAGAGGAATACCTAGGTATTTGAATGGTGGAGTGTCAAGAGAGCATCCTAATGCACCAGCAAAGTGGTACCCTCTGGTGGGAGATTTACCAAAGTAGTAAAGGTTGGTCTTGGTATAATTGATACCAAGACCCGACACGTTTTCAAAGAGAAAGAAGATGGTTTTGAGCACTCCAATATCCTCGTAAGAGGCTTTACAGAGGACCAGAGTATCATCAGCATATTGGAGGGATCTGATGTTGTTAAGTTCTCCTAGCAGTTCAATCTGCACAAGTCCTCACGCCACACCGGCTTTGAGCATTCTCAAGCACACCATCGCTAAAATGAACAAAGATAGAGAGAGGAGCTCTCCCTGCTTGATGCCTCTAGAGCTAGAGAAGGATTTGGTGTGCCCCCCATTGACTATAATGGAGGACCTAGAGGAAGAGATGATGGCTCTCACCCACTTACACCATTTGGATCCAAAACCTCTAGCTTGGAGGGCCTCAATGAGAAAATTCCTATCTAAGGAGTCAAAGGCTTTAGCAAAATCTATTTTGATCATACAGATTTCCTTCTTTCTAGCTTGACAGATATGCAGCAGCTCATGGGCAATGAGGATGGAGTCCAAGGTGCTCTTACCCTTTTGGAAAGCAGATTGAGATGGGTCAATGAGCATGGTCAGGAAGGGGGATAGCCTGTTAGCCAAAATTTTGGTAAAGATTTTAAATAATCCATTTAGGAGGCTAATAGGTCTAAAGTCCTTAACCTGGTTGGCTCCTTCTAGCTTAGGAATGAGAGCAATAAAGGAGTTGTTGATGGCATGGAGGGAAGATGGGTCTTGATACAGAGCTTGAAAAAACGAGTGCAGGTCATTGTTAATGGTATCCCAGAAGGTTTGAAAGAATAAGATAGTGAAGCCATATGGGCCAAGAGATTTGATTGGATTAAGACCAAACACAGCCAGTTTGATCTCATCCAAGTTAAATGGAGCCTCTAGAGATGACAGGTCATCTAAATGAGAAGGGTAGAGGTACTGCCAATCCAAGAAAAAGGTAGGGGGGTATGTCAGAGAAGAGGTCTGCAAAGTATTCCACCAGGGTTTGCTTCTTATTATCCTCTTCAAGGATGAGAGTGTCATTGTGCAACAGGAAGGGAATGAAATTCTTTCTCCTGTGATGAGAGGCCACTTTGTGAAAGAATGAACTATTGTTATCCCCTTCATTTAACCATTTGACTTTGGACCTCTACCTCCAGTAAGACTCTTCAGATTTAACATTGGCCAATAGGTCTAGCTTGAGCTTATTCCTGAGGGTCCTTTCAGAGGGGGAGAGGGGCCTGGACTCTTCCAGCACATCTAATGATTGGAGAGAGAGAAGGATGGATCTTTTTTGGATGGAGACTGATCCAAAAATATGTTTGGACCACCATTTGAGCCTCCTTCTAAGGATTTTTAACTTGAAGGAAAAGGAGAGAATGTGATTTTTGTTGCAGGAAATGGACTTCCAGCAGTCAGAAACAAAGGTTTTGAATGAGGGGGAGGAAAGCCACACTTTCTCAAATCTGAAGATGGGTTTAGGGAAAGTACCTGCAGTGTCAAGAATGATGGGGGTGTGATCAGAGCAGGCAGAGGGGTAAGCATATTGGGTTAAAGAGGGGAAGTGGGATTCAAAGTCATGGGAGATGAGGAATCTGTCCAACCTAGCTAGGGAGGGGTTCTCTCTCATATTGGACCAGGTGAATTGACGACCACTAAGAGGAATATCCATAAGGGAAAGAGAGTCCACTAAGCTACTGAAGGCACGAATGTCTCTCTAGGAGCCTGATCTACCTAATCTCTCCCCATTACTGAGAGTAACATTGAAATCACCAAAGACTATCCAAGGGCCAGAGAAAACTTGCCTAATTCTCTCTAGTTCCCACCAACATACTAGTCTATCTTCTTTGTCACAAGGAGCATATAAAGTGGTGGCTGTGACTTCCCAATTAGTTGGGATGTGAAGGAAGGTAGCTGTGACAGAGAAGATGCTAACAGAGGAGTTGATACATCTGAAAAGATTACTGTTCCATCCTAAGAGAACACCACCCCTAGAGTCTAAGGCATCTAAGGAGAGCCAATCATTCAATTTACCCCCACCCATGGCATTCAGGGTTCTATGCCTAGGAGCTGTAAGTTTGGATTTTTGGAACCCCACAATGTCAACCAACAAAACAAATACAATCTTTAACCATTCTACGTTTAACAGGGTCATTAAGACCTCTAATGTTCCATGATCCTATCTTCATGAAAAACCAAAAAAGGAGCAACAAATCCCAAAAGGAAACAAAGGAGAGGCTAATTTGCCTTTGCTCCTCTACATACGCTAAAATTATGGAGCTTTGAAGAGCCCTCTGCGGATAGTGGTGTATTAATACCACAATTCGCCACAACATTCAAAGTAGCAGCCGGAATAAAAGTGTTAACAGGCCTAGTAGAGGTGGAAGATGAAGACTGACCCCTTTTGAAGGAAGTGGAAGGGCCCTTCTTGAAGGCAACCAAGCATCGCTGGAGGGGCTTGTGGGCAAGAGATTTGGCCGCTGGCTTTCTCTTTCTCCTGATGACTGATTCGAAGCCTGGGGGGGAGCGAGGGAGGAAGAGGAGTCGATCTCCCGAGCTGAGCTAGAAATGGCGATGGGGTTCTTAGGGAACTGAGAAGGCCCAACCAAGTGGCTTGCTGAAAGGGGCCCCAGATCCACCGAAGAATTGTTGGTGAGCTGGTCCCAGAGATTCCTGTCGAAGATGAATTTTTTACCTTCGCAGTGGACCTCAACTTTATCCTGGGTTAGTAGGGGGCAAAAAGGGACAGTTGGATGACCCTCTTGATATGGTAAACCCGCGTCCACCTGGGAAGCTTTAACCATTTCCGCTCTTCCCACTGAATTTGAATGGGCAGGAATTACCCCATTACCCTTATGATCCGAAGGAGGATCTGCGACGGGGGATCTTCATCCAAGATAGGCCTAATGAGGGGTTGGTTCACTACATTGACATCGAAGAGTTGCTTGCAGAACTCTCCCATACTGAAATTGGGAGGGGGGCGCCTTCTCTCATTAGGAAGAGGCCACCATCTTCAGACTGAAGATCTGCAGTGGTGACAGTCTTCCTCAATACCGAGATGGAGGCGCTACCCTCCATGAGCCAGTTGGAGACTGGAGAGATATACCGGAAAGGGATGGAGGAGGGGATGTCTTGGCGACATTTAATCTTAAGCAGAACCTTGCAGTCCTTAGCTTCTTCTTTGAGAAGAATGTCTCTGGAGCAGGTGTGGACCTGACCGACCCCCTTGAAGAGTTGAGCAAGGAAGTGGCTGTCCCAAAGGTGGAAGGGGAGAGATGAGATCTGAACCAAGATGAAGACGGGCTCAGTAAAGACATGCAAGCCCTTCCTCTCGCTCCACTTGGAAAAAGATCCCCCAAAAGACCCCATGTCCACAAGAGGTGAGGAGACGGCCCTGTCCAAGAGCTCAGAGGAGGGGAATTCAATAAGAAAGGTGCCCTTAGGGGCAGGAGATAGCGCCTTCCCATTCTTTGACATTGAAGATGTACTCCAACATCTCCTGCAGCTCTGCCGAGGAGGGGTCTCCAGACTTGAGGGTGAGGATGGCGAACCTAGCCATTTGGGAGATGTTATCCTTGACCGCTTGAGGAAGAGAGAGGATGGGGGTGGGACAAGGTTGAGGATTATAGGAGAAGGGGCAAGATTTAGAGGTGTGGCCGACTTCCTTGCATTTGAAACAGAGGAAAGATCCAATCGTGCACTCTCTAGCCATGTGGTTGGGATTTCCACAAAAAAAGCAGCGCCTTTGCTTGACGGGAAGAGGGGGGGCCCTGAAGGAAGCAGATTTGAGCCTCCTATCCTTCTTCTTGTTAACAACAGCGGTCCACTCTCCCACTGATGAAGGAAGAGGTTTGAGGTCAGCTGGAAGAGGAAGGATCCCTTTAGAAGAGAGGGGAGGAGGGGGAAGGGAGGGTTTCTTGAAAAGATCCGCGAAAGAGGAGAGGAGAGGCGGCGGATTCTGGCATGCAGAAAAGGGGGAGAAGGGTTTTGCTAAGGGAGGAATATCAAAAGCCTTGAAGGGAGCAGAGGTAGATGGAGGAGGCAGAGGAGAGCAAATAGAATTAATGGTGAGATCACCATTAATGAATCTAATATTTCTCTTAGGGGGATGACAAATATCGATATTAGAAAAGTTTATGATACAGTTAATTTGTGTTCTTGGAAAAAATATGTTGATAAGCTTGAACTTTCCCTCCCAAATGATTAATTGGATGATGTGTTGTATAAGTAGCCCTAAGTATTCTATTTTTTTAAATGGTTCCTTACATGGGTATTTCCTTAGTAAGAGAGGTTTAAGGCAGGGGGATCCATTACATGGGTATTCTATTTTCTTTGTGATATACATGGAATACCTTTCTAGAATGCTAAGTTTGTTGAAGAATGAGAGGGATTTCAAATTCCATCATATATGTTCTAAGTTGGGTATAACTCATCTACTCTTTGCTGATAATTTACTCACGTGAGATTTCTATATCAGTGCCTTGAGATGTTTATAGAACTTCTGGTTTGGTGGCAAATCCTTTGAAATGCTCAGCTGTTCTTGGAGGAATTAATCAGGGTGCTAAGCAGTCTATCTTGGATGAATTTGGATATGTGGAGGGTAGTCGACCTATGAAGTATTTAGGTATGCTAATGGTTTTGAAAGGACCATATATAGCTGATTGCAGGGAGTTGGTACTGGAAATTATAAAGAAAATTCAAGGGTGGACTACAAAGAAATTGTCAATGCAGGGTGATTGCAATTAGTAAAAAGTGTGCTCTTTGGTATTCAATTATATTGGTCTAATTGCTCTGTTCTCCCTAAGAGGGTTTTAAAATGATTGATCCTCTATGTAGGGGATATCTTTGGGTTGGGGGTTGGGGGTGGTGATGGATCATATGCTGCTTCTTATATTCCTGTTGTCTCTTGAGACTCTCTGTGTAGAAGCACAAAATAGGATGGTCTGGGGATTTTTTTTCTGGTTAGATTAGGAGTAATGCAGCAGCCTTGAAGCTCATATGGGATATATATCTAAAGAATGACACTCTATGGATAAAGTGGATACATGAGTATTACTTACACATGAGCTCTATTTGGGATATTGCTCCTAAAATTGGAGATGCATGGTGTTGGAAGGAACTTTTGAAAGTCAGAGATTCTTGTGTTGCTTTGTGGGGATCAATTGCAAATGTTATTCAGAAGCTTGAGCGTATTAGTTTCTTAGGTACACTTAAAATATCTCTGATTTACAATGAACTTATTGATAATTTTCCAAATGTTTGCTGGTCTAAAGTGGTATGGAGACTATTCATTTGCCAAAGCATTCGGTTATTACTTGGCTTGCATTTCAAAACAGGTTGCTGACTATAAATAGGTTAGTCAAGTTTGGTATTACAAATACAAACTTGAGTGTTTTATGTCATCAAGCTGAAAAGGCCTTAAGCACCTTTATTTTTCCTATATATTCTCTTGTGATATTCGGAACAAAGTTATGGAGTGACTGGGAATAAGATGTAGGAGCTATATATGGGAGCTTGTTTCTGTTAGAAACAGAGCAAATTAAGAGAAAAGAGTAATTGTATTCATTGGTATTGTGGTCTATATATACATTATGAGTAGCCTTGTTTTATTACTCTACCCGATGTGGGACTAAACAAAAGAGACCATCTATGCCATATTTAACACTCCCCCTCAAACTGCAGTTGGGTTAACCAAAGGTAGTTTGCTAAGAAGAAATAGATGTCGTTGTATTATGTGAGCTTTGGTGAATAGATCAGCTAGTTGAAGGTCGGTATTGACATAAGGGAGAGAGATTGTGCCAGCCAGAAGATGATGACGAGTGAAATGATAGTCAATCTCTATGTGCTTCGTGCGTTCGTGGAAGACGGGATTGCTACCTATTTTGATGACGCTCATGTTGTCACAATAAAGGGGCGTGGTTGTTGCCGGAAGCACACCCTTGTCGAGAAGAAGTCATCGTAGCCAGGCTATCTCTGTTGTTGTAGATGCCATTGCGCGATATTCTGATTCCGCACTAGAGCGAGTGACAATATCCTGTTTCTTAGATTTCCAAGATATGAGAGAGTCGCCTAAGAAGATACAATAGCAGGTGGTGGATCTGCGATCGGTAGTGTCACCTGCCTAGTCGACATCACTGTAGCCACAAAGGATGAGTGATGATGACGCTGAGAAGAATAATGCTCTGCATGGTGTCTCACGAATGTAGCGTAGAACACGAAGCAGTGCTGATTGATGAGGAGAGTGAGGTGCTACGACGAATTGACTGAGGACATGAACTGCATGAGAGATGTCAGGTCTGGTGATAGTGAGGTAGACCAAGCTTCCTACAAGATGTCGATATTTAGTTACATCAAGGAGAGGATCACCATCGGTGGCGTTGAGTTTGACATTCAGTTCGAGAGGCGTCCGAGCTGGTTTGGAATCTCTTAGACCTGCACGATTGATGATGTCGGTGGTAAATTTCTGTTGAGACAGATGGTAGCCACGTGGTGTTTTAGTGATCTCCAGTCCAAGGAAGTAATGTAGATTACCTTGGTCTTTCATTTCAAACTCTTGTTAGAGGTGAGATTTGATGTGGTTGATAGTCAATGGATCATCACCAGTAATGATCATGTCGTCAACATAGAGCAGGAGGATGGTGCGTTGGCCGTCGGAGGAGGAGATGAACATTGCTGGATCATTTTCACTTGGAAGAAAACCAGCCGGTTGCATAACCTATGTGAATCAGGCGAACCATGCACGGGGTGCCTGTTTGAGGCCATATAGAGCTCAGAGAAGGTGACAGACGAGACCTTTGGAGTGAGGGAGTCCAGGTGGTGGAGTCATGTAGATATCCTCAGTGATGTTGCCATGCGTAAAGGCATTTTGACATCTATTTGATATAATGGCCATTGTTGGGAAGCGCAACGACGCAGCGTTGTTCAATAGTAGTCATTTTAGCAATCGGTGCAAAGGTCTCCTCATAGTCCACCCCATATTATTGTGAAAAACCTCGAGCGACTAGCCGAGCCTTATGACGCTCGATGGCTCCGTCTGCTCTGGTCTTGACATTGTAGGTCCATTTGCAGCTGATGGGTGTCTTTCCTGGAGGAAGGGTGGTGAGATCCCATGTATGAGTTTTTTGTAGAGCTGTAAGTTCATCCTGCATTGCATGTTGCCACTCAGGGTGTTTGACTGCATCATGGTAAGAATGGGGTTCCACATAATCTGACGTCATCATTATGGCTGTGTGGAAAGCAATGAAGGTGAAGTTGGGGTCACGGTATTTGGCTGGCGGTTGGCGATCTCGGGAGGGATATCTTGTCTCAGGTGCGATATCATTAGTGAGTGGTTCGGGTTCGGTTCAAGTTTGTGGAGAGGTTGATTGATCCAGTGCAGCGGGACGTAGGTCAGGACTGGCCACTTGCAAGGTGGGAGGACTGATTTATGGACTTGGCTCTGGATTGATTTGTGGTGCTGGAGAGTTGGATGTGTCAAGTTTAAGAAAGATGAGATCTGTAGGTGTGGATGGTGGTGAAGGTACAGGTGGGGAGGGTAAAGCATAGTATGGAAGATGTTTGAAGAATGTGACATGGGGAGAGATGCGGAGGCGATCAGAATGAGGATCATAGCAGCAATAGCCTTTATGATGTAGGCGTATCAAGGAATATGCACATGACGGATCGGGTGAGAGTTTGTTGCGCTCAAGCCGGGAGTTTGACAAAGCATGTGCGACCAAAGACTTCGAAGATGGGAGTAGTTTGGTGAATAGATCAGCTAGTTGAAGGTCGGTATTGACATAAGGGAGAGAGATTGTAAGATGATGACGAAAGTGAAATGATAGTCAATCTCTATGTGCTTCGTCGGGAAGACGGATTGCTACCTATTTTGATGACGCCATGTTGTCACAATAAAGGGCCGTGGTTGTTGCCTGAAGCACACCCTTGTCGAGAAGAAGTCATCGTAGCCAGGCTATCTCTGTTGTTGTAGATGCCATTGCGCGATATTCTGATTCCGCACTAGAGCGAGTGACAATATCCTGTTTCTTAGATTTCCAAGATATGAGAGAGTCGCCTAAGAAGATACAATAGCAGGTGGTGGATCTGCGATCGGTAGTGTCACCTGCCTAGTCGACATCACTGTAGCCACAAAGGATGAGTGATGATGACGCTGAGAAGAATAATGCTCTGCATGGTGTCTCACGAATGTAGCGTAGAACACGGAGCAGTGCTGATTGATGAGGAGAGTGAGGTGCTACGACGAATTGACTGAGGACATGAACTGCATGAGAGATGTCAGGTCTGGTGATAGTGAGGTAGACCAAGCTTCCTACAAGATGTCGATATTTAGTTACATCAAGGAGAGGATCACCATCGGTGGCGCTTGAGTTTGACATTCGGCCGAGAGGCCCGAGCTGGTTTGGAATCTCTTAGACCTGCACGATTGATGATGTCGGTGGTAAATTTCTGTTGAGACAGATGGTAGCCACGTGGTGTTTTAGTGATCTCCAGTCCAAGGAAGTAATGTAGATTACCTTGGTCTTTCATTTCAAACTCTTGTTAGAGGTGAGATTTGATGTGGTTGATAGTCAATGGATCATCACCAGTAATGATCATGTCGTCAACATAGAGCAGGAGGATGGTGCGTTGGCCGTCGGAGGAGGAGATGAACATTGCTGGATCATTTTCACTTGGAAGAAAACCAGCCGGTTGCATAACCTATGTGAATCAGGCGAACCATGCACGGGGTGCCTGTTTGAGGCCATATAGAGCTCAGAGAAGGTGACAGACGAGACCTTTGGAGTGAGGGAGTCCAGGTGGTGGAGTCATGTAGATATCCTCAGTGATGTTGCCATGCAGAAAGGCATTTTTGACATCTATTTGATATAATGGCCATTGTTGGGAAGCGGCAACGACGAGCAGTGTTCGAATAGTAGTCATTTTAGCAACTGGTGCAAAGGTCTCCTCATAGTCCACCCCATATTATTGTGAAAAACCTCGAGCGACTAGCCGAGCCTTATGACGCTCGATGGCTCCGTCTGCTCTGGTCTTGACATTGTAGGTCCATTTGCAGCTGATGGGTGTCTTTCCTGGAGGAAGGGTGGTGAGATCCCATGTATGAGTTTTTGTAGAGTCAGAAGTTCATCCCGCATTGCATGTTGCCACTGTGGTGTTTGATCGCATCATGGTAAGAATGGGGTTCCACATAACTGACGCCATCATTATGGTCAGGTGGAAAGCAATGAAGGTGAAGTTGGGGTCACGGTATTTGGTGGCGGTTGGCGATCTCGGGAGGGATATCTTGTCTCAGGTGCGATATCATTAGTGAGTGGTTCGGGTTCGGTTCAAGTTTGTGGAGAGGTTGATTGATCCAGTGCAGCGGGACGTAGGTCAGGACTGGCCACTTGCAAGGTGGGAGGACTGATTTATGGACTTGGCTCTGGATTGATTTGTGGTGCCGAGAGTTGGATGTGTCAAGTTTAAGAAAGATGAGATCTCAGAGGTGTGGATGGTGGTGAAGGTACGTGGGGAGGGTAAAGCATAGTATGGAAGATGTTTGAAGAATGTGACATGGGGAGAGATGCGGAGGCGATCAGAATGAGGATCATAGCAGCAATAGCCTTTATGATGTAGACTGTATCCAAGGAATATGCACATGACGGATCGGGGTGAGAGTTTGTTGCGTTCTGAAGCTGGGAGTTTGACAAAGCATGTGCAGCCAAAGACTCGAAGATGGGAGTAGTTTGGTGATTTTTGGTATAGCTGTTGAAAGGGTGTGAGGCCTTTCAGAGTAGTGGAAGGAGTGCGATTGATGAGATAAACGCCGTGGGAGAGCTTACGCCCAAAGCTGAGCAGTCTGAATCTGAGATAGTAGAAGTGATCTGGTAGTTTCGAGGATGTGTTGGTGATGCCTTTCGGCTACACCGTTTTGTTGGAGAGCGTATGGGTAGGAGAATTGAGAGAGGGTTCCTTGAGAGGCAAGGAATTCTGTGAGGCGACGGGATGTATATTCCCCCTGAGTCTGAGCGTAGGATTTTGATGTGGGAGGAGAATTGGGTGAGAATCATGGTGGCAAAGTTTTTGTAGATGTCATATGCATCAGATTTATGTTTCATCAAGTAGACCCATGTAAAATGGGAGTGATCGTCGATGAATGTTATATAGTAACGATTGTCACCATGAGATGGATGCAGAGATGGTCCCTAAATATCAGTATGAATGAGGTCAAAAGGAGCGGATGCAATTTGATTGTTTATTTGAAAATTTTGGGCTAAGTGTTTTGCCAACTTGCAGCCAGTACAAGGTGACAAAGCATCAGTAGAAAAGTTTCCTAATTTACCAGTTGTGGAAAGGGTACGAAGACGAGGTAAAGATAGATGACCGAGGCGACGATGCCAGAGGTCGCAGGTGGTTGGTTTAGAGTTAAGGAGGCGAATGACGGATGCAGTGAGAGTGGGGAGGATGAGCTTGTCCATGTAGTATAGGCCACCGATATTATGGCCAGTCCCAACCGTTTGTCCCGTGCGAGGATCCTGTATAAGGCAAGATGAAGCTGTGAAGGTAGCAGTATAGTTATGTGATGTGATTTGTGAGACTGAAAGTAAGTTCATTGTGACATTAGGGACATGGTGTATGTTGGGGATTAAGAATTGAGGCTTAATATGCAGGTGATCTACAGAGGTCATGGGTAGTGGTGTGCCATTGGCTGTGCGGACCATGGCTATGGGAGGTAGGGGCGTTTGGTTGTGGAGGTGTGTTTGTGATGACGTAAGATGATGTGTAGCACCCGATTCTAAAATCTATGGGTTAGTCTTTGTACCTGATTGAGTGACATACGAAGTAGCAACCGAGCCTGTGTTGGGTGTGGAAGCGTGTGGATGTAGCGACTGTAGGAGATTAGTGTAGGATGATGATGTGGATGTGGATGGAATTTCGGCGACAGTCGCCTAGGGCATTGGAGGCGATGTCTTAGCTAGCCTCGCTAGACACTTATCTGTAGAATGTCCACAGAGTTTGTGGATGTCGCACCATTGTTTGCGTGCTGAGGTGAAGCCAGGTTGTTGCTGTCTCGTCGACGAGGTGTATCGTTGATAGGAAGGACCACGGTGAGTGGCTGAGCGTGAGATAACATGGACGAAGCTCGGGCTGATGGAAAGAGTGTTGAGGTGAAGACGTGTTTCTTCAGCCTGTAACTCTGTGATAGCTGTTTCAAGAGTGGGTCTAGGTGACCGATGGATGAGTTGGCTGCGGACGGATTCAAACTCTGGTCGGAGCTTCATCAGGAACTGAAAGAGACGTTGTCTATCTCTGTTGTTGCGGTGAATGGTCCTGGAAGTCGGGTCTGTACGCGGTGTTTCAAGGGCTGCGAGTTGTTCCCAGAGGTCAAAGATGTGGGTATAGAACTCACAAATCGAGCGATCGCCCTGTGTAACCATGGATGTCTCCTAGTATAGTTGAAACTCTCGAAGGCCATCCGACCGCGGTGTAAAGGCCAAGATATGCCCGTGAGGGATATGGCAAGGTCGAATCGCAAGTCAAGTCGAATGGAGGGTGAGACGGATTGTACGATTGTGGCGATGGCGCGATCTTCAGCAAGAGTCCAAGTCATAAGGGTAGACTCATAAGAGGAGAGGGCGGCCATATCCTTGGTGAGATCACCGGTGGGAAGTGGTTGAGTTGGAGGTTTTGAGGTGCTGTCGATGTGTCCCCAAAGCCCACGACTACGGAGGATGGCTCGTAGGGAGTAGGACCAGAGACGGTAGTTATCACCGTCGAGTTTTACATCAACGGACTATTGATGGAAGTGCATTTCTGGCGTTGTCATAACAACTTATCGCTTATCTGAAGGATATTACTCTGTGAGTAGTTTAAGATCTATGGAGATCTAATTGATAAAGTTGAGGATCAATGAAGATCTAGTTTGTAGGCCAAATGATTGGCGTAAGATCTGGTAAGTCAAATGATTGACACATGATCTATGAAGATCTGGTTGATGAGCCAAATGATTGGCGTTAGATCTATGAAGATCTGGTTGATGGGTCAAATGATTATCGTTGTTCGATGGGAAAGTTGTCTCGATTATCATTGATTTGAATCCGTTACAAACTTCAGTCGCCTGAAACAAATTCAAAGAAAAATATCGCCTTTTTATAAGGCTTACAATGAAAAAATCGAAAATTACAACTTGTTAACCCTTTGGTGAACAAACGCTGATCCGCTTATCTGATCCTCGCCAGTGGGTTCTTTGCCCGTGTCGGACTTGAATCGTCCGCGGACCACCGCTAATCCCGATCTTAGTGGAGATCCGGATGCTAGATCTCTAGACTGGCGCTTATTTCACGAAGGAAATAGAACGCCCGACGGGATCAACTCAAGGAGGTGATCACGGAGTGGGTGAGATCTACTAGGAGAAATCACACGCCGCCTCGAGACTAAGATGAAGCTTAGCCTAGAGGGCGATCCGCAACTGACTCGACCGGCAGACTCGAGCCGATTCTCTACCTTGCCGTAGATCCGGAGCCTAACGAACTCTTCGAGATCCGATCTCGCCTCTTTCTTGATCAACGCCAACTGCGTCGTAATCTTGATCTTCTAACTTCAAAACTCCACCAAAATCCCCGCAATTCTCCCACCAAAAATCATCCCCGTAACCGAGGAAGACCCCTATTTATAGGATTGGGGAATATATCGACCACAAGTGGCTCGGCCATTGTCGAGCCACCTCGCCAGTTGTCGAGGTGGCTCGCCATGATGGCCGAGCCACCTCTGCTACTTGTCGAGGCACCTCGCCAGTTGTCGAGGTGGCTCGCCATGATGGTCGAAGCACTCGCCACTCTGGCCGAGGTAACCCGGTCGCTGTGGCCTTGGTTCGCCGCTTTTTCGCCGTTTCGCTATTTTTCTCGATCTTCCGGGCTTAGGTCCTGCCTATTCTGACTCTTGGTCTTCCCCGGACTTAGATTCCGTCTGTATTTGGTTCCGGGACTAACTCTTGGTTTGTTCCGATTCAACAGCTTCAAATTGATCGCTCGTTTCAAGTCCGGTTTAAACCGTGCTTGTGACGCCGTGGGTTTGCCGCCGGGTTCGTGGTCTCAACGATTCGACGTCCAGATATCCGATGGGTTGTCATTCGCCGACTTCCCGCCACGAGTTGGTTTCGGGGATCTTGTAAGTATTTTTCAACGCCTACAGATACCCCCTCCAAAGTGTTTCAGCCTCGTTCTTTTATAGGCGAGCCTGGAATACTTTGGACATGATATTCGATCTTCAGAAGAGTCCAAGTCATAAGGGTAGACTCATAAGAGGAGAGGGCGGCCATATCCTTGGTGAGATCACCGTGGGAAGTGGTTGAGTTGGAGGTTTTGAGGTGTCACGATGTGTCCCCAAAGCCCACTACGAGGATGGCTCGTAGGGAGTAGGACCGAGACGGTAGTTATCACCGCCGAAGTTTTACATCAACGACTATTGATGGAAGTATTTCGGGCGCTGTCATAACAACTTATCGCTTATTCAAGGATATTACTCGCGGAGTAGTTTAAGATCTATGGAGATCTAATTGATAAAGTTGAGGATCAATGAAGATCTAGTTTGTAGGCCAAATGATTGGCGAAGATCCGTAAGTCAAATGATTGACACATGATCTATGAAGACTGCTGATGAGCCAAATGATTGGCGCTAGATCTATGAAGATCCGTTGATGGGTCAAATGATTATCGTTGTTCGATGGGAAAGTTGTCTCGATTATCATTGATTTGAATCATACAAACTTCACCAAACAAATTCAAAGAAAAATATCGCCTTTTATAAGGCTTACAATGAAAAATCGAAAATTACAACTTGTTAACCCTTTGGTGAACAAACGCTGGATCCGCTTATCTGATCCTCGCCAGGTGGGTTCTTTGCCCGTACGGGACTTGAATCGTCCGCGGACCACCGCTAATCCCGATCTTAGTGGAGATCCGATGCTAGATCAGTAGACTGGTATGCTTATTTCACGGGGAAATAGAACGCCCGACGGGATCAACTCACAAGGAGGTGATCACGAGTGGGTGAGATCTACTAGAGAAATCACACGCCTCGAGACTAAGATGAAGCTTAGCCTAGAGGGCGATTCCGAACCACTGACCGGCGAGACTCGAGCCGATTCTCTACCTTGCCGCGTAGATCGGAGCCTAACGAACTCTTCGAGATCCGATCTCGCCTCTTTCTTGATCAACGCCAACTGTGCCGTAATCTTGATCTTCTAACTTCAAAACTCCACCAAAATCCCCTGCACTCTCCCACCAAAAATCATCCCCGTAACCGAGGAAGACCCCTATTTATAGGATTGGGGAATATGTCGCCATTGGTTTCTACCACTTGTTGAGCCACCTCTGCTGTTGTCGAGTGGCTCGGCCATGATGGCCGAGCCACCTCCTATATTTGTCGAGCATTCCTGTCGAGGTGGCTCGGCCATGATGGTCGAAACACTCGCCACTTGGCCGAGGTAACTCGGTCGCAAGGCCTTGGTTCATTGCCGCTTCGCTTATTTTTTCTCGATCTTCCCGCTTAGGTCCCGCTTATTCTCGACTTGGTCTTCCCCGACTTAGATTCCGCTCAGATTTGGTTCCGGACTAACTCTTGGTTTGTTCCGATTCAACAGCTTCAAATTGACATTGCTCGTTCAAGCGAACCGTTTGTGACGCCGTGGTTTTTTCGCCTGTTCGTGGTTCAACGATTCGACGTCTGATATCCTGGTTGTCATTCGCCGACTTTCCACACGAAGTTGGTTTCGGATCTTGTAAGTATTTTTCAACGCTTACAGATAATTCTCCAAAGTGTTTCAGCTCGTTTCTTTATAAAGCGAGCCCGAATACTTTGGACATGATGGTTCCCTTCAATCAAGCAGAGGGTCCCAAAAGTTAGCTTCAAGTCTTTGATTCTTTCAGATCATCCAGCTTTGTAGGATTTCTCGAAGGTCACTTGTCGCATTTATTGTCCGACCGCTTGTTTGAAATCTTGATTCGAAGTCGGGCAGTTTTGTTTGTAACTCGTGTTGGTTGGTTGTTGTTTAACTAACTATCGACTTTTGACTTCTCCGTATATCGGCTAACTCCTTTGCATGCATTGCTGACCGGTGTCAATACGTGGAATTTCATAACCCTCAATCGGCTAATTCTTTCATCATCACGGTGTTGTTGGTTTGACCACAGCGGAGGAAAATCTTTTCATGGAAATATCCTCCGAGGATTCTTTGTCAAACAGAGACAATTTGGCCTTGTATATCATTTTCCTGAGCATCCGACCGCCATGTGTTGACCGGCATGGGATAATCTTCGTGACTTTATCGATGATAATCAAATTATCCTGGGAGTATTTTATGGAAAATACCTCAAGGATTCCCGGTTGGAACAGAAACAAGAATTTCGCAGGGAGGGATTTTCGAGACGCTGACCGGCCGTATGACCCTCAAACTTTATGGCGATGATCGAAGTTATCCCTGTGAATACTTTTTATGGAATCTCGGAACTCCTCGCCAAAACAGAAACTTTAGACTCGTGATACCCTTTTGGAGTATCGCAGGGGAGGAAATTAAGGGTTATCGAAGTTATCCTTAAGAATATGGGTTTATTCTCCGTGAACTTTCGCTGAAAATTAGGATAGTTTATACTCATATTCCTAATTGAGTAGGATTAGGCGACGCTGCTGATTAGCCGATGCAATCCGCGACGATCGAAGTTATCCCTAAGAATATGGGTTTATTCTCCGTGAACTTCTGAAAATTAGGAAACAGCTTTATACCGTATTCCCGATTGAGTAGGATTAGCGACGCTGATTAGCGCCGATGCATTCAAGACGATCGAAGTTATCCCTAAGAATATTTTTATGGAAATATTCTTCCTGAACTTCTCGACAAATTAGGAAACAGCTTATACCGTATTCATTGGAGTAGGATTAGGCGATGCGTTGATTATCGCCGATGCAATCCGCGACGATCGAAGTTATCCCTAAGAATATTTTTATGGAAATATTCTTCCCGAACTTCACGACAAATTAGGAAACAGCTTTATACGATTCCTCGAGTAGGATTAGGCGACGCTGATTTAAGGCCGATGCATCCAAGACGATCGAAGTTATCCCTAAGAATATTTTTATGGAAATATTCTTCCGAACTTCTCACAAATTAGGAAACAGCTATACCTGATTCCTCGATTGAGTAGGATTTACGACGCTGATTAGCCGGGCCTCACAGGTGTTATCCTCGCCAATAAATCTTCGTAATCTTTCCAAATATAGCGAGGGAGTAGGACTCAATCAACGGACTGATTTGGCACTATTTTGACATCCTGATATAGTTCCAATTAGGACTCTTAATTAGGGCTGATTAGAGTCCTAACTAGAATTGATTTGGGCCCATTAGAGTTGTTATAAATACCCATGATCCCCTTTGCCTCCTCGACCTAGGCCGCCCCCACTGCACTTTTTCTCTTGTTTTCATCTCCTCTCGCGACCGCCTCATCTCCTTCGATCAACAAGGTACGCACGCAACTTTTGCAATCAATTTCTTTCTTCTCCCTTTTTTGTTTGTTTGCATGAACAGTGCACAATCGCCATATGGAGAACGACGCCGACGGTGGCGGCGACGCAGAAGCGCCGGCCAAAGACGGGCGGGACGCTGGCCAGCTACTGGCGCTGCTCGGCGCGCAGCCAGGCCGCCGCTTAGCGCAGCTCGGGCGCTGCCTGGTGCACCGCCATGCTCGGTAGCTCACGCACTGTGCCAAGGCGTCGCCGCTACTGGCAGCTACTGGTGCACCTGTGTGCGCTCGTCGCTTCGGTCAGGTTTGGCCGTTGGCAGGCCGGTTGTTGCACCGACAGGGCTACCGTCTTCTTTGATGCCTTTTGTTGATTTTCAACCGCATATCCGACTTTATTTGTTTTTGCGCTCGGCGTCGCCACGAAGATCTCATGTTCAAAGGGTCGATCATCCCGACGCCGCTGCGAATGCACGCCTCTTCTTGGTGCGCCAAATAATCATCTTCTCATATATATACGTTGTATCCCCGCTTCGCTTCCTTTGTGAGGCGAAAGCCAAATCCTCCTTTGTGGGGACCGACGCCAGACTCGCTTCATCTTCCCATGTGTACACTTTCACGACCCCACTTCGTTTCTCCTTGTGAGGCTTGGGAAGAGCCGAGATTCTCCTTCGTGGGGATTGACGCTTCAAAGATTGGTTTTGCTTGGTCATCACCCGCCTCGATATCTTTAACGAGCGATTTCATACCGCACTTCGCTCAGAACGGATATATTGCCGCTTTGTATACACGACTATATTTATCGCTCTCCCGTATTCGATATGGATGAAATCGTCGCATTCGCTATAAGGTCGGACTCAATCTATGTAAGATGAATTCAACGCTTTTACTAACTCAATATTTTCGATTTCGCTAATTATTCCTTGGGAGCTTTTCCGACTTACGCGGTTGATGAGCCATAGTGAATATTATTCCACATGTGACGATCCCATGATTTTTATCTCACCGATTTGCACCCTGCACATCATCTGAGACGATTCGTGATCAGATTTGAGGGGAGTTCCCGCGATTCTCGACTATTGGTCACCGATGCCACTTGTAAAGACACCACCCATCAACCTTTGGCAAAAATAGATTATCCGTTCGGCGACTCGCTTAAGGATCCTGATACGCCTTTTATCGAGAGTGAGAGGTGGTTGAACAAAGACGACGGAGGTCCTTTGTATATTCCCTGATACCTCGCCACTCATTGACCGACCTCGCATAACCATGCCGCGGACACGTCAGATGTCTCAAGGCCCGACCAAGGAGCATGATCATATCCATTATGGATTTATTACCCAAACAGCTAGCCTGTGTTCCAACAGAATCGTGACATCGCCTTCATCCCTAATTGTGGGTTGGACACACCACCCGCGATGAGCTTTTGTTCCCGCCGACTTTGAAGAATCGCCTCGCCACGCCAGAGATGCCGCCATCTAGTCATAGATTTTACCTGGTTCACTCGCCAAGTAAACATTGTGGGTCTCACCAACTACGCCCTCAACCGATGGGATGGAGAACTTCGTGCGGCCCGATTCGATTCGCGCCACCATGTATGGTCTTCCAATCAGCCAACCATTTCTTCACCCTATTCGAGCTCTATAATCCGTGACTAATACGCTTTTCACTAAACACTACGAAGTTAGCTGGCTTTACATGAGATGTACCATTTCGTGTTTACCCATGGGGAAGATGTCAGACGAGTACTTCCCATCCAATCAGAACTGATTCTACCAAGAAACACACACCAATCGCTACAAGACTTTATGGGATCTCACTTGTCATTATTATATAGCTCGCCCAATCAACCTTGCGCCAAAAGAAAATTGCAAGTGAGTCCGCAGCTTTAATTACTTGTTCCAAAGATTTGGAGGACAACTGTGAAGAAATATGTGAACTGCCACCGCCACTCCTTCAAGGTTAATGAACCGATCGAGAGGTCCGAGGCTAACTCCTATATGTTCACCACGCCAAAGATGGTTTTCCCTAGGAACCAAGTTTGCAACCTTTCAGGCATGCGTGAAGCCTATTCACCACAACTCTTCTAGCCTATCTTGCAACTGCTAAAGAAATGTGTGGTTCCATATCAACTGTGATGCCTTACCTTTGGAGGTCCTTTATCCCGCAGCTCAATTTTGCCCACAAGAAGGAACTCTCTCCTTCCTGAATGGTGGCCAATATTCACCGTGGATTGCGATATAGTCCAAGCTACTCGTGGAAGGATGAGCCATCATCTCGCATTCCTTCCACCGGTAGAGCTTCCATATACCTATTTGATGGCTTGGTTGGTCCTTCATCGCCCGACATGATGTCGGCACCGGTTCCACAGATTCGCTCTACTCCTTTCTTTATGTTGGTAGAGGATTGGATGGAAGGGCGCGGCTTTACGAGATCAAGAAACGATGCGCATTCATAGAGGGTGGATCTTTTCCAGATATTTTCCTCAATTCTCTGGTCAATATGGTGAGTCCTTGGTCGACGAGGAGGTTCCGAAGACACGCCAGACTTCACTTGACATTGGCTATTTTAACCGGCTAGTGAACATCTGCCGTGGTATCTCACTTTCCGTAAAAGAGGAATGCTTCATTGAGCCTTATTTTCCTCGCCGCTTTTGCTCGCCAGCTCTGCTACGCACCAACTTTATGTTGGGAACTCGAACCGATGGCTCCGCACTGCGGTGGACTTGTAGATAGCCTTCGAGCATGGTTGTGGAGCGCCATGGGATGTACCGGTGCTAGATTTAGTCTACCAAGTTCGACCGCCACCGAGTCGACTTTTCTTTATTGCGGTTGGCTCTTGGTAGCTAATGAGTCCGCCCCTGAGGGCTATCTCAGATCCGGTGGCCGGTTACGCCATGAAGCCGACACGCATCCCAGGACGCCGATCGAGCTAAGAAGAAGCGTCACCAATCTCATCAGCCAGACGAGACTGAGGAGGAGTTCCACAACTCTGACGCTGGGACTTTAGGAGAGGACCAAGCGGAGGCTGCAGTTTATGAGAAGAACCTCGGTACTCTCTCCTTTTCCCCTTCGTTTTCTCATCCTCTCTATTGCATTTCTCATTCAACCAAATTTTCAGGAAAATCTGTTGAAGAAGAAGAATTTCGACCTTCTCGAGGGTTTAAACGAAAGAAGTTAGCCCATAAGACTCGCGTGAATCCTCGATCCTTTGATATAGACTTGACCAGCGATGATCCAGTCAATGACGGAGGTAACACTTCACCGTAATGTAATCTGATTTTTTCGGCTTTTGAAGACTGACATTTCTCTGTTTCCATGCAGGGGGTTTTAGAGATTATGATTCTGGCTTTGATTTTCCTCACCATGATTCTCATTGGCCTAGTTCTCGCCATGCCGAGCCGAAGTTTTACTCAACAAATGTAACGGAGCTATGTATGAGGAGACCAATGTAGGACCCGATTCGCTAATCCGTGTACATCTAACATCGATAATTCCTCTTCTAGATGGCTTAATGCGGAATTAAACGACTGAATTGCACTCTCTAATTGCCTCTTAGCTTTTGCTCTTTTAGAGAAATTGCAGGAGACAAGTGTACTAACCGAGACTAAGAGGGTTAACTCCATCAGAGGGAAGTAAGTAGCTTTACCTATTGTTCGCCCATTCTTAGCCGATTCGCTTTCCTAATGCCTTCTTTTCGTGACTTCTCAATGGAAGACTTCATGGAAGCCGGTTTATAATGACAACACTTCCATGGATGACTCGCACGCTTTGTCACGTGATGGCGACGCTCTTGGTGAAGATTTACCCGAAGCAACTATCCCCGAAGAAGGTATGAATTTTCTCTTCGATTAATTATAGGACTAGCCATTTGGCCAATACTACCATAATTAAAGGAGTCTGAGAAATTTCCTTTGTGTAGTGGCAGCTTCTCTTCCGCCGCCGCTGAGTCACTACTCCAATGATCGTTGAGATAGATGAGCATAGTGAGGGGTCACCGTCGAGATAGTACTCCAAATGATAGGTACTCCTCTCGATAGACTCGCAAACCCCAAACTATGTCAAGGAGACGGGTAAGAGTCCTTTAACTGAATATGTGTTCGCCAATTTTTTGACTGAAGATTCTAAGGTCCTCTTTTCTTTCGCGTAGAGCCTACATCTCGACTCCATGATTTGGCGAGGGCGCTGTTGCTGGATGAAGATCCATCCCGTCTTATCCTCTGTTTGGAAGTACGCTCGTTCTTTTCCTTGGTGAACACGGTGATCGAAAAGATTCTCCATGGCGGGCTTTCTTTTCATCGATTCGGATCATTGCTTGATCCCGGCGGCCTTGATCACGGGATATGGGTTACCGAGTTAGGCTGAAGCCATTCTTGGCGACCTCGTTCAAGCTGGAAAAGCTTGAGACTTCAAGAGCTGCGGGCGGTGGAGCTTCCTCATATGTAGCTGCTTAGACCGACGCGCGTTTAGAGGCATGGCGCGATGCTCGTGTTTTTACTGGGCTCGAAGTCCAGATGCAGAGAGATCGAGTGGATCAAATCGGAGTTATTATCGCCGAAGCATCTTCTTCTCTAAGCCACCTCAACTCTTGTTTCGCAGCAAGTGAAGAGAGGATAGCGCAGCTCAGGAGGGAGCTCCAAGCAGAGGAAGAAAATATGAGCGTTTTGGAGCTGACAAGAGCCAACAAGGAAGAGGCTCTCACTGTCGCGTCTAAGGAATTCGAGCTATCAAAGCAGAAACTGGTTGAGCTCGAGGGGGCAACCATGGGGGTGCTGAACACCGATGAGGAGTCTTTCAGAGCTGAGTTGCAGGGAGAACTCCACCAGGCTTATAGTGATGAAGTGTCTCAGCTCGAACAACAAATCCTTTGTCATAGACTTGATGTTTAAACAGTTGTAACTCCTTCTATATTTACTTCAAATGAATAAGATTTATTCCTTTCATTGTTTATTATGATTCTTTTACTTCGTCAGAAATAATTAACCATAATACTTATAGGATTTTTGGCAAACCCTCAACCATCAACGGGTTTGATTAGCCTTTACCAACTACCGTTTGAGTTGGGCTAGCGTGCGGATTATCTGGATCCGTTCTGCACATAACGTTGTGCTAAAAGAATGAAACTCTTCTAGACTTGTTGCTATGATATTGAATACATAGGCTCGATACTCTTTTACGGGCAAGAGACCACCCGGCAACGCGTGTTACGCGTAGACTCATCCCTTCTTAGGTTTCAGGATAAAATACCCCAGAATCAAACTCTGGTGTCTTCTTCAATCGGAGAAAGACTAAACCGGCAACGCGTGGTAGGCGTCGGCTTTATCTTTTCTTAGGCTTCGGGATAAAATACCCCAGAATCAAACTCTGGTGTCTTCTTCAATCGGAGAAAGACTAAACCGGCGACGCGTGTTAGGCGAAGGCTTTAAGGTTATTGGTCAACCCCCAGCCCTCAACGGGTTTGATAAGCCTTTACCAACTACCGTTTGAGTTGGGCTAGCATGTGGATTATCTAACTCCGTTCTACACACAACGTTGTGCTAAAAGAATGAAACTCTCTTAGACTTTTTGCTACGATATTGAACACGTAGACTTCGTCTTTTTCACGGGAAGACTAACCCGGCGACGCGTGTTAGGCGTCGACCTATTCCTGCTTAAGATTCGGGATCAAATTCCCCAAGAAGAATCTTGGATTAAAGAGTTCTGGCTAATAGAATTAACTTGGCGAGAGAGGAAGAACTTCATGTTCTATTTCTCAGAATGAAACCAATAGCGTGGTCCCCGCCAGGAATCGAAAGACTCAGCGACCTTCACGGACAACCCGGTCTAAAAATCCCAACAAGATACCTTCACCG
Organism: Asparagus setaceus; assembly: GCA_012295165.1. Classification (NCBI taxonomy): domain Eukaryota; kingdom Viridiplantae; phylum Streptophyta; class Magnoliopsida; order Asparagales; family Asparagaceae; genus Asparagus; species Asparagus setaceus. The sequence goes on along the minus strand of CM022709.1, from coordinate 19,360,608 downwards.
GCTACCTAAGGTGAAAGATGGAACTAAAAGTGGGTTTCCACTTCGAGAACCGAAGACTCAGCGACCTTCACGGACAACCCGGTTCGAGAATCCCTACAAGATACCTTCACCGGCTACCTAAGGTGAAAGATGGAACTAAAAGTGGGGTTTCCACTTCGAGAACCGAAGACTCAGCGACCTTCACGGACAACCCGGTTCGAGAATCCCTACAAGATACCTTCACCGGCGCTACCTAAGATGAAAGAAGGAACTAAAAGTGGGACCTCCGCCGAGCGAAAAGACTTCGAGGCGACCTTGATCGGACAACTGGTCCGAAAATCCCTACAAGATACCTTCACCGGCGCTACCTAAGATGAAAGAAGGAACTAAAAGTGGGTTTCCACTTCGAGAACCGAAGACTCAGCGACCTTCACGGACAACCCGGTCTAAAAATCCCAACAAGATACCTTCACCGGCGCTACCTAAGGTGAAAGATGGAACTAAAAGTGGGTTTCCGCCGAGAACCGAAAAGACTTCGAGGCGACCTTGATCGGACAACACGGTCTAAAACCTCGGCGCATACCTTCGGTCGGCTACCTAAGGTGAAAGATGGAACTAAAAGTGGGGTTTCCACTTCGAGAACCGAAGACTCAGCGACCTTCACCGGACAACCCGGTTCGAGAATCCCTACAAGATACCTTCACCGGCGCTACCTAAGGTGAAAGATGGAACTAAAAGTGGGTTTCCACTCGAGAATCGAAGACTCAGCGACCTTCACGGACAACCCGGTCTGAAAATCCGGCGCATACCTTCGTCGGCTACCTAAGGTGAAAGATGGAACTAAAAGTGGGTTTCCGCCGAGAACCGAAAAGACTTAGGCGACCTTCACCGGACAACCTGGTCTCGAAAATCCCCAAGATACCTTCACGGCTACCTAAGATGAAAGAAGGAACTAAAAGTGGGATCCCCGCCGAGAACCGAAAGACTCAGCGACCTTCACGGACAACCCGGTCCGAAAATCCCTGCATACCTTCACCGGCGCTACCTAAGATGAAAGAAGGAACTAAAAGTGGGTTTCCACTTCGAGAACCGAAAGACTCAGCGACCTTCACGGACAACCCGGTCCGAAAATCCCTGCATACCTTCACCGGCGCTACCTAAGATGACGATGGAACTAAAAGTGGGTTTCCACTCCGAGAACCGAAAGACTCGTGCAACCTTCACGGACAACCTGGTCTAAAACCTCTACAAGATACCTTCACGGGCTACCTAGGATGAAAGATGGAACTAAAAGTGGGGTCCCCGCCGAGAACCGAAAAGACTTAGGCGACCTTCACCGGACAACCTGGTCCGAAAATCCCTGCATACCTTCACCGGCGCTACCTAAGATGGCGATGGAACTAAAAGTGGGTTTCCACTCGAGAACCGAAAGACTCAGCGACCTTCACCGGACAACCCGGTCCGAAAATCCCTACAAGATACCTTCGGCGCTACCTAAGGTGAAAGATGGAACTAAAAGTGGGTTTCCACTCGAGAACGAAAAGACTTCGAGGCGACCCTCGGTCGGACAACACAGTGCGAAAATCCGGCGCATACCTTCGGTCGGCGCTACCTAAGATGACAGATGGAACTAAAAGTGGGTTTCCACTCCGAGAACCGAAAAGACTTCGAGGCGACCCTCGGTCGGACAACACAGTGCGAAAATCCGGCGCATACCTTCGTCGGCTACCTAAGGTGAAAGATGGAACTAAAAGTGGGATCCCCGCCGAGAACCGAAAAGACTTAGGCGACCTTCACCGGACAACCCGGTCCGAAAATCCCTGCATACCTTCACCGGCGCTACCTAAGGTGAAAGATGGAACTAAAAGTGGGTTTCCACTCAGAATCGAAAAGACTTCGAGGCGACCCTCGGTCGGACAACTGGTCGAAAATCCGGCGCATACCTTCGTCGGCTACCTAAGATGGCGAGATGGAACTAAAAGTGGGTTTCCACTCCGAGAACCGAAAAGACTTCGAGGCGACCTTGATCGGACAACTGATCACGAAAATCCGGCGCATACCTTCGTCGGCTACCTAAGGTGAAAGATGGAACTAAAAGTGGGATCCCCGCCGAGAACCGAAGACTCAGCGACCTTCACGGACAACCTGGTCTCGAAAATCCCCAAGATACCTTCACGGCGCTACCTAAGGTGAAAGATGGAACTAAAAGTGGGTTTCCACTCAGAATCGAAAAGACTTCGAGGCGACCCTCGGTCGGACAACACAGTCACGAAAATCCGGCGCATACCTTCGTCGGCTACCTAAGATGGCGAGATGGAACTAAAAGTGGGGTTTCCACTCGAGAACCGAAAAGACTTCGAGGCGACCTTGATCGGACAACTGATCACGAAAATCCGGCGCATACCTTCGTCGGCTACCTAAGGTGAAAGATGGAACTAAAAGTGGGTCCCCACTTCGAGAACCAAAGACTCAGCGACCTTCACCGGACAACCCGGTCCGAAAATCCCACAGATACCTTCACCGGCGCTACCTAAGGTGAAAGATGGAACTAAAAGTGGGATCCCCGCCGAGAACCGAAAGACTCAGCGACCTTCACCGGACAACCCGGTCCGAAAATCCCTGCATACCTTCACCGGCGCTACCTAAGATGGCGATGGAACTAAAAGTGGGTTTCCACTCGAGAACCGAAAGACTCAGCGACCTTCACGGACAACCCGGTCCGAAAATCCCTGCATACCTTCACCGGCGCTACCTAAGATGACAGATGGAACTAAAAGTGGGTTTCCACCAGAACCGAAAGACTCAGCGACCTTCACGGACAACCCGGTTCGAAAATCCCCAAGATACCTTCACCACGCTACCTAAGGTGAAAGATGGAACTAAAAGTGGGATCCCCACTTCGAGAACCGAAAGACTCAGCGACCTTCACCGGACAACCCGTCCGAAAATCCCTACAAGATACCTTCACGGGCTACCTAAGGTGAAAGATGGAACTAAAAGTGGGTTTCCACCGAGAATCGAAAGACTCAGCGACCTTCACGGACAACCCGTCCGAAAATCCCTACAAGATACCTTCACCGGCGCTACCTAAGATGACGATGGAACTAAAAGTGGGTTTCCACCGAACCGAAGACTCAGCGACCTTCACGGACAACCGGTTCGAAAATCCCTACAAGATACCTTCACGGGCTACCTAAGGTGAAAGATGGAACTAAAAGGGGTCCCCACTTCGAGAACCAAAGACTCAGCGACCTTCACGGACAACCCGTCTGAAAATCCCTAAGATACCTTCACGGGCTACCTAAGGTGAAAGATGGAACTAAAAGTGGATCCCCACTTCGAGAACCGAAGACTCAGCGACCTTCACGGACAACCTCGGTCCGAAAATCCCTACAAGATACCTTCACCGCGCTACCTAAGATGACAGATAGAACTAAAAGTGGGTTTCCACTCGAGAACCGAAGACTCAGCGACCTTCACGGACAACCCGGTCTGAAAATCCCTAAGATACCTTCACGGGCTACCTAAGGTGAAAGATGGAACTAAAAGTGGGATTTCCACCGAGAACCGAAGACTCAGCACCTTCACCGGACAACCCGGTTCGAAAATCCCTACAAGATACCTTCACCGGCGCTACCTAAGGTGAAAGATGGAACTAAAAGTGGGTTTCCACCGAGAACCTAAAAGACTCAGCGACCCTCACGGACAACCCGGTCTGAAAATCCCTACGATACCTTCACGGCGCTACCTAGAATAGGGTGGATAGAACCCTTCCGCTTATCACGAAGGGATCTTACGCTTGGAGAGGAAGAATTTTATATTGCCTCCTACGGAAAGGAATTTTGAGTGGGCCTCTTGTTCATAGAAGGAATCAAGAGGGGATTTTGGTATTGTACCAGAAAATTTGTAGACCTACCGTCAAGGAATTTGATCGGTGGGGAAAATTATGATGGAGGATAAATCTAGGGTTATCCTCAAGGAAAGTGGGTGAAACATCCCACGAGAAACTTCCCCGCCGAACGGGTTATCCCAAGATACTAAGGGTAGTATTTCTTCAGAACTTCCCATTTATCTAAGATTAATTGCCTGGCCGCCATTTTGGGTAATTAGGCGACACGCACCATTAGAGTAGACCGCTTCTATTACAAACGGACCTCCCATTTAGGTTCGAATTTACCTTTCTTCTTGGAGTTGAGGATGATCGGCCGTCGGCGGCGAGGACGGATCTCCTTCCACGAAACTCCTTTGTCGTACTTTCTTGTTGAAAGCTCGACATCCTAGCTTGGTAGAACTCAATGCATTGTTGAGCTTCGAGCTTTTCATCAACATCTCGAGCTCTTGAGGCGTTTTTGATGATGTTCCTCGATCGTCATCTCGTTCGAGGCGATCGCGGTGTGAATCTGAATTTTCAATGGGAGAATTGCTTCACACCCGTAGACCGTAGAATACGGGGTCTCTCGATTGGCGTCGCGCGGTTGTGCGATATGCCGAGTGCTTCTCGAGTTTATCATCCCAATCTAAGCTTGTTATTCTTCACAAGTTTGATAAAATTTTGATGATTGTCTTGTTGAGCATACTCGGCTAATCTATTTGCGGTGGATTATAGAACATCGATGAGATGTCTTGTATCTTGAATTTCATAAAACGATGAAGGAATTGCCGATGAATTGGGGACCGTTGTCATGCACGATCCGTCTTGGAACACCGTGTCGGTAGATGACATGGTGTTTGATAAATTGATGGCGGTACTTCGCCTTTACTTCTTTTAGCGGGATTGCTTCAGCCCACTTGGAGAAGTAGTCGGTGATCGCTAGAATAAACCGACGCTTTGACCGACGGAGGAAAAATGGGACCTACAACATCCATTCCCCATGTCTCAATGGCCGATGTGGTCAAGGATGCAACCGCCCGAGGTCGATGCATATAATTAGCGTGAATTTGACAGCGTGGCATTTCGGCGTCTGGCTGCGTCGTAATCATTGTTGGCCAAAAGTAGCCCATTCTCCTGATTCGATCGTAGAGCTTGGGACCAGGCTGGTGCGCACCACATTCACCTTCGTGTGCTTCCCGAAGGACCTCTTCTGCCTCTTTGTTTGAGAGGCATCGGAGTAAAAGACCATCGTACCCCCGGCGATATAACATCCGGGTCTCCGTGTCGTAAAAGAATCTTGGAGCTCTTCGCCGGATTGACTCTCTCTCCCTTACGTCTTCTGGCAGAATACCATGCAAGACGTAGTCGATGATAGGAAAGCGCCAATCTCGGGGCTCCAATTTGGTTTGGGTCGCATACACTCCTTTGGTAACTACCCCCTCATCTTCTTATACCTCATCATATATTGGTACGAAGAGTTGGTGAGTCCTGATCATAACTAGTTGTTCTGTCGGTTGTGCCGATATCGCACGCGCCAATGCATCCGCATAAGCGTTCTGAAGGCGTGGAATATATTCGATGAAGAACTCTTCGAACGAGTCTGCCATTTCGAGAGCTACCTGGTGATAAGGGACCAGATCAGGGTTCCTAACTTCGTAGTCACCACGGATCTGCTTAACTATCAATTGCGAATCGCCGTACGCTTCGAGATACTTGACCCCCAGCTCGTTGGCGAAACTAAGTCCAATAAGTAGCGCATTGTATTCGGCTACGTTATTAGAGCAAGGTTCAGTAAGTGAATAAGCATGGGGCATGACATGATTCCCCGGGGAAACTAAGACGACCCCAACTCCAACGGAGATCTTAGAACATTCGGGGGCACTCGCCACGTTAGTAGCTCAAGAAGCTCCGTCAAAGTACAGTCGCCATATTTATTGGTGCGATGTAGTGTTGACCGTGGACTTCATCGGAAGATCATCATATAGCTCAAGCTGCGTTAGTTGTCGGGTTGGCGACCAAGAGATCGCAAATCGCTTGTCCTTTAATCGACTTTTGTTGTTTGAAGTGCAAGTCATATTGGGACAAGAGCAAAGCCCATTTCACCAAACGCCAACTCATTGAGGCGGTGGGTCATAAATATTCGACCGGATTTACGCTTAGAGATAACATAAATCGCCCGTCCGACTAAATAGTGCCGTATTTTCCAATCGTGAACACTAATGCAAAGCACGCTTCTCGACCATTGGGTATCGAGACTTCGGCCGATAATGTTGACTCGGGTAATACGCGCACGTTGGTGACCGCCGTCATCGTCTGCAGTGCTTCTCAGTTTATCATAATCTGCTTGTTATTCTTCACAAGTTTCGATAAAATTTTGATGATTGTCTTGTTGAGCATCCGGCTAATCTATTTGCATTTGGATTATAGAACATCGATGAGATGTCTTGTATCTTGAATTTCATAAAACGATGAAGGAATTGCCGATGAATTGGGGACCGCTGTCATGCACGATCCGTCTTGGAACACCGTGTCGGTAGATGACATGGTGTTTGATAAATTGATAGATACTTCGCCTTTACTTCTTTTAGCGGATTGCTTCAGCCCACTTGGAGAAGTAGTCGGTGATCGCTAGAATAAACCGACGCTTTGACCGACGGAGGAAAATGGGACCTACAACATCCATTCCCATGTCTCGAATGGCGGGATGTGGCGAAGGATGCAAGCTGCTCACGGAGTGATGCATATAATTAGCGTGAATTTGACAGCGTGGCATTTCGGCGTCTGCGGCTGCGTCGATAATCATTGTTGGCCAAAAGTAGCCCATTCTCGATTCGATCGTAGAGCTTGGGACCCGGTAGTGCGCACCACATTCACCTTCGTGTGCTTCCCGAAGGACCTCTTACGCCTCTTTGTTTGAGAGGCATCGGATAAAGACCATCGTACCCGGCGATATAACATCCGGGTCTACGTGTCGTAAAAGAATCTTGGAGCTCTTAGCGGATTGACTCTCTCTCCCTTCGTCTTACGGCGAGAATACCATGCAAGGCGTAGTCGATGATAGGAAGCGCCAATCTCGGGCTCCAATTTGGTTTGGGTCGCATACACTCCTTTGGTAACTACCCCTCATCTTCTTATACCTCATCATATATTGAGTGCGAAGAGTTGGTGAGTCCCGATCATAACTAGTTGTTCTGTCGGTTGTGCCGATATCGCACGCGCCAATGCATCCGCATAAGCCGCTCAAGGCGGAATATATTCGATGAAGAACTCTTGAGCGAGTCGCCATTTCGAGAGCTACCGGTGATAAGGGACTGATCGTGGTTCCTAACTTCGTAGTCACCACGGACCGCTTAACTATCAATTGCGAATGCCGTGCGGCGAGATACTTGACCCCGGCTCGTTGGCGAAACTAAGTCCAATAAGTAGCGCATTGTATTCGGCTACGTTATTAGAGCAAGGTTCAGTAAGTGAATAAGCATGGGGCATGACATGATTCCCCGGGGAAACTAAGACGACCCCAACTCCAACGGAGATCTTAGAACATTCGGGGGCACTCGCCACGTTAGTAGCTCAAGAAGCTCCGTCAAAGTACAGTCGCCATATTTATTGGTGCGATGTAGTGTTGACTTCGTGGACTTCATCCGGAAGATCATCATATAGCTCAACTGCGTTCGTTGTCGGGTTGGCAGCCAAGAGATCGCAAATCGCTTGTCCTTTAATCGACTTTTGTTGTTTGAAGTGCAAGTCATATTGGGACAAGAGCAAAGCCCATTTCACCAAACGCCAACTCATTGAGGCCGGCTGGGTCATAAATATTCGGACCGGATTTACGCTAGAGATAACATAAATCGTCTGTCCGACTAAATAGTGCCGTATTTTCTGAATCGAACACTAACAAAGCACCGCTTCACCATTGGGTATCGAGACTCGACCGACTAATGTTCGCCGTAATACACCGCCTCGCGACCGCCCATCGCCCCGCCAGTAAAGCTTTAACGAGTGATCCGCTTGATGTAAATCGAAATGGTTTTCCGATCGCAAGAAGAATGAGGTTTAGCGAGATACGATTTGATCTCTTCAATCGTTTTCTCGGCAGCGCCGCCCTAAATAAATGACACTCTTCTTATTCAACTTTGAGAATGGTTGGCACTTCCCGTGATAGGTTCGATATGAACCGCCGGATGTACGCCAATCGCCTTGTAACCCCCGAAGTTCTCTCGATTTCGAGGTTGCAAATCTTGAATCGCTTTCACTTTATCGATCAACATGGATTCCTTTGTTGGTGACGACGGTTTGGAACTTGCCACCGACATCCCAAGGAAGGATTTGGGTGGTTCATCTTTAGTTGATGAGTTCGCATGAGCTCAATACCATTCTAAGATCTTTGATGTGATCTCCTTTATCACTTCGCCACGCACCAAATCGCCGACATATTAATCGCTTTCCCGAGATGGTCCCGAAAATTCGCCATTGCTCGCTGGTACGGGCCAAAGATTTTTCAGCCGAACGGCATGACCGTAGCAATATATACCGATGGGCTCTGCCGTGTTCTATGATCATCGGTGCATCTTGATCCGATTGTATATCGAGAAACCATCCATGAATGACATTCTTTCAAATCCACACGTATTGTCGACTATGACATCGCTGATTGGAAGAGAAAAGTCATCTTTCGCAAAGATTCGTGTCTCAGAATCCATACGCATCCTAATCGAACCATTCTTCTTCATGACCGACTATATTCGCCACCCAACTGGATGTTGAACTTCCTTGATGAATCCCGATTCTATGAGTTTCTTCACTTCACAACGCATTGCCCGCAAGATCTCTGTGGATGAAACCGCTCGGTTGCTTGACAGTTTGACATCCGCCGATGTTGAGGCGATGTGTCGCCACATTAGGGTCGAAGCCTGGCATGTCCTCATAGCTCCGTGCTAATACATCGATATACTCCCCGATTAGGGCGATCATCCTTTTCTTCTCTTCCGAGGGAAGAGTATTGCTGATGTTTATGAGCTTAGGATGCTCTTCATCACCCATATTAACCTGGACTACCTCGTCCTTAGTGGGGGGTTCTCTTTGTTCGAATCTATCCCCAAACTGCTCTTTGAGGTGATGGATCCATGGGTCTTCCCATGTTGGCATATCTTCATCACCCTTAATAGTAGCAGGATCGATCAGAAGCCATATTTGACATCAAAGCCTTGAAAGCTTCTAGGCCGGTGTCTAATCCCAAGCCAAGAATCGCACTAATGTCCGCCTCACCGGGTGGATTATTATCAATTAGCCATGAGCATTCATCTTCCGAGGAGGATTCGATCCCAATCCCCTTCTAAATGTATAGTAGTTATCCCTCCCTCTTGGGACATATGCCGCTTGGGAGGGACTCGAGGACCTCGCCCAAAGCATAGACCTTCCCTTGTGTCAAGTCATACCCCCACTTCTTCATGATATCCCGTGTTTCCTGACTATATCCTCAATGTGGAGGATAGGCCCATTGTCATCTTTTTCTTCTTCTAAGAAATAATTCGCTGGAACCGTGATTTCCTTTTCCGTGAAACCAAGTCTTTTTCACTACTTGATCTTCGACGAAAGTTGTCCCAAAGGAGTCTGAGTCGCTTTTATAATGCAAGACCGAAGCCTAAGTGCAACTCCGGATCGTTGTATAAACTCGTCATCACATCATTCAAAGACAAATGGTACTCTAAATCGCCATTTATTGATTCATCGGCAGCTTATTAATTACAATGTTCATCCGACGATTCTTCATTGTCAAGATTGATTACAAGGTACAATGTCATTTAAAACAAAACCACCACTATAACCAAGCCGGCCGGTATCGGCTTCTTCACATTTGTCGTTGCCTTGGGCGATGATTGATTTAGGACTCATTACAGTAGAGGAGAGAATCGCTGAAATAATTCTCCATCCCCTTAAACGGCCGTTTGTCCGCGACCACCGCCTTGACTTCATTGTTTGTGTCTACATATTTGAGACGATGAAGAGTAGATGGAACTATAACGCTATCAGGATCCAAGGTCCACTCCAACAATAAGTTATAGGAAGTCTCGCACAATCACGAAAGGTGTGACTTCGGACTTTAAGTCTCCCATTTGGCACTTTATCCGGATTTTACCAAGCGGCCGAGACCCACTGGTGTTAAATCCATAGATCACCGTGCCTGTTGATGCCGACTTCTTGGCGGGGATTCAAGGTGATACATGGTAGCGAGGGCATGATGCTCCTGTGGAACCGGATCGACTTGGATCCGGTTAACTTCACTAGAGCCAATATACCCGGTGAAGTATAGCGGCCTATCGTGCTTGGAATTCCTTGTCTGCATATCCTCCTTTGTAAAAGTGATGCAGGGGAAGTGCTTAGCCGCAAGGTTGCATTGTTGGGCCGACTCTTCTGGGCTCGGCTTAATCTGGGTGAGGAAGACTTCTGAATCGGCCAGGGCTTCTTGAAGAGCTTCTCTTGTCTCTTTTGACAACCGCAGCAACTCGTAAAGAGTGATCCTTGCGGGGATATTGGCCAATTGTGCCATAACGTCAAAGCGATATGGGGAGTTGGAGCTTCCCGGTTTGTCTCTTCTAATCGGGTGATTGAGCAGAGGCGCCGGGGCTGAACTTCACGAGATTGTTTATTTGTGGCTTCTTTGGCGCCCACCGCCGTTGTGCTTTCGGCGAGTGAGGGGAGTTGTTGGTACCCGGTTCGGCGGCGTCTTGGCATTTGGGTGAGGACTTAGGGTACTTGTATGCACTTTTCGTGTCCGCTCCTAGTGGCGTGGGCTTCAGGTTCTCCTTCGGACAGCTGGAATGTCGCCATCTGCTCGTCATCTCCCTCCAAAACTGCGGAAGTAGCATGGCATACCTTTGCCTTCCGCTTTGACTTTTTCTTCGATGAAGAAGAAGCTACCCATTGATCATCTTCAAGCAGGTCTGGGTGGACCCACAGGACTTCGCCATTTGGGGCCGTATGCGACACGAGTCCTTTCTGGCGTTGCTTGTGTGGGTCATCATTCACCGTGTTCATTGCGACTTTGACCACTGGTTTAGGTTCAAACCATGTTAATGGCACTGACCCAAAGCTTATGGACACCGCATTTGCACCGACCTTCTTTTCTTTGGACGGCTTCATAGTGATGACCCCTACGTCAATTAAGGCCTGGATTTTATCCTTAAGGCCAAAACACGATTTAGTGGGGTGATGAACTACCCTGTGGTAAGCGCAGTATTTTGGATCGTTCATCCTCGTTGCTTCCTCTTGATTTTGAATCGGAGGGAGCTTGATCTTGTTATTTTCCACAAGATATTTGAAGAGACCGGGAATCTTGTCATCCCTAAAGGAATAGGATTTCGGGAATCTCGGCTCACGAGGCCTTACGTTTACGTGGCCCGGTTGCCCGCTGCGATTGTGCTGTTGCGGTTGTTCTTTGTTCTTTGCGCTCTTGGGGTTGGAGTTGGAACGCTTGGTTCGCGAATCCGCCCCGCTCGCTTCTTTCCCTTTGCCACGGGACAAAGTTACGTTTGGGGCTTCATTTGTCGGTGGCCTCTTTCCCGCTTTTTCCTCTTGAGGAAGCTGCTCGCTTGTTCACCCCGCGACCTTCAAGTCTTTCCGTGTATTGACGGTGCTGTTCCCATTGCCTCGAAAGCACGCCTATTGACAAGTTGTTGTGGCAGGTCCGAGGATGAACTCCTTCATATCGGATCCCTAGCTTCATTGCCTTGTTCCGAATCGCTTGACGAAGGTATCCACAGCCCGCCCTTCGCTGTCAATAACGCTCCAATGGATATTTCGCATCGCCATCGAAGAAATTGAGAGAAACAGGACTCCATATCGCCCCACCGTTGATGCTCCCCTGTTTAAGACGGCGGTACCAATCGAAGGCAGCTCCACGAAGGGTGCCAACGAATGATCGAACCATCAGGGGCTCATTGCCGGAAATAACTTCGAGGTGCGACTTGAAGTAAATCAAGTGCTGCGTCGGGGAACCCTTCCCGTCAAACGGTGTGAAGTTTATTAAGTTAAACTTGGACGGATACGGATTGATTCCCACTCCCTCGGGTATGGGCAAGGAATACCCGTTTTCTTCACCTCTTGGCGGAATCGGTGAGTTGATTTTGCTCGAGGTCTTTGATCTTCGTTCTCATGAGCAACCACATCTACATTATGCCCGGCGTTGCGTGGTTCGGAGGTTATCATCCTCTTGTGCTTTCTCACAGTGCGAATATTTGTCATCTTGGTCGGCGTCGATCGTGACTCGATTCACCTCGATGTTTTGTCAAGGCTTGGATATGTTGGTCATGCATTTCTCTCATCGTCTGCATGGCCATATCCATCTCTAGCTTGAAGTTTTCCGTTGCTTAGTCAGCGCCGTCTAACATTTTAGCCACTTGATGCATGCGATCATAAAGCTTCTTGGGGCACCCTCGCTAGATCTGATATTATCGGAGGCAATTGTGGAGCCAACATCCGGCGCATCATCCTCGCGGGTATCCCTCTCGAAGTTTATCGTGGTGGACCGTCGGATAGTCGGTTGCAAGCGAGTTAGCCGTTGCGATTTGGTGGGGATAACTCGTGATGATGATCCTTTGCTAGTCATATTATTAGTGACATCCGCAATTGGCCCTCCTGATGTCGCCCTTCAAGGAATCGCTTGACCTAGGTCTCGGCGTGTTGGTGCTAAGTCTCGAAGACCAAACTCTTTCTCGAGTTTCTTGATGGCAATTGCACTCGAGAGCACCGCCTTGATGAGCTTAGAGCACAAGCATGACCGTATTAGTTTGGGGAGCCCTTCGAGATTTTTCGCATCCTCGCACGTGTAGTACGTACTCGTCGTATGAGTACCGAGCAACCCGCCGTGCGCTCGACACGCATTCCTCTGCATAACGCCGTCGCCATCGACGAAAGCGCCTCCTTCCGAGAATGGACTTGCTCACCAAACTACCGAAGTGACTCGCCTTGACTTTTCGCTTATGTGGCGTGAAGTCTCGGTGGACTCTCGGACTTGACCTTTAGTCGGTTGGTGGGACTATAGGAATTTTCCTATCTTTCTTGGAGCGGTGCACTTCCCTCGCATGAGGAGTGACCCGTGATTCTTTGAAGGACCCAAATGATCCTTGATAGTTGGTTTGGTGGTGGTGGCGGAGTTGGCTTTACCACCGCTCGACGCTTTGACTTTGAGGCTGGCCGACTTGGGCTTTGGCTGAATTTGAAATGCCTGTAGCCTTCGCTTAAGTGCCGGACAGAATTGGAATATTGGCGCCTTAGGTTTTAAAGCCGTGCGGTATTTGGGATTGGGCCGTTAGATTTGGGCCTCAAACACGGTGGTATCTTTGGCGGCTTCTTTACCACCTCCTTCTTGATTCACAAGCTTGTTGTACCAACGCCGCTTGTGCAAGAAGTGCACGACGCCCAATGCCTCTCGGTGGAGCGGTTCCGCTTGACACGGACCCACTCGCTGGTTGATGGCTTGGATGGACCGTCGATCACTTGAGGCGGAGCCTCGCAGAAGCTCGATCTTAGATCCGGCCATAGCGGATCCCATCCATGGATTGCATGGCTTTGGCGTATTGCGGCGCCATGCTTTGTCGTCGCCTTTGGCGGCTCGCTTGGAGAGTGCGGGCGCTATCATTGGCGTCATCTCGCCGCTATAGTCCTGGACTTCGCGGGGATTTCTCACCGCTGGGTAGCTGGTTGACTCCGCCCCGGGCTCTACATCGGAGGCCCATCGGGTTCTCTTGCAGCCGAGACCTTCTTGGAGCGCGGGAGAACTGATCCGAGGACGAGGATAGATACTCCCGAACTTCTTACAGTCGAACTGAATTCGACCTCTTCCTCCACCGATAGGGATCCGCTTATGCACATCACCTCCGATCAGGTCGGTGGCTCCCATCGTGGTCAGCCTTGTTCGATGGGAAAGTTGTCTCGATTATCATTGATTTGAATCGCTACAAACTTCACGTCACCAAACAAATTCAAAGAAAAATATAGCCTTTTATAAGGCTTAGAATGAAAAATCAAAATTATAACTTGTTAACCCTTTGGTGAACAAGCGGGATCCGTTTATGGGATCACCAAGTAATGGGAGTTCTTTGCTGTGCGGGGACTTGAATCGTCCGTGGACCACCGCGTAATCCGATCTTAGTGGAGATCGGATGCTAGATCTGCGGTCTGAGGCATTTATTTCACGAAGGAAATAGAGCGTCGGCGGGGATCAACTCACGAAGGAGGTGATCGCCGAGCGGTAAGATCTACTAGGAGAAATCACCGCTTCGCCACGAGACTAAGGCGAAGCTTAGCCTAGAGAGGCGGATCTGCAAATCGACACGGACGGCGTGGGCTTCGAGCTAGATTCTCTACCTTGCCGTGTAGATCTAAGCATAGCGAACTCTTCGAGATCCGGATCTCGCTCTTTCTTGATCAGCGCTTCGAATCCGTGCGTAATCTTGATCTTGAACTTCAAAACTCCACCAAAATCCCCGTAATTCTCCCACCAAAAATCATCCCAGGCGAGGAAGACCCCCCCTATTTATAGGATTGGGGGGGAATATGTCGGCCACAAGTGGCTCGGCCACTTGGCCGAGGTAACTCGGTCGCGTGGCCTTGGTTCGCCGTTTTTTGCCGTTTATTTGTTTTCTCGATCTTAGGGCTTAGGTCACGCCTATTACGAGTCTTGGTCTTCCCGGACTTAGATTCCGTCGTATTTAGTTCGGGACTAACTCTTGGTTTGTTCGGTTCAACGATTCGAAATCGATTGTGCTGTTCAAGTCGGTTTTAAGCCGTGCTTGTGGCGTGGAGTTTGCCGTCGGGTTCGTGTCTCAACGATTCGACGTCCGTATTATCCGATGGGTTGTCATTCACGACTTCCGCCACGAAGTTGGTTTCGGGATCTTGTAAGTATTTTTCAGCCTCTGGTAAGATCTATGAAGATCGGTGCCTCATAGCGGATCCCATCCATGGATTGCATGGCTTTGGCGATGGCGCCGCCATGCTTTGTCGCCGCCTTTGGCGGCTCGTTTGGAGAAGTCTGGTAGCGTCATTGGCGTTCATCTCGCGCCGCCATAGTCCGGACTTCGGCCGGCGGGATTTCGCCACCGCGGCAGCTGGTTGGACTCGGCCCCGGGCTCTACATCGGAGGCCCATCGGGTTCTCCTTGCGCCGAGACCTTCTTGGAGCGGGCGGGAGAACTGATCTGGAGGACGAGGATAGATACCTCGAACTTCTTCTCGGTCGAACTCGACTCGACCTCTTCCTCCACCGGGATAGGGATCCGCTATGCACGACGACCTCCGATCTGAGGCCGGTGGCTCCCACTGTGGTCGCCAGCTTGTTCGATGGGAAAGTTGTCTCGATTATCATTGATTTGAATCCGTTACAAACTTCAGTCGCCTGAAACAAATTCAAAGAAAAATATCGCCTTTTTATAAGGCTTAGAATGAAAAAATCAAAAATTATAACTTGTTAACCCTTTGGTGAACAAACGCGGGATCCGTTTATCGGATCCTCGCTTGTGTGGGTTCTTTGCCTGTGCCGGGGACTTGAATCGTCCGTGGACCACCGCGTAATCCCGATCTTAGTGGAGATCCAGATGCTAGATCTGCAGATCTGAGGCATTTATTTCACGAAGGAAATAGAACGTCTGACGGGGATCAACTCACGAAGGAGGTGATCGCCGGAGCGGGTAAGATCTACTAGGAGAAATCACACGCTCGCCCTGAGACTAAGACGAAGCTTAGCCTAGAGGGCAGATCTGCAAATCTGACCTGGACCGGCGTAGACTCGAGCTAGATTCTCTACCTTGCCGTGTAGATCTAAGCCGCAACGAACTCTTCGAGATCTGGATCTCGTCTCTTTCTTGATCAACGCCAACTGCGCCGTAATCTTGATCTTCGTAACTTCAAAACTCCACCAAAATCCCCGTAATTCTCCCACCAAAAATCATCCCCTGACCGAGGAAGACCCCCTATTTATAGGATTGGGGAATATGTCGGCCACAGTGGCTCGCCACTTGGCCGAGGTAACTCGGTCGCGGGCCTTGGTTCGCCGCTTTTTCTCGATCTTCCCGCTTAGGTCCCGCCTATTCTCGAAGTCTTGGTCTTCCTGCACTTAGATTCCGCCTCAGATTTAGTTCCGGACTAACTCTTGGTTTGTTCCAGCCAACAGCTTCAAACCGATTGTTCGCTCAAGTCCGCTTAAACCGTGCTTGTGACGCCGTGGGTTTGCCGTCGGTTCGTGGTCTCAACGATTCGACGTCCGTATTATCCGATGGGTTGTCATTCGCCGACTTCCCGTCACGAGTTGGTTTCGGGGATCTTGTAAGTATTTTTCAACGCCTACAGGCGTAAGATCTATGAAGATCTGGTGCACGTCGTGCGGATCTGGTGCACGGTGGTGCAGATCTGATGCACGATGGTGCAGATCTGGTGCACGTCGGTGCAGATCTGATGCATGTTGGTGCAGATCTGATGCACGGTAGTGCGGATTAGATTTGTGGGGTTGGGATTTGAGGAGGGAATTGATTGAATGGCTCTGATACCATGTTAGAAACAGAGCAAATCAAGAGAAAAGCGTAATTGTATTCATTGGTATTGTGGTCTATATATACATTGTGAGTAGCCTTGTTTTAGTACTCTACCCGATGTGGGACTAAACAAAAGAGACCATCTATGCCATATTTAACAGTTTCAGCACAGTATGTGCATCTTAGAGGGAATTCTTATGATACGAAGGTGAAAAGAGCATGTTTATTGTTGCTATCTATTATATTTGGGTTGAGAGAAACAGAAAGTTGCACTAGGGTGATGTGGTAAGGAGGATAAAAATGGTGATTCTAGTGGCTATTTTCAAGTCACATATCCCAGACAAGTTTAGAGCTTGGATTGTCAGTTTAGGCTAAGTTTGAGTATGTAGTGTTTTTTGATGTTATAAAGTTCTTTTGCTTTTCTCAATTTCAGATTTTGTATGCTCGGGTATGCCTTAGGTTATTACGTACATACAATTTATTCAGGTGGTAATGGAAACTAATATTTATTGATGGGAGAGAGAGAGAGAGAGAGAGAGTAGAAAAGCAATTTGATTTATATAGATGACACATATCTAAATTTTACATTGCTTGATGATTTGTACGTATTAGCTTGTGAAAGAGAGTGTCAAAGTAACATGGCACTTTACAAAAACTTTGAAGTTATGGTGCAGACTAAGGATTATATTATTATATTCTGACATGTCCTTGTGGTTTGAGGGTCTTGTTTAATGGATTGAATCATGGACTCGCATATTGGCATCAATTTTTTGTAAAAATTCGTTTTACCTATTGGGATTTGAACCTAGATTGATCTGATACCATGTTAAAGAATTCTTCCACAGTAGATCCAAGTCACAAGTGAATATTGAGGTTTATATTTTTCATATTTTAACAGCGCAATATTCAAAGTATAGAGAAAAAAGAAAATCATTAGAAAACAATTCAATTCAAGCGCAAGTTTAATCTATCATATCAACTGTATGGGTGATTTAGTTCCATATTCAAAGAACATTTAATTAGATATATGATTAATATGTTTGGCCTCATGATAGTAGTGATAACTATACTATTACTTTTACAATACTACTTCTACACTACAAGAGAGAAAAAAATGTGGGGTTCATTCTCTTCGGCTTTAAAAAAAAAATTTGATGACTCATTATGGGAGTTCACACTTCTCTCTCTTCAAATGTAGAAGTAGTGTAGAACAATAAATTGTAGTTATAATTACTGTAAATATTAGTCTAATCTATCTCCATTCACGAGTCTTTGCACTCCAACTGTGCACGATATTTTAGCAACGGTATTTACATCATTAAAAGCAATGTAGATGGTTTTACAATTTGCACATGTTGTTACAAATTGTAGAAAAAGCGATGCATGTAATATTGTCTAAATGACTGAAAATTACAAAAGAAGGTAACTGACAGGAAAACTTTTAGTTTTGCGTCTTACAAGAGATCTTATGCTAAGAAGAGTTCTAATAAAGTAAAGAGAGGACATTATCGTCACTCACCACGAGCATAGAACATCCAATTGGCAGTCCATTTTAAAGAAATGAAAAAAGGTGTAGAACTTTGACTTATCCTAGGGCCCCTAAGCAAGGTAGTAACTACCATATCAAATTACAGAACTCAAGATAAACAAAGCCAACTTGAAAAACTCGAGATCAGTGGACTGTTTATTTAATCCTCAAGCCACTATCAACCCCCTCAAAAAAATATTGTCTAAAATGTGGATGTAACATCACTTGCAAGTTGCAATTAATTGGTAATCTCTCAAGAAGAAACAACTTCTAGTCGTCACACAAAAAGCCATATGTGCATCACCATTGTGACTTTACAATGGAGTTTTATTAGCATGAGCTCCACTTGTAAGATCTAGCATTTATTTCATGAGTCCAGATCTTCTACAATCTTAATTACATAGAATGTCTATAATTAGTTATGTAGGCTAATGCTATTGGTTTGTTTCAGTGGTTCCACAATCAAACGGTTTTTATATTAGTATAATTTAGATAAAGAATATTATTTATAGGGTCCACTTAGTGAAAAAAAAAATATTATTAATGAATTGTAAAATCTGATCTTGAGATGTAAAGGATCTCTACGCTTTTTCATTAATTATATGAGGATTTAGTGTTTTTTTTAAAAGAAAAACAAGGCAACGTACCCTAATCAAAATATCATTAAAACTATATTGATTAGAAAGAGAGAAGCCTAGGATGAGCGGTTGTAAATATCAAACAGTTCATACTAGTGAACAAGGAGCAGACCTTATCGTCACTTGTAACACCAGTCATAGATGTTTGATATAAACACCCACGTCACCAAAAGCTTTCCCAACTAATCCAATCATCCCAAAATTTACAAAATAGAGTATCAAAGCTATGACGCGACTCATAAAGTTTTATATATATAGTATCAGGAAAGAAAGCGTTCTAATAGCCCGGCAAACACACTCAGAAATTAGTGTAGACAGTTAAAATATACAAGCTCCTCCGACATATACAAGTGGATCGCTCAATTCACGAGAGGCCTGAACTAATGCTCAGTGTAAAAGGTACAAATCTAAAATTCGAGCTTAACATGTGCTCAAGAAGTGGACGCCCAAGGGCTAAACACTGAATCAAATCAAAATGGCATAAATACAAGTCAATTGCGAAGCTCTCCCAAGCCCATAGTGGAGATCATCCAAGCCACAATGAAGCTTGCTCAAGTCTCATGCAAACTTCACTCTGAGTCCAAACCCATACAACGTGAACCAAGCCCATATGAGGCTATAAGCGAAGTTCACTCAAGCGAACTTCACCCAAAATCCAATAGTCCACGTGGGCCAAGTCACCCACGCGAATCCCCTTCAAAGAACATGGGCTACCCACGTTCTGGTGAAGTTTGCCAAGTGAACTTCACCCACGGCCGTTACTACTCACATTTTAGCAGCGAACTTCACCCATGGCCGTTACAAGAGCTATTCTCAAGGGAAATATGGCCACTAACTCTGATTTAATGGTTATTAACCCACATTTAATAGCCATTAACCCCCTCTTCTTGGCTATAATTGGAGAGGGATTTGCTCAAAGAAAAAAAGAAAAGAAAAAAGGAGATAGAATCAGCTATTGGCAAGGCTTCTAGAAAAAAGAGAGAAGACATTGGACAACGAGCTTTCATCCTCTTCTTCTTCAATTCGGTCTTCACATATCTCCCTCTCCAATTAAGATAATCATTTAGCTTCATCTTAATGATCAATTATTAAGAATCTCTTTGAGATAAGCAGTAACTCATTTTCTCAAAGAAACTAACTAAAACCCACCGTCTGTAGGTCGGACTGTCAACGGAAAACAAGAACTACCTTCAATCGGCACACAGAAAAGAACCCAAATTCTCTATAAATTTTCTTGTTACTTATTTCTTAAGATTGTAACTCTTTTTTGTAAGTTATCAATTTTAAGAACAAAAACAGGATGGCGGCTCCGCCGGGGACTTCCTTCTCAACTGACGAGAAGATCGTGTCGGGCCTTAAGGTCTATGATGAAATATTTGGTTATCAAAATTGACCAAGCAAAGTTTGAGGAATTCATCTCCTCCGAGAAGACGTGTACAGCTACAACCAGAATATGCCATAAAGTTCATCGCAATTCGAGACCAGATTCAAACCCGACTCTGTTGGTGCATAGCCAAAACTCCAAAATGAGCCCCAACTTTGCCCACAGTGAAGCGAACCTCGCCCAGAGCAAGAGTAGCCTCAGGTTCACTTAGCGTAAATCAACCTTCGCCAAGAGCGAAATGACCCTTGCCCCGGGCGAAGGTTAGGATGTTCAAACATCCCCTAAACTTGGACTTCAGTCCACAACCCCTTTGGGGGTTTACTTTAAAGCATCTCGCGATGCTCGTATCGCTTCTTTAAAAGAATCCAACAATGGGGGTTATCCTTCGATAGATCTCCCGAAATGGAAGACTATCATCCATGGTGATTCTCAACTTCAGTTATAGGTTTAAACTTACGACAAAGGTATGATTGACCATGCCTGCCGTAGGTCAAGACGTCATCATCTTACACGATGTTCTAATGCCAAAAGCCAGCCCAGCGATGTTGCTTTTAAGAAGAGTGACCGCGGCATGCACAATAGCCAAATCGATGCTCCCTCTAGTTTGAGAGAATTCCTCTCTCTAAAAAGGGCACGACAATGTCAGTATTGCACTGTTCGCGGGGAAAGTTGGTTCCTTGATTTTCATTGCCGATGAATTCATTACACCTTTAAGGGTTTACAAACGAATTCAAAAATAAAAAGATCGCCTTTTTATAAGGCTACAATGAGAATCAAAGAAAGAAAATTATAACTCTTCGCTGAAACAAACGCGGGATCCATTTATTGAATCCTCGCTTGCGTGGGTATCTTTGCCGGTGCCGGTCCGTGGACCACCGCGTGATCGTGATCAGATGCGAGATCTACAAATCTACGGGGATTATTTCACGAAGGAAACAATCGCCGACGGGAACTATCTCACGAAGGAGATAATTGCCGGAGTGGATGAGATCGACCAAGCAAAATCAAGCACAAACCCTGGAATTAAGACGAAGCTTAATCCAGAGGGTAGATCTGTAGATCTGATCTCGGACTCCTCGAACTCCTCGCTCGATGATGATCGACTAGCCGGAATCTGAGGTATGAACGCCGGGGTTGCTGAAGGATCGCTCCAAAAATTCAGATCTCTCTCCGACAGAGCTTCAGCTTCTCTCCAAAAATTCAGCCCCTCGCAAATGAGCCCCTACCCCTCTATTTATAGAGTTTGAAAGCGGGTAAGTGGTTAAAACTGGGCCCAAAGCCCAATCAGATCTGGAGGTGGCTCGGCTACCCCCCTAGGGCCGAACCACTAAGGGGTGGCTCGGCCACCTCCCAGGGTGGCTCGGCCACCGAGCCACCCGGAGGTGGCTCGGCCATGGCCGAACCACCTTGAGGTGGCTCGGTGGTGGGTGGCTCGGTTTTGGCCGAGCCACCTTCGGGTGATTTGGTTTTTTGTCGAGCCCCTGAGGGCGACTTCGGGACCTTTTTCATCATTTTTCGGTGTTTCGGGTCTGGTTTGGTTGATCTAGTCAACACTCGCTGATCCGGAGCTTCAAAGTTGGGTTTATCCCTTCGCTCCTACGTGATTCACTACTTTGCTGATTTAGTCGCTTCGTCGATTCGCTTCATGCATTTCGTCGACTCGGTTTATTGACTTGGACATTTCGTCGACTCACTTTATGCGCTTCGTCGACTCTCTTTACGCATTTGTGTCACGGTCACTTGTTGTTGCGTCGTCGACGATTTGCCGTTATGTCATTGATCTGGCCACGATCGCCGACTCGCCACGAAGCTACGTTTGGGGACTTATAGGCAATTTTCAACGCCTACAGATACCCCCTCCAAAGTGTTTCGATCTCGCTCTTTTATAGAAGAAGCCGAAATACTTTGGATATGATAGGCCCAAACCTTCAGTCGGCATAACAGGACCTGAAAATGGCTCCGAGTCTTGATTTCTCCAATTCTTTTGGATTATCCAGTGCTTTGTAGGATGACTGAAAGTATCGCGGTGCTGTATTTATTGTCTGACCGCTGTCGAAATCTTGACCCGAGGCTGATGAATGAAATATTTGCTTTAGCTCGTGTTGGTGAGTTGTCGTCGAACCGACCATCCGATTCTTTAAAACCTTCAATCGATGAATTCTCCATTGCATCGCATTTGGTGTAGGGCTAACCACAGTGGGGGGGAAGACTGGGGGTTTCATCCTTTAATCGGTGAACTCTCTATTGTGATGCTTATTGTAGGACTGACCACAGCGGGAGGAATTTTCTTGAGATGTGACATGTTGACCGGGGTCAGAAATTTTCTCTTGAAATTCTACCCGATCGGGCGATTTCACATTTATCGCTGCTGACCGGCCAACACGCTTTATACTCATACATTCACTGGAGTTTCGGGAATTAGTTTATCCTCATATACCCATTGGAGGTGGTTGAGTTATCCTTAAAACATAAAATATTTTCCAGAAACTTCTCGCCAAAATAGAAAATAGTTTATACTCGTATACCCTATTAGAGTATCACAGTGGGAGGGAATTGGGGGTTGTCGAGTTATCCTTAAGAATATTTTATAAAAATATTCTCCAGAAACTTTTCAATAAAAATAGGAAATAGTTTATACTCATATACCTAATTGGAGTAGGATTGAGGCCTGCATAATTCGAACCGGGTGAAAATTAACCCTTAATGGGTAACAACCTCGTGTGGGAGAGAGAGAGAGCAAAAGGAGGAGGCAAACGGATGAGGATTTGAGTTTGGTCGAATCCTCCTTTGACTAGGTTTGGCCGAATCCTATTGTGATTAGGTTAGGCCAAATCCTCCTCTAATTAGATTTCCAAACCCCTTTTGATTAGGTTTAGTCAAATCCTCCTTTGATTAGGTTTAACCAAATCTGCCTTAGTCAAATCCACCTTTGATTAGGTTTGGGCTCAAATAAACTCCTCTCCCCCTATAAATAGGACCGGCCCCCTCTCCGTTTTTTTCTTTGCAAAATTCGACCCTCCTCTCTCTCTTGTTCGGCCGGACCCCCCCTCTATTTTTTTTCTTGTTTTCTTCTTCTTTTTTTTTCATCTCACCTCTTTTAAACCCTTAAAGCATCAGAGCTTCAAGCTTCCTCCACGCGTCAGATTCATACTTTTTAACCTTCTCAAGCACCTCGAGTGCCTTCCTTTAGATTCAAGTCCCCGAGCCTTTCCTCAGGTAAACTCCCATAACTTTTGCATATTTGATTTTTATTTCATCATGCAAATCAGGGGGTAGATGTGTGAAGAATTAGGGTTCTGATTTCACACCTCAAATTAGGGTTTTGGTCATAAACAAGAGGGCTGAAATTTGAGGGGTTTTATTGCAAAGATTGGGCTGCGATTTGAGGGATTGATGTGCTAACAATCGCTGGTGTTTGCATTGGCCGAAATTTAGGGGGCTTATATGCAAAAGATGGCTGAAGTTCAGGGGCTTTCATGCAAAAATAGCCCCACAACTTCGGGTTTGAGGGTTACTCGGGTGGCTAAAATTTTTTGGACTTGGAAGTGGCTTAGATGGCCAAAATTTCAACCTGGTCTTAGGGGTATTTTGGTCACTTTGCGACCAAATTTGATTGGGAGAGGTGTCCGAGCGAGGATTAAACCCGACATCGGTGCATATACTCCTTGCAAGTGCAATTAGAATTTGACCAAGAAATCCCATATGTTTTCTTAGGATTTTGGTTCAAAATTCATAATTTCCCTTTATATCCGGATTTTTGATATGTTTGGTCCCTTTCGCAGGTAGATATGTCGTCGGGGACATCACGTGCTCCAAGGAGCCAATCGGCTGTCCCATTGCCTGAGAGTGCGTCTGCATCACTTACTAGTGAGCTTTTTCCACTTCTCGGTACCTTAAAAACTCGCATATAGCATACTGCGTCCCCACTTTGTTCTTCTTTGTGAGGCCAACTGGGAACAGCCGCGATTCTCCTTCGTGAGGGTCGCCGCTTAAAAGATAGGTTTTGCTTGGTCAATACCTATCTTAAGGGAACGATTCCATGCCATATTATATCACGTAGGACGGGGTATGTTGTCTCTTTATTTGTGCGATGGTATACATCGTCCTATGAGAGCGTAACATAGTTGGAATCGTCTCACCCATTATAAGGTAGTGACTCTATCTCATAGGTTTACGAGATGAGTTCGACGCCTTACATTGTCTTTTGAAATATTCTTCATGACTGAATCTAACGAATTTTAACTACTTGTTTTCAGTTGAGTATCCCTCCGACGCATTTCCTTCTAACGGGTTAACGGATGCCGTGGCGAACATTATGCCATTTTTGACATTCCTTCGCCTGTTCCAGTCATTCCCCAGTTTGCATCGAATACATCCGCGGAGACCATCCAGGTGATACGAGAAGGGAGTCCTCGTGTGCTTCGCCTATTGATTACGACACGCCACTCGTGAGGGATACCAGTTCCACTCAGCCTCTGAAGAAGACAGATTACTTGTTCGGAGATTCCATTGAAGATCCAGACACAGCTTTTATTGAGGGTGAACAGTGGCTGCATAAAGATGATGGCGGGCTTTTATATCTTTCGCAGATACCTCGCCATCACTCGCTAGTTGAGTTGAGAAATCAGGCTGTGACACGGGAGATGTCGTGGCGCTTGACGGAAGAGCATGCCAGCATCCATTATGGGTATATTACCTACCAGGCAACTCCGGGTTCGAACAGGAGTCGTGTTATCGGATTACATCCTGGTGTATTGGGATTGGATACACCGCCTCGTGGTGATATATTTATTGCCGCTCATACATTGAAGAATCGTCTCGCGAGACTAGGGCGAGAAATGCTTGCGCCCGGTCATAGGTTTTACGGCTGGCTCCATTCTTTAGATAAATATTGGTGGGCTCGCATGACTAACTATGTACTCAGCCGATGGAGTGAGGAGTTACGCATGCGTTTATATGCACCATTCGTGCCACCACGCATGGGTTGCCGATCAGCTCCCATCATTTCTTTCTTGTTAGAACTCTACGATCCGGATTCAAACACCTTTTGACTGTGCACGAGAGTCGGGCTAGCTCTTCATGAGATGCATCAAGTATCCGGCGTACCGATGGGGAAGATGCTATACCAGGAGTATTTCTCTTCGAATCGCGAATTGAGTCAGCTGAAAGATCGCATGCCTGATTACCACGATACCTTATGGGATCTCACTTGTCATTATCACATTGCTTTGGCACAAAATGAGCCATTAGTATAGAAGACCAAGTCACAAGTGAGTCTAAAGCAGTTCGCAGATTACTTGTTCAAGCACCTGGAGAGCAATTCTGGTGAAGCGATTCACGAGTTGATGCCGCTCACCCCTTCAGAGGTCAACGAACTGATCCATAAGTCCAGCGCTCGCTCTTATACCACTAGTAGTACCGAGGATGGCTTTCCTGCAGGTACTAAGTTCAGGACATTTTTGTGGAATGCCGCGAAGCCGATTCAGCCGATGACTCTCCTAGCCGGTTACCTCGCGATCTAGCTGAAGAAATGCGTGGTACCGTATCAGTCCGGTGATGCTTTACCTTTAGAGGTCCTTTATCCTGCAGTTCAACTTGCTCACAAGAAGGAACTTTCTCTCCTTCCGGTGATGGTGGCTAACATTCATCATGGGCTTCGGCAGATAGTTAGCACCTTTACCCAAGTAGAGGGCGGGCCATTGGCTCGGATTCCTCTTGCAAGGGTGGAGCTTCCCTATACCTACCTGATGGCTTGGTTTGTCCTTCACCGCTCGGATATGATGACAGCGTCGAGCACTACAGATCCACATACTCCCTCGCTACAATTATTAGAAAATTGCAAATGGAAGGGATGAGTGTTCTCAGATGTAAGAAAGCAGTTACAGATTAATAAAGGCTGGATTTTCTCCAGGTGCTTTCCCCGATTTTCTGGCCAGTATGGCGAGTCCTTAATCGATGAAGAAATGCCGAAGGCGAGTCGGACCTCTCTTGATGTTGGCTGCTTTAATTGGCTTGTGAACATTAGACCAAGCTACTTAACATTCCGGGTGAGAAATCAGTGCTTTATAGAGCCATATCTGCCTTACCGATTCGCTCACCAGTTTGGCTATGACCAACTTTATGTTGGAAATTCGCGTCGACAACTTCAGACTCGTGGTGGACTAGTAGACGGCATCCGAGCCTGGTTCTGGAGTGTGACGGGGTGCACTGGAGCTAAGTTCAGCCTTCCCAGTGCTGACCGTCCGCTAGAGCTGACATTCTTATATTGCATATGGTTATTAGTGGCTGATGAACCCGTTCATGTGAGGCGTATCACAGAGTTGGTGGCCGAAGAGGCTTCCAGGGCTAATACTCGGATGATTCAGAAGGCCGCTCGGTCACAGAGGAAGTAATGTAAGACTCGTCAAGCCATTAATGAGGAAGGAGAGATCTCCAGCTCTGCCGGTGACAGCTCAGGAGGAGATCATGCAGATGAGGAGGACGCTGAGACATGTTTGTCATCATTTCCTTTCTCTTTTTGTTTCTTTCTTCTTTTGGAACTATTGTTACTATTTCAACGCTTCAGGTACGGCTACTGAGGAGGATGAACTTCGCACCTCTCAAGCTGTTAAGCGGAAGAAATTAGTCCACAAGACCCACGTAGACCCGCGAGCTTTTGCAACGGACTTAACCGGTGATGATTTTGTTAGCGGAGGAGGTAACGCTTAATCACCTTTTGCCCACTTAATTCGTCGCGTTCAGGGTTTTCATTACTTCATCTTTTGTGTAGGAGAATGCGAGCCCAACTTCGATGATTTTGCCTCTTCTAACGGCCCCGGTTTCACCCAACAGGCATATGAGTCTATGGTAGAGGAGCCTGCAGCATCTGCTAAGATTAGTGAGACCACCAATGTAGGACCTGAATCCATAAATTCAGGTACATCTATCATTGGTAATACCCCATTTAGATGGCGGGAGTTGAGCAACTCAGAATCTGTGCCTTCCCTAATCGCCTCTACGCTTCTTGCTCTTTTAGAGAAATTGCAGGAAGCGAACGTGGACAATGGGATTAGAGGTACCGATTCTCCTGGAGGAGGTAAGCTATTTTTATCGGTTGCAGTCTTTCTGATTTTGCTTTCTTTACTTATGCTCTCTTGCGTCAGATTTTTCACTAACGGACTTTGATGAAGACGGTCTATCTGTGGACACCCCCATAGTCGACTTGATATATGACTCTCCCCGGCATGATCATCTCCTTGATGATATATCGCCTGAGCTGGAGATCCCTGAGAATGCTGAGGTTCATTCCCCTAAAGGTATGGTCTCCTTCCTCCATTAATTGTAGGACTAGCCATTTTCGAACTAATACGACTACAATTTGCTGAATTTGAGGAATTCATTTTGGTTACTGGCAGAAACTCCTACTGAGGCTCAGTCTCCAATCCCTCATCCCGGTGCTCCTTCAGAATTGGGTACTATAACGGTGCCCGCCGAACATCTGAGACCATGACCGGTGCATCAATAGCCATGCCGACAGAGCCAGGTATGGGTTTACCCGACATAGGATGTCTATGTCAGCTTTTGACTTCAGATTTTGAAGTATTCATTCTTTCGTCTTGCTTGTAGGGTCTACATCTCGCCTCCACGATCTGGCGAGGATATTGATGTCAGGTGAAGATCCAGATCGGATTATCATCTACCTGGAGGTCCAGTCATTCTTTTCTTTTATGAACCTGATGATCGACAAACTTCTCCAAAATGGGTTTCCTCTCCATCGGTTTAGGCCGGCCCTTGACTCAAAGATAGCTTTTATAGGGGATGCTGGTTACTCCGAGCTAGCCAATGCTATTACTGACGACCTTGATTGCTTGGGACTCAGCTCGTGGTTACAGGAGTTGCGTGCAAGAGGTGCTTCTTCATATGTAGCCGCCTAACCGGGCCTCGCCCGAGGCGCATGATTCTCGGGTTTTTAATGAACTAGAGGTTCAGATGTAGCAGGATCGGGTAGATCAGATTAAGGCTACCCTCGCTGAGAAATCAACATCCCTGAGCAATATTCACTCTCTTATTGCTTCGAGTGAGGCCGAGATAGCGCAACTTAAATGGAAACTTCAAATAAAGGAAGAGAACTTAGGCATTCTAGAGTTGACCAGGGCTAACGAAGAGGAAGCTCGAACCGTCCTATCCAAGAAACTTGAGCTTTTAGGGCAGAAGCTGGCTGAAATCGAAGAAGGAGCTGCGAAGACGCTGAATGCGAATGAAGAGTCTTTCAGGGCTGAGTTATCGGGGGAGCTCCACCAAGCTTACCACAATGAGTTGTCTCAGCTAGAACAACAAATTTTGCATCATAAGCTTAATGTTTGAATAGCTGCAATTTGAAAGATTCGACTCTTGAATAAATTTCCATTCTCCTTTCTCTTCATTTATTGTTTATTATGATTTCTCATTTCATTTGAAATAATTCACCATAATACTTATAGGATTTTTGGCAAACCCTCAGCTATCAACGGATTTGATAAGCCTTTACCGACACCGCTTGAATTGGCTAGCGGATTATCTATACCCGCTCAAGACGCGGACGCTGTGCTAAAAGAATGAAACTCTTTTAGGCTTAATGCTACGATGTTGAATACGTAGGCTTTGTCATCCTTTTCATGGGTAAGAGACTAACCGGCGACGCGTGTTAGGCATCGGCTTATCCTACTTAGGCTTTGGGATAAAATGCCCCAAGATGAGCTTGGTGTCTTTTTCAATCGGATAAAAGACTAAACCGGCGACGCGTGTTAGGCATCGGCTTATCCCTACTTAGGCTTTGGGATAAAATGCCCCAAGATGAGCTTGGTGTCTTTTTCAATCGGATAAAAGACTAAACCGGCGACGCGTGTTAGGCATCGGCTTATCCCTACTTAGGCTTCGGGATACAATGCCCCAATATGAGCTTGGTGTCTTTTTCAATCGGATAAAAGACTAAACCGGCGACGCAAGATGGAATTGATGTGGGAAAGGAAGAATTAAATATCCTGTTTCCCAACGATGGAGAGGAAGGATTTTATATCCTGTCTCCAAGTCTTCTTTTAAGGTAAAGACGAACCCGAAATAAGAGAGGAAGGATTTTATATCCTATCTCTTGCGCCTGGAGAGGAAAAATTTTATATTCTATCTCTAGGAGTGAAGAAACTAAAAGTGGGATCTCCACTTCGAGAATCTCAAAAGGTGAAACTAAGAGAGGGATCTCCACTCCGAGAATCAAAGAGATTCAGATAACTTTCACTTTTATAGGATTCGTTATCTGATCTGGAAATAATTTTCTTGTTTATCGAGATGACAATGAATTTCTCATTTATCGAGATTTTAATTCCAAATTCACTGCATCGCGAGAAGGCGGACCTAAGAGGAAAGATGGAATCATACGTTTATCGAGAAGGGATCTTAATTTTGAAAGTGGGCCTCTTGTTCATTGAAAGGAATCAAGAGGGATTCTCACGGTGGATTGGACCGGAAAGATTTTTATTAAGTGGGCTCACCGCCAATGAATTTGATCGGTGAGGGAATTTTTGGTGGAGGATAAATTTTAGGGTTATCTTCAAGGACAATGGGTGGATTATTTCCTAAGGAACTTCCCTTCAAGATGGGTTATCCCGAATATACTAAGGGTAGTACTTTTTCAGAAACTTCCCATTTATCAGTATTAATTGCCTGTCGCCATTTTGATCGATTAGTAGATATGCACCGTTTGAATAGACTGTCTCTATCACAAACGGTCCTTCCCATTTGGGTTCAAACTTACCCTTCTTCTTGGAAGTGAGAATTATCACCGCCGAGCAATGAGGACCGTGTCTCCTTCTTTGAAGCTTCTGTCGGACTCTCTTGTTCAAAGCTCTCGACATTACGGCTGGTAAAATTCAATGTCTTTGTTGAGCTTCGGACATTTTTCATCCAACATCTCGAGTTCTTCAAGGCGTCTCTGATGTTGTTCCTCCGTCGTCATCTCAGTTACGAGAGTGATACGGAGTGACGGGATTTGGACTTCTAATGGAAGTACAGCTTCACATCCGTACACCAAAGAATATGGTGTAGCTCCGGTTGGCGTGTGTATTGTGATGCGATATGCCCAGAGTACTTCTCCGAGTTTATCGTCCCAATCGCGTTTGTTGGTCTTCACAAGTTTCGACAAAATCTTAATGATCGTCTTGTTGAAAGCCTCCGCTAAACCATTTGCAGCGGCATTATAAGCCGTTGACGAGACGTCTTGGATTTTAAACTTCTCGCAAAACCTGATGAAGGCATTGCTGACGAATTGAGGACTGTTGTCATGTACGATCCGCCTTGGCACGCCGTGTCGATAGATTACGTGATGCTTAATGAATTTGATGACGTTGTTCGTCTTCACTTCTTTAAGTGGAATTGCTTCAGCTCACTTAGAGAAGTAGTCAGTGATTGCGAGGATGAACCGATCACCTTTAACTGACAGAGTAAAATTAGGACCCACGATGTCCATACCCCATGTCTCGAACGGCCAAGATGTAGCTGAAGGATGCATATGCTCCGGGGGTTGATGCAGGTAATTCGTGTATATTTGACACATGTGGCACTTTCGAGCGTACTCGATTGTATCATTAACCATCGTTGGCCAGAAGTATCCTATTCTTCTGATACGATCATAAAGCTTGGGACCAGATTGGTGTGCACCACACTCTCCACCGTGTGCTTCCCTAAGGACTTCCTCCGCTTCTTTGTTGGAAAGGCACCGAGTAGCGCATCAGTCGCACTCGCTGATGATATAATGTCTGATTCTCTGCGTTATAAAAGAATCTTGGCACTCTTCGTCGGATCGATTCCCTCTCTTTTACGTCTTCTGGCAATATACCGTACAGAACGTAGTCGATTAGGGGGAAACGCCAATCCTAGGGCTCTAGTCCCACTTGGGTTGAGTGCACCTCTTTGACGACCACCTCTTTGTCGTTGTCTTCTTCGTTATATATTGGCACGAAGAGTTGGTGCGTTCTCACAGTGATCAACTGCTCCGACTAAGGAGGTTGTGCTAACGACACTGCTAATGCTGCTAGAGCATCCGCGTACGCGTTCTGGAGGCGCGGAATATACTCAATGAAAAATTCTTCAAATGAGTCCGCCATCTCGACAGCGGCCTGATGATATGGAATCAAGTCTGGGTTTACGACCGTGGTATGGACTGTTTGACTATGAGTTGAGAATCCCCAAATGCTTCGAGATATTCGACCCCCAGCTCTTTGGCGAAATTGAGTTCAATAAGTAATGCGTTGTATTCGGCCACATTATTGGAGCACGGCTCGGTTAACGAGTAAGCCTGAGGCATCACATGCTTTCCCGGTGAAACTAAGACAACTCCAACCCCGGCAGAAATCTTAGAACATCCGGGGGTACTCGCCACGTTAGTTGCTTGGGCAGCTCTGTCAAAGTACAGCTGCCATATCTGCTGATGCGATGTAGTATTGACTTCGTGGGTTTCATCTGGCAAGTCGTCATACAACTCGGCCGCATCCGTTGTTGGATTAGCTGCCAAAAGATCGCAAATTGCATGTCCTTTGACCGACTTCTGTTGTTTGAAATGTAGGTCGTATTGGGACAAGAGCAAGGCCCATTTCGCCAAACGCCAATTCATGGAGGCTGGTTGCGTCATAAATATCCGGACTGGATTTACGTCGGAGATAACGTAAATCGTTTGTCCTACTAAGTAGTGCCGCATCTTTTAAACCGCAAACACCAACGCAAGGCACTATTTCTCGATCATTGGATAGCGGGATTCAGCACCCACTAAAGTCCGGCTCAGATAATACACCGCCTGCTCGTGACCGTTGTCATCGTCTTGCCCAGTAAAACAACAGTTAAATTAGCCTTGATGTAAATCAAGAACGGTTTACCTGACTTCGGTGCGACGAGAACGGGAGGATTCGCTAGATATGCTTTGATATCTTCGAATGCCTTTTGACAGGCATCGTCCCAAATAAAAGATACTCTTTTTTTGTTTAACTTGGAGAACGGCTGGCATTTACCGGAGAGGTTCGATATAAATCGCCGGATATAAGCTAAACGCCCCTGTAACCCTTTGAGTTCTCTTAGATTTCTCGAGGATTGTAATTTGTTTATCGCCTTTACCTTATCTGGGTCAATGTGAATACCCTTAGTGGTGATGACGAATCCGAGGAATTTGCCCCTAGACATTCCGAGAAAGAATTTGGTAGGGTTCATCTTTAACTGATGACTCTGCATGACGTCGAACGCTGTCCTCAGGTCTTTGATGTGATCATTCTTGTCGCGGCTTTTCACGACTAGGTCATCGACGTAGCACTCGACCGTCTTTCGAAGATGTTCGTAGAAAATCTTCGTCATGGCTAGCTGGTACGTGGTGCCTGCATTCTTCAGACCGAAGGGCCTGACTATGTAGCAGAAGACACCAAGGGGAGTTCTGAACGCCGTGTGTTTCGTGTCATCCGAGTACATCTTGATTTGATTATAACCTGAAAAGCCATCCATGAAGGACATTCTCTCGAATCCACATGTATTGTCAATGATGACGTCCGTGATTGGAAGAGGAAAATTGTCCTTTGGGCATGCAGCGTTCAGATCCCTGTAGTCATCACAGACTCTGATTGTCCCATTCTTCTTTGGAACCGGAATAATATTCGACATCCAATCCGGATGCTGTACTTCCCTGATAAAACCTGACGCTATGAGCTTCTTCACTTCCGCTACAATTGCTTTCATGATCTGCGGATGAAACCGTCTCTGCTGTTGTTTGACAGATTTAACATCCGGCTTGATATTGAGGCGGTGGTCACCACATTTGGGTCAAGCCCTGGCATATCTTCATAGTTCCAGGTGAAAACATCGATATACTCTCGGACGAGAGCGATCAATTCTTATTTCTCTTTCGGGGGAAGACTTCCGCTCATGAATATGGGCTTCGGATTGGCTTCGTCACCCATATTGACTTGGACCACTATGTCTTCGGTCGGAGGTTCTCTTTGCTCGAATCGGTCTCCGTATTACATATTGAGGTGATGGATCCACGGGTCTTCCCATGTTGGCATTTGTTGATCATCCTCCATTGTAGTAGGGTCGGCTGTAGTCATATTCGACATCAACCCCTTGAACATTTCGCCGATGCTAACGTCGGAGTCCCAACCTGAGGAATCCGATGAATGTCCATCTCCTGCGTCGGACAATTGGTCATCAATGAACCAGCAACACTCGTCTTCTGAAGAAGATACATAACCCAAACCTCTTTTGAATTTGTAATAATTTAGGGGTTTCCCTTTCGGGACATGTGCGGCTTCGCGTGCGACTCGAGGACCTCGCCCGAAATAAAGACCTTCGCCTCTAGCAAAGTCGTACCCCCACTTTTTCATGAGATCCCGCGCTTCTGGGCTATATCTACATAGATGAGAGCCAGGCTTATCGTCGTCAGTGTCCCTCTTCAAGAAGTGATCTGGTAATGGGAACATTTCTCCCCTACCATAGATCAGATCTTTCTCACTTCCTGTTTTGGCGGGGATGACAAGCGTTGTTCCGAAGGAATCTCGGAGTTGCTTCTGTGTCACACATGATGATCAGATCGGCATGTGCAGCTCAGGGTTATCGTACAGTTTCTTCATCACATTAGTAAAAGACATGGAGTACTCTAAATCACCATTTATTCTGTTGTCGGCAAGTTGCCAATTATAACTTTCATCCGACGATTCTTCATCGTCAAGATTGATTACAACGGGTACAATGTCGTTTATAACAAAATCACCCTCATAATCAAGCCCGGCTTCGGTATCAGCTTCCTCACCGCTGTCCGTGCCTTGGGCCGATGATTCAGTATCGGACTCATTATCGTAAAGGAGGGAGTCAGTAAAGTAATTCTCCAACCCTTTAAACGGTTGTTTGTCCCCGACCACTGTCTTGACTTTATTAGTGTCGACATATTTCAGACAATGATGAAGAGTGGAGGGGACTATAATATTATTATGGATCCAAGGCCGACCCAATAATAAGTTATAGGAAGCCTCCGCATCAATCACATAGCATGTGACTTTAGATTTCAAGTCACTCATCTGGCACTTTATCCGGATTTTACCAAGTGGTCGAGATCCACTGGTGTTAAATCCATAAATCACTGTACCTGTAGATGCCAGCTTACTGGTAGGAATCCCCAAACTATACATCAGGCAGAGGGGCATGATGCTCCGTGGAGACTTCGGATCGACTTGGATTGGTTGACTTTCTTTGGAGCCAATGTGCGTAAGTCTGTGACCTATCATGCTTTGAGTTAGTTATGCATGTCCTCTTTAGTGTAGCAGGCCGAGGTGCTTGTTGCTTGAGGTTACCTTTGTTGGGCGAAGACTCGGTTCTTCGGACTTGGCTCGTCGGGTGAAACAACAGAGTCAGCCAGGGCTTCCTGTAAGGCTTCTCTGGTTTCTTTCGACAACCGTAATAGCTCGTAGAGTGTTATCCTCGCTGGGATATTAGCCAGTTGGGCCTTAATGTCGAAGCGCCGTGAGAAGTTCAAACTTTCCGGTTTGTCTCTTCCAATCGGACGATTGAAACGAGACTGCTTCGGAACTTGAACCTCCTGTTGTTGGGGCTGCCTATCCTTCAGTTTGGTCATGTCCTCTTTGTTGGCCACCTGCTGCTGTGATTTTTTAGCATGCGTAAGAGGAGTTACCGCCACCCCCAGCTCCGTTAACGTCTTAGCGTTTGGATTAGGAGCTTCGGGATACTTATAGTGGTACTCATGTCCGCTCCTAGTGGCGAAGGCTTCACGTTCCTCTTTAGAAAGCTCGAGTGTCAACATTTGCTCATCATCCACTTTCAAGGCTGCTGAAGTGGCATGACACGATTTCTCCTTGCCCTTCGACTTCCTTTTAGACGAAGAGGTCGCCCACTGATCATCTTCAAGCAAGTCCGGGTGGACCCAAAGAATTTCGCCGTTCGGGGCTGTATGTGGCACGAGTCCCTTTTCACGCTGTCCATGAGGATCATCGTTCACCGTCTTCATCCCAACTTTCATGACGGGCTTCGGTTCAAACCAAGTCAAAGGCACTGACCCAAAGCTGATGAAAACTGTGTTCGCCCCCATTTTCTTCTCTTTGGGCGCCTTCAGGATAATGAGCCCTACATCAATCAAGGCCTGGATTTTATCCTTGAGATGATAACATGACTTCGTCGGGTGGTGCACCGCTCTGTGGTAGGCGCAGTACTTCGGGTCCGTAACCTTCTTTGCCTCTTCTTGGTTCACAATTGGCGACAACTGGATTTTGTTGTTTTCCAGGAGGTATTTGAAAATACCGGGGACCTAGTCTTCCTTGAAGGAGTAGACCTTGGGGAACCTTGGTTCCGACGACTTCTGATTTTGAGGTCGTTGTTGCCATTGGGGCCGCGATTGTTGTGGTGCTCTTTGTTGCGTCGTGGCACGGTATGGGCTGGAGCGTTTGATTAGCGTCCTTTGCTTTTCGCTGCGCTTTCCCCTTGCTGCGTGGGACAAAGTTCTGCTTGTGAGTATTCACCGTTGGTTGACCTCTCTCCGCCTTCTTCCTTTTCAGGAATCGCTCGACTTGCTCTCCGTGCACCTTCAAGTCCTTCCAAGTCTTGGATGGCGCTGTTCCCATTGCTTCCAACATGTCCAGTGACAGGTTGTTGTGGCAAGTTTGGAGAATGAACTCCTCCGTTATCGGGTCTCGGCAATTCATTGCCTTGTTTCTGAACCTCTTGACGAAGTTATCTACTGTTTCTCCGTCCTTCTACTTTTCATTTAACAATGACCCCAAAGATATTTCGGTATCATCATCAAAGAAGTTAGCGAGGAACATGGTTTCCATGTCATCCCAGCTATTGATGCTCCCTGGTTTGAGACGGCGGTACCAATTGAAGGCAGCTCCACAAAGGGTGCCAACGAATGACCGAACCATCAAGGGCTCATTGTCGGAGATGGCCCCCAAGTGGGACTTGAAGTCAATCAAATGTTGGGTAGGGGAACCCTTCCCGTCAAACGGCGTAAAGTTTATTAGGTTGAACTTTGCCGGATACGGTATCGATTCCCACTCCCTTGGGTACGGACACGGTATACCCGTCTTCTTTACCTCTTGGGCAGAGATCAGAGTGTTGATCTTACTCTCGAGGTCCTTTAGTTTCTCATTCTCACCTACATCTGCATTCTGGTTATTTGGAGGAGGGACGACGGTGTTACCACTATCATTCTCAAGATTACCTCCCGCATTCTGTTTATTAGGATTATCGGCGTTACGGTCTTCATCCCCCTCTGAGTCACTATCCATTTGGTTATCGTGATTGCGATGACTTGATTCACCTCGGCGATTCAGCAGCGCTAGGATTTACTTGTCCTGAAATTCTCTTATTTGTTGCATGGCCATCTGCATCTCCAACTGGAAGTTCTCCTTCTGCTTAGCCAAAGCTTCTTCGAGCATCTTGGCTACTTGCTCTGCGCTAATCATGAGTGCTTCGAGTGCGTCCCTCAATTGTGTTTGTGGGATTATTTGCTTGAGCCAGCGACATTTCGTCATCTGAGGGTAATCTCCTTGGAACTTTGCCATAGTTGGGGCGTCTAATGGTCCCGAACCGCAACCAGGTTATTCGTTGCGATGCTACAGGAATGCCACGTGATGATGTCCCTTTGCTAGTCATATTGATGGAGACACTTGGCAGCTCGTCATCTTGAGGCACCGATCTTCTCTTACGGAAACGCCTTGATTTGGGTTCAGGCATCTTGGCACCAAGCCTATCAAAGACCGAGATTTTGTTCGGAGCCGTCTTGTTGCAATTGCACTCTGACAACACCGCCTTGATCATTCTGGAACACGGGCAATGCGTGTTGAGCTCTGGGAAATTTTTTTTTCGAGATCTATTCGTACCCGCAGCGCGATAGTACAACTCATCGGCATGAATACCGGAGCAACCCATCGTGTGATGGCATGACTTCTCAGGTATAACGTCATCGTCGTCAGATGAAAACGTCTCCTTCTGAGGATGAGCTGCCCTATTAGGGCCATCAAAGGTCACTCGCCGCAACGTACGCCTTCGCGAGTGTGAATCTTTAGCGCGCTCTTGGACTTCAATGCGCAACCCGGTGCGAGCTGCTACAGGAGCCTTCTTGTTATAGTTGAGGTGGGTGTGACCCCCTGCATTGGGAGTGACCCGGGGCTTCCTCAATGGACCCAACCGCTCTAACACCGATCTCTTGTCTCATGAAGATCCAGCAGGATCGACCGAAGCGGAAATTGAGATGGACGGCGATTTGGATGTTGTCGCCGGAGGTGGAATCGGCGATAAGGTAGACTTCCTTTGATGGAGACTATCTCGAGGTAGCTGAGCCTTTATTGAATCAGCTTTGGCCTTAACCGTTGTTTCGGGTTTTGGCCTCCACACTTGGTGCGTCTTCGGGGGCTTCTTGGCCACTTCTTCCTTTAGCATTCGGGCCTCCTGAACTAGAGCCCGTGTGTGCGCAAGGAGTGCATGACGCTTCCAGATGCGCGCCTGGAGTGTCGAACGGTTCCGTTTGACTCGAACCCATTCGCTTGTTGATGGCTTGGAGGAACCGCTGGCCACCTATTTCTGAGGCTTTCCGCCTCTTCTGGATTTGAGATCCGTTGCGTAGCGGATCCCATCCACCGACTCCATTGCCATGGCTAATTGACGTGCTAAATTTTGGCGTCGTCGTTGGTGGGCCCTCTTTGAAAGAAGTGGCGCGCCGTCGGCGGTCATCTCCTACAACGAGTAGTTTAGGTCTGTAGATCCGACCATCTTGGATGCCGGAGAAGTGCTGCTACCTGTGGCTTTGGTAGGGGCGGGATCGGAATCCTTGCCTTGGGATTCAATGTCGGACGACCAACGGACCCTCCTTGCAGCGGAGATTTTCCTGTATTTGGAGGGGGAGGCGGATCTGGGTGAGGAAGAGAGATATTTCTCAAACTTCTACTGGTCAAACTCGTATTCGACCTCCTCCTCGATCGGGATCGCGATCCGCGGTTACGGGACGACGATCTCAGATTTGAGATCGTTGGCTCCCACTGTGGTCGCCAGCTTGTTCGCGGGGAAAGTTGGTTACTTGATTTTCATTATCGATGAATTCATTACACCTTTATGGGTTTACAAACGAATTCAAAAATAAAAAGATCGCCTTTTTATAAGGCTACAATGAGAATCTAAGAAAGAAAATTACAACTCTCCGCTCAAACAAACGCGAGATCCGTTTATCAAATCCTCGCTTGCGTGGGTATCTTTGCCGGTGCCGGGGACTCTATTTCGTCCGTGGACCGCCGCGTGATTGTGATCAGATACGAGATCTACAAATCTACAGGGATTATTTCATGAAGGAAACAATCGCCGACGGGAACTATCTCACGAAGGAGATAATTGCCGGAGTGGATGAGATCGACCAAGCAAAATCAAGCACAAACCCTGGGATTAAGACGAAGCTTAATCCAGAGGGTAGATCTGTAGATCTGATCTCGGACTCCTCGAACTCCTCGCTCGATGATGATCGACTCGCCGGAATCTGAGGTATGAATGCACTTCGCCAACTCGCTTTATGCACTTCGCCAACTCGCTTTATGCACTTCGCCAACTCGCTTTATGCACTTCGCCAACTCGCTTTATGCACTTCGCCAACTCGCTTTATGCACTTCGCCAACTCGCTTTATGCACTTCGCCAACTCGCTTTATGCACTTCGCCAACTCGCTTTATGCACTTCGCCAACTCGCTTTATGCACTTCGCCAACTCGCTTTATGCACTTCGCCAACTCGCTTTATGCACTTCGCCAACTCGCTTTATGCACTTCGCCAACTCGCTTTATGCACTTCGCCAACTCGCTTTATGCACTTCGCCAACTCGCTTTATGCACTTCGCCAACTCGCTTTATGCACTTCGCCAACTCGCTTTATGCACTTCGCCAACTCGCTTTATGCACTTCGCCAACTCGCTTTATGCACTTCGCCAACTCGCTTTATGCACTTCGCCAACTCGCTTTATGCACTTCGCCAACTCGCTTTATGCACTTCGCCAACTCGCTTTATGCACTTCGCCAACTCGCTTTATGCACTTCGCCAACTCGCTTTATGCACTTCGCCAACTCGCTTTATGCACTTCGCCAACTCGCTTTATGCACTTCGCCAACTCGCTTTATGCACTTCGCCAACTCGCTTTATGCACTTCGCCAACTCGCTTTATGCACTTCGCCAACTCGCTTTATGCACTTCGCCAACTCGCTTTATGCACTTCGCCAACTCGCTTTATGCACTTCGCCAACTCGCTTTATGCACTTCGCCAACTCGCTTTATGCACTTCGCCAACTCGCTTTATGCACTTCGCCAACTCGCTTTATGCACTTCGCCAACTCGCTTTATGCACTTCGCCAACTCGCTTTATGCACTTCGCCAACTCGCTTTATGCACTTCGCCAACTCGCTTTATGCACTTCGCCAACTCGCTTTATGCACTTCGCCAACTCGCTTTATGCACTTCGCCAACTCGCTTTATGCACTTCGCCAACTCGCTTTATGCACTTCGCCAACTCGCTTTATGCACTTCGCCAACTCGCTTTATGCACTTCGCCAACTCGCT
Organism: Asparagus setaceus; assembly: GCA_012295165.1. Taxonomy (NCBI): domain Eukaryota; kingdom Viridiplantae; phylum Streptophyta; class Magnoliopsida; order Asparagales; family Asparagaceae; genus Asparagus; species Asparagus setaceus. The sequence goes on along the minus strand of CM022709.1, from coordinate 19,321,103 downwards.
TTATGCACTTCGCCAACTCGCTTTATGCACTTCGCCAACTCGCTTTATGCACTTCGCCAACTCGCTTTATGCACTTCGCCAACTCGCTTTATGCACTTCGCCAACTCGCTTTATGCACTTCGCCAACTCGCTTTATGCACTTCGCCAACTCGCTTTATGCACTTCGCCAACTCGCTTTATGCACTTCGCCAACTCGCTTTATGCACTTCGCCAACTCGCTTTATGCACTTCGCCAACTCGCTTTATGCACTTCGCCAACTCGCTTTATGCACTTCGCCAACTCGCTTTATGCACTTCGCCAACTCGCTTTATGCACTTCGCCAACTCGCTTTATGCACTTCGCCAACTCGCTTTATGCACTTCGCCAACTCGCTTTATGCACTTCGCCAACTCGCTTTATGCACTTCGCCAACTCGCTTTATGCACTTCGCCAACTCGCTTTATGCACTTCGCCAACTCGCTTTATGCACTTCGCCAACTCGCTTTATGCACTTCGCCAACTCGCTTTATGCACTTCGCCAACTCGCTTTATGCACTTCGCCAACTCGCTTTATGCACTTCGCCAACTCGCTTTATGCACTTCGCCAACTCGCTTTATGCACTTCGCCAACTCGCTTTATGCACTTCGCCAACTCGCTTTATGCACTTCGCCAACTCGCTTTATGCACTTCGCCAACTCGCTTTATGCACTTCGCCAACTCGCTTTATGCACTTCGCCAACTCGCTTTATGCACTTCGCCAACTCGCTTTATGCACTTCGCCAACTCGCTTTATGCACTTCGCCAACTCGCTTTATGCACTTCGCCAACTCGCTTTATGCACTTCGCCAACTCGCTTTATGCACTTCGCCAACTCGCTTTATGCACTTCGCCAACTCGCTTTATGCACTTCGCCAACTCGCTTTATGCACTTCGCCAACTCGCTTTATGCACTTCGCCAACTCGCTTTATGCACTTCGCCAACTCGCTTTATGCACTTCGCCAACTCGCTTTATGCACTTCGCCAACTCGCTTTATGCACTTCGCCAACTCGCTTTATGCACTTCGCCAACTCGCTTTATGCACTTCGCCAACTCGCTTTATGCACTTCGCCAACTCGCTTTATGCACTTCGCCAACTCGCTTTATGCACTTCGCCAACTCGCTTTATGCACTTCGCCAACTCGCTTTATGCACTTCGCCAACTCGCTTTATGCACTTCGCCAACTCGCTTTATGCACTTCGTCAACTCGCTTTATGCATTTGTGTCGCGGTCACTTGTTGTTGCGTCGTCGACGATTTGTCGTTATGTCGTTGGACGGCTCGCCGATCGTCGACTCCTCGTCACGAGCTACGTTTGAGGACTTATAGGTAATTTTGAATGCCTACATGCACGACCTTAAAAGAGATTGTATTAGAGGTCCAATCAAACTACCAATGCAACTCTCCACTGGCCAAAGAGTCAGTATTTGCCCATCTTTGCTCGTTCCCCAAACCTTCAAAAGTTAGGAACAAGTGTGATGGCAGTTCTCGCAAGAACAAGGATGCTTTCAACCTTGTCCTCTAAGAGTTTATGGTTAATACGACCAGTATAACTCGAGAAGATGGCGATAGCATGTCAGATCCAGATTATTCTCCTGGTATACTTCCTAAGGCCGATCGCGTCTATTGCCACACTCAAGCAAGATAGGAGGTAGCTGTCCCCTTTGACTACTCTATTTCGAGGCCTCATATTCAATGAACTCCTTTACAGGTGGATCACCCTTTTGCCAGTGACACTAACTCAGCCATAACATCAAATGCAACTCCTATTTCAAGTCAAGAGTAGGAGTGGACTACCGACATGGCAGATAAAGAGGCCCACGATGATCTTATTCACCTGGTTGAAGCCCAAAAGAAGGCACCCGACGAGCGCATCGAGTGACTTGAGAGTATGCTTCAATAACTGATACTCACTTTTTTGCTCCCCTGAGAGCACTTCAAAAGGGAAGCGGCTAGTCATCGAATTCGACGATAAGGAACCGTCGCACCAAGAAGATGCCTTATTCTCTCAGCCAAAGTCAAAAATATCAAACCCACCAAAGGCAAAGCGTGAGGAAAAAAATCCTTGAAAAGCCTACAGAGCTGGCTTAATGCTCTTACATAGCAAAAATAAATGAAAAAAGTTAGAATCACCTGACCTTATCTCATTGAGTAGGACTCAGTTCCTTACCCAATAAAATTTAAGTTACCGACATTGCATATGTTCGATAGCAAGGGATCACCCAACCAGCACATCTACTACTTTCATCAGTAAATAAGAAATATAGTAGGGAATGATGCCATCAAGGTGCAACTTTTCATTGGCACCCTTAAGGGAGTAGCCTTTGATTGGTTCCAAATCTGGTTGAAGGCTCCATCAACTCTTAGGCCGATCTAGAATCACAATTCCTGTATCAATTCAATGAAGAATAGTTCGATGTGACCATCTTCAAACTCCTCTCCGAGAACTAAAAAGGGAAAGACTTGGTCAGAGATTACATCGAACAGTTTTGTAAATTAATATTGTGATGTTGTGACATGCCATTACAAATGTTACTTCAAACTTGCCGGCATAATTTTTTGAGCCGGATAGAAGCCGACGTGAACGCTGTTAAGGCTAACTCATGGAAGAATCTAATGGAGCTGACAGAAATTACTAAAAAATCTACCGAACGCTTCAACAAATTTGATTCATGCTCCAATAAAAAAGGGGATAAGAATAATCAAGGACAGTCTTCCGAATCAAAAGTAAAGAAGACATTTGCTATCGAGGTTGAAAAGCATGACAAGCAGAAAAAGACTCCCAAAAGAGTTCCTAATGAAACTATTCTTTTAAAGATGAGCATGCCATCGCCATCTTCCATGTGCTCAACAAAGCAACTGGTTAAAACTTCCAGAAGCTCGGTGCCCTGAAGAGATTGGAAAGACCGATGATCCTAATTACTGCCTCTATCACAAGATGTTGGGACGCCTGATAAAGAACTGTTATATCATTAATGATAAAATATAGACGTTTATCGATTCTGGAATCCTCAAGCTTCAACCTAAGCAAAAGAAGATTACTGCCAATATGGTGACCCTTTAGTTCAACTCCATGCCAAAGACTCAGGTTTAAAATGGTGTCATCCCCATTCCCATCGCAAGAAGAGCTGGTCAACCATGATCAACAAGGCTGTCAAAGTCAAGGCTTCATTCCTCTCATGACCAGCAAAGGAGAGGTGATGTGGGTTCATCCTGATCTTCTCCAAGTTGAGCATTGGACTTCTCCTAAACCAATACCCCATGCAATGACTAAGGGCAAAATAAAGTTTTACAACACCATCTCTGCAATCTTAGGTGAGAAATCTTTGCAGGTCTCTTCAATGACAAACTCGAAAGAAGAGAGTGGTCATGGTGGTGCAACTGAACCAGGCTCCACCTACAGGAATGAGATCTAGCAAGGGCTACTTAAAGAAGTATGACCAACCAGGACCCTCCAAGCAGCCTGAGCTTGCTAAACAAAAAGAGATGCAGTTTAACAAAGTATTGAAGCCACCATCAGCTGGATTCAAAGCCCCATTTCGATATGATATACTGGCTCAACTAGCCAATAGCCGGTTCGTATAACCTTGCATGAACTGTTACATTTGGCCAAGGATACTAGGGAAGCTTTGAGGGAAGCAATGATGGACAATGAAGTATTCCTTGCCCATGTGCTCGAATCTTCTCCAATCGATCAAAGACAATGCCACTAATATCATCAAAAGATACAACAAATGCTCTGTATTACCTTCATTCCTGAAGATATGCTCATTAAGGACCATCGACCCCTTTAATATATGGGGTACGTCAGTCAACCAAGGTTGAGCAAATCCAGATCAATCCAGGATCTACTCTAAGCATTATTCCTCAGAGTCTCCTTAGCTTCTTGGGCATCCCACTATACAAGTTGTCAAAAATAACTGCTACCAATTTTAGATTTAATTCCAAGAGTAGTCAGTTGCTGGGCAAAATTGGTCTCAAGTGCCAACTTGGTGACTTAAAGACGGTAAGTAACATGCTACGACAATGATGCAGAGACACCCTATAACCTGCTTCTAGGACGGCCATGGATCCATTCCAATATGATTGTCTCATCGACACTTCATCAATGCTTTAAATTCATCGATGATCAAGAGGAGGTCAAAATGGTTTATGCCATGAAGTATCTCTTTAAATGAGTGGAGAACTACTTCACTGATTCCCTCTTTTATGATGATAAGCACACAATCAAATTAATTACCTTGGATGATCTTTATACTGACCAGTCTGTCAAAAATCAGAGTGACTAAGTTTTTAATGATAACATAGAATTTTCTTACGATTGTTCTTCTAGCTCTGAGTATGAAAACTCAGAGGCTGATGCTCTATTTTCTAGATTATCTTTAGAACCTTCTTTGTACATGCCCATACAGGAGTCTTATTTGATTCATCAACAGCTGAGAAGCTCAGAAGACGTCATCTTCATCATTTTTACCAAGGAAAGCACTCAAGAGACTATCGTCTTTAGGAAAATTGAACCACAATCGAATCCGCCAGTCTTAAATGATGAAGTCAAAGGAATGCAAAAATTCTGTTGTTATAATAAGCAATCTCATCACATAATGGTGAGAATGGGTTACGATTTCACTCTAAAATAAGGGCTGAATTTCAACTAGGGTTACCGAGTTCCATTAATAGCCTTCACACAAAAAGAAGAAATTATTGATTACTTCAATCAAACTAGACATGGGCTTGGATATGCCTCCTTGGAGCCTGCGATATAGACCGAGCCAAGATTAAAAAACTTACGAAGCTATTCTTTGGACACAACTGATTGGGACTCCAGCATGAGCGTCAATAACCTATTCAAAGAGTTCACGGTCAATATGACTTTGTACAGCCAAATTGAAGAACTTAACCCGCTCAATGAACTAGAATTATTCGATGACTGGGTCCTTTGTATTGTAATTAGCTCAAATTACAATAAAAAGAGAACCAAGAAAAAATTATTTTTACTGGGTTCTTTGCTGCATGCTGATGGAGCGTCGATCTTGTACTCTGTTAATAGTCTGACTGAGACAATGGGTCTCTTGCTGTTGATCTCTGACTTGGTTTCTTGGAAGATGGCTCAGTCTTCTCTTGAAACTAAATATCAAAAAGAAATAGAGAAAAGCCGCGCGTGTATGAGGTGTTCGATTCTCTCTGTTGGTGATCGTTTCTCTTCGTTGTCCCAAATGAACAATCGCTTCCTCCTCTCATAGGCACAGAGAGAGAGAGAGAGAGAGAGAGAGAGAGAGAGATAATGGCCTTTAATTGTGAATTAAGTAGCCATTAAAGTAGGAGATAGTGGGGTGGGTAGCGGTTATCCCCTTGAAAATAACTCTCAAATGGCTAATTGGCGAAGTTCACTGATTTGGCAAAGCTCGTTGAAAGTGTTTGGGCGAGGCTCACTTGGACGTGGGTGGGCTATTGCTTCTGAATCGTGGGTGATGTGGCCGACGTGGGTAACTGCTGGCGAAGTTCACTGACATCAAACGGCGAACTTCGTGTGTCTCATTCTTGACTTGTTTGGACTGAACTGAAGTAGGCTGTATGGCGATGTTCGCATGCTTGTTTGAGCGAGCTTCGCTATAGCCTGTCATGGGCTTGACTTTGGGCCCATTTGAAGTGTTTAGCCCATGTGCATTCACTTTTTGGATCCAAGCTGAACATTGGCCTGGATTAAATATATTTAACTATCTACAAGACTCCCCCCTAAAGTTTTTAAGATCCTGCATTTGACTTGTAGCAGGGATTGAAATACTTTGGGTAATATCTGGAGGTATACTGTTGAACGTAGCTTGAGTCATTTTATTTGAGTTGAAAGTTATCTTCAATCTACTTGGTTGCCATAGGTGTACTGTTGAACGTGGCTTCCTTTATTGTAGACTTGTGTTGAAGGCTCAATGATGCTTGTGCTTGTTCAATTCTGTACTTGGAATGAAGTTTGCTCCCCCAATATTTGGGGCGATGTTGAGAAATCAGCGAAGTTCGGCTAATTATGGACATCAACAAGATTCACCTTACTTTGAACTGTGTGGGTGAAGTTCGTCAATTAGCGATGTTCGCTAGCTGACGATGGTCGTTGAGATTATGCCTTTGGATCTGTGCCGTGATCTACGGCTGAGATCTCTTGGTCAAGGATTCACGAGATCCTCTATAGATTTGATCGAGTTTTAGGCTAGGATTTAGCCTATTTGTTCGGTCCAATCAAATTTTAAAAGATGTGATTTTTTTAGAAGTTTGGATTTGGAAAAGGCTATAAATAGTGCTATTTTCTTTTAAAATCTTCATTTCCATCTCCTCCACGTCTAAGTGTTCGTCGCTTAGATCGGAGATGCTCCTCAATAGAGGAGCTAAAATAAGACAGCTCCAACAAGAGCTTGCCCAAGCAAGAGGCAATCAAGCGGATGAACTTTGCATACTCCGCCGACTGGTGGCTTTGCTATCGGCTGAGAGGGCTAAGCTTGAGTAGATCATCGAGAATAAGTCGAAGGCTTGGGTGAGTTGAATTGTGATAGAGACACTTGGAGCTTTAAGTGCCATGCTCTGCATAAGACCGTTCAACGACTAAGATGGCGGCTGAAGAAGGACCCATGGAGTTCCACAAGCGAGGACTCCGACTGTGATTAGGTTTCATAAATATGAACCTAAAATGTAATTAGACGTCATTTGGCAGTCCCAGGCTCAACGTCAAATTTTTTCTACAAGAAGTGCTTCTTCCTCTTGACATGTTCCAGTTCAGAGCAATGGGGGCACTTCTTGTTTAACAGCTCTTTCTCATCCTCTGGCATAGGGGCCTATGGAGGAGTAAGTAGGAGCTATTTTTTCTGCATGGGAAAAAGTTCTATTCCCTAAGTTCTATGAGATCGGAGAAACAGGGGCTCTGTAACTTGGTGCAGCTCGTTTATGTTCCTCAGCCGTCACATTATCCATAGTTAGGAGTATAGGGTAGTAGCAAAAAAGCAGTAAATACCCATCATTCCTGTAACTGGATAGTCTGAATTTGTCGCCTTTATGTAGTAGAGTCTTCGCTCAATAAAAATGAATTTTTTCTAAAATTGTCCATTTTGTGTGTTTGATCTGTATGAACTTTACTTCTGCGACGGATTTGAACTCTGCAAGGAGTTGTTGGCAGCGATGCTCAGGCTTCCTTATGTTGGCAAGAGTCAAACTGAAGTTCACCAGGTAGGGTCTCAAACAGATTGAGTTTAGAATTTTCTAAATTTGGAGACTTGGTGAAATTCTCCATATCATTCTGGCAAAGTTCACTTCAGCACCCAACTGATTGGGGCAAAGTTTGTTCACTTAACTTGAGTGACAGTCGGTTGGGCGAAGGTCAATAAGTCAGTTAGGTGCGGCTCAGCGATTCTGTTATATGAGGCTCGGCAAGTTTGTTAGGTGAGGATTTCTATGAGAATTTAAAATTTGAATCCCCAATTTCCATGCCTAAAATTATGGCGAAGGTTGTTCAGAGCGAGATTCTCAATAAAGTTCGAGGCGAGAATCTTTGGCGAAGTTCGGGGCGAGATTCACTGTGAAGCTCAGGGTGAAAATCTTCGGCGAAGTTTGGGGTCGGCCTATAGGACCGTTTACCTCCTTTCTTATTCACTTTGATTTTCAAAATCCAAGCTTTCTCAAAACCCTAGTTTTCTCGAAACCCACCGAAAATCTCAAGACCAATCTCTAATGGCTCCTCATCGTGCACTCTCAAGAAGAAGAGGTGCTGCTGGGGATCCTCGCTAGCCAAGAACTGATGATACACTGGTGTAGTTGGAGATGGCTGTAGGTAAGTTTCGAACCTAACCATAGTGATCTTCAGATCTATCAAAACACAGCCACAACCAGGCTTCAAATAGTGCCTTCGGGCACTTATGGTTTATTCGCTGCCAAAGGTCCAATTTTTATGACCGCTCACGATCTCATTGATGAGCTTTTGTCAACATGACAAAGTTCTATCAGCGGCCATCAATGGCACTTGATGCGGTAAGCTTCGCTTCTCAGGCAAAACTCATTATCCTGTTAGACTTCTGGGCGAACTTTGTCTGGGCGGGGGTCATGATTTAGTTTGAGCAACCTTCGCCTGAGCGAAGTTCGCCAGTCTAATTTGAGCAACCTTCGCCTGAGCGAAGTTCACCGGTTTGATTTGAGCGACCTTCGCCTAAGCGAGGCTCTCCAGTTTGATCCACTTGATTTCTTGAGTGGATTTGATTGTGGTGCTAAAGTTCACCATCATCAACGCGAACTTCGCTCGTCTTGTCCACACTTAGCTAAAATGCTAGTATTGTGATGACTTTCACTTATGAGTGAGCTTCGCCCATGGTTATCTTGGCGAGCTTCGCATCTAAGTGCAAAGACTTGGTTGATTCCTTTTAGTCTTTGTCTTCTAACTTGTTTTTGTATCTTTTTGTGCAGTTTGCTTATCGTAAGAACCTGTCAACCATCACAACCACTTCGGGCATGATGGGACTCATGACTCCGAAGTGAGGCATGCTTTTGATGGGCACATCCCTCCGTACCTAGAGGGTAGCAACCAAGAACGGATTGAGGCGATCCAGCCGGGGGACTATCGAACTCTGAGGGAGATTATTACGGATGCTAAATTCTCCATTCCCAAAGAGGATAAATCGGGGAAGCCTCACTTTTTGTTTGGGGACAGTAACCCCAATGGCACCTCTATATTTAGCTGGGCGAAGGAGCACTAGTATTATACCCAAGGGGACCGCCACTACTACCTGCCGGTGATAGAGTGTCAAGTATCCTTTATGTACTTGTAGCATCTCGCCGTGCCTCGCCTGATGCGTTTCACCCTCACCAATAAAGAAGATAGTGTGAAGGTGCTCTTTGAAGTACGACGATGGCTTTCGTCAGGAAGGACTCTTTAGGGTTAACATTATAGGTCCGGGTCCTGATTTTGTTCAAGAGAATGCCCCTGTCAATGAAGTTTCTGTAGTTCCAAACATATTTGGAAATGAACTTGCAAAGACCGATGCACAAGACCCTGATGGGGATATGAGATTTCCTGGTTGGATAAGATTGACGGATACCCAATGGTGGACCCGTTTAGTGGATTATGCTCTCGTTACTTTTGAGGAGATCTTGAGAAGATTGGGGCTCCATTCTGTAGTGAGAGCCTCAAAATAAAGCATGGAAATTTGTGTGCCGGTATTATACAGCATTTTGGAGCTGTATAATATTAACATCGACACTTTCTTTACTCCGACGGGTGAAATCGGGATCGCATTGCACGATTGCCAATAGGAGACCATCCATATGAAGAGTTCTTCCCTACCAATGCAGAGTTGGACACTTTTAAGCTGAACGTCCATCTCACAGAAGTGTTCAGGGAGTTGGTCTACCACTTTCTTATCTGCCAGAGGGTCGTTGCAAACACTGGGCATAACTCCACTATCACTCACATCCCTTGCGTTGAGTATCTGTTCCCCTATGTTAGTAAGAAGGGGAATGTTGATTCAATCCATCCAGTGACAGAGGCTGAAGATGAGACCCAGATTTTTAATGAGAGTCAGGTTCTTCATACTGCCGAATCAGATGAATGTGGATTCCATGCGGGGATAAATTAAAAGTTTCCACCATCAAGCTAAGAAACCGATATCTGAATTGGCTCTGCTCGCAGAATTTCTTTCAATCTAGTAGAAGGGCTGTGTTGTGCCTTCCCGGCCAAAAGATCGCATTTCCATCAAGATTTTATTTCCTGCGGTGATGCTTGCCACCGGGTATAGCTTGGCCCTACTTCCAGCAATGGTCAGTTGCATACATCACGGGCTAAGAGAACTTGCTATTGAGTACTTGAACCAAGAGGATAATAGTCTGAGAGAGTACTTGAACCAAGAGGATAATAGTTTGAGAGATCGGGTCCCGAACCCTAAAGTGGAGCTACCGCACACATATATGGTGATATGGTATACTTCACACTGCTCCTCGTTAATGTCAGCTGCTGCTCCGAGTGGAGACGGCATCTCATTAGTTCAAAGGTATAAACGCTCGAAATGGACCGTCAAGTTGCTTGTGAGGATCCGCTGGATCCTTCAGAAGTAAGATCATTACCACCTCTATTGTTATTTTCCTGAGATCAATGGTACCAATGCCGGAGATGAATTTGAAGATGGTCTAGGAACCAAAGGATTTACTTGCTTATCTAGCGGGTGCTTCAACTGGCTGGTTAACATCAAGCCAGGCTATCTCGTTGCTAGACTGAATGGAACTGTGTGCTATATCAAGCCGTACTTGCCTTGCCAATTTGCTCATCAATTCGGATATGACCAGCTCTACATCGAGAATTCAAATGCAGGATTGTTGCACACAGGGAGCTTGGTAGACGGTGCCCGTGCTTGGTATCATTTTGCTACCGGGGCTACAGGGACCAAATTCACACTCCCCCACCATGTACCTAACTATTACATAACGTTAGGGCTTTACAAGTGGTACAGTGGGGTGATTGTCCCCAATTCTAATTTTTTGGTGAATAAAATCGGTTTACAATGGATCACCCGAAAGTATAAGGAATTGGCTAGGAAGGATTCAAAGAGTAGAGCTCTTGGACTCCAAGACTTTCTAGCAGAAGGTGCACTAGAAGATGAAGATTGGGAGGCACCGAGTGAGCAACCTACTCGTCAAAGGCCAGTTGGTGTCAGCATCTAGGAACCATCTAAATCTGCGATTCATCGAGGAGCACCTGGCAGAGGAAAGGGGGCTCGAGGAAAGAGGCCGTTGCAAGCCCATCTTCTGTAAGGGCCTTTAAAGAAGTACTGTTTAGCACCTTCAGAGCCTGAGCAACGCCATGTGCCCAGCGATTCTTCAAGGATCAAGGATGAGTCTCCTGTGATCCTAGCACGAGAACATATAGTTGAGTCTCTCGCGTCCTTAGGTAAGTTTTACTTAAACCTTTGCATTGATTTGTTTGAAGTGCACTTGATTGACGTGCTTTTCTTATATGCAGGCAAAGTGCCCATCCCTCTTGATCAAGAAGATCCAGATGATGAGGAGAAGGTGGATTATGAGGCTGAAACTGACGCCTATTTTACCGAGCCTGATGATGCAGGCTTTGAGGGCGACGTAGGTGTTTCTTCTTGTGTGCCAAGTATGATGTTTCCTGACCAGTCTTGCATAGCTTCTTTGCTTTGATAACTAATGCTTTGTCTATCTCTTTGGCAGATGATGAACCTAGATTAGAGACCAAAAATGGAGCGACTCCTATATCCATTCCTGCTGGTGATTAGTTTGAGCCAACAGTTAATTTTGATGATGCTTCTAGTGCACTTGAGCCTAAGCCGACTACCGACGTAGTGGCAACCTGCACCTGTACCCGTCTCTGTAGCGCAGTGTAGGTTGATTATTCACGAGTCATCTAATGAAGATGATGACACATCAGTTTCTCCGACTCTAGTAAGAGTCAAAAGGATAGTCCCACCGAGTCCTGAGCCTCAGCCTAAAGATGATCCTACCATAGTGGTAGACGACTTTGTTGAGCCGGAGGTCACAACTACCGCTATTGAAGTTGCGCTAACGGACACGCCGATGACGATGACATTAGTTGTGAGAACCGGCGCCCTGTCGGTTGAGGCGACATCTATAGTTTCTACCATAGTGGATGTTTCTAACATGTTAGCCACGCTTGCACCATATCTCCTATCAGGTGATGAACAAGTGCAAGTCCCGCTAACCACTCCTTCAACAACCACGGATGCATTGGTGGTCTCTGCCGAAGCGGGTCCTTCAAGTCCCACAGAGATTCCACCGTCTCCTGACTCAGATGCTTTGATTGAGTATGAGATTCAAATTCTAATCGAGAGCTTGATGAAGCTATACAACCGAAATATCAAATCTGCTTTGGCTGCCAAGAGAAGCTTATCTGATCGCACTCTTGCCTTGTTGAGGAATCAACTTGGCATTTTGACGTCAATTGCGGGAGCCGAACGCACTAAGTCATTCAAAATGAGGATTGACGAGGCCGAGCTTCAATTCCAAAGGTTGGAAATGCTTTGTGTGGCTGACATTGACGGTATTACTGATCTTGAATTTCGTCATCTTTCAGCGAAGCGCCGTGAGGTTGAAGAGTCCGCTCGCAAGGTGATGGAGTAGATCAATAAGAGGCTTCAAGAATTGAATGATAGAGTTGTATTTGTTGATGGTAATCAGGCTCAGCTTAACAATGCCATTCTGGAGAGGGAAGCCACTATCAATGAGGCCAAGGCGGCCATTGCTGCAGCTCAAGCTCGGTTGGAAGCGTCTCAATAGCAGAAGGAGGAACTCAAACTCAAGTCGTCTGAGTTGGCTAAGGAGTGGGATCTTAAGACTTCTCAACTTCAGACTGAGACGGTTAGGCAGGAGGCTGTCAGGACTCAAGCTGCTCTAATTGATCCCAGGATTCTGAGGGAAAAAGCTCAGAAAAATACTCTTGAAGCTAGGAATACCAAGATAGCCGAATGTATTGATCGAATTCGATCTTTTTACCCATATTCCCTTTAGAATTATCCTTTTTGTAATAAATTAGCTCTTTTAATAATAAAGAACTTTTACCATTTTGATATGTGTATGATAGAGATGTAATGTCAACGTATCTTATTGATATCCTAGCTGGGGAGAAGATGATAGAATCAAATTGATAGAGGTGTAGTGTTAACATATCAAGTTTGGTTGAGTTGATACTGTTCAGAGGTGCAATGTTAACATGACAGTATTAGAGTATTTGATAGAGGTGTAATGTTAACGTGTCAAATAGAACTTCCGACAGAGGTGTAATGTTAATCGGTCGGGTTCGAAGGAGTCCAAAGGACGACTACTATTTAGAAGTGTAATGTTAACTTAATGACAGAAAATCGATGGAAGTGTAATATTAACTAATCGATTTTTGGCAAAGGAGGATTGATAGAGGTGTAATGTTAATCGATCGAATCCGAAAAGATAAGCCGACAGAGGTGTAATATTAACAAGTCGATGAAATGATCCAACGGAAGTGTAATGTTAACCAGTCGGAACATAAAGGTGTAAACCGTTCAGAGGTGTAATGTTAACATGACGGTGATAAGGCATTTGGAGTCAAGTAGAGTTGTGGTGTTAACTTGATGACTCGCTGGGAATTTTGATTGGGATATTATATCAAGATGATCAAGATTTACGGTCAGAGGTGAAAACTTGAACGTGACCGATATCTCTGTGGGGAGATGAAATTGGCTAGGATTAAGTGTAATATTTTTTGAGAAACTTCCCGTTGATTCGCGCTATGAGCCTATTATCATTTTGGTCAATTAGGTGATATGCTCCATTTGAGTAGACTGTCTCTACTACAAACGGACCTTCCCATTTGGGTTAGAATTTACCCTTAGTCTCGTGCGTCATGACCATGGGTTGACGAACAGCTAAGACTAGGTAACCTTCTTTGAAGGATCGTTCTCTGACACTCCTGTTGAAGGCTCTTGAGATTCGTGACTGGTATATCTCAATTTATTGCTAAGCTTGAAGTCTCAATTCATCTAGCACCTCTAGCTCTTGGAGACGCTTTTGATGGTGTTTTTCAGTCGTCATTTTTTTAGCAAGAGTGATTCTCAATGATGGCATATGAATTTCCAAAGGGATTACGATTTCACATCCATAGACCTACAAAAAAGGCATGGAGCCGGTGGGAATGCGGACTGTTGTTCGATAAGCCCATAAACACTCTCCAAGTTTTTTATCCCAATCTCATTTGTTAGAGGAGATGAACTCCTTCAAAAGTTTGATAATGGTCATATTGAAAGCTTCGGCTAGACCATTAGTAGCTGGGTTATATGGCGTAAAGCCATAAATTGAATTATGAAGTTGTTGCAGAATCTGAAAAATGGTCGACTGATGAACTGTGGACCATATTCATGGACAATCCTTTGAGGGATGCCGAATCAGTAAATAACGTGGTGTTTCAAGAACTTAACAACGTTAGATGTCTTAACCTCTCTCAAGGGAATAGCTTCAGCCCATTTAGAGAAGTAATTAGTGATGGTCAGTATAAAATGATTTAGTGGATGGTGGGCTAATTGGTCTGATGATGTCCATACCTCATTTTTCAAATGGCCATGAGGTAATAGTTAGATGCAATTCTTTCGGAGGTTGGTGCAGAAAATCATTGTGGACTTGACACACATGACACTACTTAGCATAAGCCATTGCATCTGCAATCATTGTTGGCTAGTAATAGCCTAGACGATGAAGTCGATCCTGAAGTTTAGGACCCAATTGATGAGCTCCACATGTACCATCTTGGGTTTCCTCGAGTGCTTCTCAAGCTTCGCTTGGTGATAAGCATCGGAGCAACAACTCATCGAATGGTTAACGATACAAAGTCTGCATAGTAGAATTATAGAAGAAGTGTGAAGCCCTTCTTTGGATAGAGATTTCTTGCTTCGGACTATCTAGTAGTATTCCATGCAAAACATAATCATTAGTCTCGAAGGGAGTTAGCATGACATGCACTTCATTAGCTTTCAGGATTTGCTCTGCGGAGCATAATTGATGACTAGCCACTGTGATGCGCATAGTAGACTTGGGAGTCAAGGCAAGAGTGGCTGCGAGGGACGCCAAAGTATCCGCATGAGTATTTTCGAGGCGGACTATATAACTGATGTAGAAGCCTGTGAATGACTGAGCAAGCTTCATTGCCACTTCATGGTAGGGTATAAGGTCACTGTGATGGACCTCATATTCTCCTTTGATTTGGTTGATGATCAGTTTAGAATCACCATAGGCTTTAAGGTATTTGATACCCATATCTTGAGTAAGTTGGAGACCAATTATGATGGCATTATACTCAGCCATGTTGGAGCATGGCTTGGTCAATGAATAAGCCCGAGGAAGGATGTGTCCATGGGGATCAATCAACACTATCCCCACTCCTGCAGCGATTGCTCCCTTGTGGCTACATCTTGATGCGCCGTCGAAGTAAAGTTGCCACACCTGGTGATCTGAGACAATGTTTGACTTGAATACCTCATATGGGATGTCTTTGTAGAGCTTAGAAGATTCGGGGATGGGATGATCTGCCAAAAATTAGCCATTGCCTGGTCTTTAATTGCTTTCTGTGGCACAAATATCATGTCGTACTATGAAAGCAGTGTTGCCTATTTGGCTAGCCTGGAGTTCAGCGATCTGGGTTTTGTCATGAGTATCCATAGAGGATCAACTCTTAAATAATGTGGATGGATTGGCCAGTCAGGTAGTGTCGCATCCTTTGGACTGTGAAAACCAACGCTAGACATTCTTTTTCTACCAGATTGTAGTGATGTTCGGCACCAATCATAGTCCGGCTGAGGTAATAAATGGCTTGCTCATGGCCATCATCATTCTTTTGAGCAGGAAGCACTCCGAGGGAGTGATTCATAGCCCCGACGTAAATTAGGAAAGGTTTACCTGATACTGGTACGGCTAGGCCAGGTAGCTTCATGAAATAATTCTTGATCTCATCAAAAGCTCTTTGACAAGCGTCATCCTAAATAAATGAAATGCCCTTCTTCATCAACTTTTAAAATGGTTGACATTTTCTGGACATGTTAGCTATAAACCATCGGATATAGGTTCATCGCCCCTGTAAGCCTCTGAGTTCTTTGAGATTTCTCAGAGGTGACATTTTTGAATGGCTTTTACTTTTTCGGGGTCGATGTGTATCCCTTTGGATGTTACTATATATCCCAGGAATTTGCCTGATGATACCCCCATGAAAAACTTGGTCGGGTTCATCTTGAGTTGATATTTTCTCATGATTTAGAACACCGTCCTCAAGTCATTGACGTGGTCTTGTTTATCATGACTCTTGATTGCGAGGTCATCGATGTAGCACACCACCGTCTTGCGTAAATGCTCACTAAAAATTGTATTCATCGCGTGTTGGTAAGTTGCTCCAGTATTTTTTAGACCAAAGGACATTACTGTATAACAGAATACCCCCAAAGATGTCCTAAAAGCTGTGTGCTTCTGATCATCTGGATGCATCTTGATTTGGTTATATCCAGAAAACCCATCCATGAACGACATCCTCTCTAACCCGCACGTATTGTCAACCATGACATCTGTGATAGGGAGAGGAAATTCATCCTTTGGACAAGCAAGATTAAGATTCCTGAAGTCAATACAAAACCAAAACTTGCCATTCTTTTTTGTTGCTGCAACGATGTTTGCTAGCCAATCCGGATGTTGTTCTTCACGAATAAACCCACATTCAATGAGTTTGCGGATCAACTTGAGACGGAAGCATCATTATTTTTGCTTGACCGACTTAACATTGGGTCAATGTTAAGGCAATGTATGGCCACATTAGGATCCAACCTAGGCATGTCTTCGTAACTCCAGGCGAAGATGTCAATGTACTCTTGAAGGAGAGTTATGAGTTCTTCTTTCTCAGTGAGTTGTAAACTCTACCTGATAAAGATGGGTTTGAGATTGGCTTCATCGCCTAAGTTGACTTGGATCATTTTATCTTCGGTGGGTGGTTCGCTGATTTTAAAGCGTGACTCCCACTGTTTTTCAAGATGTTTCGCCCATGAATCATCTTCAGGATCTTTAAACACTTCAGATTCATCAAGATCCATGGTTAAACTGTACGAAACCATGTTAATCATGAATTCACCGAACATGGCTCCAATGCTAACTTTAGAATTCCAGCTAGACGTGTCTGAAGAGCTACTTAGGAAATCATCAGATCCTGATCCTCTTTGCAAATCGTCTTCAAGGGAGATGTAGCCGAGCCCACATTTAGTTTGATTATAATAATCGAAAGCTTCTCCTTCTAGTACGAAAGGGATTAGAGGAACTCTTAGTCCTTAATTAAAATTCAATCCTTATTTTAGATCAAAGTCGTGTCTCATCTTTGCCATTATATACTGAGATTGCTGGCTATAGCGGAAGAACTCTGGGGCTCCTTTAGCTTCCTCATCCGAGCTTGATAAGTGTGTTCGCGGCTCGATTTTTCTAAATACAATAGGATTTTGAACGCTCCCATTAACTTGGACCGTGAAGGTAGCATCCTCTGAGTCACCTAGTTGCTGATGAGTCGAGTAAGACTCATTTATAGGTATATACAAAGTTAGTTCTAAAGCTAGCCTAGACATCAGAGCTTCGACCATTGAGCCTTCATACTCAGAGTCTAAAGAATGGTCATAAGCAAACTCGACTTCATTAAAGATTCAGTCGCCCTGATTTTCGGCTGACTGGTCGATGCATGGTTCTTCGAGGATAATTACAAGTAGTTCCATTTCCCAGATCGGATCTTCATTTGGATCTGGCTCGTTGTCCGCTTCATTGTCGTTGTCTTCATCATTAGGAAGAACAATCTCGATTGTATGATTATCATCATACAAGAGAGAATCGGTAAAGTAAATTTTCACCCCCTTGAAGGGATGCTTTTTAGCATCAACCTTTTGTTGAACCCCCTGCTCATCGATGTACTTGAAGCAT
The DNA here is from genome assembly GCA_012295165.1 of Asparagus setaceus. Classification (NCBI taxonomy): domain Eukaryota; kingdom Viridiplantae; phylum Streptophyta; class Magnoliopsida; order Asparagales; family Asparagaceae; genus Asparagus; species Asparagus setaceus. Next base: position 19,303,627 of record CM022709.1, on the reverse strand, counting down.
TGATGAGTGTTGATGGGACGATCATATTGGAATGGATCCAAGGTCACCCAAGGAGCAGGTTGTAAGGTGTTTTGACGTTGATGAAATAATAAGTCACTTCCGTCTTCAAATCACCGATCTGATGTATTCGTAATTGGTAAGTGGGCACAGATAGACTTAGTATCATATCTAATCCATTTGCATCCTAGTTCCTAGCTATATAAAAGGTTGTCTGGATTTTTCATGGTACAAACGTTTAATATCTTGGATTGTAATTGATGGTTCTTAGAAGCAGCCTAGTGAATCAAGTCACCATAAATTCCTTAAGATATTGTCATGTCTCATGATTAAAATTCAGCCCAACATTTAAGTCGGATCTTCCTAAGAGATTGACTACTACTAGAGTTAAAGTCGAAGATGGTGGCGGTAGTCTTTGAGAGCTTGTGAAGGGGAATACCCAAAAAGCTCAAGAGTCTCCACGAAATTATGCAAAGCAGAGCCTGGATCCTCTCGACCTTTGGCGATCCTACATACCCAGTATAATAACGGGGTCGGTTGTGATGATGGTCCTTAATGAGCATGTCATCTGGAGTGAAGGTGATACAAGGTGCCTCTTGTTGGCATTAATAGCACTACTTGTGTTCTTCCTCCTTGGGTGGCTCGAACATGTGGGCGAAGAACGCCTCACTATCGTTCAGAGCTTTTTTCCAAAGCCTCCCTCATTTCCTTAGACAAACGTAGAAGTTTGAATAAGGTTATATGAGCCAGGATATTGGCTAGCTATGCCATGATATTGTATCGGAATGAGGCTTTGGGATCGTCTAAGGGACGTTGCAATGCATTATCGAATCTAGTCTCCTTTTGTTTGGTCACTTCGAGTTGCTTGGAGGGTCCTAGCTGATCATAGTTCTTCAAGTAGTCTTGGTTGGACCTTGTCCCTGTCATGACAATTTTCTCTTCCTCTGAGTCAGTGAATGAAGAGGCTCGTAGGGATTCCTCTCCTATGTTTGCGGAGATGACGTTGCAAGACTTCATCTTGCATTTGCCTTTTGATTTGGACTTTGAAAGAATCCAATGTTCATCTTGGAGAAGGTCGGGATGTACCCACATCATTTCCCCTCCTGCTATAGTAAGAGGGACTAAGCCATGGCTTTGCTGATTTTGTTGGTCATGATTGACCACTTCCATCCTTGCAGTGGGAATAGGGACAACTCCATCTTGGGCCTGAATTTCTGACATGGAGCCCAATTGAAGAGTCACCATGTTGGCAGTGACTTTCTTCTACTCAGGCTTAAGCTTAAGGATTCCTGACTCGACAAAGGTCTATATTTTATCCTTAAGAATGTAACAGTTGTTCGTCGGGTGTCCCAACATTCTATGGTAAAGATAGTAGTTGGGATCGTCAGTCTTTCTGATTTCTTCAGGGCGCCGAGCTTCAAGAAGCTTTAGCCGATTACCCTTATTAAGAACATGGAAGATAGCCACCGTATCCTCGTTCTTGAAGGAGTAATTGTGCTGAACATTCTTCCTTGGTTCCCTCTTCTAGCTATCAGGTTTCTTGACCTCGACCACGAAAGTCTCTTTGACTTTTGACTGGGAGGATTGCCATTGTTTGTCTTTGTTACCCTTGAAATTGGTACGGGGTTCAAACTTGTTGAAGCATTCTGATGAATTTTCTGCTATCTCAGCCTGCTCCATTAATTCCTTCCATGTGTAGGCCGTTACAGCACCCATATGAGCTTCTATACGCTCCACGGAATTATGACGACAAGTTTGGAGTAGCATCGGCAATGACATCTTGACACCGTAATGTCAGATTGTGAAATCACTTGATGAACTCTCTAACTATCTCATTTCCTCTATGATTTTTAGAGAGGAGTTTGGTCGTGGTAACATCTGATTGTTCCTCATGAAACTGTGAAAGGAACTTGGATTCTAGATCAGCCTAGGACTTAATTGATCCCTCAGGCAGATTTTAAAACTAGTCAAAGCTACCCCCGGAGGGGTGCTAATGAAAAGTCGCGCCTTAATGGTGTTATTTCCCACTACATTTCTAATTTATTGGTGGAAGTAGTAGATATGCGGGTTTGGAGAACCTTTTCCATCAAACATATGCAACATCGACGGCTTAAACTTTATCAGATAGGGAACCATGTCCCACTCGATGGGATAAGGTCGGGTGATTTCAACCTTCTTAAGCTCAGTTCGTTGAGAAAGAGCGTTGAGTTATTTTTGGAGGTCTTCGAGGACCTTTGCCTCCTAACTTGGCTTAGGAGGCGCCGATGTTTCTAATCCTACATTATCAGAATCTGCATCTCCTTGATGCGTTTGTTCTTCTTCTGGGGAGAATTCGATAATTTGTCGTTTTCCCTTCTAAGAACTCGGACGAGGCTGAGAAGTTGCCATGAGCTGACTAAGCATCTTTTCTAATCACTCGAATCGCTCTTCTGAAGCTTTTCTTTGAGCTTCCATTTATTGGAGAAGATCTTCTCGTTCTGTCATATCCACAGCCAATTGTTGTTCCTGACTTGAACTAGGAGTGGCATTTGACGCTATGGCAGAATTAGCATCACTAGCAGTGGACTGGTCGACTTGAGGCGGAGCTCGCGGCACTCGTGTTTAGAGGAGGGAATAGTCAAAGGGGATTGGTACCCTCTGCCTTTATCTAGTGTGGGGGTACACACCGTCAGTCCCTGGAAATATGCCTCCGCTGCCAGGAGAGTGTCTTGGGTCGCATGTGACTGCCCCCATCTTCCTCCTCAACCTGTGGATTACACTACTCATATTGACTATAAATTCATGAGTTTACCCTTTTAGTACGCCATCGCTTTTTATCCTAGCCTCTGAAGGCTCAAGATTATGACTAAGACGATTAAATCCTGATTCCTTTTCAGGAATAGCTTTGTATTGGCAATTCTTTTGAACTACCATAACAACTTCCCTGAGGGTCGCACAATGCGGATATTGGCGAGCTCTCTTCAGAGATAGGAACCCTCTCAGATCACCAGGAGTTCCAAGTTGATTTGAGTTATAGCTCCTTTCAGAGCCAACTTTGCCGCTTTGGGCTTCCGGACACGAACGTCGCCGTGGCAACATTGGCCGATCTTCGCTAGAGAGATCGATGGATCACCAATGGTAATATTATTCCTTTGCGGGGATTTGGATGAGGGATTACCCCCATTCTTTACTTCTGTCGAGGAAGCATAGCGAGCATCGCGAGATGCTTTAAATCGAACCCCCCAAATTAGTTGTGGACTGATGTCCAAAATCAGCGGGCGTGAGAACACTTTGACCTTCGCTCGAGGCGAGGGTCGATATTTCTTCACTCTGGGCGAAGTTCATTTGGCTTCCAGCGAAGCTTAAACCACCTTTGATGAATGTCGCCTTTACACACGCGGGGGTTAATTTAGACCCTGAATTCGCACTGTGGCGAATCTTACAATAACTCTTCATGGTTGCCATCAATGATTGGTTCAAGGAAATGAATTCCTCAAACTTCACTTGGTTAAACTTTATCGATAGGGAACCATGTCCCACTCGATGGGATAAGGTCGGGTGATTTCAACCTTCTTAAGCTCAGTTCGTTGAGAAAGAGCGTTGAGTTATTTTTGGAGGTCTTCGAGGACCTTTGCCTCCTAACTTGGCTTAGGAGGCGCCGATGTTTCTAATCCTACATTATCAGAATCTGCATCTCCTTGATGCGTTTGTTCTTCTTCTGGGGAGAATTCGATAATTTGTCGTTTTCCCTTCTAAGAACTCGGACGAGGCTGAGAAGTTGCCATGAGCTGACTAAGCATCTTTTCTAATCACTCGAATCGCTCTTCTGAAGCTTTTCTTTGAGCTTCCATTTATTGGAGAAGATCTTCTCGTTCTGTCATATCCACAGCCAATTGTTGTTCCTGACTTGAACTAGGAGTGGCATTTGACGCTATGGCAGAATTAGCATCACTAGCAGTGGACTGGTCGACTTGAGGCGGAGCTCGCGGCACTCGTGTTTAGAGGAGGGAATAGTCAAAGGGGATTGGTACCCTCTGCCTTTATCTAGTGTGGGGGTACACACCGTCAGTCTCTGGAAATATGCCTCCGCTGCCAGGAGAGTGTCTTGGGTCAGACAGACTGTCCCCATCTTCCTCCTCAACTCCAGGGATTACACTACTCATATTGACTATAAATTCATGAGTTTACCCTTTTGGGTACGTCATCGTCTTTTTATCCTAGCCTCTGAAGGCTCAAGATTATGACTAAGACGATTAAATACTGATTCCTTTTCAGGAATAGCTTTGTATTGGCAATTCTTTTGAACTACCATAACAACTTCCCTGAGGGTCGCACAATGCGGATATTGGCGAGCTCTCTTCAGAGATAGGAACCCTCTCAGATCACCAGGAGTTCCAAGTTGATTTGAGTTATAGCTCCTTTCAGAGCCAACTTTGCCGCTTTGGGCTTCCGGACACGAACGTCGCCTGTGGCAACATTGGCCAGATCTTCGCTTAGAGAGATCAGATGGATCACCAATGGTAATATTATTCCTTTGCGGGGATTTGGATGAGGGATTACCCCCATTCTTTACTTCTGTCGAGGAAGCATAGCGAGCATCGCGAGATGCTTTAAATCGAACCCCCCAAATTAGTTGTGGACTGATGTCCAAAATCAGCGGGCGTGAGAACACTTTGACCTTCGCTCGAGGCGAGGGTCGATATTTCTTCACTCTGGGCGAAGTTCATTTGGCTTCCAGCGAAGCTTAAACCACCTTTGATGAATGTCGCCTTTACACACGCGGGGGTTAATTTAGACTCGACCAAGACTGGCGAATCTTACAATAACTCTTCATGGTTGCCATCAATGATTGGTTCAAGGAAATGAATTCCTCAAACTTCACTTGGTTAAATTTTATGACAAGCGATTCAGCAAAAGACCTGAGGGTCTTAGTGTCGGACTGCAACACAATTTTTTCGTCGGAGGAGAAAGTAGTCCCTAGCAGAATCGTCATCCTATTTTAGGTCTTTTGTATTGTAATTAACTTAGATTACAATAAAAAGTGAAACAAGAAAATTTTATTTTTACTGGGTTCTTTGCTGCATGCCGATGGAGCGTCGATCTTGTTTTCTGTTGACGGTCTGACTAAGATAATGGGTCTCTTGCTGTTGATCTCTGACTTGGTTGCTTAGAAGATGGCTCAGTCTTCTCTTAGAACCGAATATCAGAAGGAAATAGAGAAAAGTCGCACGTGTTAGGGTGTTCGATCTCTCTGTTGGTGATCCTTTTTCTTCGTTGTCCTGAGCGAACAATCTCCTCCTCCTCTTATAGGCTGAGAGAGAGAGAGAGAGAGAGAGAGAGAGAGAGAGAGAATTAATGGCAGATAACTGTGGATTAAATGGCCATTAAAGTAGGAGATAGTGGGGGAGCAGTTATCCCCTTGAAAATAGCTCTCAAACGGCTGATTGGTGAAGTTCACTGATTTGGCGAAGCTCGCTGAAAGTGTTTGGGCGAGGCTCACTTGGACGTGGGTGGGCCATTACTTCAGAATCATGGGTGACGTGGCCCACATGGATAGCTACTGGCAAAGTTCACTGACTTCAGATGGCGAACTTTGTGTGGCTCATTTTTGACTCGTTGGACTAAGCCGAAGTGGGCTGTATGGTGATGTTCGCGTGCTTGTTTGAGTGAACTTCGCTATAGCCTATCGTGGGCTTGACTTTGGGCCTATTTAAAGTGTTTAGCCCATGGGCATTCATATATTGGATCCAAGCTGAACATTGGACTGGATGGAATATATTTTAACTGATCATCACATTTTATTGTACTTTTATACCCTCATTATCTATTTTCTTTAAATAAATATATATGCTAATAATAATGTTTTTCTTAATTTGCAGGTAATATAGAATTATTGAATAAGAGCTCAAATGAAGATTATTTCAAGCCCAAAAGATCTCTAATGGAGCCCAGAATGCCTAAATCCAAAGCCCACGACTAAGTTTAGAAATAAAATCTCAGTACTCAATACTTTCTTAGTCAGAATTATTAATAACTTGGCCATGCTTCAGAGCAATGTCCACTCTTAGGAAATACTGTCTTTCTACAGCCCATGCTTCAGAGCAATGTCCACTCTTAGGAAATACTCAATCTCTAGAAACGGATGAATCTTTGCATTCCGGCATCCGATTAATGATCCATTTTCTCCAACCTATAATCGGGTTGGAGAAATCATCCAATTTTGCATGGAATCGGGGTAATTTCTCGGAAATCAAAATTTCCTCCCTCTTCAAACCAACAATTCCCTAGGGCAACGCAGCTTTTCAGTTCTCAAACCAATTTTCCACAACCAAATCGGTCATTTCCAAATCGGTTTCCTCATCATCAATCTACAAATCATATTCCTTCAAATGTTGAAAGCGTCTTAATGTGTTGGAAAGAGGTTTGGAAGCCTTGATTAAAACCTCTACACGGACCACGAACTTGTTGACTCAAACATCTAACACGATGAACTCCTTTATGCAATCAACGGGACAAATTCTCAACTCCAACACTCAAGCCATAGCTAGATTAGAAACCCGGCTTGGTCAACTAGCTAGCTATAAGTGAGAGAGAGAAAGGATCCTTTCGAGTCAACCGTGACCAATCCAAAGAACGCGGGTCAAGTTCAACTTTCCAAGATCAAGTGAATGCAATCCATTCACAACAATCAAGTAACGGGTTAATAATCAAATCCTTGAGCGAGAGAATTACGTTGAATACATGCATCTTGAAGCCAACATTTGAAGAACCCTTTGTCAATGAACTTAGGCTGTTAGAAAATAGAAACCAACAAGATTTCATTTTTGATGAAATTTTGTTAATAACGAATCTAAGTTCAAAAGCATACAACCATTAATACCTACCTTCCATTCTTTGCAAACATCATTGCAAACCTTGGAATTTTCACAATTTGAGAACATCATTGATTATATCATCTTGAAATTCTTTAAATTTCTGGTAGAATTTTCAGCAATAAGGTAGGATTTAATGTAGAATGTGAGCTTCTCATGTTTCATCTTTTATTCTACATTTTTATTTTTGTCCCACGGTAATAATAAATTTATTCTTCTCTCATGTGAGAGTTTCTTTTTTTATTATTAAAAAATAAATAAATATATAAATAAATAAAAATTTAAAAAAAAAAAATTTGGCTTCACCCCTTATCTTGAAGGTATTTGAGAATTTTTATCATTGTTGAAGTCGTAGAACAAATGTAAGTGCTTCCATTCTTATCTGTTTTACTTTGTGCATAATAGAATTTGCATTGAGGACAATGCAAAATTTAGGTGTGGGGTGGGAATTAGTCATTTTATCTTTATCTTAGTTATTTTCCTCTTTTCTTACCATTTTTATGTCAATTTTTCTCTTTTCATCATAAAAAATAAAAAATAAAAAATAGTCACTTGCCAACTTAATAGAGTTGATTAATAATTGATCAATTTGATAGAATTTAAGTCTTCTAATCCTTAGTTAGTTCTATACTCAAGTTTACCTTTTATGACAACTCCAAATAAATTTCTTAAGAAATGATTTTCAAAGTAATATACTTTACTTAAGTTGTAACTTAGATTTTTAATTAAAGTAATGAAATTTTGCATGCCTAACTTAGAGTTGAAAATAATTTTTCAAGTTGTCTTGATCCAAATATTGTTCGAATATATATATGCATATACACATATATACTAACTTAATAAATAGAAGAAAAATTTCTCTTAAAATCATTGGTGGATCCATTTTCTCCAACCTATAATCCAGTTGGAGAAATCATCCTAATTTTGCATGGAATCGGTAATTTCTGAAATCAAAATTTCACTCCCTCTTCAAACCAACAATTCCCTAGGGCAACGCAGCTTTTTCAGGCTCAAACCAATTTTCCACAACCAAATCGGCCATTTCCAAATCGGTTTCCTCATCATCAATCTACAAATCATATTCCTTCAAATGTTGAGAAACGCCTTAATGTGTTGGAAAGAGGTTTGGAAGCCTTGATTAAAACCTCTACACGCACTCACTAACTTGTTGACTCAAACATCTAACACGATGAACTCCTTTATGCAATCAACAGGACAAATTCTCAACTCCAACACTCAAGCCATAGCTAGATTAGAAACCCAGCTTGGTCAACTAGCTAGCGCTATAAGTGAGAGAGAGAAAGGATCATTTCCGAGTCAACCCGTGACCAATCCAAAGAACGCGGGGTCAAGTTCAACTTTCCAAGATCAAGTGAATGCAATCCATTCACAACAATCAAGTAACCAGGTTAATAATCAAATCCTTCAAAACGAGAGAATTACGTTGAATACATGCATCTTGAAGCCAACATTTGAAGAACCCTTTGTCAATGAACTTAGATTGTTAGAAAATAGAAAACAACAAGATTTCATTTTTGATGAAATTTTTGTTAATAACGAATCTAAGTTCAAAAAGCATACAACCATTAATACCTACCTTCCATTGCTGCAAACATCATTGCAAACCTTGGAATTTTCAGAATTTGAGAACATCATTGATTATATCATCTTGAAATTCTTTAAATTTAGGTAGAATTTTCGACAATAAGGTAGGATTTAATGTAGAATGTGAGCTTCTCATGTTTCATCTTTTATTCTACATTTTTATTTTTGTCCCACAAGAATAATAAATTTATTCTTCTCTCATGTGAGAGTTTCTTTTTTATTATTAAAAAATAAATAAATATATAAATAAATAAAAATTTAAAAAAAAAAAAAATTTGGCTTCACCCCTTATCTTGAAGGTATTTGCACTTTTTATCATTGTTCAAGTCAATCGAACAAATGTAAGTGCTTCCATTCTTATCTGCTTTTACTTTGTGCATAATAGAATTTGCATTGAGGACAATGCAAAATTTAGGTGTGGGGTGGGAATTAGTCATTTTTATCTTTATCTTAGTTATTTTCCTTTTTCTTACCATTTTTATGTCAATTTTTCTCTTTTCATCATAAAAAATAAAAAATAAAAAATAGTCACTTGCCAACTTAATAGAGTTGATTAATAATTGATCAATTTGATAGAATTTAAGTCTTCTAATCCTTAGTTAGTTCTATACTCAAGTTTACCTTTTATGACAACTCCAAATAAATTTCTTAAGAAATGATTTTCAAAGTAATATACTTTACTTAAGTTGTAACTTAGATTTTTAATTAAAGTAATGAAATTTTGCATGCCTAACTTAGAGTTGAAAATAATTTTTCAAGTTGTCTTGATCCAAATATTGTTCGAATATATATATGCATATACACACATATATACTAACTTAATAAATAGAAGAAAAATTTCTCTTAAAATCATTGGTGGTTCTATTTTACTAAGCCTAAGTTGACTGAGTAATTAAGCCCGAGGAGTATTTCTATGCTTAATGACCTAAGCCCAATTGGGTTGGGATTCATTGGCCCAAAACTCGCTAAATGGTCACTTAGAAAGCCGATTAAAAGAACAAAACCACCAAGGAATAAAGAGTAAAAAAAAAATCATACTAACCATGTTTTTGTATATAGTTATATTTGTATATGTTCTTGAAAAATAAAATGGATTAAAAGACTTGAAGTTGTTTAAAACAAAGGGTTAGAATGTCCGTTTCAAAACTTTTAAATTAAATTTTTGAGTTAAACTTGGTTTTGTATAACTATAATGAAAGGATTTTCTTAAGAAAATTACATTGGAGTTATGATAAAACGCTTTCTTGAGTATTAACCAACTTCAATTGGAATGTTTGAAGATATCAAATGAATTAATTATTTTATTAACTTCTTTAAATTGGCAAGTTGACTGAATTTTGTGGGTATATTCATCGCAAACCCTCACGAGACTACAACTCGCCCACTAGGGTAACCTAGGGGTTTAAAGGCTTGTTGTATGTGCTAAATACAACCGCATTCCGCGAAAGTGAGTTAGGTTTTCTTTTTATTTTCTTTGCTAGAGGACTAGCAAAAGCTTAGGTGTGGGGGTATTTGATTAGCACATTTTAAATACATTTTATACCCTTATTACCTATGTTATATGAATAAACGATATTACTAATAATCATTTTTATCTTATTTTGCGTGTTAATAAAGAAATAATGAATAAAAGCCCAAATGACTCAAATTCTCAATTTCTACCAATATTTGAAGCCCAAATCGAAGACAAACCAAGGCCCAAGATACCAAATTGATCCAAGAGAAATTCGTGAAGAAAAATCAAGAAAAGACAAATTCGGTTGGGAACCAATCGGTTGACCAACCGGTTGGCTAACCGTTAGCTAACCGACGCCAACCGATCGGTTCCCAAATGATTTCAGATTAATGGTGGATTTCTCTGCCTTTTGGCTAGGTTTGATCCAATGGTTCACATCAACTCATGGGCTATAAATAGGGTGAAGGTCGAGTGTTTTGAGTGTGAAATATTTTGTAAAACTCCATTTGGAGAGGAGGGTCACTCTTAATTGAGAAGACCTTCCAAAATTGTAACTTTTGTTACACAATAAATGAAATATTTCACCCTTCAATTTCCTTTCTCTTCTTCTAATCCAAGGACCAAAGGAGGATTAGATTAAGATCGAGTTGTTGGTTTCTATTTTATTTCTTTTTATTTTCTTTCTTGTTCATTTATTGCTTTGTAGCTTAGATTTACTTTCATGCAATTTACTTTCATGCAATTTACTTTCATGCAATGTATTTACTTTCTAGAATAGATTTTCTTTCCTTTAATTCACCTTGAGGCTAGAACCCTCTAGGGAATTACCCTTTTCTAAGTGTGGAGCTAATATTCGTGGGATCCCTAGAGATTGTTTGAAACTAGCTAACAAATCCAACTCATTCTCATGAGATTGAGATAAGCTAAGTGGATCTACTCTAGATTCCTCATATCTTTAATTAATCCTCCATACTTTACCTTCTTTATTTTCCACTTATCCTTGTTTTCCATTTGTTGCTATTTTCCTTTATTCTTGATTTTGATTTTCCTTTACTCTCCTCTCTCTCAATCTTGCTTTCTTTTTATTTTGCACTTATTTTCTCTCAATCTCATTTTCCCTCCATGTGCATATAATCTCAAACCTAGTTTTGTTATTATGTGCATATAACCACCACCACACTCTCAACTTTATTTTTCTCCTCCTTGCACATAATCCACAATCCACTCTCTTTAACCTCTCCACATCCACATTCACCATTTTATCGCTTTCATTTTATTTGAATAAACTCCTAATTGTCACAAGATAATTTAAAACAAAGGGTTAGAATGTCCGTTTCAAAACTTTTAAATTAAATTTTTGAGTTAAACTTGGTTTTGTATAACTATAATGAAAGGATTTTCTTAAGAAAATTACATTGGAGTTATGATAAAAACGTTTTCTTGAGTATTAACCAACTTCAATTGGAATGTTTGAAGATATCAAATGAATTAATTATTTTATTAACTTCTTTAAATTGGCAAGTTGACTGAATTTTGTGGGTATATTCACTGCAAACCCTCACGAGACTACAACTCGTCCACTAGGGTAACCTAGGGGTTTAAAGGCTTGTTGTATGTGCTAAATACAACCGCGATTCCTGCGAAAGTGAGTTAGGTTTTCTTTTTATTTTCTTTGCTAGAGGACTAGCAAAAGCTTAGGTGTGGGGGTATTTGATTAGCACATTTTAAATACATTTTTTATACCCTTATTACCTATGTTATATGAATAAACGATATTACTAATAATCATTTTTATCTTATTTTGCAGGTTAATAAAGAAATAATGAATAAAAGCCCAAATGACTCAAATTCTCTGAATTTCTACCAATATTTGAAGCCCAAATCTGAAGACAAACCAAGGCCCAAGATACCAAATTGATCCAAGAGAAATTCGTGAAGAAAAATCAAGAAAAGACAAATTCGGTTGGGAACCAATCGGTTGACCAACCGGTTATTAACCGGTTATTAACCGACGGCCAACCGATCGGTTCCCAAATGATTTCAGATTAATGGTGGATTTCTCTGCCTTTTGGCTAGGTTTGATCCAATGGTTCACATCAACTCATGGGCTATAAATAGGGTGAAGGTCGAGTGTTTTGAGTGTGAAATATTTTGTAAAACTCCATTTGGAGAGGAGGGTCACTCTTAATTGAGAAGACCTTCCAAAATTGTAACTTTGTTACACAATAAATGAAATATTTCACCCTTCAATTTCCTTTCTCTTCTTCTAATCCAAGGACCAAAAGGAGGATTAGATTAAGATCGAGAGTTGTTGGTTTCTATTTTATTTCTTTTTATTTTCTTTCTTGTTCATTTATTGCTTTGTAGCTTAGATTTACTTTCATGCAATTTACTTTCATGCAATTTACTTTCATGCAATGTATTTACTTTCTAGAATAGATTTTCTTTCCTTTAATTCACCTTGAGGCTAGAACCCTCTAGGGAATTACCCTTTTCTAAGTGTGGAGCTAATATTGGGATCCCTAGAGATTGTTTGAAACTAGCTAACAAATCCAACTCATTCTCATGAGATTGAGATAAGCTAAGTGGATCTACTCTAGATTCCTCATATCTTTAATTAATCCTCCATACTTTACCTTCTTTATTTTCCACTTATCCTTGTTTTCCATTTGTTGCTATTTTCCTTTATTCTTGATTTTGATTTTCCTTTACTCTCTCTCTCTCAATCTTGCTTTCTTTTTATTTTGCACTTATTTTCTCTCAATCTCATTTTCCCTCCATGTGCATATAATCTCAAACCTAGTTTTGTTATTATGTGCATATAACCACCACCACACTCTCAACTTTATTTTTCTCCTCCTTTGCACATAATCCACAATCCACTCTCTTTAACCTCTCCACATCCACATTCACCATTTTATCGTTTTCATTTTATTTGAATAAACTCCTAATTGTCGCGCATAATTTGAGAACCAAAACTTGAGCAAAACTCTCCCTACTTTCCCGTTCCTCGTGGGATCGATAATCTTATATACTATAACTTGATAAGGGTTGTATACTTGCAACTTAGGAGGTAATCATTTATTTCCCATCATTTTGCCTTCTTGATTTTCCTCTTTATTCTTATTTTTTATTTATTTGTTTTATTTTTCTCATATTACCTTCTTTATTTTCCTTCATTTTATCAACCACTCTTTATCTTTCCACTCTCAATCTCATTTTATTTTTATTTTGCATATATTCACAATCACTCTCAAATTTCTCCACAATCTTTCACATTTCTTTTATCACTCCTAATTGTCACACACACAACATAAGAATCAATTTTGATTAACTTTTACAACACATTCCTCGTGGGATCGATAACTTTTTATACTCTAACTTGATAATTGTATACTTACAACTTTAGGTTTATATTATTTACCTATCAAGTTTTTGGCGCCATTGTCAGGGAAGTTGCTTGTATTAGAATTTTTCTATTTTGATTCTTTGATTTGTGTGTTTAAGTGTGAAGGAACTACTTTGAAGCTTGAAGATCAAGGATTGAAGATTAAAGATTGAAGAATTTCCTTTAAAAAGCTTAGGATGCTTTTGCGTGGGTAACTCCTTTCTAGTATTTTTAATTCCACCCTTTAGTTAGTTTCTCATAATTAGAGACAATTAGGATTTAAAAAATAAAAAATATTTTATTTTTGTCGACCATAATAAAATTCACCCTCCATTTGGGCATTTACTGACAAGATAATAAATTCAAACAACATCACCCTTTCTCACATTTTTTAATTGCTAACCTTAATTAAAAAATAAAAAATATTTTATTTTTGTATCAGTTTGTAGTTGCTTTTAATTTCTAGGGTTACATTGCATATAATAGTAGGAATTCACCAAAGTAATTTACGCATCTTGATTTGACACAACTTGAAAATATTCTTAAGGGCAAAACTCATTAATCAAGATAAGGTGAGAGATTTCATCACCCTTTCCTTAGCCCACAAATCACTAATTCCTCACTACACAAATCCAAGCCTTTTAAAACTCATTAGACTTTGACCCCTAAGGATTCGAGCTCATTAAGGAACAAGAAATTCTTAAGTGAACCGGTTCAAGTTTACTTGAATTAGTTGGTGTCTAAGGCAAGGTTTAGAGGTGGCGTTAAGCACTCCGTAAGGAACGAGGTACTTAATTGATCTTTGATCTCCCTCTAGTACTATTCTTACCTAGCTAACTAACCTAGTAAACTTCGATCTTTTCACTAAAGGATTTTTTGGTTAGGAGCTGGTCTAGTTGAGTCTAGGCTTAAACCTAGAATTTAAAGTGATTGACACAAGTGATTATATTGATTTGTTTTAGTTAAGTTTTTCCTTTATCTTTCTCCTTTTTCTCATCATCTTTTAATCTTTTAGTTTTTCCCCCTCTTAAAAAAACTAACTTTTTTTTCTTAGAATTTTTCTTTTTATCCTTATTCCCTTTGTAGTTAAAAAAAAGGAAAAAAATATATACAAAAAGAATTTGTGTTTTGGTGTTTGTAAGTTTGGATTAGGGATAATACTGATCGTTTAATTTGTGTTGGACTAATTTTTAGACTAAACCAATGGAAAATCCTAATCCACCTTTTCTTCAAGACATTTATTATCCCAAAGAAGAAAATGAGTCAGATCTGAGTTTTGAGGAAATCTTTGGTGTAGAGATGAAGATTTTAAAGAAATCGACGATCTTTCGAATCTAAGAAACCGTGTTAAATGCATGCTTCTTTAACCTAACTTTTGAAGAACTCTTTGCTAATGAACTTAGATTCTTGGAGAACAAACAACAACCAATTTTCAAACCTCAAACATAAATCTTGTGTTTGAGAAAATCTTTAAAGAATAATTGGTTGTGTTAGAACAAATTTTTGTTAATAAGGAATCTAAGTTCAAAATGCATAACACCATTAATACCTACCTTCAATTCTTTGCGAAATTATTAAAAATCTTAGAATGTTCAGAATTTAAGCATCTTTGATTATATCATTTTGGATTTCTTTCAAATTTAGGATAGAATTTTCAACAATAAGGTAGGATTTGATGTAGAGTATAAGCTTTTCATATTTAATCCTTCATTCTACATCTTTATTTCTTGTCTCATAATAATAGTAGGAATTCACCAAAGTAATTTACGATCTTGATTTGACACAACTTGAAAATATTCTTAAGGGCAAAACTCATTAATCAAGATAAGGTGAGAGATTTCATCACCCTTTCCTTAGCCCACAAATCACTAATTCCTCACTACACAAATCCAAGCCTTTTAAAACTCATTAGACTTTGACCCCTAAGGATTCGAGCTCATTAAGGAACAAGAAATTCTTAAGTGAACGGTTCAAGTTTACTTGAATTAGTTGGTGTCTAAGGCAAGGTTTAGAGGTGGCGTTAAGCACTCGTAAGGAACGAGGTACTTAATTGATCTTTGATCTCCTCTAGTACTATTCTTACCTAGCTAACTAACCTAGTAAACTTCGATCTTTTCACTAAAGGATTTTTGGTTAGAGCTGGTCTAGTTGAGTCTAGGCTTAAACCTAGAATTTAAAGTGATTGACACAAGTGATTATATTGATTTGTTTTAGTTAAGTTTTTCCTTTATCTTTCTCCTTTTCTCATCATCTTTTAATCTTTTAGTTTTTCCCCTCTTAAAAAAACTAACTTTTTTCTTAGAATTTTTCTTTTTATCCTTATTCCCTTTGTAGTTAAAAAAGGAAAAAATATATACAAAAAGAATTTGTGTTTTGGTGTTTGTAAGTTTGGATTAGGGATAATCGATCGTTTAATTTGTGTTGGACTAATTTTTAGACTAAACCAATGGAAAATCCTAATCCACCTTTTCTTCAAGACATTTATTATCCCAAAGAAGAAAATGAGTCAGATCTGAGTTTTGAGGAAATCTTTGGTGTAGAGATGAAGATTTTAAAGAAATCGACGATCTTTCGAATCTAAGAAACCGTGTTAAATGCATGCTTCTTTAACCTAACTTTTGAAGAACTCTTTGCTAATGAACTTAGATTCTTGGAGAACAAACAACAACCAATTTTCAAACCTCAAACATAAATCTTGTGTTTGAGAAAATCTTTAAAGAATAATTGGTTGTGTTAGAACAAATTTTGTTAATAAGGAATCTAAGTTCAAAATGCATAACACCATTAATACCTACCTTCAATTGTCAGAAATTATTAAAAATCTTAGAATGTTCAGAATTTAAGCATCTTTGATTATATCATTTTGGATTTCTTTCAAATTTAGGATAGAATTTTCAACAATAAGGTAGGATTTGATGTAGAGTATAAGCTTTTCATATTTAATCCTTCATTCTACATCTTTATTTCTTGTCTCATAATAATAATAATAATAATAAAAGAATTTATTCTTCTCTCATTTGAGAGTTTCTTGTTCTTTTGAAAAATATATATATATATGAAAAAGAAGAAAAATGAAAAAAAAATTTTGACTTCATCCTCCTCATACCAAAGGTAATTGCAGATTTTTTTAATCATTTTTATAGGTCAACCGAACAAATGTAAGTGCTTCAATTCTTATCTGCTTTACTTTGTGCATCATAGAGTTTGCATTGAGGACAATGCAAAATTTAGGTGTGGGGGTGGGGACTAGTCAATTTTCCTCTTTATCTTAGTCATTTTTCCTTTTTATCTTACCATTTTTTTTTTTTTGTTATGTCATTTTTTCTTTTTCATGTGTCACTTGCCAACTTAATAGAGTTGATTAATAATTAAACTATTTGATAAATTTTAAATTTTCTAATCCTTAGTTAGTTTTATACTCAAGTTCACCTTTTATGATAACTCTAAATAAATTTTTAAGAAATAATTTTCAAAGTAGTATACTTCACTTAAGTCTTAACTTAGATCCTTAATTAAAGTAATGAAATTTTGCATGCTTAGCTTAGAGTTGAAAATAATTTTTCAAGTTGTCTTAATCTAAATATTTTCAGGATATATATACATATACCCAAATATATATTATAAAAAACTAACTTTACAAACGAAGAGTGTGAAAAATAGGCACCAATTAAAATTCTCTTAAAATCCAAGATGGTTTCTATCTTACTAAGGCTAAGTTGACTGAGTAATTAAGCCCAAAGAATATTTTCATGCTTAATGACCTAAGCCCAATTGGGTTGGGATCCATTGGCCCAAAACTCGTTAAATAGTCACTTAGAAAGCCCAATCAAGAAGAACAAAATCACCAAGGAATAAAGAGTTAAAAAATTTACTAACAATTTTTTATATATATAGTTATATTTGTATATATGTTCTTGAAAAATAAATTGATTAAGAGACTTGAAAATTATTTAAAACAAAGAGTTAGCATGTTCTTTTCAAAACTTTTAAATTAAATTTCTAATGTTAAACTTGGTTTTGTATACTTATAATGAAAAGATTTTCTAAGAGATTTACCTTAGAGTTATATATAAAAACTTTTTCTTGAGTAATAACTAGCTTCAATTAGAATGTTTAAATATATCAAGTAAATTAATTATTCATAAACTTCTTTAATTTAGCAAATTGGCTAAATTTTATGGGTATATTCACTGCAAACCCTCACGACACTACAACTCGCCCTCTAGGGTAACCTACGAGTTTAAAGACTTCTTGTATACGCTAAATACAACCGAGATTTCTACAAAAGTGAGTTAGGATTTTTCTTTCTTCCCTTTCAATTTCTTTCTTACTAGAGGACTAGCAAAAGTTTGGGTGAGGGGGTATTTGATCATCATATTTTATTATATTTTTATACCCTCATTATCTATTTTATTTAAATAAATATATTTTCTAATATTATTTTTTTATCTTAATTTGCAGGTAATATAGAATTATTGAATAATAGCTCAAATGAAGATTATTTCACGCCCAAAAAAAACTCTAAAGGAGCCCAGAATGCCTAAATCCAAAGTCCACGACTAAGTTTAGAAGCAAAATCTCAGTACTCATCATTTTCTTGGTCAGAATTATTAATAACTTGGCCTGCAATTGAGAATCAAATCAAATATGGAAAAAAAAAAATAAAGTCAAATTCGTGCTCATGATGGTCAACCGCAAATAAAACGCGATATCTCCCAATCCGGAAAGCAGAATTTAACATATTATATATGAAAATCACCTATCTCGAAGAGACGGAGCCATTCAAATTACCATATTCTAAAAATTTCATTAGCAACAGTGGGTTATGATAGAAGTCCGAATTTAATTGATATATATTTAATTATTTGAAGCCCAAGCTAAATTCTAAGAAGCCCAAGAGCATTTAAGAGAAGCCCAAGAGTCTTAAATGAATTAAATATAAAAGAAATAAAACTCACAAAGCTCATCTCTCAAGTATGAAATTAATGGTCTAGATTATTTTGAGAGATCCTATGGCTTTGAGGGTTGCTTGGGGCCTAAGCCAAATCCTATAATTGTGAGGGTTACTTGGGGGGCAAGACAAATTTAAGAGTTATGAGAGATTCTTGTTATCTATAAATAGAGGAGTAGAGTGAGGGCTTAAAGTGTGAAATATTTTGTAATAACTCCTTTTGGAGAGGAGGGTTACTCTTAATTGAGAAGACCATCTAAATTTATAACTTTTAGTTGTAATTAATCAAAAAAATATTTTCACCCCTTCAGATTTTCTTTTCTTCTCTTTGTCCAAGGATGAAAAGAGGATGAAGATGAAGATAAGATGAAGATGAGGGTTTACTTTTTATTCCTTTTTTCTTTTCTTGTAATATTTTCTTTTCTTGCTTATTTCATGCTTGTAGAGTAGATTTACATTCTTGTCTTTACTTCCTCGCATTTAATTTCTTATATTTACTTTGATGTCCTTACTTTCTCGCATTTATTTTGTAGTTTAGATTTTATTTTTCTTTTCTTAAATTCACCTTGAGGCTAGAACCCTCTAGGAAATTGTCCTTTTCTAAATGTGGAGCTAATATTCGTGGAAACTCTAGAAATTATTTAAAACTAGCTTTTATATCCAACTTATTCACATAAAATTGAGATTAGCTAAGTGGATCTATTCTAGATTCCTCATATCTTTAATTAATCCTCCATATTTTACCTTCTTGATTTTCCTCTTTACTCTTGCCTTTTATTTGTTTGTTTTATTTTCCTCTTTATTTTTGCTTTCTAGATTCCTCTTTATTTATTTTATTTTCTTTTCTTTAATTCACCTTGAGGCTAGAACCCTCTAGGAAATTATCCTTTCTCTAGGAAATTATCCTTTTCTAAATGTGGAGCTAATATTTGTAGAAACTCTAGAAATTATTTGAAACTAGCTTTTATATCCAACTTATTCACATAAGATTGAGATTAGCTAAGTGGATCTATTCTAGATTCCTCAAATCTTTAATTAATCCTCCATATTTTACCTTCTTGATCTTCCTCTTTATTCTTGTTTTTTGTTTATTTTATTTTCCTCATATTACCTTCTCGTATTTTCCTTCATTTTATCAACCACTCTTTATCTTTTCACTCTCAATCTCATTTTGTTTTTATTTTGCACATATTCACAATCACTCTCAAATCTCTCCACAATACATCACATTTCTTTTATCACTCCTAATTTTCACACACACAACATAAGAACTAATTTTGATTAACTCTTACAACACCTTCCTCGTGGGGTCGATAACGTTTTATACTATAACTTGAAATTTGTATACTTACAACTTTAGGTTCATATTATCTATCATTAACCATCTACAATGACCTAGAAATTGATCCTTAGGAAAAACACCTTGAGGCCCACTGGGAATCACGTTTTGAACCACTTGAGCCACCCACTGAAGATAAGGTAGTCCAGACAACATAGGTGATGAAACCAATACCAAACCCATCTTCATCAGTGAGAGCTTATCGTCAGCTGAGAAAGAAGAATATATATCTCATTCGAGAATATATTGACGTCTTCGCCTGGAGCTACAAAGACATGTCTGAGCTAGATTCAAATGTGACCATGCATCGTCTCAATATTGACCTTAGCGTCAAGCCGGTCAAACAACAATGACATTTCTGTCATGAACTGATAGAGCAGTTTGAGGTAGAAATTTGTAAACTCATTGAGTGATGCTTCATTCATGAAGAACAACACCCAGACTGGGTGGTCAATATTATCATTGTGACAAAAAAATGGAAAGATCTGAATTTACATTGACTTTAGAGATCTCAATTTGGCTTGCCCAAAAAATGAATTTTCCCTCCCTATCACCGATGTCATAATTGACAATACATGTGGGTTCGAGAGGATATCATTCATGGATAGTTTCTCTGAATATAATCAAATCAAGATGCATCCGAAAGATAAGAAACACACATTATTCCGAATACTATTTGGGGTATACTATTATACGGTGATGTCCTTCGGCCTAAAGAATGCTGGAGCTACCTAACAACGCGTGATGAGTATAATTTTCATGAGCACTTAAGTAAAATGATTGAATACTACGTTGATGACCTCACAATCAAAAGCCTCCATAAAGAGGATCACCTCAACGATTTATATTTAAGATTATGCGTAAGCATTAACTTGAGATGAACCCAGCCAAGTCCTTTCTAGGGGTATCACTAGGCAAAATTTTAGGGTTTATCACCACGACCAAAGGAATACACGTTGGCACAGAAAAAGTCAAAGTAATCCAGGAGATGCCACCAGCAAGAAATATCAAAATACTTAGAGGTTTACAGGGGCAACTAGCCTATATACGCAGATTCAAAGCTAATCTATTAGGAATATGTCAATCATTTCAAAGGTTTATGAAGAAGGGTGTTCCATTTGTATGACACAACGCCTGTTAGAAAGCCTTTGACTAGATTAAAGAATATCTCATGAAGCCACCAGTTCTAGCCGCTTCGGTATCAGGCAAGCCATTCTTAATCTACGTCAGGGCCATGGACCACTCTCTCAGAGAATTTCTTCCTCAGAAGAATGATGAAGGCCATGAATAGGCCATCTACTATTTAAGCTGAATCATAATCAGCGCTGAGCATCACTACAATCCAATTGAAAAGGCGTGCCTAGCTTTGGTCTTTGCCATCCAGAAAATGTGACACTACCTGATTAGTAAACCATCCATGTCATTTCAAGGTACTTATGACAAAGCCAGGATCTCTGAATTCTAGGCTCACAAAATGGGTGATATTGTTTTCTCAGTACGATATGATATTTGTATCCCAATAAGCAGCTAAAGGACAAGCAATCATAGACTTTCTTATGGATCATCCTATCCCTGAGTCTTCTAAGATCTACGAGGACATTCCAGACAAAGTATTTGAATCAATTGTCACTTCATATCAATAAGTGTGGCAACTTTATTTTGACTATGCATCGCTACAGATCCATAGAGGAGCTATCGTTGCAGGTGTAGGGGTAGTGCTCATCGCTCCCTAGGGTCATGTTCTTCCCTGAGCTTATTCATTGACCGAGCTATGTTCAATTAATGTGGCTAAGTACAATGCCCTCTGACTCGACCTACAACTTTCCCAGGACATGGGTGTGAAGTATCTTGAAGCAAATAGAGATTCTAAACCAATCGACAACCAGATTAAAGAGAAATATGAGGTTCGACACAATGATCTTTTGCCTTATCATAAAGTAGCATTGAAGCTCGCTCATTCTCTTGAAGGCTTCTACATTAATTATGTAGCTCACCTTAAGAATACTTATGTCAATACTTTGGCATCACTCACGGCTACTTTAGCCTTGACATCCAGGTCTACCAAGCACATTATGGTAACCAACCATCAGTTATATTGCCCAAAGCAGATTTTGGAAGCCAATAAGATCCATACTATAGCTAGGGGTTTGAATCTAATGACTGGCATTACCCAATCGTCGACTACGCCTTACACAACATATTGCCTGACTATCCGAAACAAGCGATCTTTGTCCAAAGGAGACCGCCCCACTTCTTTTATGACTCTGTCACACAGATATTATACCGCCAATCATTTGACAGCATATTGCTTAGATGCCTGTCATCAAGTGAATCTCAAGAAGCACTTAAAAAAGCCCACGATGGCATGTGTGGGGCTCATCAACCTAAACCTAAACTGTAGGATGGACGTCGTTGCCTAGGCTATTATTGGCTGACGATGATTGTAGATGCAGTGGCTTATGCCAAGTGATCTCATGCATGTCAATTCCATGCAGACTTTTTATACCGACCCTCAGAAGAGTTACATCTAACCGTCGCCTCATTGTCTTTCGAGATGTGGGGAATGGACATCATCAGGCCAATTAGCCCACTGTTCATCAAAGGCCACCGATTCATCCTGGTCATCACTGATTATTTCTCCAAGTGGGCTGAAGCCATCCCACTCAAAGAAGTCAAAACATCCAACGTGGTTAAGTTCCTGAAACACCATGTCATTTATTGATTTGGTGTTCCCCAGAGGATTGTCCACGATAATGATCCTTAATTCATTAGTTGAATGTTTTTTAAATTCTGTAATAAGTTTAGATTTCAGGACGTGACTTCTACGCCATACAACCTGGCTGCCAATGGTCTGGCCGAAGAATTCAATAAGACCATCATCAAACTTCTCAAAAAAATTTGTCTCTTTCAACAAACAAGATTGGGATGAAAGACTCAAAGAATGTCTTTAAGCCTATCGAACAATGGTCCACACTCCCATGGGCTCCTCACCCTTCTCTTTTGCATACGGGTGCGAAGCCGTGGTACCCATCAAGATTCCATCATTGTGAACCACCCTCGCAGAAAAGATGATGACTGAAGAGCATCATAAAAAGTGTCTTCAAGAACTAGAAGCGCTAGATCAGTTGAGTCTTAAGACTCAACAGCAGATCGAGATCTACTAGTCTTGAATATTAAGAGCTTTCAACAAAAAAGTCAACGAACGATCTTTCAAAGAAGGAGATCTGGTCTTGGCTATTTGTCGACCCATGGTCATGACACACAAGACTAAAGAAAAATTTTAGCCCAAATGGGATGGCCCATTTATAGTAGAGACAGTCTACTCAAATGGAGCATATCGCCTGATTAACCTAAATGGTGATAGGTTAATGACACTAATCAATTGTAAATTTATCAAGAAATATTACCCTTAAGATTAGCTACTTCCATCTCCCCATGGAGCCACTGGTCAAGTTAAAGCTTCCACCTCTTACCATCAGAATAATTTCTCAACCAAAGTCGTCAATCATCTCAGTTTGATCTTAACAAAAAATTCCTTAACGAGTCATCAAGTTATTATCACATATTTGTTCGACTCCAAATGTATAAAAATATTGTTACGCCCTGGTTCCAAAGCGTAATAATACATGACTCGGCCGGGAATGCAACCATTCGGTCACATTCACGCCTCTAGGTTATCTTGTATACAGATATATAGCCATAACTACACCACAGAGCATGTAACTAAGACAACAAAAGAAATATATAGATAAAGAAATCTTCGAAAAGACAGAGTTTAACTACAAGTCCACAACTATCCACAATGGAAAAGAGTAAGAAAAATATAACATAGTCTAGAAGGCCACATGTGGCTCAAGGAAAAGTCTGAATCAAATAACTACCTAAACAAATTGAAACTAAAGAACTGATAGAACACACAGTTATCACTGCCGCTGGGCCTGCTCCTCAAAATACTCTTGATCCTGCGAAGAAAGAACAGTCCCCGAGTCTGGAATGCGCAAACCCAAGGGAGTCAGAAAACTCCCAACAAGCATGTAAAATGAAAAAATTATGTACGTGTAAGTATATGTGGCAGATATAAAGAAAAGATGAAATATAAATTAAAGGTGACTAAAAAATGCTAATTATAGATATCAAGATAAAGTCTATCGCACACAAGCACATTATTATTATTTTTAGATGTGAAAATTATTTAAAACCCACGTAAATCGTCCCGGGAACATGACTTCAAGTCAAGTATTGGTCCTTGGCCCTTATATATAACTCAGGATCAAGAATGCGCATGAGCCCGCTTATATACACTTTATATTCTCCATCCAATTCCCCTTTATTAAACCCCACATCTATCCGTTTATTTTAAGTGACTGTACATGAAATGTTGTTCACTAACCACAGGGTTACCATGGAACGGCTTCCGTAAAACTATGAAAAATAAGCGTGACCCAGAACATATCCAATCAAGATGGGTGCATTGTCTAGTCAATGCTATTATAATAATAGTAATAATCAAGAGAAAATCCTCACACCGGGATATCGATATCGAGGGTGTAGCCATGCTATGATAGCACGCTTATGAATCATATTTTGACGGAAGTCATCTTCATGCACAGTCAACCCTATTAAATGTCACTAGGTGATCAAACATGGCATCAGGTGATCAAACAAATCATCAAGTGACCAAACAATATTCTCATTCATCATAGCCAAAAAGGAAAATAAATAAATAATGTAATTGTTAATATCAAACTGCGTCAGTTAGGTCTAGTTCATAATAGTGGATCTGAAACGGGTCAGGTTTAGTTCACAACAAACCCAAAATAAAATTTATGTAAAAAGGAAGGCCCTAGGATTCGAACCAGAGAATATGGACATAGCATCCAAGCCACGTAACCACCATGCCAAAGGCTTTTTCATGTCAAATCCATTTTCAAAAACTTTAACTACAGTATTAAGTTATAATTCTAAAGAAAAATAGAAATTAAAGATAAGTAATGCATGAAGGATTTAGAAAACTCAAATGTTCTGTTGTACATAATAATACTAGGAACGAAATTATTAAAAATAATTTTATTTCCAGAAAAGGAAATTTATACATAAATAGAAGATAGGTTTTTAGTTAGAAAAATTCATTGTTGTCAAAATAAAAGAAATTTATTTGTTTATTAGCTAAATCTACTCGCCATACGAATTTACGCGTCGTTTGGTACATGAGAAACGAATGAAATGATAATGGAATGGACTATGGAATGGAATGGAAATAATATGAGAATGGAATAATTATTTTCATTCTCACGTTTGGGTGCAATTTATAAAATAAAGTGGGAATGGACATATTTAGAAATTTTATATTTTATTGATTCCCACTTAAGTGGGAATGCCCATTCCCTATTATTTCATTGGGAATGTTCATTTCCACATAAAGTGGGAATTGATGAAAAGTAGGAATGTGCATTCCAACTTCAAAAAAGATGTTGTGTTTGGTAGGAAGGAATGAGAAGTAAGAATTGATATTCCATTCTCACTCATTCCCGCGTACCAAAGAGGCCTTAGATTAAAAGGGAAATTATTTTCTTATTGGAACAGACCCAAATACGTAATTGGCATAAAAAAAAAGAAGGATCATGGGATTTGAACCCGTGACTAAGGAATTAGCAAGTAAGTCATCTAACCACTAAGCCAAACATCTTTGTGAAATAAATCACTGTAAAAGTACTTATAACCGGTAGTTTCTGATTATTAGACTAACAAAAACAGATTATTTAGTAGTAGGCGTTTGATTAAAAGATAAAATGAACCCGAAAATACACAATTGTACAATAACTTGGCCGGAATTGATAATAATAATAATATCAGAATTATGGGGAAAAATGTAAAAGGAAAGTTATTTCCTTGTTAGAAAAATATCATTATCTAGAAGTAAAATGCTTGCATAAAGAGTAAAGATTTTTCCTACAGCATTGTAATCAACAAAATGTGATGAAAACCAACTACAATCTATTCCTCATGATTTTCTAGGAAGAAATACTAGTATTTAGATAAGGTGATCATGAAAATAAAAGAGTTGAAGGATAAGAAATGCTTGCCGATAAAATTTTGAGATTTCTGAAATTGAATCCATATCTGTTCCTTCTTCCAAAATCTAAAAATCCGCAGCAACTTTTTTATTTCATTTTGTCTATCGTCATGCTAACATTACACCTCTGAATAGTTTGCACTCTCATAAATCCACCGGTTAACATCACACCTCAGTCGATTTTCCCTTTAGAGATTGATCGGTTAACATTAACAATATCTCTTTGAACTTGATCGGTTAACATTACACCTCTGTCAGGTCCTTTTTTTTAATTCGACCGGTTAATATTACACCTCTGTCAATCTTTCCTACCATATGGTAACATCACACTTCAAAAATGGTAGCTTGTCCTATGACTTGACACGTTAACATTACACCTCTGTCAACTTTCTATGCTGTAAAGTTAACATTACCTCTGAACAGTACATACTCAAGTTGTAGTGTCAACTGGTTAACACTACACCTTTGTCAATTTACTCCGTCAACCTCTATCAACTCTTTTCTCTGTTGTACTAAGATAATGTCTTGAAACAGATCTCATGATGAGTTGAATCTCACAACTTAGCCAACCCCTAGAGTCATTAACAATTATGGACTTTGTCCGGTATGTTAATATTACACCTCTATCATTCGATCTTAAAATTCTATCACAGTTCAAGCTAATTCTCTGGCTAGAAATCAAACCCTCTACTGATCTGTCATTAAAAAAAGGTTGAACTAACCTATTAGAAAAAGTTTATTTCAAAATTTTAAAATTCTGGCAAAGAGATGGGCTAAATAAGTAGCAACGCATAAAATTAATTTTCTCTATCACTTTAGCTATACTAACGTAGCACACTTCTGTCGCCTTCTCCAAAGCTTGCTATCTCAAAGCCTCATGATCCACTAGAATCGCTTGAGCCTTGGCTGCATCCAGTCGAGCGTGTTCCATCCTCAGCTGCTCTGCTCTTCGAGCCCGGTCATCAGTTAACTCCCCGGACTTGGCCTCAAGCTCCTGCTTTTGCTTCTAAGCTTCCTCTAACCTGGCTTGTGCTTTAGCTATGTGGCCTTAGCTTCATCAACGATACCCTGTTGGTTAGAGACGGCACTAGTAACATTTGCGCACTCATCATCCAAGGCCTTAAGGCAGGAAGTTAACTCCCCCACACTCTGATTGAGCCCTTCAATCTCTTGTTAAGCGACCTCCTCGAGATACGACATTCTGAAAGTCACCTGAACTCTAAATCTGCAATGGCAGTAACATCGGCTTCTCAAATGTGTTATAGTTTAAGGAAGTGCAGCTCCGCTTGTTCGATCATCTGATGATAAGGTTCAGCACGCTCCGCTCCGGCTACCAGCACAAGAATGTTAACATAACTTTGCAATAAGCATTTACATCAAGCAGATAGACTCTTGCCATCTGTGAGAGCCTTCTCAATGCTCTGATTAATAACTTTGTCAGACTCTTGATCAAGATCTGAATATCCAATTCAGTGCAGTCATCTGAATCTGGAGACAAAGGAACTTTAACCAATTTATGCCTCAACAAACCAGCTTCAGTCAAAATGGCTAAAGCATCAATTGTGGCAGTCAGAGCAACAAAAGTCATCAAAGGTTAGCCTCTAGCTGGTAGCAAGAAGGGAGTAAGGATAGCCAAAGTACACAAGACCATAGGCTCAATAGGTTCGGAAGAAGTCCAAGCTGATACGAGGAAAGGCCCGGAAGGCCGTACGATCATTGCTAAATGTCATGTCAGAAATCACGTGCTCACCAGCTGTGAGGTGAGTTCTAGCTTCAACTTCAACTTTAGCTGGTACCTTGGCCCTAGCCCCTATATCTGCCTACAGCTCAGGTTCAACCTCGGTCCTTGCCTCAACTTCCTTATGGGACTCGAAAGTTGTCGTATCCTTAGCTGGCTAGGATGGCACTGGACCTTTAGTAGGAAATGAAGACTCAATGGTGGGCATAGGCTTAGAAGTCATGATCACCCCCGGCTCAAGCTTAGTAGCTGCAGAGAGAGGAAATAGATGAAATATTAGTCATCAAAGTAACTACATTCTTTTTAGTGCACGAGGTCATACCTAAAGGATGGGCTGACGTGCCCGCATCATCTACATGATCAAAATCATCAGGGTCATTGATGTAAGCATCAGTATCATAATATACCATCTCCCCCTCTTCGGACACTGACCAATCTGACGGTGTAGATGCATCGCCTGTGAATAGAAAGAAAACACATGAAATCAGAATTATGGTTTGTCAAAAAGAAATGGTTATAAAAGAAGAGACTAACCTAAAGCAGCCGAATATTCGATCAATGGTCCACATGTTGTAGCCTCAGGAGGTTCATCCCTCACAGGCAATTCTAATCGTGGCTGTTTGGATGGCCTTTGAGAGTGTTGAGGCCGCTACATCCTCTTCCAGTGGACACCTTTGTCCGCTTCTTCACACTGACGTGACGACTCCCTTATACGTACGCCAGTCATTCTAGGCGAAGGCGATTGCTCGATAGGCGCATACGGCTTATCCTTGTCATCTACATATTCTCCTCGTCGCACATCTTTGACGAATTCATTGAGGCCTAGTGCTCTACTCTTGGATCCTTTCTTAGCAAGCTCCTTGAACCCCTTGATAATCCACTTAACGCCAGTCTTGTTGATCTTGAAGTGTGCGCTGGTGACATTTACTGAGTTATACCATTTACAAAACCCTAAGGTCATATAACTGTTAGGAGCTTTGTGTGTCAAAGTAAACCTCACTCCAGTGCATCCGGCGACAAAATGATACCAAGTGCGGGCTCCAACCGCTAAACTCTCCAAACACAATAATCTGGTGTTTGGGTTGTCGATGTAAAGCTGGTCATACCAAAACTGGCGAGCAAAGCGGCAAGGAAGATAGGACTCAATATAGCACTCATACCCACTCTAGAAGATGAGGTGTCTAGGTCTAATGTTGACCAACCCCCTGAAGCAACCACTCATCGAGTAGGTGAAGCCTTCAACGTCAAGACTATCCTCAAATACATTGCCGAGCGAAGTGCAGGTGATGTCGAGAAAGCAACAATAGAGTCGGTATTGATCCCTGTTACGAACAATCCGAAGAACCCCTACAACATACGTCACTCTCCACTTCAAAGTCTCGTACTGTTGTAGTAGCGATACTCCTTCATGCCTGGTGGCCGCCGTCATAAGCGACGAGCAGTGAAGTGTATATCACACTATCAGGTAGGTATATAGTAATTCTACCCTTGGGTTGGGCACTTCATTCTTCCACCGATCTTCCTGATCCAAATGCTCCCCTATCAACTCTCTCAACCCATGGTGAAGGCAGTTGACCATGGCCGGGAGCAAAGTTAGGCTAAACCCATGGGCTAATAGCACCGTTGGATACAGAACTTTGATAGAGATCACATCTTTTGGTTGAGACGGCACTACGCATCTTTTCAACCAAATAGAAAGGAAGCCAGTAAGTAGAGCTTGTTTAAAAATAGGCTCTATAGCCTGGTGGTGGAAGGTCTCGAATGTGTCACCCATCCTAAAATCATATTCATTTAATTTGGCGATATGAATTACTGGACCATGCTTAAAGATCCTTCGTTCCACTTCATCGTCGAAACTCACTCGAAGAGCTTCAATGTCTTCCTTCTTTTCCAAGCTCTTGAAAAGATAATTGGCCCAGGGTTTGTGACTGACATGTGGATTGTGAGTAGCATGGGGACTGTCTGGTGGTAGATATAATAGTGGCACACCAGTTCTCTCAGAGTTTCATAGACGAGAGCATTTCTCATCCTCAGTTCATCATAGCTGGGTAAGAACTCTTCATATGGTTGTTCCCCCATCAGTAATAGAGACACCTCAAACATCTTGTGCAAAGCAACTCCGAGCTCTCCTAATAGAGTGAAGAAAGTGTTGGTGCCCATGTTGTATAGCTCTAGAATACTGTATAATGCAGTAAGGTAGATATCGACACCATATTGAGTAGCTCTTATGGTGGAATAGAGCCCCAATGCTCTCAATCACTCCTAGAAAGTCTGAACGATGAATTCTGTCATCCTTGCCCACCAGTTCGTCACTGGAGACTTTACCCAACTTAGGAATCTAGGCTCATCCTCCAGGTACTGGCCCTTGATTTTGACAAACTTGTTGCATTAGCAATGACCAATGCCTCATTTAGCGGAGCATTTTCCTGGATGGAGCCAGGATAAAGACCTAGAATGTCACATCCATATACTCCATCCTTGAAAAAACCATCCTCTCACTTAAATTGTCCCACCATCTTGCTGCTCTTACCACAGGTGATTGGGAAATTCATCACCCGAGGGATCGCCGTATGCTGTAAGTATCGGAAAGACACTTGACGCTATATTTCTAGCAAATAGAAGCGTCTCTCACCGACAGTGTAATATCACCTCTCATTCCTGATGCTAAATAACTGGTTGACCCTAGTCACTGCGTCACCAAAGAGGAAAGACTATTTTCTGGACTTGTCTTCCTCGGGGATGGAGAATTTAGCATCGGTGACAATCTCTCTCAAGGTAGAAGAACTACCACACCTAATATTGTCTATGTAGATCTGGTTGCTTCCTTCACAAAATAAAGGAATGTTGGTCCTGAAGATGTAGAATAATTCTAGATCTAGAGTCCCACTGTGGCCGAAGTGGTTCAAACAGCTTACAGGCGTATCCGTCAGAGGAACTGCACAAGAAAAAAATGAGTCTGATCAGGAACCCAAAATCAACTAAGTCAATTTCAAAATTGACTAAATGATCAACTTGACCAATCAGCTAAGTCAATTTCAAAATTAGAATTCAACCTAGTGTTGAATTTTATCCTATAGGTGAAGCTCACTAAAGCTCATATTTGGCTAAGTGTGGGGTTCGCTCATAACGAAGGTCGAACAATATGGAACCAAAATTGACTAAATGTCAAAATTAGCCAGTGGTGAAGTTTGACCTAAGCGAGAGTCACCTCAGGATAAAGACAAGTATATCTAACTGCTGAGTTCAGTCCCTAGAGAGGTTCGCAGAAGGTAATCCTAGCGAAGTTAGCACTAGCGAACTTCAGCTCCATGGCAAAGTTCGCCCAGAAGCGCAAAAGGCTAAACAACAAACTTCTCTTGAATGGTGAACTTCGTTCAGAAGCCCAACAGGCTAAAATAGCGAACTTCATCTGAAGAACGAAGTTCACCTATAGAGCTCTAACGGTGGCAACAGAAACAACCTCGCTGCCAACGGGGAAGCTAGTTCAGCAATGTGCAGCACCATTCGAGTTCAAGGATGCTATTAATGGTGATTGAGAGCTATGCCATTGATGGCGAAGCTTAGTTAACCAACGGCGAAACCCACTTGAAGACATCTTGAGTTGCGGCGGAGTGGCATCAGGATTTGGCTGGTGTTCGCGGTAAAAGTCGGGATGATTGTCATTGATTTGAATTTGTTTACAGCTTCTTTTGCCTACAACAAAATTCAAAAAGAAATTGCCTTTATTTTAAGGCGCATAATGAAAATCAAAAAGATTGCGACTTTTCCTAAACAAACACGAGGATCTCGTTATGTCGAGGTCCTCGCTATGGGTTCTTTGCCTGCCGGGACTTTTGTGTCCGTGGACCACCGCTAATTCGATCCGTAGAGACCCGGTTCGAACTACAGATGTGAAGGGCTTGTTTCACGAAGGAAACGGTTACCGAGGGATCACACTCACGAAGGAGAGGATCGCCGAGCGGGTGAGATCTACTAGGAGAAATCACAATATCCCCGAGATTAAGACGGCTTAATCTAGAGGGTATCAGAGTTCGACCAATTCGTTACCTTTGCTTATAGATCCGACGCCGATCGACTTGAGCTCGCCGGTGCTCGAACCGTATACCGATTACTGTAGATCTCGCAAGAATTCTTCAAGTCCGAGCTCTTCCAAATCACCAAAAATCCAAGCCTCCTAAGCCTTGAAATCCCCCAAGTCCAAGACCTTCAAAACCAAGTCCAACCTAACCTAAGAAGACCCTCCCCCATTTATACAAAATGCCGGGAAGAGGGTGGCTCTACCACTGGTCGAGCCACCTTGGCCACTTGGCCGAGGCACCTCTACCAAGTTGGCCGAGGTGGCTCTACCAAAGTGGCCGAGCCACCTTGGCCACTTGGCCGAGGCACCTCTACCAAGTTGGCCGAGCCTCCTACCACTTGGCCGAGGCACCTCGGCTGTCGAGGTGGCTCTACCAAAGTGGCCGAGCCACCTTGGCCACTTGGCCGAGGTGTCGCCGCCGATTCTTCCGCTGCTGGCCGCTCGCCGCTTCGCTCTCGTGCTCGTTCCGCTCAGATTTGATTCGAACTAATCTTTGGTTCGCTCCGCTCAACGGTCCCGAATCCGATCATCCGCTCGAGTCCGGCGAGTCGGCTTGTGACGCTTTGCGAAGTTTGCCGCTGGTTCTGCCTCAACCGCTTGATGTTCAGATCATTCGATGGGTCGCCATTCGCCGACTCGCCACGAAGTTGGTTTCGGGACCTTGTAAGCATTTTTCAACGCCACAGATATTCTCCAAAGCCGCCTCGGCCTCGATTCTTAATGAGTCCGATGCTTTGACATGATGGTTCCCGCCTTCACCGGCCGAGGGTCCCAAAAGATAGCTTCAAATCTTCGATTCTTTCAGATCATCCAGCTTTGTAGGATTCCCGATAAGATCACGGTGCCGCATTTATTGTCCGACCGCTTGTTATCTTGACTCAAGCCGGTGGGTGAGTTTTGTTTGTAACTCGTGTCGCTGGTCGCTGTTTGACTAACCATCGATTTTGGACTTCTCCGTATGTCGGCTAACTCCTTGTTGGCAACGCTATCGTGGTCGAATACATGGAATTTCATAACCATCACTCTGCTAATTCCTCCATCATGATGTGTGCCGTTGGTTTAACTACAGCGGAGGATATGATTATCCGATGTCAACATGACTTCTCACTCTCATCGAGTTCAAGGATGCTATTAATGGTGATTGAGCTATGCCATTGATGCGAAGCTTAGTTAATAGCGTGAAACCCACTTGAAGACATCTTGAGTTCTTGGTAGTGTATGTCGGAGGTTTAGCGGTAAAAGTCGGGATGATTGTCATTGATTTGAATTTGTTTACGGCTTCTTTTGCCTACAACAAAATTCAAAAAGTACCTTTTATTTTAAAGTACAATGAAAATCAAAAGATTGCGACTTCTTCCTAAACAAACCACGAGGATCTGTTATGTCGAGGTCACCAAGCTTGCGTGGAGTTCTTTGCTGTCTTGGGGACTTTTGTGTCCGTGGACCCGCAGCAATTCCGATCGAGTAGAGACAGGGTTACGGAACTACTGAGATGTGAAGGGGCTTGTTTCACGAAGAAGCGAAGCGCTGAGGGATCACACTCACGAAGGAGAGGATCGCTGGCGGGTGAGATCTACTAGGAGAAATCCTGGCTATCCACGAGATTAAGGCGAAGCTTAATCTAGAGGGTATCTGTAGTTCGACC
Organism: Asparagus setaceus; assembly: GCA_012295165.1. Classification (NCBI taxonomy): domain Eukaryota; kingdom Viridiplantae; phylum Streptophyta; class Magnoliopsida; order Asparagales; family Asparagaceae; genus Asparagus; species Asparagus setaceus. Next base: position 19,270,506 of record CM022709.1, on the reverse strand, counting down.
GATTGGTTACCTTTGCTTATAGATCGGCGTCATTGGACTTGAGCTGCGATTGCTCCGAACCGTCTTGATTACGTAGATCTCATAGAATTCTTGAAGTCAGAGCTCTTCCAAATCACCAAAAATCCAAGCCTCCGGAAGCCTTGAAATCCCCCCAAGTCCAAGACCTTCAAAATCCGAAGTCCAACCTAACCTAAGAAGAAGACCCCCCCTCCCCTATTTATACAAAATGCTGAGAGAAAAGTGGCTCGGCCACTTGGCGAAACGCCTCGGCTCTGGCGAGGTACCTCGACCAAGTTGGTAGGGTGGCTCGACAAAGTAGAGCCTCCCTACCACTTGGTAGAGGCACCTCGACCAAGTTGGTAGGGCCTCCTCGACCATTTGGTAGAGGCACCTCGACCAAGTTGGTAGGGTGGCTCGACAAAGTGGCGGCCACCTTAACCACTTGGCGAGGTGTGCATCCCCTCGATTCTTCCGCCGTTTTCGCGTCGTTCTCGCGTCGTTTACGTCTCGGGCTCGGGTTCGATGCGTATTTGATTAGGAACTAATCTTTGGTTCGTTCGGTTCAGCGGTCGAAATCCGATCATCCGTTCGAGTCGGCAAGTGGGTGCTTGTTTGCCGTTGGGTTGGCGTCTCAACCGTTTGATGTTGCATTATCATTCGATGGGTGCGTCATTCGCCGACTCCTCGTCCGCGAGTTGGTTTAGGGGACCTTGTAAGCATTTTTCAGCCTTCTGGATACTCCAAAGCGTCTCGGTCTCGATTCTTAATGAGTGCAGGATGCTTTGAACATGATTGATTGGTGAGGTCCCAAAGATAGCTTCAAATCTTGATTCTTTGGATCATCCGGTTCTTTGTAGGATTCGATAAGATCGGTCTTTGCATTTATTGTCGACCGCTTGTTATCTTGACTCAAGCCGGTGGGTGAGTTTTGTTTGTAACTTCGTGTCGGTTGGTCGTTGTTTGACTAACCATCCAGTTTTGGACTTCTCCGTATGTCGGCGAACTCCTTGTTGGCAGGCGTTGGCATGTCGAATACATGGAATTTCATAACCATCACTTTCGGCTAATTCCTCCATCATGATGTGTCTTTGTTGGTTTAACTTCTGGCGGAGGATATGATTATCCGATGTCAACATGACTTTCACTCCTCATCAGTTATCCTTCTCTTGGAGATTATGGTGGGAGAAATTAAGAACTTCTGAGTTATCCTTAAGAATATGGATTTATTCTCCGGGAACTCCTCGTTGAAATTTTGGAAATAGTTTATACGTAATCCTAGTTGGAGTAGGATTAGGCGGCAGCGTTGATGTCGATGCAATCCCTTGCGATCGAGTTATCCCTAAGAATATTTTTGTGAAAATATTCTTAGAACTCTCGATAAATTAGGAAGCAGTTTATACTCGTAATCCTAGTTGGAGTAGGATTAGGCGTTGATAAATCGATGCAATCCGCCGCGATCGAGTTATCCCTAGAATATTTTTGTGAAAATATTCTTAGGGCTCTCGATAAATTAGGAAGCGGTTTATACTCGTAATCCTAGTTGGAGTAGGATTAGGCGTAGCGTTGATGCGTCGATGCAATCCTTGCGATCGAGTTATCCTAAGAATATTTTTGTGAAAATATTCTTAGGGACTCTCGATAAATTGGGAAGCGGTTTATACTCGTAATCCTAGTTGGGTAGGATTAGGCGGCGTTGATCGGCGTCGATGCAATCCATACGATCGAGTTATCCAAGAATATTTTTGTGAAAATATTCTTAGGGCTCTCGATAAATTAGGAAGCGGTTTATACTGTAATCCTAGTTGGGTAGGATTAGGCGTTGATGCGTCGATGCAATCCCTTGCGATCGAGTTATCCTAAGAATATTTTTGTGAAAATATTCTTAGAACTTCGATAAATTAGAAACGGTTTATACTCGTAATCCTAGTTGGGTAGGATTAGGCGGCAGCGTTGATGCGGCGTCGATGCAATCCATACGATCGAGTTATCCTAAGAATATTTTTGTGAAAATATTCTTAGAACTTCGATAAATTAGGAAGCGGTTTATACTCGTAATCCTAGTTGGAGTAGGATTAGGCGGCGTTGATGGCGTCGATGCAATCCTTGCGATCGAGTTATCCCTAAGAATATTTTTGTGAAAATATTCTTAGAACTTCGATAAATTAGAAGCGGTTTATACTTCGTAATCCTAGTTGGAGTAGGATTAGGCGTAGCGTTGATGTCGATGCAATCCGCACGATCGAGTTATCCTAAGAATATTTTTGTGAAAATATTCTTGGGAACTTCTCGATAAATTAGGAAGCGGTTTATACCGTAATCCTAGTTGGGTAGGATTAGGCGGCAGCGTTGATGTCGATGCAATCCATACGATCGAGTTATCCTAAGAATATTTTTGTGAAAATATTCTTGGGAACTCTCGATAAATTAGGAAACAGCTTTATACCGTAATCCTAGTTGGGTAGGATTAGGCGGCGTTGATGCGTCGATGCAATCCGCGATCGAGTTATCCCTAAGAATATTTTTGTGAAAATATTCTTAGAACTCGATAAATTAGGAAGCAGTTTATACTCGTAATCCTAGTTGGGTAGGATTAGGCGGCGTTGATGCGTCGATGCAATCATACGATCGAGTTATCCCAGAATATTTTTGTGAAAATATTCTTAGGAACTTCGATAAATTAGGAAGCGATTTATACTCGTAATCCTAGTTGGAGTAGGATTAGGCGGCGTTGATCGTCGATGCAATCCATACGATCGAGTTATCCTAAGAATATTTTTGTGAAAATATTCTTAGAACTCTCGATAAATTAGGAAGCGGTTTATACTGTAATCCTAGTTGGGTAGGATTAGGCGGCGTTGATCGGCGTCGATGCAATCCGCGCGATCGAGTTATCCCTAAGAATATTTTTGTGAAAATATTCTTAGGAACTTCGATAAATTAGGAAACGGTTTATACTGTAATCCTAGTTGGGTAGGATTAGGCGGCGCGTTGATGTCGATGCAATCCATACGATCGAGTTATCCCTAAGAATATTTTTGTGAAAATATTCTTCCGAACTTCTCGATAAATTAGGAAGCGGTTTATACTGCGTAATCCTAGTTGGGTAGGATTAGGCGGCGCGTTGATGTCGATGCAATCCTTGATCGAGTTATCCTAAGAATATTTTTGTGAAAATATTCTTCCGAACTTCTCGATAAATTAGGAAGCGATTTATACTCGTAATCCTAGTTGGGTAGGATTAGGCGACGCGTTGATCGGCGTCGATGCAATCATACGATCGAGTTATCCCTAAGAATATTTTTGTGAAAATATTCTTAGGAACTCTCGATAAATTAGGAAGCAGTTTATACTCGTAATCCTAGTTGGGTAGGATTAGGCGGCGTTGATGGCGTCGATGCAATCCGCGACGATCGAAGTTATCCCTAAGAATATTTTTGTGAAAATATTCTTAGGAACTTCGATAAATTAGGAAGCGGTTTATACTCGTAATCCTAGTTGGGTAGGATTAGGCGGCGTTGATGTCGATGCAATCCTTGCGATCGAGTTATCCTAAGAATATTTTTGTGAAAATATTCTTCCGGAACTTCGATAAATTAGGAAGCGGTTTATACCGTAATCCTAGTTGAGTAGGATTAGGCGAGCGTTGATCGTCGATGCAATCCATGCGATCGAGTTATCCTAAGAATATTTTTGTGAAAATATTCTTGGGAACTTCTCGATAAATTAGGAAGCGGTTTATACTCGTAATCCTAGTTGGGTAGGATTAGGCGTTGATCGGCGTCGATGCAATCATGCGATCGAGTTATCCTAAGAATATTTTTGTGAAAATATTCTTAGAACTTCTCGATAAATTAGGAAGCAGTTTATACTCGTAATCCTAGTTGGAGTAGGATTAGGCGGCGTTGATGTCGATGCAATCCTTGATCGAGTTATCCTAAGAATATTTTTGTGAAAATATTCTTAGGAACTTCTCGATAAATTAGGAAACAGTTTATACCGTAATCCTAGTTGGGTAGGATTAGGCGACGCGTTGATCGGCGTCGATGCAATCCGCCGATCGAGTTATCCTAAGAATATTTTTGTGAAAATATTCTTAGAACTCTCGATAAATTAGGAAGCGGTTTATACTCGTAATCCTAGTTGGAGTAGGATTAGGCGGCGTTGATGTCGATGCAATCCTGCGATCGAGTTATCCCTAGAATATTTTTGTGAAAATATTCTTAGGGCTCTCGATAAATTAGAAACGGTTTATACTCGTAATCCTAGTTGGAGTAGGATTAGGCGTAGCGTTGATAAATCGATGCAATCCTTGCGATCGAGTTATCCCTAAGAATATTTTTGTGAAAATATTCTTGAAACTTCTCGATAAATTAGGAAGCGGTTTATACTGTAATCCTAGTTGGGTAGGATTAGGCGACGCGTTGATCGGCGTCGATGCAATCATACGATCGAGTTATCCCAGAATATTTTTGTGAAAATATTCTTAGGCTCTCGATAAATTAGGAAGCGGTTTATACCGTAATCCTAGTTGGGTAGGATTAGGCGGCAGCGTTGATGCGTCGATGCAATCCTTACGATCGAGTTATCCAAGAATATTTTTGTGAAAATATTCTTAGAACTCGATAAATTAGGAAGCGGTTTATACTCGTAATCCTAGTTGGAGTAGGATTAGGCGGCGTTGATCGGCGTCGATGCAATCCTTGATCGAGTTATCTAAGAATATTTTTGTGAAAATATTCTTGGGAACTTCTCGATAAATTAGGAAGCGGTTTATACTCGTAATCCTAGTTGGAGTAGGATTGGCGGCAGCGTTGATGGCGTCGATGCAATCCGCCGATCGAGTTATCCTAAGAATATTTTTGTGAAAATATTCTTAGGGCTCTCGATAAATTAGGAAACGGTTTATACTCGTAATCCTAGTTGGAGTAGGATTAGGCGTTGATGCGTCGATGCAATCCGCCTGATCGAGTTATCCCTAAGAATATTTTTGTGAAAATATTCTTAGGGCTCTCGATAAATTAGGAAGCGGTTTATACTGTAATCCTAGTTGGAGTAGGATTAGGCGACGCGTTGATCGGCGTCGATGCAATCCTTGATCGAGTTATCCTAAGAATATTTTTGTGAAAATATTCTTAGGGCTCTCGATAAATTAGGAAGCGGTTTATACTCGTAATCCTAGTTGGAGTAGGATTAGGCGGCGTTGATCGTCGATGCAATCCATGCGATCGAGTTATCCCTAGAATATTTTTGTGAAAATATTCTTCGGGGCTTCTCGATAAATTAGGAAGCGGTTTATACTCGTAATCCTAGTTGGAGTAGGATTGGCGGCAGCGTTGATGCGTCGATGCAATCCTTGCGATCGAGTTATCCCTAAGAATATTTTTGTGAAAATATTCTTAGGAACTTCTCGATAAATTAGGAAGCGGTTTATACTCGTAATCCTAGTTGGAGTAGGATTAGGCGAGCGTTGATCGTCGATGCAATCCATACGATCGAGTTATCCTAAGAATATTTTTGTGAAAATATTCTTAGGAACTCTCGATAAATTAGGAAGCGGTTTATACTCGTAATCCTAGTTGGAGTAGGATTAGGCGCGTTGATGGCGTCGATGCAATCCATGCGATCGAGTTATCCCTAAGAATATTTTTGTGAAAATATTCTTGAAATTTCGATAAATTAGGAAGCGGTTTATACTCGTAATCCTAGTTGGAGTAGGATTAGGCGGCAGCGTTGATGGCGTCGATGCAATCCATACGATCGAGTTATCCCTAAGAATATTTTTGTGAAAATATTCTTCCGAACTTCTCGATAAATTAGGAAACAGCTTATACCGTAATCCTAGTTGAGTAGGATTAGGCGACGCTGATCGGCCGATGCATCCGCGACGAAGTTATCCCTAAGAATATTTTTGTGAAAATATTCTTCTTCCGAACTTCATAAATTAGGAAACAGCTTATACCGTGAATCCTAGTGGAGTAGGATTAGCGCACGCTGATCGGCCGATGCATCCGCACGATCGAAGTTATCCCTAAGAATATTTTTGTGAAAATATTCTTCCTGAACTTCGATAAATTAGGAAACAGTTTATACCGTAATCCTAGTTGGAGTAGGATTAGGCGATCGCTATCGGCCGATGCAATCCGCACTATCGAAGTTATCCCTAAGAATATTTTTGTGAAAATATTCTTCCTGAACTTCTCGATAAATTAGGAAACAGCTTATACCGTAAACTAGTTGAGTAGGATTAGCGACGCTGATCGGCGCCGATGCATCCAAGACGATCGAAGTTATCCCTAAGAATATTTTTGTGAAAATATTCTTCCGAACTTCTCGATAAATTAGGAAACAGCTTTATACGTGAATCCTAGTTGGAGTAGGATTAGCGACGCTGATCGGCCGATGCATCCGCGACGATCGAAGTTATCCCTAAGAATATTTTTGTGAAAATATTCTTCCTGAACTTCGATAAATTAGGAAACAGCTTTATACTGTAATCCTAGTTGAGTAGGATTAGCGACGCTGATCGAAGGCCGATGCAATCCTCAGGGTGTTATCCGCCAATAAATCTTCTAATTTTTCCAAATATAGCGGAGGGAGTAGGGTCAATCAACGGACTGATTTGGCATTATTTTGGCATCCAATTAGGTTCTAATTAGGACTCCTAATTAGGGCTGATTAGAGTCCTAATTGGAATTGATTTGGACCCCATTAGAATTCCTATTTCTTGCCAAATAAGAGTCCTTGTTCAAAGAGGATTTGGTCCATATGGGGTTGTTATAAATACCCATAAATCCTCCTTTTCCCTTGACCTAGGCCGCCTCCCTTTATCGTTGCTCTTTGTTTTATGCTGCCTCTGCCTCCTCCATCAACGAGGTACGCGATGAGGATTTTGTTAATTCTTCTTTCTTCTTTCTTCTTTTTTGTAGGCAGACGCTGACTGTAACCGAGGGTATCGATCACGGACGGCGGCGATCCGGTGGAGGAGGCGAAGCGAATCAAGCTGGCGGCAGCTCGGCTGGCTGGCGGCGGGCGGGCGCTGGCGGTTCGGTAGCTGGCGCTACTGGCGTTGGTCGGCTGGTTGCGACTACTGGTTGGCTATTAAGGCTGCCGCTACATACTATTGGCGCTGTTGAGCGCTATTCATGGTGCCGCTGGTGCAATACCATGGCCTCATTGGCGCTGGCCAGGGGCCCAATACATTGGCGCTGCCAGGCGCCGGGCCAGCTCGCACTGGGTAAGCGCCATGCTGGTGCTCGGTCTTTGATTGAGCAGGCACCTGCTGTTTCGGCCGTGGCCTGTAACGACCACCAAACGGGCTTCCCTGTCAATTTGTTGATTTTTTCAACCGCATATCTGACCTTATTTGTCTTTGCGCCTGGCGTCGCCGGGAGATCACGCTGCTTCGAGGAGTCGATCAACCGCGACGGCTGAATGCACGCCCCTTCTTTCGGTAGCGCCAGCCGCCGCCATCATATCCTCACACATATATGCTGTATCCCCGCTTCGTTTCTCCTTTGTGAGGCGATTGAAGAGCCGAGATTCTCCTTCGCGGAGGATTGAGGCTTCAAAAATCACCCGCCTCGATGTTTTAACGGAGTGATTTCACACCGTGATTCTCGCCTCAGAACGGAATATATTGCCTTTGACCATGCGGTTATATTTATCGCTCTCCCGTGTTTAATACCTGATGAAATCGCCATATTCGCTATAAGGTCGCGGACTGATCTCATGGGTTTCGAAGAGTTCTACGCCTTTATATCGCTTCCTTTTTCAAGATATTCTCCTAAATGATCTGTTAACCCTTTGTTCTCTTGTGGTAGCGGATGTTCATGATTATTCGCCTACTTCGGCTCTCAAATGTCAAGTCTCGATTCTTAAGGTCATCCGAGAAGACCTCTTTCCACCGAGGAAGCTTAACCGCAGTAGGCAACACCCGCAGAAGAAACCCGCAAGCCCGAGCCTACTATCATAATTTCGATGACGAAGTTTGAGGGATCGCTTCCATCATCCGCCCACCGCTTCCCCGTACTTTGGTCGAACCGGATTTCCACCCTTCGGCGTGGAGGCCCCTGTTAATCTCTTGACGACCACTTCCACGATTCAACCTATTGCCGATTGCCCCGCCAAAAATCCGCCTCGACTCCACTGATGGGTCTCCTTCACCGTTGGAGAATGGTTTGAAGCAGCGATCTCTATTATCGAGGTTAGATGGGCTTAATTTTATGGTCTTCTTCCATTCATATTGAGTATCTTGGAGGAAATTCAAGGTTGGTGGCCCTCGCCTAGCTAATCGCTAGAGCAAAAACTCACTAGCCGGGTTAACTCTTGCATACCGTGTGGATGATTTAGCCTTTTGAACCGTGACGATGAGGTGATATGACTCGTCGACGGCTCTCAAGGCTTCTCGTGAACGCCTTCAGAGAGGAGAATATCGAGCAAGAGGTCATCTTTGGGAACTCATATGAGCGATACCTTCTTTTGCAACAAGAAGATAAATGCGCATCACGCCTATGTCGAACGCGACGTGAATCGTATCGCTCAAGGGGAGAAGACGCTAGGATTTCACGCTGCGAGCGCCAGAGTCCGTGATCGCCATCAACGCCGGTGAAACAAGTCCTCGAGGTGATGCGTCGGAACATGTAGCCGCAATTGCCGCTAATTCTCAAGAGGAACTCGAAGGAAGCCAAAGCTCAGTTCAAGTGAAGCGTATGAAAACTAGTCAGCCGCTAAAGCCGACCTCGCTTCCTTCACAGCATCTAGATTGCCTAATCAAGTCCATGTGTTGCTTTGGTTTCAGATTTCTCTCGCTTTCTTTGTTCGCCACGCTGCAGGATCATCACAATTTTGCTTGAATTGATTGTCTCGACAATTGTAGCTCCTTTATATTTGCTTCAAATGAAATAAGATTTATTGCTTTCATTATTTATTATGATTCTTTATTTCGTGAGATAATTAACCATAATACTTATAGGATTTTTGGCAAATCCTCACCATCAACGGGTTTGATTAGCCTTTACCAACCACCGCTTGAGTCATCGGGCGTATGGATTATCTAGATCCGCTCAAGACGCGGACGTTGTGCTAAAAGAATGAGACTCTTAGACTTAATGCTACCATGTTGAATACATAGGCTTCGACTTTACCCGCAAGAGACCACCCTAAGCAACGCTGTTACATGACTCGCCCTCCTTAGGCTTCGGACTAAATACCTTAATCGAACTCGTGTCTTCAATCTGAAAAGACTAAACCGTAACGCTGCGGGAGGCGCTGGCTTTATCCCTTCTTAGGCTTCGGATAAAATGCCCTTAATCAACTCGTGTCTTCTTCAATCTAAAAGACTAAACCGCAACGCCAGGTGAGGCTGGTTTTATCCCTTCTAGGCCGATAAAATACCGTAATCAACTCGTGTCTTTTCAATCTGAGAAAGACTAAACGCAACGCTGCGGTGAGGCGCTGACTTTAGGTTATTGGCCAACCCCCACCTTCAACGGGTTTGATGGGCCTTTACCAACTACCGCTTGAGTTGGGCTAGCATGTAGATTGTCTAAACCGCTCTACACACAACGTTGTGCTAAAAGAATGAAACTTTCTTAGACTTAATGCTACGATGTTGAATAATGAGGCTTTGTCTTTGTCACGAATTGACTACCCTAAGCAACGCTGTAGGCTGGCTTTATCCATTCTTAGGCTTCAGGATAAAATGCCCGTAATCAACTCGTGTCTTCTTCAATCTGAAAGACTAAACCGCAACGGTGAGGCGCTGGCTATATCCCTTCTTAGGCTTCGATAAAATGCCCCAAGATGAATCTTGGTGTCTTCTTTGACCGAGAATGACTGAACCGGATGAAGATTTGATTGAGGTGGGAAAGGAAGAATGTGTTCTATTTCCCAGATATAACAATGCATTCCTGTCGTGAGGAATCGAAAGACTCCGTGACCTTCACCGGACAACCCGTCTGAAAATCCCTACAAGATACCTTCACCGGGCTACCTAAGATAAGAGGGGGAACTAAGAGTGGATCTCCACCGAGAACCTAAAAGACTCAGTGACCTTCACGGACAACCTCGGTTCTGAAAATCCCTACAAGATACCTTCACCGGGCCACCTAAGATGAAGATGGAACTAAGAGGGTCTCCACTGAACCGAAGACTCAGCGACCTTCACGGACAACCCGTCTGAAAATCCCTACAAGATACCTTCACGGGCCACCTAAGATGAAGATGGAACTAAGAGTGATCTCCACCGAGAACCAAAGACTAAGCGACCTTCACCGGACAACCTGTCTCGAAAATCCCTACAAGATACCTTCACCGGGCTACCTAAGATGAAGATGGGACTAAGAGTGGGATCTCCACTCGAGAACCTAAAAGACTCGTGTGACCTTCACGGACAACCCGGTCCGAAAATCCCTACAAGATACCTTCAATCGCTACCTAAGATGAAGATGGAACCCTTCCGCTTGACACGGGGATTTTACGCTTGGAGAGGAAGGATTTTATATTCTCTCTCCAACAAGGAAAGGAATTTTGAGGCCTCTTGTTCATCAAGGAATCAAGAGGGGATTTTGGTAATGTACCGTAGGTTTGTAGACCCACCGCCAAGGAATTTGATCGGTGGGGAAATTGTGATGGAGGATAAATCTAGGGTTATCCTCGCGAAAGGCGGTGAGACATCCCACGAGGAACTTCCGTCGAACGGGTTATCCCAAGATACTATGGGTAGTATTTCTTCAGAACTTCCCATTTATCTATTAATTGCCGGCCGCCATTTTGGGTAATTAGGCGATATGCACCATCGAGTAAACCGCTTCTATTACAAACGGCCTCCCATTTAGGTTCGAATTTACCTTTTGAAGTGAGGATTATCTATCGCCGAAAGCAAATGAGGACCAAATCTCTTTCTAAAGGTTCTCCGTCGAACTTTCTTGTTGAAAGCCTTCACATCCTAGCTTGGTAGAACTCAATGCATTGTTGAGCCTCCTTTCATCTAACATCTCAAGCTCTTCGAGACGCTGATGTTGTTCTTCTACCGCCATCTCTCTGGAAAGGGCTGGCGCGGCGACGGATCTGAATTTCCAATGGGAGAACCGCTTCACACCCAGACCGTAGAGTACGGGTCGCCCAGCAAGCGGCAAGCAGCTACCGTAGTAAGCTTCTCCGAAGTTTATCATCCCAGCCTGTTACTTTTCACAAGCTTTGACTGTAATTTTGATAATCGCCTTGTTGAATGCCTCGCTAATCCATTTGTACTGATTATAGGTCCGCCGACCAGACGCCTTGTATCTTGAATTTCTAACCCGATGAAGGAATTGCCGATGAACCGGGACCGCTGTCATGCACGACCGTTTGGGACACCATGTCGATAGATGACATGGTGTTTGATAAACTTGATGACTGCATTCTTTACTTCTTTTAGCGGGATTGCTTCACTTGGAGAAGTAGTCGCTGATCGCTAGAATAAACCGACGCTTTGACAGACGGAGGGGGACCTACAATGTCCATTCCCCATGTCTCAATGGCCGATGTGGCCGGCGATGCAGCTTGCTCGCGGCCGATGCATATAATTCGGAATTTGACACGCTGGCATTTCCGAAGCATCGATCAAGGCCATTAACCATTGTTGCCAAAGTAGCCCATTCTCCGATTCGATCAGAGTTTGGGACCAGCCGGTGTGCACCACATTCACCCTCGTGTGCTTCCCAAGGACCTCTTCGCCTCTTGTTTGAAAGGCATCGAGTAAAAGACCATCGCATTCTACGATATAAAGTCCGGGTCTGTCGTAAAGAATCTGGAGCTCTCCGACGACTCTTCTTCTCCCTACGCCTTCCTAGAATACCATGTAAGACGAATCGATGATAGAAAAGCCAATCTCGGCTCCAACTTGGTTTGGGTTGTATACACTTCTTGGTAACTACCCCTTTGTCTTCTTGTACCCCATCATATATCGGGTACGAAGAGTCGGTGAGTCCCGACCGTGACTAGTTGCTCGGTCTCTAAGGTTGTGCTAACGACACGACGCCGCCAAGATCCGCGTAGCGCTTTGGAGGCTGGATATATTCGATGAAAACTCTTTGAATGAGTCCGCCTTTCCACGCCACCGATGATAGGGGACTGATCAGTTCCTCACTTCAGAGTCACCACGACCGCTTAACTATCGCCAGAATCACCATACGCCGAGATATTCGACCCCACCCTTACGGCTAAGTCCGATAAGTAGCTGTATTCGCTACGCTATTGGAACAGGTTCGGAGTGAATAAGCACGGGTATGACATGATTCCTGAAATCAAGACAACTGACTCAAATGGAGATTTTAGAGCCGCCCCGAGTACTTGCTACATTAGTGGCCCGAGAAGTCGGCCAAAGTACAATCGCCATATTTGTTGGTGCGACGAGTGTTGACTTCCGACTTCATCCGAAGATCATCATATAGCTCAACCGCATCCGCTTGCCCGTCGTACCAAGAGATCGCAAATCGCTTGCCCTTTGACTCGACTTGTTTGAAGTGCAGGTCAGATGGGACAAGAGCAAGGCCCATTTCGCCAAACGCCAACTCATTGAAGTTTACGGTCATAAATATCCTGACCGGATTTACGCTAGAGATAACATAAATTGTCCGCCCGACTAAATAGTGTCGATCTTCTCAATCGCTAACACTAATGCAAGGCACCGCTTCACTATCGGGTATCGAGACTCACCACCAATGTTCGCTCGTAATAATCACCGCTCGCGGATCATTGCCGCCGCCTCCGCGAAGTAAGGCGCTTAACTAATGATCCGCTGTTTGACATAGATCAGAACGGTTTTCCGACATGTGCAACAAGAACACAGAGGTTTAGCGAGATACGATTTGATCTCTTCAAACGCCGACATGCATCGCCCCAAATAAACGACACGCTCTTCTTGTTCAATTTAGAGAATGGTTGGCACTTCCTGATAGGTTCGATATGAACCGCCGGATGTACGCCATCGCTTGTAACCCCCGAAGTTCTCTCGATTTCTGAGGTTGCAACTCTTGAATGGCCTTCACTTTATCGATCGACGTGGATTCCTTTGTCGGTGACGACGGCCGAGGAACTTGCCACCGACATCCCAAGGAAGGATTTGGCGTGGTTCATCTTTAGTCGATGAGTCCGCATGAGCTCAAACCGCTCTAAGATCTTTGATATGATCTCTTTGTCACGCGCTTTTCACGACCAAGTCATCGACGAGCATTCGACCGCTTTTCCGAGATGATCCCGAAAATTTTAGTCATTGTCACTGGTATGTTATACGGCCGTTTTAAACCGAACGGCATGACCGTAGCAAAATATACCGACGCTCAACGCCGTGTTTAGGCCATCGGGTGCATCTTGATTTGATTGTAACCCGAGAAACCATCCATAAAGGACATCCTCTCAATCCACATGTATTGTCAACTATGACGCCGGTGATCGCGTGAGGGAAATCATCCTTTGGGCAGCCGCTTAGGTCTCAGAGTCCATACCGCATCCTAATCGAACCATTCTTCTTCATGACCGACTATATTCGCCACCCAATCCGGTGTTGAATTTCCTCGATGAATCCCGATTCTATGAGTTTCTTTACTTCGCTCACGACGTCAGAAGATTTGTGGACTAAACCGCCTTTGCGATTGCTTGACAGTTTGACATCCACCTTGATGTTGAGGCGATGTGTTGCCATTAGGGTCGAAGTCCTCGCATGTCCTCGTAACTCCGTGCTAATACATCGATATACCCCGATTAGGGTAATCAACTCCTCCTTTCTTCCCAAGGGAGAGTATTGCGATGTTTATGAGTTTGGGATGCTCTTCATCACCCATATTAACTCGACTACCTCATCCTTAGGGGGTTCTCTTTGTTCGAACCTATCCCCAAACCGCCTCTCGAAGTTGATGGATCCATGGGTCTTCCCATGTTGGCATATCTTCATCACCCTCAATAGTAGCAGGATCGATCAGGCCATATTCGACATCGAGCCTTGAAAGCTTCTCCAGGCGGGTGTCAATCCCAAGTCAAGAGTCGACGACGTCCGCTCACTCACCGTGGATTATTATCAATCACCCACGAAGCATTCATCATCCGAGGAGGATTCAGATCCCAATCCCTTCTAAATGCATAGTAATTATCCGCTCTCTGGGACATATGCCGCTTAGGAGGGGTTCGAGGGCCTCGTCCAAACATAGACCTTCCCTCGTCAAGTCATACCCCATCTTTTCATGATACCCAAGTTTTTCGACTATATCCGAATGTATGGAGGATAGGCCCATTGTCATCTTCACCTTCTTCAAAGAAACGACTGTTGAACCGTGATCTCCTTTTCCGTAAACCAAGTCTTTTCACTACTTGATCTTCGCGGATGACAAGTGTTGTCCCAAAGGAATCCCGAATCGCTTTTGGTGAAGTAAGATGATCGAAGTCAGGGTGCAACTCGATCATTGTATAACTCGTATCACATCATTCAAAGATAAAGGATACTCTAAATCGCCATTTATTGATTCATCGGCATTTGCCAATTATAATGTTCATCCGACGATTCTTCATCGCCAAGATTGATTACAAGGGGCAATGTCATTTAAAACAAAACCTCCACTATAACCAAGCCCGGTTTCTAGACGCCTTCTTCACCACCGTCCGCATCTTTGGGCCGATGATTCGCCGACTCATTATCAGAGGAGAGAATCGCTGAAATAATTCTCCATCCCCTTAAACGTTGTTTGTCCGCACCACCGCCTTGACTCATTATTCGTGGTTCACATATTTGAGACATCGATGAAGAGTAGATGGACTATAACATTACCGGATCCAAGGTCACCCAACAATAAGTTATAGGAAGTCTCGTGATCAATCACATAGGTGTGACTTCGACTTTAAGTTCCCATTTGGCACTTTATCCGATTTTACCAAGTGGCCGAGACCACCGTGTTAAACCCGTGATTATCTGTGCTCGCGATTTACCATCGGGCAGGATTCCAAGGTGATACATGAGGCTAGGGCATGATGCTCACGCGAACCGGACGACTCGATCCTGCACTTCACTAGAGCCAATATACCCGTGAAGTATAGCGCCTATCGTGCTTGAATTCCTCGCCCGCATATCCTCCTTTGTAAAGGTGATGGGGAAGTGCTTAGTCGCAAGGTTGCATTGTTGGTCGAATTCTTCCGACTCTACCTAACTGGTCAGAAGACTTCAATCGGCGAGGGCTTCAAGAGCTTCTCTCGCCTCTTTGATAACCGCAGAACTCATAGAGTGATCCTTGCGGGATATTGGCCAATTGTGCCATTACATCAAAGCGTATGGAGAGTTCGGTTCCCGCTTATCTCTTCCACCGGGCGATCAATCGAGACCGCCGAGTTGAACTTCATGCGCGCTTGCGTAGCTTTGGCGCCTACCGCTGTTGCGCTTTCTCCGCGCGGTGAGGGGATTTGTTGGTACCCCCAGCCCGAGCCGCCTTTGGCATTAGGGTCGACTTCCTGATACTTGTATTTGTACTGCGGTCCACTCCTCGGTGGCGTGCTTCTGTTCCCTTCTGACAAATTGAATGTTACCACTGCTCATCGCCTCCTCCGAATTGCGAAGTACCATGACATGCCTTTCCTTCGCTTCGCTTTTCTTCAAGAAGAGGCTACCCATTGCTCGCCTTCCAAGAGTTCGGTGGACTCCACAAGACTTCGCCATTCGGGTCAGATACGATACAAGTCCTTTCGCTGTTTGTGCGGTCGCCATTCACCGCTTTCACGCAACTTTGACCACCGGTTCAGTTCAAACCATGTCAACGACCGACCAAACTTATGGATACCGTGATTCGCCCGACCTTCTTTCTTTTGACGGCTTCATAGTAATGACCCCTACCTCAATTAAAGCCTCGATTTTGTCCTTAAGGTCAAACAGATTTAGTGGGTGATGAACCCTCTATGGTATGCATGAGATTGGGTCATTCAGGTTCATCAGCCTCTTTGATTCTCGATCTGAGGGAGCTTGATCTTGTTATTTTCCACAAGATATTTGAAAAGACCGGAATCTCGCCGTCCCTAAAAGAATAGGACTTCGGGAATCTCGCTGCCTTCGCTTTTGTGGCCCAGTTGCCACGTTGATCGCGGCTCGCTGCGCGCTTCGCTTGCCGCCGCTGCCGCCGGGTTGAGTTGGAACGCGTTCGCGAACCGCCTGGCTTGCTCTTTCCCTTTGCCTGGGACAAAGTTACGCTTCGAGCTTCCGCTGTCTACCGACCCTCTCGCTTTTTCCCTTTGAGGAATCTCTGCTTGTTTCCACGAACCTTCAAGTCCTTCCATCGCTATCGATGGTGCTGTACCCATTGCTTCAAGCACATCTATTGATAAGTTTTCGCTGGCAGGTTTGAGGATGAACTCCTCGTTATTGATCCCGCAGCTTCATTGCCTTGTTCCTAATCGCTTAACAAAGATGTCCACTCCGCTCTTCGCTTCGCCGAGTAACGCCCGATCGATACCTCGTATCGCCATCAAAGAAATTGGTAAGGAAGTTAGACTCCATGTCGCCCAACCGTGAATGCTCCTCGCTTGAGACGGCGGTGTACAAGGCAGCTCTACCTAAGGGTGCTAACGAATGACCGAACCATCATCAGGGTTCATGCCGAAATAACTCCGAGGTGTGACTTAATAAAATGCGTCGCTATCGGGAACCCTTCCCCACAAATGGTGTGAAGTTTAGTTAAACTTTGACGGTACGGATTGATTCCCACTTCTGTATGGGCAAGGAATACCCGCTTTTTACTTGAGCGAAATCAATGAGTTGATTTTGCTCTCCAAGTCTTTGATCTTCGCTTCCTCGAAAGCAAATGCCAGCCAAGGTGTTCAGGGTATCATCTTCCTGCTTCCTCCGATCCGAATCGCTATCATCTTCATCGACGCTGACGCTACTGACTGATTCACCTTGATGTTTTGTCGGCTTGGATCTGTTGGTCGCATTTCTCTCATCGCCCGCATGGCCAACTCCATCTCTAATTTGAAGTTTTCCGCTTGTTTATTCAACGCTTCGCCTAGCATTTTGGCCACTTGATCTCAGACGATCATAAGCGCTTTGGGGCTCCTCGCTAGATACAAGATGATCGATGCGATTATGGCCAATATCCGACGATCATCCTCCGCTGGTAACCCCTTCAAGCTTATCGACTGACCGCCGGATAGTCCCGACCGAAACGAAGTTAGCCGCTATGGATGCGGAATAGCCCGTGATGATGATTCTTTGTCGGTCATATTATTAGTGACCTCGGCAACTCACCCTCTGAAGGTCATCCTTTACGGAATCGCCTTGACCTAGGTCTCCGTGAGTCTCCGAAGACCTGACACCCTCTCGAGCTCTTGATGACAATTGCATTCCGAGAGCATCGCCTTAATGAGCTTGGAGCATGACTGTCAATTTGGGGAATTCTTTCGAGATTTTCTCGCACTTTGCACGGTAGTACAAAATTGGTGGTGTACCGAGCGACTGCATGTCGGCTTTGATCTCTCATAACATCCTCATCATCGATGAAAACGCTCCTTCCGAGGACGGATCAACCCATCGAAACTTCCGAAGTGACTCAGACTTTCACGATGTGAGCGGTTCTGCAGACTCTCTGACTTCGATTTTCAACCGATAGGGGAGGCAGGAATCTTCTTGTCCTTGTTGGAACGGGTGCACCTCCGCATGAGGAGTGACCCGTGATTCTCTCCGAGGACCAAGACGATCCCTGATAGTCGGCTTGGTAGTGGTGACGAGTTGGCTCCACCATCGATTTAGATGCGACGCTTTGACTTTGAGGGCCGCCTCTTGGGCCTTGGCGCTAGCCGCAACGCCAGATCCTTCGGCTTAAGCCAGATGGGAGTGTGAACAACCGAGGTTGGGGCACCATTAGACTGGGCCGCCAAACCCGTGGTATCGCTGGGCTTTGCCACACTTCTTTAACTCACGAGCCCGCTGCACCAAAGCTCGCGGCTTGCAAGAGTGCGGGCGCCTGGATGTGCTCAGTGTGGAGCGGTTCCGCTTGACACGGACCCACTCGCTGGTTGACGGTTGGGTAAACTGTCGATCACTTGAGGTAAGCCTCTCGCGGAGTTTGATCTTAGATCCGCCAGAGCGGACCCCATCCATGGATTGCATGGCCTGGCAAGCTTGCGCCATGCTTTGTCGCCGCTTTGGCGAAGCTCGCTTGAGAGAGCCACAAGATCGCCGGGCGCTCATCTCGGCACCATCCGGACTTCAGCGCCGGTGGATTTCGCCGCGGGTACAGTTGGACTCCGCCGCCCCGGGCTCTACATCGAGGCCCATCTGCCTTCCTGCGAGACCTTCTTGGAGCGCGGGGAACCGGATCTGAGGAGGGTGAGGACAGTACTCTTCGAACTTCTCCCGGTCAACTCGAACTCGACCTCTTCTTCCACCGGATAGGGATCCGCTAATGCACTCCACGACCTCGATCTGAGGCCGGTGGTTCCCATCGTGGTCGCTTTGTTCAGCGGTAAAAGCCTGGATGATTGTCATTGATTTGAATTTGTTTACTTTCTTTTGCCTACAACAAAATTCAAAAAGAAATTGCCTTTATTTTAAGGCGCATAATGAAAATCAAAAAGATTGCGACTTCTTCCTAAACAAACACGGGATCTCTCATATGTCGAGGTCCTCGCTATGGGTTCTTTGCCCGTGCGGGACTTTTTGTGTCCGTGGACCACCGCAACAATTCCACCGTGTAGAGACCCTGCTCGAACTACAGATGTGAAGGGGCTTGTTTCATAAGGAAACGGTCGAGGGATCACACTCACGGGAGAGGATCGCCGAAAGGGTGAGATCTACTAGAGAAATCATAGCTATCCTCAGATTAAGACGGCTTAATCTAGAGGGTATCCAGAAGTTCGACCAATTCGTTACCTTTTGCTTATAGATCCGACGCCGACGGACTTGAGCTCGCCGGTGCTCTAACCGCATGACACTCGAGATCTCGCAAGAATTTTCAAGTCCGAGCTCTTCCAAATCACAAAAATCCAAGCCTCCTAAGCCTTGAAATCCCCCAAGTCCAAGACCTTCAAAACCAAGTCCAACCTAACCTAAGAAGACCCTCCCCCATTTATACAAAATGCGAAAGAGGGTGCTCGCCACTTGTCGAGCCACCTCGCCACTGGTCGAGGTACCTCGCCAAAGGTGGTTCGCTTCAGTCGAGCCTCCTGGCCACTTGGTCGAGGCACTCCTACCAAGTTGTCAGTTCCCACCATTTGCTGAGGCACCCTACCAAGTTGGCCGAGGTGGCTCGGCCAGTGGTCGGAGCCACTCCACACGTCGCCGGGCCTCGATTCTTTCCGCTTCGCTGCTCGCCGCTTCGCCTCTCGCCTGGTTCCGCTCATTTGATTCGAACTAATCTTTGGTTCTGCTCCGTCGGTCCCGAACCATCATCCGCTCGAGTCCGGCTTAGTCGCGCTTGTGACGCTTTGGCGAAGTTTGCTTGTTCTGCCTCAACCGCTTGATGTTCAGATTATCGATGGGTCGCCATTCACAACTCGCCACGAAGTTGGTTTCGGGACCTTGTAGCATTTTTCAACGCCACACCATGGAAGAAGATGCCGGGCTTGCCTTTGGAGAATTGTCATCGAGGCTCCATTAATGAAGATGGATTTTGAGAAAAGGTTAGGATTTTAAAAGCTTAAGAAAGGGTTTAGGGTTTTGAAATAAAAGATGAAGGGGGGAGATGAGATTAGCTTATTTATAGTTATCAACGATCTCGCCCAAGAGTGAGCCTTGCCACAAATCTTCTAAGAGTAATACTCCATAAATCTCACCTGATCAATCCTCACCCCAAATCAACGCATTTCAAAATTTAAAATACTTTTAATGACCATCGCCAACGCCCAAAGGAACCTTGCCCAACTTTTAATATTTAACGACCCTTTGCTAACTACCAAGCTTAACCTCACCAACTCTCAAAATTGAGTGAACTTTGCTGACTTCTTTTGCCTACAACAAAATTCAAAAGAAATTGCCTTTTATTTTAAGGCGCATAATGAAAATCAAAAAGATTGCGACTTCTTCCTAAACAAACACGAGGATCTCGCTATGTCGAGGTCCTCGCTATGGGTTCTTTGCCTGCGTCGGACTTTTGTGTCCGTGGACCACCGCAATTCGATCCGTAGAGACCCGTTCGAACTACAGATGTGAAGGGGCTTGTTTCAAGGAAACGGTTACCGAGGGGATCACACTCACGAAGGAGAGGATCGCTGGCGGTGAGATCTACTAGGAGAAATCACGCTATCCCTCGAGATTAAGACGGCTTAATCTAGAGGGTATCTCAGATTCGACCAATTCGTTACCTTTTGCTTATAGATCGGCGTCATTTGGACTTGAGCTCGCGGGTGCTTTCGAGGCAGTCGCCGATTACTCGTAGATCTCGCAAGAATTCTTCAAGTCCGAGCTCTTCCAAATCACCAAAATCCAAGCCTCCTAAGCCTTGAAATCCCCCCAAGTCCAAGACCTTCAAAATCCGAAGTCCAACCTAACCTAAGAAGAAGACCCCCCCTCCCCTATTTATACAAAATGCGCGGAGAAAAGATGGCTCGGCCACTTGGCCAGCCACCTCGACTACCTGGCGAGCACCTCGACAAGTTGGCCGAGCCTCCTCGACCATTTGGGCCCAGGAGCACCTCCGACGGACAAGTAAATTGGCTCGGCAAAGTGGCAGAAACCACCTTAACCACTTGGCAGGGTGTACCTACTCGATTCTTCGCCGTTTTGTCGTTCTCGCGTCGTTTACGCTCTCGGGCTCGGGTTCGTCGTATTTGATTAGGAACTAATCTTTGGTTCGCTCCGCTCAACGGTCCCGAACCGATCATCCGCTCGAGTCCGCTTAAGTCGTGCTTGTGACGCTATGAAGTTTGCCGCTGTTCGCCTCAACCGCTTGATGTTCAGATCATTCGATGGGTCGTCATTCGCCGACTCCTCGTCACGAGTTGGTTTCGGGGACCTTGTAAGCATTTTTCAACGCCTACAGCTGGCGTGAAGAAGATGCCGCCGGCTTGCCTTTGGAGAATTGTCATCGAGGCTCCATTAATGAAGATGGATTTTGAGAAAAGGTTAGGATTTTAAAAGCTTAAGAAAGGGTTTAGGGTTTTGAAATAAAAGATGAAGGGGAGGAGATGAGATTAGCTTATTTATAGTTATCAACGAATCTCGCCCAAGAGTGAGCCTTGCCACAAATCTCGCCTAAGAGTAATACTCGCCATAAATCTCACTCAGATCAATCCTCACCCCAAATCAACGTACAAATTTCAAAATTTAAAATACTTTTAATGACCATCGCCAACTGCCCAGTGAACCTTGCCCAACTTTTAATATTTAACGACCCTTGCTAACTACCAAGCGAACCTCGCCCAACTCTCAAAATTGAGTGAACTTTGCTAAATTCATGCCAAACTTCACTTGGCGAACCTATTTTGACAATCCTCGCCTAATCACGTGTCCCAAACTTCGCCCTAGTCCAAGATTGAGTGAACTTCTCTTCAAGCATGGATTGAACGATGTTCATAGTTTCATTCAAGCGTACAAGGAGGAGGCAAAATATCCAGAAACCAAAATGAATGGAGAAACAATGTTAAGGCATATAACATTTTTTATTGATGAGTAGCTCTCTAACTAATCACTTTTGAAGCGACAAAGGGAGCAAATAACAAAAGGAAAACAAAAAAGGTGGGCATGTCCAATACAAAAAGTCGATCAGTCACTCTCTAAATCTTCACTTGTGGAGCTCCAAAGATCCTTCTTGCGGTGAATAGAAGCCTTTGAATGGTCCTCCCCAAGGTCATACCTTCAATTGGTTCTTGATGACTTGCTCAAGGTTCACCTTCTTAGCCAATAGCACCTCCACCAGCAGATGGAGTACCTTGTTATCCTCCACAGGGTCACCAGTAGTCTGAGTTAAATCCTTCCTAAGCCTCTCGATCTCGAACTCTATGCTATTGAGAGACACCGGGGATTAGATTTGGATTGAGACATTAGAAAGTAAAAACTAGATGATGAAGGTATTTATAAGCCTTTGAGTGAGTTTTGCCCAAGTTCACTCTTTACGAGATAGGTTACTAGACCACTCAGAGGTTAGGGAGTTAGCCTATTTATAGGATTTTCAGCGAATCTCACCCAAGATCTAGCCCCCAATCATGCACAAGAGTGATCCTTGCCACAAATAAGGCACAAACTTCAAAATCTGAAATGGTCTCAACGAGCTTCACCAACTGCCTTATTTGTGGTAAACTTCGCCAAATTCATGGTAAACTTCACTTGACATAAGTTGTTTCCTAAACCTCGCAACGTTCCAAACACAGAATCGAATGAAAGCTTTATGAAGGGGACAAGCAAATGCAACTAAGCATTCAACACAAGATGAATCCACGATAACAAAAGCTACATTTAATAGTACACATCTGGCTATTACCCAAAGTATTTCGATCCCTGCTATAAGTCAAATGCAAGATATCAAAAACTTTAAGCAGGGGGGTCTTATAGATGATTAAAATATACAAGCTCCTCCAACATAGAAGTGGATTCCTTAATTCATGAGAGGCCTAGGCTAATGCTCTGTATAAAAAGTACAAATCTAATATTCGAGCTTAACACGTGCTCAAGAAATGGACGCCCAAGGGCTAAATACTGAATCAGATCAAAATGGCTTAAATATAGGTCCATAGTGAAGCTCACCCAAGCCCATAGCGAAGCTCGCCTAAGCCACATCGAAGTTTGCACAAGTCTCATGCGAACTTCACTCTGAGTCCAAACCCAAATCAATTTGAACCAAGCAATGAACTTCGCCCAAAACCCAATAGTCCACATGGGCCATGTCACCCATGTGAATGCCCCTCAAAGAATGTGGACTGCCCACATTCTGGCAAAGTTCGCCAAGTGAACTTCGCCCACGGCCATTACTAACATTTCAGCAGCGAATTTCGCCCATGGCCGTTACAAAAGCTATTCTCTAGAGAAATATGGCCACTAACTCCGATTTAAAGGCCATTAACCCCTCTTCTTGCTATAAATAGAGAGGGATTTGCTCAAAGAAAAAAGGAAAAAAGAAGAAAGAATCGGCTATTGGTAAGGCTTTTGGCAAAAAGAGAGAAGACATTAAACAATAAGCTTTCATTCTTTTCTTCTTCAATTCGGTCTTCATATATCTCCCTCTCTAATTAAGCTAATCATTAAGCTTCATCTTAATAATTAGTCATTAAGAATCTCTTTAGGATAAATGATAAGTCATTTTCTCAAAGAAACCAACTAAAGACCCACATTCTTTATGTTAGACCGTCAACGAAAGATAAGAACGACCTTCCATCGGCACACAGAAAAGAGCCCAGATTCCCTATAAATTTTCTTGTTTCTTATTTCTTAAGATTATAACTCTTTTTTTATAAGTTATCAATTTTAAGAACTAAAACAAGTAGCATCCACTCTATCATCCTCCTTGCTAAGCAGCGGAGCTTCAATCCCTTAACTATTGGCCCCCCTCCTTGATCACTTTCGCTCTTCTCCTACTTGAATGCTCTTTCCAAAAGAGAACAAAGTGTGCAATGCTAGAAGCAAGTTGTGCAGGTGAAAAATCTTTCTCGTTGAAAATCTTGTTGTTCTTGGCTCTCCATGTGCACCAACAGAAGGAAGGTAATAGAACTTTCTAAAACTTACAGAACTGACTATTGCCACTGAACGCACCATTAGAAAATAAAAGTTCTTCAAAGGAGTCAGGCTAGGGTACCTGTTGGAAGATTGGATAAAATAGAGACCATACCTCACAAGTAACAAGACATTAATAAAAAAAGGTGACTATTTGATTCCCAATATGTTTTGCACAAGGGACAGGTTGGATCACCAATCTAGCCTATTGTAACAAGTCTCTCCTTAGTTTGCAATCTTATCTTTGTAATTATCCAAAAGAACACTTTAACTTTGGTTGAAATAATAGAATTCTAGATAAAATTGAAGGAGCCGCTTTTCAAACCACCACTATTTAGGATCATGTATATAGACCTAATAGAAAAAGGCCCTGAACATTGATAAGACCAGATCACGGAATCATGAGTATTTAGGGAAAGATATTGGATGAAGTTAAAAAATTCTTTAACCGAGAGATTTTATTTCTCTCAATTTCAGTAGATTCTAGACGAAGAAGAGGTTGCCAAGTCCATGAGCCATTGTGAAAATAGCCTTGAGATCTCACATTGACTTTGGTAGAGAAAGCCAAGCTATATGCCAATGCGAACAGACTCTCCGTAGAGTTGTATCCCAACCATTTATCTTCCCAAAATCTTGAGCTTGAACCATGCCCTAGGTTTCATTGGACAAAACTCAAAAAAAAGCTTGGTTAGAAGATTTAATATCATGCCAAAAATTTTATGCATAAGAGCTAGGTGGAGTGCTACTAAGAATAGAATTACTTTTAGAGTATAAAGAAGAAATACAATGAGCAAGAAGAGAATTGTTGCTTAGGACTTTCCAAGTCCATTTCGATAGAAGAGCAGTGCTAAAATCAAAAATATTTAGCACATCAAGGCCCCCCTCCTTAGACTTATAAACAATGTCTCACTTCACAAGAGCTTTTGATTTGTTTTTCTTTTGGCATGCCCCCAAAAAAAATTTGTGTCTAATGTTATACATTACCTTGATCAACCATTAGGGAAGCTTAAAGAAAGACATGAAGTAAAGAGGAAGAGAGGAGAGAACATAGTTAATTAGGGTCAAGCTACCGCCAATAGAAAGATTTCTACATTTTCACATGATAGCCCTTCTTTGAAAGCATCTAAAAGAGGTTGTCAATCGCATTTAGAGAGAGAATCCTTCCTTAGCGGTAGACCAAGATATATAAAAGGCGGGGAAGAAAGAGAGCAATTAGGGATTTTTGCAAGAGAGGGGCCTTTATATGGAGATTTGCCTAGATAGAAGAGATTAGTCTTACCATAATTTATCCCTAAGATAGATATATCCTCATAAGAATGTGGAAGTCGGAGGGAAGAGCTCAGTAGAAGATGAGCATGTCATCTGTGAATTGCAATGATCTAATATTGTTTAGATCACCTTTTAAATGAAGTTCAGAAAGATCTCTTGATTCCACACTCCTCACCAATATTTTATTAAGGATGTCTGTCACAAGGATGAAAAGCATAGATGAAAGAGGGTCTCCTTGCTTGAACCTCTTTGACAGTTAAAAGTTTTTGAGGGAGATCCATTCACAATAATGGAAGATTTAGAAGAGGAGAGGATATGCTCAATCTAGTAACACCATCTCTGACCAAACCCTCTAGATTCGACATAGAAAGAATAAAGTCCCAACTGACACAATCAAAGGCTTTCATGAAGTCAATTTTAATAAAACAAATATCCCTATTTTTACAGTGATAATAGTGTAACGTCTCATGAGCAAAGAGGATCGAGTCAAAAGTTGATTTCCCTCCTTAGAAAGCTGACTGAGTCTCATCAATAAGCAAAGGCAACCAGGGCCCAAGCCTATTAACTAGGACTTTGGTGAAGATTTTGAACAGTCCATTAAAAAGGCTAATAGGCTGGAAGTCTTTCAATTTGCATGCCCCTTCTAATTTTGGGATAAGAGAAATGAAGGAGAAGTTGATGTTGTGAAGAGGAGAAGCATCCATGAAAAGGTGATCAAAGGCTAAGAATAAATCATCCTTGATGATAGCCAAAGCTCTTGGAAGAAGAGAATAGGGAAGCCATCAGGCCCTGGGGATTTATCAGGATGAAAACCAAAAAGAACTTTGGTTATCTTTTCTTTGGTTAAGGGATTATCTAGATGAGAGAGGTATGAGAGAGGTCTACATTATCATTAGGGTATAGATAGTTCCAATCAATATCAAAGAGGGAAGTGTTCTTAACCTAAAAGAGAGTTGAGAAGAAATCAAAGAAAGCCAATTATTTATCCTGTTCCGAAGTGATTAAAAGGTCATCAATGATGAGAATGGGGATAAAAATTTTCTCCTATGATTAGAGGCAATTTTGTGGGGAAAAAAAGGTATTAGAATCACCCTCCCTTAACTAGTGCACACGCGATCTCTGCCTCCAATATGTTTCCTCATCCTTAGCCAAAGAAAATTTTTTAGATTTGAGATGGTTCCTAGATGAGATTTACTCCTCAGAGAAACTTCTTAATCTTCTATGGTGAGAATAGAATCAAGAATAGCAAGGGCTTTTTTCTTTGAAATCATGATAGAATTAAAGATGTGCTTTTCTCACCATTTGATGCAGCATTTTAGAAGCTTTAACTTGAAAGATAAAGAGGTAACAGGATTACCTCACATCTAAAAGAAGCCCAACAAGAGGAGACAAAGCTGTGGAAAGAATCATGGGAGAGCCAATATTTCTCAAATCTAAAAATGGGCTGCGGCACAATACCACCAGAATCAAGAACAATAGGGTTATGGTCAGAACAGGAGGATGGGTAGACTTATTGAACAAGGGAGGGAAAGTGGGACTCAAAATTATGAGAGATTAAGAATCTATCCAATCTAGCCATGGAAGGGTGCGATCTCATATTAGACTAGGTGAAGTTTCTCCCACTTAAAGCTAGATCCATGAGAAAAACAAAGGCCACTAAAGATTGGAAAGAATTGACATCCCTAAGAACTTATTCTACCCCTCCTTTCCTCTAAACTCAAGGTTACATTAAAGTCCCCAAACAGAGACCACGGCAAAGGAAAATTTTGATAATTCTCTTAAGTTCCAACCAACACATGTCCTTGTCTTCTTTTTCATGTGGGCATATATTGAAGTAACAATAAATTTTTAATAGGTAATATTATGACAAAGAACAGCCGAAACAGAGAAAATACAAAAATATGAGTCAGAACATGAAAAAAGAGAATCATTCCATCCTAGTAACACTCCACCTCGAGAATGAGAAGCATCAAGACTATCCCAAGAATTAATTCTATTGCCTCCCAAAGCATTAAGGGTGTTTTGCCTAACATAACTAAGTTTGGATTCTTGGATTCTGACTATGTCAACTCTTGAGAAAAGAATGCAGTATCTAACCAGTCTTCTTTTAATAGGGTCATTTAACCTCCTAACATTCCATGATCCTATCTTCATCACTAACTAGAGTGAAGACAACAACTAAACAGCAGAACAAACTAAGAAGCTTGTTCAGCTCTTGCAACTTCAAGAGCCTGCAGCTTAGAAAGACCTTCATCTGATATCGGTTCTGTTATATCCTACAAATAGTTAAGTGTTAATCCTTGATGAGGAGCCGACACGTGTCCCACATTAACTAAATACTAGATCAGCCACACTTTATGAAGGACGACTCCAACGACTTTAGCACTCAACCCTTCCTAACAAGGGACGAGTCAAAAAGCGTCCTCACTCGACTCACCATTCTAGTCGACCCCACTCTTCTTCAATTCACAAGGCTGGGTCGACAATCTTCGAGGCTGACTAAAAAGGCGATACTTATCGACCCACTCACAAGATCTAGATGAAAGGCGTCACTTGTCGACCCTCTCAGAGAGACGAGTCGAGAGGCTGTGTATCCTCGGGCCCCCCGCCGATAGTCGATTGCCATCACATTAAATGTATGATCAGAGTCATTATTTCTCCAGCCCCGAAAGTTTTTATGACTCATCAGACCTTGTCAATACTATGCACACCCAGTCACCCTCACATTAAATGCCTAGGTGACTCATCCCCCTCTGCAGCCGACACCTGTAAAGTAGCTGCCGACAGAACCGCCTGCTTGGACTCAGCCGAAGTTACATATCTACCCCTCAGATCTGCTATAAAGAGGAGCTGCTATCTGTTGCCTAGGGTAAGCTAACTCTGGCTAAAAAAAACTCTGATACTTAACTCTCCTTCTTCCCCCACTCAAGCTCTCTACTGACTTGATCGTCAGAGGAACCACCGGAGATCCCAACTCCGACCTCTCACGTATAGTTCATGTGCAGGATTGGACTCTTTGCTCAAAAACCAACCGTCTGAAGAAGATTGAGACCCTAACACCCCCACATAATCCAGATATAACCCCCTATTAGATAATTTACATCAACAATTTGGTGCCTACTGTGGGGCCTTTCATCCTTCTTTGCATAAGATGGCTGGTTCTGATCGCCCAGGCTGATCCTCCAATCCGTCTGCTGAAGAGCCACACAAGGGCTATGTCACTCAAGCCCAGTTAGAGGAGTCCACTCGGAGAATTTCTCAATTTCTCCAGCAGTAGTTTGCTTCCTTCACGAACGAGCTCCTCAGCCGGATTCCTCCTTAGCAGCCTTCACCATCGTTCGTTCCTCCTCCCCCTCCTGTGGGTCAAGCTGAGCAACGAGCGTAGGAAGATTACAATGAGCAAACCTCTCCTCCGCTCTGCCAACCAGCTTGTTTTGCCGCTATGCCTCAACAAGAACAGTAGTACGTAGAGGCAATAGGGGAAAGCCCAGCTATGGCCATAGCGGCCATGAACGAGCTGCATGGACGGCTTCACAGGGCCCCAGATACTCCTACGCTGCTCCGGGTCCTTCTGTCACCAATCCTACGTCTGGTTACGACTGGACCTTCAACGCAGTTGCCGAGACTATCGGGGGGAACACTCTCCTCGCCAACTGGATCATGAACGCCCCCTGCGCTAAATTTAAGATGTCTCATATTGAGAAGTACAAAGGCGAGGGAGATCCAGCGAAGTATGCATAAAATTTCTATGACCTGATGAACATGGAATAAGTGTAAGAGCCGATCATCTGCAGATCCTTCCCCATCACTTTGACGGGAAGTGCCAAGATGTGGTGGAACTCGTTGGACAAGAAGTCCATCAACAGCTTTGAGCAGCTCAACCAAAAATTTTATGCACCACTTTTGGCCAACTCCAAACAAAAGAAGCCCTCTCACATCTTACTGTAGATGAGGCAGGAACCTGGGGAAAGGCTCAGGGATGACTTCAAGAGGTTCCAAGCCAAGAGGCTGGAAGTCGATGACCCTGGCAACATGGTCGCCATGGCCGCGATCTTGATAGGGCTAGAGAACAACAAGTTGGTCGACTCGCTCATCATAAATCGAGTCACCAACTATGAGCAGTTGATGGTCAGAGCATGAGGGTACATGGACGCGAAAGAAGCCCGAGCCCATAAGAAGGCGACCAGAGAAGCAGAAGCAGCAACAGCAGCAATAGCGGCGTCAGCAGCAGGAGCCGATCCCTCTCCAAAGGAGGAGACGGTGAAGGATCCCCCCAGAACTGACTCTAGGCCAAGCAGAGCTGACAAGAGGGACCAGAGGAGAGAGGCGGCCAAGAGGCCAACCCTCACTTCCCTCAACACTTCTCTATCACAAGCCCTATACTTAGTCCAGAATGAAGGGTATTTGAACTCCACTCCTCCCCGCATGAAGTTGGACCCTTGGTACAGAGACCCAAAGTAGTATTGTCGATACCATAGAGATCACGGCCATCATACTAATGACTGCTAAGTCCTCCAGAGAGATATTGAAGACTTCATATAAAAAAATTCCTGAAGAGACTCATCTCTCAGCAGAGCAGAGAAGGACCCGCTCCAGGAAAGTCCGATAGGAGATCTCGATCCAGATCACCCCATCCCCAACAACAACATGAAAGACAGCTTGCAGAGACTGACAGTCAGGGCGTCATCAATACTATCAGCGGCAGCCCGGCGGCAGGAAGAATGTCCAATAACGCTCGAAAGAAGTGTGCTAGACGAGCATTGGATGTCAACTTGTGTGAAAAGAAGCCAAGGACGGATCAGCTCATCTCCTTCAACAATGATGATCTGAAAGGCATCGAGACACCTCATGACGACCGTCTCATCATATTGGCCGAGATTAACGACTTTCGGATCAAAAGGATCTTGGTCGATACTGGAAGCTCCACTCATATCCTGTTCGTCAAAGCCTTCAATCAGATGGACATCGACAAGTCTAAACTGCAGCCTTGCTGAGGTCCCCTCATCGGATTTACAGGACATTCGCTCCTATCAGAAGGGATGATCACTCTCCCCCTAATGATCGGCGAGTACGCCAGTCCACTGTCTAAACCCAGTTTTTGGTGATGAACATCATGTCCGCCTACAACGTTATTCTCAAAAAAACTTTCCTGAATAGCCTGCAGGTCGTCCGATCCACCTACCACCAGATGGTCAAGTTCCTGCCCCTGAAGGAGTTGGGTTCGTGAGGAGAAATCGGCGAGAGGCGAGATCATGCTATCTGCTCTCAATGAAAGGGAAAGGAGTATTGGAGACCCTGCTAATTGAGAAGATCCATCTCTAGATGGAGAAAGAGCTGGAACGGGAGCGGACGACTCCCGTGGAAGAATTGCAAGAAGTGTCGATCGACCATGATGGGTCAAGGAAGGTCAAGATCAGATCGGGCCTCGTTGAGCCTCAATGGGGAGTTGTGATCGCATTCTTACGCAAGAATGCAGATGTGTTTGCTTAGGGACCCGAAGACATGCCGGGAATTCCCCTAGAAGTTGTGAGCCATTAGCTCTCGGTCGACCGACATAGCAAGCCGGTTCGACAAAAGAATGCCTAGAGAGGCAGAAGGCGGCCGCAGATGAAGTCGACCGACTGCTCAAAGCAGGCTTCATCAGAGAAGTCCAGTACCCCGAATAGCTATCCAATATGGTGCTGGTCAAGAAGTCCCTTTGCAAGTGGAGGATGTGCGTAGACTTCACAGACTTGAACAAAGCTTGCTCAAAGAATAGCTACCCCCTCCCAAGGATTGACCAATTGGTAGACGAAAGTGCGGGCCATGAACTACTCATTTTCATGGACGCCTTCTCTAGATACAAGTAGATCCTAGTGGCGGAGCATGATCAAGAGAAGACCTTTTTCATTACAGACCAAGGAACCTACTGTTATAAGGTGATGCCCATCGGTCTTAAGAATGTAGGGGCCACCTATCAGAGGTTGGTCAATAAGATATTCAAGCACCAGATCGATCGCAATGAGGAGGTGTATGTGGATGACATCCTTGTGAAGTCAATACAGGCGTCGTCTCATGTGTCGAATCTTGAAGAAACCTTCTCTGTCCTCTAACACTACCGCATAAAGCTCAACCTGGCCAAATGTGCTTTTGGGGTGCAATCAGGCAAATTCCTTGGATTCATGATTACCCAATAGGGCATTGAGATCAACCCCGATAAGAAAATCGCCATAAAGTAGATGTCTGAGCCTCGCACATTGAAGGACATCCAGAGGCTGAATGGCAAGATAGCGGTGTTGGGTCGCTTCCTTTTAAAATCTGCTAAGAGAAGTCTCTCATTCTTCAAAACTCTGAGAGGGAGCAAGGAGTTGAAGGAAGGCATCGGTTGGACAACAGAGTGCAGTTAGGGCCTCAATGACCCCAAGAGATATTTGAGCACCAAGTCTCTGTTGAGCCGACCCAGAGTAGGAGAAACCATATATCTCTACTTGGCCATCTCCCAAGAAGATCCAAAAAGAGGACATTACCTAGAAGCTAAAATACTACGTCAGCCGAATTTTGAAGGCGGCCGACCTCAACTACACTCTCATCGAGAAGGCCTCCTTCACTCTCATAATCACAGCTAGGAGGCTTCGCCCCTTTTTTCAAGCCCACACGATCGTAGTGCGGACAAACCTGCCCTTGAAGAAAGCACTTGGTAGTCCTACCACTTCCGAAAGAATGATCAACTGGTCGATCGAGCTCAGTGAGTATGATGTACAATTTGAGTTCAGGACAACTATAAAAGCCTAAGCTTTGGTCGACTTCTTAATAGCATGAGCCGTCTCCACTCGTACTGCTTAAACCGCCAGAGTCTTCGACCCACAAGACGACCAAGGCGCCTCTTTCTCGGAAGCGCAGTACCCCAGAGCATGACCTGCCCGAGTTCTCCTTGTGGTGATTACTAAAGGTGGACAAATCATCAGGAGAAGGAGGCAGTAGAGCTGGAGTAGTCTTACGTGACTCTGATGGGTCCACTCACGAGCACTCCATCGCTTTTAAATTTTCAGCCTCAAACAATGAGGCCAAGTACGAAGCACTCTTGGCAAGACTCCGAGCTGCCTTAACAGTCAACACCAAGCTCGTCTACATCTTTCCCAACTCCCAACTTATCATCTACCAAGTAAGAGGAGACTATGCAGCCAAAGACTCAAGGATGATCTTGTACCTGAAGGCGGTCAAAGAGCTCTTGAGCAACTTCAAAGATTTCAGAATCGCCCAAGTCCCCCACGCCCTCAACGCTTGGGCGGACGCCTTATCCAAGCTCTGGTCATCCAGCTCAG
Organism: Asparagus setaceus; assembly: GCA_012295165.1. NCBI lineage: Eukaryota > Viridiplantae > Streptophyta > Magnoliopsida > Asparagales > Asparagaceae > Asparagus > Asparagus setaceus. The sequence continues at coordinate 19,238,289 of CM022709.1, read as the reverse complement.
GGAATAGTTAGGGACCTATGTATACGGACACCCTCAAGAACCCTAGCATCATGGAAGCTTCAACAAACTCGGTCATGCAGACCGAGACATCAATGGAACCCTGTTGGATGATGCACTCATCCGGTACCTAACAGGGGGGACCTCACTGGAGAATGCTACTAAAGCGAGGAGTCTACAAAGGAATGCTTGAAGATATCTTATGATCGATAACTAGCTTTATCGAGTGTCATACTCCAGCAGTAGTGTGGGGCCCTAACTCCATTGTCTCCGGCCGACAGAAGCTAGTTATGTTCTGAAAGAGATCCATGAGGGAACTTGTGGGAATCACCCAGAGCCAGAACTCTTACTCATAAGGTGATTCGTCAAGGTCATTATTGGCCTACCATCCTGGCCGAGTCTAAAAGACTCGTCCCCAAGTACAAGACCTGCCAATTCTTCTCAAATGTGCCACGAGATTTCACGACTGAACTCACCCCCATCATGAGCCCAATTCCCTTTGCTCAATGGGGACTGGACTTATTGGAACCTCTCCTAATAGCTTCAGGGCAACGAAAATTTCTAATTGTTGCCATTGACTATTTCACAAAATGGATAGAAGCGGAACCGTTGGCCAAAATTGGCGAGAGCAACACCACCAATTTTGTGTGGAAATCAATCATCTGTAGATTTGGAGTTTCCATCTCATTTATCACCGACAATGGCACCCAATTCGATAGCAGAGGCTTCTGAAGTTTTTGTGAATAATAGAAGATACAACTCAAATTCACTTCAGTGGCACACCCAAAATGCAATGGGCTTGCAGAAGCCGCCAATAAATGCATACTTCAAGCTTTAAAGAAGAAGGTAGATAAGGCGGTTGGAAACTGGGTTGAAGAGCTACTTGGAATTCTGTGGTCTTATCGAACCACCCACAAAAATTCCACAAGAGAAATCCCATTCAAGCTAGCATATGGAGCCAAAGCGGTCGTCCCGGTTGAAGTCAGCATGCCAACCATCCAACTGCAGGACTTCGATGAAGATTTGAATTTTACTGGACTTTGAGTTAGACTCGACCTCCTTGAGGAAGTTCGGGAAAAATCTCTCCGATCACAAGTTGTCAATCAAGAGCCTTTGCCCTAAGCATAAAGAAGGTCCGCCCAAGATTCAAGATTGGCGAACTCGTCCTTCGAAGAGTAATTTTCAATAGAGACACCAAGCGCGGCAAATTGGCCGCCAACTGGGAAGGATCGTATACGGTCATCGAGGAAGTGCATCCCGGCACTTATTGACTATGAAGCCCTGATGGAAGAATTTTGCAGCATCCTTGGAATATAGAGCATCTCAGGAAATACTTTTAGTAATTTCGACTGTAAGACTCTCATGTGATATAAATATTTTTTATTAATTTTATTGTATGCTTTTGTAGTACCTATAAGACCTCGCAGACGCCCGAGGCACAACTCGAAAGACCTTGGTACCCATTCGGGATAAAATCAAGGCACATCATCAACTTGGCCGTCTTTGACTCAAAAGACCTTGGTGCCCATTCGGGATAAAACCAAGGCACGTCATCGACTTGGCCAACTTTGACTCGAAAGACCTTGGCACCCATTCAAGATAAAACCAAGGCACATCATCGACTCGGCAGACTATGACTCGAAAGACCTTGGCACCCATTTGGGATAAAATCAAGGCACGTCATCGACTCGGTCGACTTTGACTTGAAAGACCTTGGCGCCCATTCGGGATAAAATCAAGGTGTGTCATTGACTCGGCCGACTTCGACTCAAAAGACCTTAGTACCCATTCAGGATAAAACCAAGGCACGTCATCGACTCAGCTGACTTTGACTCGAAAGACCTTGGTACCCATTCAGGATAAAATCAAGGCATGTCATCGACTCGGCCGACTTTGACTCGAAAGACCTTGGTACCCATTCGGGATAAAACTAAGGCACATCATCGACTCGATCAACTTCAACCCATAAGACCTTAGTATCCTCTTGGAATAAAACCAAGGCATGAATCCAACTCATCTCAGTTACAAATCTCAAACGAGGTAAACTGCAGATAAACATTAAAACACAAGCAAGAAAGGTACACAGATCGAATAGATAAAAGTGCATCTTTTTATTCATATATCAAAATACTTACAACAGTATTTACATCGGAAAGATAAAAAAAACAACAGAAGAGAAGATGCATATAGCTCTCGAGGGGCCCGACTCGAAGCTAGAGTGGGGCTTGAAGTAGTCACAGCACTGGTCCCAGGAGCAGAAGCCAGACGTGGTGGAGCAGCGGTAGTAGGAGTCAACTGAGGAGTCGACTAGAGCTCAGACCAACCTCTTCGTCCTTATCTCCAGGCAAGCTAGCCTAACTGTCTTGAGCAGAGCCCTCACCCGACTCCTCACCCTCCTCATCTCCATTGTCTATGTTCAGGACCAGTCCTCCTCCTCTCCTCTCTATTTCCTAAAGAGCGTCCATGCAATTGGCAACACGGGGAGGATAGTAGAACCAGTCAGGATCAAGCTTGAAGTCAAGGAGGAGCTGCATCTTGAAGTAGTCGAAGTCGGTCTTACACGCCAAGGCCACCTCAACCTTTCCAAGAGTACTACTGCGATACTTCTCCTCAACCTCCAATCGGTAGGCCTCAGACTCAAGATGGTTGAGATGACCCTGCAGTGCCTATACCTCAGCGAGAGACGACTCTCATTGTCTCTCAGCCTCTAGTGTTGCTCGGGCCGTCTCCTTCCGCAGAGTCTCGTGAGCATTTACCTCCTCCTTCAGCTGGTCCTAAAGGCTCTCAGCATGTTGGCGAGCCAGCCGAGCCCGCTCTAAATCGACACTGCTCTCTCGCCTCTCGACCGTGATCACATCCTCCAAGTATTTCTCTCTGTCATCCCGCTCATGGAGCAAATGCTCAAGATGACCGATGTCCTCCTTGAGTTTATCGATCGTGGCCGACTTCTTACTGCTGGACGTCTTCAGCCCCTTAATCATCTCCTCCCGCATCTCGATCTCCCAGCATTATTTACCTTCGCCTCTCTTCCAAATCGTCAGCTCCTCTTCCTTGGCGGCCAACTTCAACTCAGTAGCCTCTCGGGCCGTCTTCTCCGCTTCTAGTTTGTCCTAGAGTTTGATATATACCTCCCGGACGTGCTCAAAGTGCCCAAAAAGCTCCTGTTCCACCAAGTCCCCTTGAAGCAAATAACTCCTCAAGGTCTGGTGAAGACCACAGTCGAGCATGGCCATAAGGATCACATCATCCTTGGGCAGAGAAAATTGGTCCATGGCCCTAGCTTGGGCCATCCTGGACTCTAAGACGGACATCCTCTTATCGAGGACCTGCCGAGGGACGAACTGAATCTCCTTGGATAGCTCCCTCTCATGCCTAGGGCTGACTTCAGGTGTCCCCATCAGTAGCTTCCTCAGTTCCCCCCACACATCTGCCACAATCTCATTAATGCAGTGGGGGAAGGGCCACCCAATACGGCCCTCATGAGTGGGAGGTGCCTCTGCCGCTGCTGACTCCTCAGCAACCTGCTCCTTGCCCTCTCGATGTGCCGACTCGGCTGGCGGAGGCTGAGCCGTCTCCTCCTCGATTCGAGCCTGGACTTTCGTAGGCTAATACGCCACCATTTCACCCCCCCCCCCCAACCCGAATGGGGGACTCCTCGTAGACTACAATGACGATGTCGACCTGCTCTACATGAGTGGCCTCAGGGAGAGGAGTGGCGAGGTTTTTGCCTTCCTCAGCTTCTTGAGCAGGGACAGGTATGGCCACCTCTGCTGCGCTCCCCTCCCTAGTCCGGGTCGGCCCAGCACTTTCGGAGGAACCTTGGCTGCTTACTTTCCACAGCCTCCTTCTCTTCTTCTCAGACCTCTCGGCCTGAGTAGTAGAAGCACTCGGCCTAGCCAACCGAGCCGCGATCTCGGTAGCTGGGGTCAACTCAGACCTCAGACAGTTCTAGGGCCTAATTAAAGTCCTCGTCTGAGGAGCCTCCGACTCCTTCAGCGGCAAAGACAAGCCCGCCACTCAGATCTTTCCTTAGCTGGCAAGACTCTCAAGATGCCGGCCACCCGCAGAACTGCAGGATCGAACAAGTTCTCGATCCTTCGAGACCCAGAATAGGCTCGAATCTTCTCGAGCCCCTGCTTCTCCTCAGCCATGAGAAAACCCGGCTTCAAAACATCTTTCTTGATCTCGGGCCAAGCCGAGCAAGATAGGATGGGGTCAGCCCCAAAGATCCAGATGAACTTTTCCTTCCAGTCTTTGTTCAACTCAGGAGCGTTCGAGACGACTTTAAAACCGCCCAAGTTCTGAAAATAGTAGTGACCCTCTTTCCTCCCCCACCTTAATGCTTAGAAGGTGGCCGAGCATGCAGAAGGTCGGCTCGACTCCAACCTGATGGCAAATCACCACGAGCCCCACCAGTGTAGCAATGGATTTTAGCTTGATTTGGGAGGGCAAGACTCCCAGAGCTTCGAAGACACGGCGGAGGAAGGGGTGAAGCGAAAGACGGAGGTCGTACTCTAAATGTCAGAGGTACACTAGAGCAATGACCCCACTGTGGTCATACACAGCTTGAGCCCTCTCCAACGCCGATAGTGTAAATTCACGAGGGATATCGTAGCGGTCATAATATGCCTCGAGCTCCGTCACACAAATCTTGGAATGAAACTTCCTCAATAGATCAATCCTAGCCTCGTTATGACCGGCGGTGGGAGCAGAGGAAGCCATTTGTAAGAAGAGTTCGTCGGAGAATGATCGGAAATCGCTCAAAGAATAGAGAGTTCTAGGGTTCAGAGAATTCATAAATAGAGACCTCCAGCAGAACTTATATATAAAGGCCTGGAGGAGGGCACGTGGTGAGATCATAGCGGTTGACTCGATTATTAACGGACGGTTGAGATTGACCTCGGAATTCAAAGTAGCCGCTCATGAACCGAAGTGATGCCCTTCGGTTGACATGCTATCTGTGCTCGGGAAACAAGGCGACGCTAGCGCACGATCTCCAGTGACATCAGACCATCACATCAATAGCGGCCTGTTGCTTTTCTCATAAATGCACCTCGGATATCCAACAGTCGACTGTTCAATTTCAGTCGAACTCGGCCACCCGAGTCCAAGAGAAAGGGGCTAGTGTTATATCCTACAAATAGCTAAGTGTTAATCCTCGACGAGGAGCCGACACATGTCCCACCTTAACTAGACGCTAGATCAGCCAGACTTTATGAAGGATGACTCCAACGACTTCAGCACTCAACCCTTCCTAACAAGGGCCGAGTCAAAAGACGTCCTCACTTGACTCACCATTCTAGTCGACCCCACTCTTCTTCATTCCACAAGGCCGGGTTGACGACCTTCGAGGCCGACTAAAAAGGTAGTACTTATCGACCCGCTCGGAAGATCAAGATGAAAGGCGTCACTTGTTGACCCTCTCAGAGAGACGAGTTGAGAGGCGGTGTATCCTCGAACCCCCCGCTGACAGTTGATTGCCATCACATTAAATGCATGATCATAGTCATCATTTCTCCGGCCCCGAAAGTCTTTATGACTTATTGAACCTTGTCAGCACTATGCACACCCAGTCACCCTCACATTAAATGCCTAGGTGACTCATCCCCCTCTGCAGCCGACACCTGTAAAGTAGCTGCCAACTGAGCCGCCTGCTTGGACTCGGCCAAAGTTACGTACCTACCCCTCGGATCTACTATAAAGGGAGCTGCTATCTATTGCATAGGGTAAGCTAACTCTGGTTAAAAAAAACTCTGATACTTAACTCTCCTTCTTCCTCACTCAAGCTCTCTACTGACTTGATCATCGAAGGAACCACCGGAGATCCCAACTCCGACCTCTCATGTGTTGTTCATGTGCAGGATTGAACTCTCTGCTCAAAAACCAACCGTCTGAAGAAGATTGAGGACCCTAACACACCCCCACATAATCCAGATATAACCCCCTGTTAGATAATTGACATCATTAGGTTCTTTTAATCCACAGCTGGTAAAAATTTTAGCAAACTTGGACTTATGCAAAGAATTTAAAGGCAAAGAGCAACTTGAGGAGGAAAAGGACTCCTTTTTGCTCGGAGGGGGGAAAGATTTCTTAGAGAGAGCATGGTGCTTGTGATATGGGCAGTGTAAGAGAGCCCTGAGTCCCGCTTTGCGTTTAGATGTTCTTGTAACTCTTTCGAAGTCATGGGGTTGAGCAGATGATGAGATACCATCAGCTAAGAACTGGGAGCTGCTTGAAGAAGTATGAATCAGAGGAGTCCTGCTTGGCTCTTGATTAGATGGGCTTTGCAGGAGGTCAGGGTGGGCCTTGATAAGTTTTTCCCACGAGGTATTATCCACCTTGATCTGGATTCCCTTGAATTTGACCTCAATTAAAGCAGAATCCAACTCAGCCACAGTAAATTGTGGAGGGCCCGATTGAAAACGAAGTAAGGAAGTCGAAAGGAGAGGATCGCGGGTTTCCTTGATTCCCTCCTCGTTTCTCGCTGAATTAGAATTAGAATTTAAACTGAGAGAAATGACCTTTTTGCCCTTGATGCGGGCACCACCATAGAAGCGCTAGAAATGTCCTGTTGTACCACCCCGGGTGGGGGGGGGATGAGCTTCCAAGCGAGTCGCAGGCACCGGTGTAACCTCCATGTCTTCATTTAGATTATCACCCTTCCACGAGGATGCTTCAGATGAAATGGCTTCTTTCCTCACAAAGTCCGCAAAGTATTAAGTAACTTTGCTCTTCTTCTCCGATAGAGTCCTTCCTATGGCTTTAAGAATGATATTGTCTTCCATGATATTACCATTATTAGGTGACTTTAAGAGGATTTAGGTTTCTATCAACTTGAAGGCAAGCATTCTCTGGGAAATAACTTGGATAATGATGAGCTGGTTTGTTAAATCAAAATGCTTCATTATCATTGTTAAGAAAAGACATTCACAAGAGTAAACAAGAGGGACATGCACTGGGTAGATCTAAGTATCTAACTGTCTACTCATGTACGTTCTGATGTGATATTACCGATGCAAATGCTTGTCCTTATAGTTCAGTTCTTATGATTAATTAATTAATTGATTAATTAATTAAGCAATTAACTATATAACTTAATGCAGGGTGACAGACAAAATTTGGATGGTGCAGAATCAAGAAGTACGTTCGCTTGTGCTGCAGGCTGAACAAGCGCCGCGAACCCAGGCATTTGATCTGATCGAACTGTTGTCTCATGTGCATCACTCTCAAGACAAAGTTTTGCATACTGTAGACTGAGTTGAGTGCTCATGCATGGGGAAAACTTTCTAATAGACGGCCGGATGGATTTTATATTTGTTGTCCAAAAAATAGAATAAGCACTGTGTTTGTACAAGATTCTTATGGGATTGCAACACTTTAATGTGACAGAATCCAGGTAGGAGAACTTGGATGTGTTAGAAACAAGATGTTTTGATGGAACTCAGGCACTCAGCTCCTCTTGAGCCATATATTTCGAGCTGGTTGGAGGGCTGCACTCTAAGGGGCTGATTGTTTCATGAGTTTTATAAAAAAAAACTTTTTGGAAAATATTTGACAGTGATATTTTTATAAATAAAATATTTCTGTAGTTTTTTTTTTTAGGAAAAAATGTGTCAAGGCCCCAAAAAATAGAGTTGATGTGGTCCAGCCCCCCTAACTTTTTCCCTTGCTTTTCAGCCCCAAAAGAGGCCTAAAATTGTGGCCCGGCCCCAAAACCTCAGTTTTATACCTGTATCTCATGTATTTGTCCCGTTCTCCCGAAAATACCCCCGTCTCTAACCCAAGAAACCGACAAAATGTAACACATCCAGCCGGTGATCGGTTTCATCGCAATAAATACGATTCGACGGCGAAAATGGAGGGAAAAAAAAAGGCTTCCCTCCATTACTGCTCTAATACAGGAAAGGGTTATCTTGGGTAAATGATTTCATTGTTTTATCTCTCACTCTCTCATTTATGATATTAGGGTTTTATTCTTCATCTTTCACCAACCCCTTATGTGGTAAAAACCTCATCAATAGCTCCTCATAACTGTCCTTATAACGTTCAACAACCCCCAATGTCAGCCCAAAACTTGATATGCACGGTGTCTTTGGGCGAGAAGGCCATATTCTCGACGATAAGTTCTAAAACAAGCTTATGCGAACTGAAGTTTGATGTGTCTGAAAGACTGAAAGTACCTGAAGCTGCTCTATCATTGAAATACAAATCTGAGAGGCACCCCAACCTTAGTTTTTCAGTTGATAATGACGATGATTTGAAGTGCATGTTGGAGCACAATCGAAATATTGGTTGCACGGAGATTCACATGCAAGCTTTTGTTAATATAGAGGGTTCTAGTGATAGAAAAGATCCGCAAGTTGCGACTGACATGTAAGTAATCAATGAACTCTTTTTAGAACTTGTTTGATGTAATATTTTTGATTTCAGGTTTCAATGAACAGACTAAACATATGTGTCAGCTTAAATAGTTACATGTTTATTTTTGCTGTATAATGATAAGTTTCAACCATACATGTGAACTTTCACGAATATATGTTGACTTACTCCGTAACATGTTAACTTTCATTGTTAACATGATAACTTTTACCCTTTAATGTTAACTTTCAGATTAACATGTTAACTTTCATCTATTTCATGTTAACTTTCAGATTAACATGTTAACTTTCAGATTAACATGTTAACTTTCATTGTTATAGGTTAACTTTCACCATATCATGTTAACTTTCACCATATCATGTTAACTTTCAGATTAACATGTTAACTTTCATTGTTATAGGTTAACTTTCACCATATCATGTTAACTTTCAGTTTTACATGTTAACTTTTCACAATTATATGTTAACTTTTCACAATTATATGTTAACTTTTATAGCTTCATGTTAACTTTCATTGTTATAGGTTAACTTTCACCATATCATGTTAACTTTCAGATTAACATGTTAACTTTCACCATATCATGTTAACATGCAATAATATCATGTTAACATGCAATAATATCATGTTAACATGCAATAATATCATGTTAACATGCAATAATATCATGTTAACTTTTATAGCTTCATGTTAACTTTTCACAATTCCATGTTAACTTTCAGATTAACATGTTAACTTTCACCATATCATGTTAACTTTCATTGTTATAGGTTAACTTTCACCCTTTCATGTTAACTTTCATTGTTATAGGTTAACTTTCACCCTTTCATGTTAACTTTGGTGAACAAGATGACAAATTAGTTTTCTGTTATCTTTCAAATAATCGTCTTAGAACTCAACTGAACCTGGTAAATATACGTTGCAGAGAAAAAATTATGGAAAATATGACGAAAAAAAATTCAAGGAATGCAATAAGATCTTTCAAGTTGACATGTTAGCGTTGTTTGGCATCCACGTCTATCATTTACACAACCAAATTAACAACTTTAATGCATTGTTTTGCATCCACATCTAACATTTACAACATTGTAATATTGTTCACTCAATCAAATATTTAAACAGCTTTCTCCCCATTCTTATCTACTGTCTCCGGTTGATTCTTTTGCTCCCATCCTTCTCTTAAAACATCAGCCGCAAGCCTTCACGTATCACACCAGATTCATCGTTTAGAGTAGTCACTTGAATTGTATCAAGATCAAGGAGTATAGCCCTCATATACAAGGGAACGAAAATCCCGCAATCAAAACTGCATGATATAAAGAAGCAAGCTAGTTAATTTATAATGGTTAGAAATTTTAGAAAAAATTAAAATTTTAAAATACTAACAATCCAGACTATTGCTCGGAAGGGACGGCTTCATATCTATACTTTCTCCAAACATTCACAGGATCAAATCCAGACTTCATATGATCCATGAAATTGATAACTTTATTCACAGGTTCAACATAACTGTTATGGCCAGAAGAGCTATAGTGTTTAACAACGTCCTCATCCAACCTGACTTCAGCAAGATGCCAGTGATCCTGACGCACAAGGGGGATAAGGAGTATACTCCTACCCGCAACAATATGCTTTTGAATAAATGAAGCGTACATATGTGAAAAATCAGGAGTCTTGGCATAAAGACTATGCTGTATTACAAAAAAAATAATGTTATTTCAATTATAAAGAAGATTATGAAGATGTTAGGAGTTTGATCTAGTGCTTACGTAAAATTACGTAGATACAACTCCATATTTCTGATTCAATGACGTGTTTTCAGGTCTCTCCAACCATGCTCTTACTTGTCTAGCAAAGCTTTGGACCTACATAAATACCAATGTAAGAGTAAAAATTAAGTTGCAAAATAACATAACATAAAAGAATATCTATGGATATATTAAACAAATTAAACTTGCATGGTCATCAAGATGGCCTCCACGCAGTAGGTAAAGTAGCTCCACAGCATCAATGCTACTGTTTGCAGTTGTGATAATAGTACAGTGATGGGAAGTAAATGGTTACCTCCTTAGTTGCAAGTATACAACCTTTTCAAGTTATAGTATAAAAGATTATCGATCCCACGAGGAACGGGAAGTAGGAAGAATTTTGTTCAAGTCTTGGTTCTCAAATTATGCGCGACAATTAGGAGTTTATGTACATGTGAAAGTGGTCATGAAAAGATTAGAGAGTGGACGTGGATTATGTGCAAATAAAAAGGAAATCGAGGAAGAAAATGTGTGTGGAGAGATAAGAGAGAGTGATTGTGACAAAGTGCGAATAAATCAAAATGAAAGTGAAAATGGAGAGATAGAGAGTGAGAGAAAATAAGTACAAAATAAAAGAAAGCAAGATAGAGAGAGGGGAGACTAAAGGAAAATCAAAATCAAGAATAAAGGAAAATAACAAACAAATGGAAAACAAGGATAAGTGCAAAATCAAGAATGTAAAGTATGGAGGATTAGTTAAAGATATGAGGAATCTAGAGTAGATCCACTTAGCTTATCTCAATCTCACAAGAATGAGTTGGATTTGTTAGCTAGTTTCAAACAATCTCTAGGGATCCCACAAATATTGGCTCCACACCTAGAAAAGGGTAATTCCCAAGAGGGTTCTAGCCTCAAGGTGAATTAAAGAAAAGAAAAATCTATTCTAGAAAGTAAATACAAGAATTAAATACATTGCATGAAAGTAAATTGCAAGGAATTAAATTGCATGAAAGTAAATTGCAAGAAAGTAAATTGCATGAAAGTAAATCTATTCTACAAACAAGAAAATAAAGAAGAAAATGAAAAAGAAATTGAAATCAAGAGGTTTGTGAATGAGCACAGTTGTGGGCAACATGCTAACCTGTCAGGACGATCCCGACCATCTCGCAAATTCATAGCTGCCCAATTGCAATCAGTGATAAAGGTTCGGCCTGAAATCTGCCCAGTTGATGTGCAAAAGGAGTTTCTCACTAGTATGGATTGAGAATTGAATATAGTAAGATATGGTGGGGCAAAGAAAGAGCACAAGAGTCATTGTACGGAGACAGTTACGAGGCTTATGATCAATTAAGATGGTAAACTTTACATGTTAACGTTTACTATTTAATGTTAACTTTCCACGGCTTCATGTTAACTTTTATAGCTTCATGTTAACTTTCATCTATTTCATGTTAACTTTTCACAATTCCATGTTAACTTCTCAAAATTGATGTACATGTTTTCTGATGCATGTTGTTACCTTTCATCGTTGTTTCACAGCTTCATGAATATGCATCTGTAAAATGTATATGCTTATTTGCAACACGATATTATATTTACCTGAAATGTGGTGACATTTATATACAGGTATGAGCACATGGTAAAGGAAACAAATCCCGAAAGCTATATTTGCATTGACCAAAATGAAGGAATGTTCAAAAGATTGTTCATATGTTACGCTGCTTGCATCAATGGCTTCTTAAATGGATGTAGACCCCTCTTATTTATGGATGGGACCTTTTTAAAAGACAAATACAAAGGCATGCTCCTTAGCGCCATAGCATATGACGGAGACCAAGGGATATTTTCACTTGCGTACTGCATCTGCGATCAGGAAAATGTAGCTAATTGGAGATGGTTTCTTCAAGGTCTGTGGTCCATATTGTATGAAAGGTCAGAGCCATACACTCCTCCCCACTAATCGGTAATTATTTCTGATGCTGACAAGGGAATTTGAGAAGCGGTGAGAGAATATTTTCCTGAAGCAATTCACTCAAGATGTGTCCTACACCTCATTGAAAATTTTAGATCAAAACTAAAGGATTTGGGAATGAAGTCAAATGACACTCAACTTTTGGGCAATTTGCTCCAATCTGCTTGCTATAAATACACTAAAGCCGAATGGAACGACTACATGAAAGAAATTTATGAGTTGTCTCCAGCTGCATATGATATTGCAATAAGTTACTCGCCAGATCAGTGGGCAAATGCATTCTTCCCTGGGATAAGGTACTCTAATTCACTCATTTTTTTTACTTTTCGTTAGATGTTAACTCTCACATATACATGTTAACTTTCAGCGACGCATGTTAACGTTTACAGTTATAGGTTAACTTTCAGCGATACATGTTAACTTTCATTGTTATAGGTTAACTTTCAGTTTTACATGTTAACTGTCATTGTTACAGGTTAACTTTCAGTGTTACATGTTAACTTTCATTGTTATAGGTTAACTTTCAGTGTTACATGTCAACTTTCACTGTTATAGGTTAACTTGCAACCATATATGTTAACTCTCAAATATACATGTTAATTTAAGCTCTTAAAGTTTAGATGTTGTTGCTTTAAATTTCTACAGATATGGTCATGTAACCTCTAATATCACAGAGTCCTTTAACAACTGGATAAGGGAAGCGCGATTGTTACGTGTACTTCAATTGGTAGAGCACATCAGGAAATAAATTATGGTTCGCATGAGCAATGAGGCATAAAATGGTGCTAAGTGGAATGGTTATCTATGTCCTAAAGGCGAGAAGATCCTTGGAGAAAATATGGAAAAGGGACGAACTTTACATGTTAAGCAATCTCTGACTGAAATATTTGAAGTGCAATCAAGCAAAACTACACACGTTGATTTGGAGAAGTGGTCATGCACATGCCGAGCTTGGGACGTATCACGAATTCCTTGTAAGCATGCTTGTGCGGTCATTATTTAGATGAAAAGAGAAGTATATCAATATTGCGATCACTTTATGTCCGTAGAAGCATTTAGGAAGAGCTATGATGAAGTCCTCTATCCCATTCAGTTATGGCGAAGTGTGCCAAGAGATGAAATCCGGATATTGCCACCGATTACCATTAAAAGGAAGGGAAGAAATAGAACTAGATGTATAAACAACAGAATAATTTATACACGTCTAGTGAAATGCTCTCGATGCAAAGCTGAAGGTCACAATCGAGCAACTTGCAATGAGCCAATTGCTGATTAATGTGGGCTGCTATTTAAAAGATAGTAGTTTTCATAGAGCCGTGTAGGTTGGCAACTTCTGGAAGGCTTTTGTAATATGTTATGCCGTAAGACTTACCATTTCGTGTATTTAAGGAATATCAGGTTCAAAAATGTAAGAAAGATTTGTTATGTACTTATTCAACTTAAGTATTCTGTTTCAGTTCCTTTCATTCGTATATTTTAACTTTCATCTTTTTATGTTTCCTTGCATACTTACAGGTTAACTTTCATTTGTATATGTTAACTTTCAGTTATTATAGATTAACTTTCACCATAAAGTTAACATTAACTTCTTTCATCTTGACATGTTATACATCAACGTAACATGTTAGCTTTCAGATAAACATATTAACGTTGATCATTATAGGTTAACTTTCACCCTTTCATGTTAACTTTCATCCATATAGGTTAAGTTTCCACTTAACATGTCAACTTTAATCCTTATAGGTTAATGTTCAGCCTAACATGTTAACTTTCAGTCTTACATGATAACATTAATTTGTATAGGTTAACTTTCATTAATTATAGGTTAACTTTCATACTTACATGTTAACATTCATTTGTAGAGGTTAACTTTCATGTATAAGTATTCAAATTAAACGGTAAATATATCTCCGGAGAAACATTAATGGAATAAATATCGTACAAAATATAAGGAATGAAATAAGAACCCAAAAAGTTAATATTGTAAACTTTTATCTTGAGATGTCATCCATTAACGTAACATGTTAGTTTTCAGCCAAACATGTTAACGTTCAGTCTTATAGGTTAACTTTCACCCTTTCATGTTAACTTTCAGTCTTATAGGTTAACTTTCACCCTTTCATGTTAACTTTCAGGTGAACAAGATGACAAATTAGTTTTCCTGTTATCTTTCAAATAATCGTCTTAGAACTCAACTGAACCTGGTAAATATACGTTGCAGAGAAAAAATTATGGAAAATATGACGAAAAAAAATTCAAGGAATGCAATAAGATCTTTCAAGTTGACATGTTAGCGTTGTTTGGCATCCACGTCTATCATTTACACAACCAAATTAACAACTTTAATGCATTGTTTTGCATCCACATCTAACATTTACAACATTGTAATATTGTTCACTCAATCAAATATTTAAGCGACTTTCTCCCCATTCTTATCTCTGTCTCGGTTGATTCTTTTGCTCCCATCCTTCTCTTAAAACATCACCGCAAGCCTTCACGTATCACACCGATTCATCGTTTAGAGTAGTCACTTGAATTGTATCAAGATCAAGGAGTATAGCCCTCATATACAAGGGAGCGAAAATCATAATCAAAGCGCATGATATAAAGAAGCAAGCTAGTTAATTTATAATGGTTAGAAATTTTAGAAAAATTAAAATTTTAAAATACTAACAATCCGGACTATTGCTTTCGGAAGGGGCGGCTTCATATCTATACTTTCTCCAAACATTCACGGGATCAAATCCGGACTTCATATGATCCATGAAATTGATAACTTTATTCACGGGTTCAACATAAGCTGTTATGGCGGAAGAGCTATAGTGTTTAACAACGTCCTCATCCAACGACTTGACAAGATGCCGCTGATCCCGACGACAAGGGGATAAGGAGTATACTCCTACCATAACAATATGCTTTTGAATAAATGAAGCGTACATATGTGAAAAATCAGGAGTCTTGGCATAAAGACTATGCTGTATTACAAAAAAAATAATGTTATTTCAATTATAAAGAAGATTATGAAGATGTTAGGAGTTTGATCTAGTGCTTACGTAAAATTACGTAGATACAACTCCATATTTCTGATTCAATGACGTGTTTTCAGGTCTCTCCAACCATGCTCTTACTCTGTCTAGCAAAGCTTTCGTGACCTACATAAATACCAATGTAAGAGTAAAAATTAAGTTGCAAAATAACATAACATAAAAGAATATCTATGGATATATTAAACAAATTAAACTTGCATGGTCATCAAGATGGCCTCCACGCAGTAGGTAAAGTAGCTCCACAGCATCAATGCTACTGTTTGCAGTTGTGATAATAGTACAGTGATGGGAAGTAAATGGTTACCTCCTTAGTTGCAAGTATACAACCTTTTCAAGTTATAGTATAAAAGATTATCGATCCCACGAGGAACGGGAAGTAGGAAGAATTTTGTTCAAGTCTTGGTTCTCAAATTATGCGCGACAATTAGGAGTTTATGTACATGTGAAAGTGGTCATGAAAAGATTAGAGAGTGGGCGTGGATTATGTGCAAATAAAAAGGAAATCGAGGAAGAAAATGTGTGTGGAGAGATAAGAGAGTGATTGTGACAAAGTCTGAATAAATCAAAATGAAAGTGAAAATGGAGATAGAGAGTGAGAGAAAATAAGTACAAAATAAAAGAAAGCAAGATAGAGAGGGAGACTAAAGGAAAATCAAAATCAAGAATAAAGGAAAATAACAAACAAATGGAAAACAAGGATAAGTGCAAAATCAAGAATGTAAAGTATGGAGGATTAGTTAAAGATATGAGGAATCTAGAGTAGATCCACTTAGCTTATCTCAATCTCACAAGAATGAGTTGGATTTGTTAGCTAGTTTCAAACAATCTCTAGGGATCCCACAAATATTGGCTCCACACCTAGAAAAGGGTAATTCCCAAGAGGGTTCTAGCCTCAAGGTGAATTAAAGAAAAGAAAAATCTATTCTAGAAAGTAAATACAAGAATTAAATACATTGCATGAAAGTAAATTGCAAGGAATTAAATTGCATGAAAGTAAATTGCAAGAAAGTAAATTGGAAGAAAGTTTAAACTTTTATAAACTAGTAAAACAACATATAACATGAAAAACATGAATGAGAAGAACTTTTTATTATAAATATTTTATCTAACTTTCAAAACTCTATGTGCATTTTCGGACTATGTAACTAACTTTCATCTTTTTATGTTAACTTTTCCTACTACATGATAAATCCACGAGTATATCCACAAGTATATGTTGACTTTCACTACTCTAATGTTAACTTTCACAATTTCTTGTACATGTTTTCGATCCATGTTAACTTTCACAATTATATGTTAACTTTTACAACATAATGTTAACTTTCACAATGTCATGTTAACTTTCACAATTCCATGTTAACTTTCACAATGTCATGTTAACTTTCACCATATCATGTTAACATGCAATAATATCATGTTAAGTTTCATAATTCCATGTTATCTTTCACTATATCATGTTAACTTTCACAATTCCATGTTAACTTTCACAATTTCTTGTACATGTTTTCTGATCCATGTTAACTTTCACAATTTCTTGTACATGTTTTGATCCATGTTAACTTTCACAATTTCATGTTTCACAATATCATGTTAACTTTCACAATTCCATGTTAACTTTCACAATGTCATGTTAACTTTCACAATGTTCATAATTTCATGTTAACTTTCACAAATATGTTAACTTTCACTATATCATGTTAACTTTCACAAATATGTTAACTTTCACTATATCATGTTAACTTTCACAATGTCATGTTAACTTTCACAATGTCATGTTAACTTTCACAATGTTCATAATTTCATGTTAACTTTCACAATGTCATGTTAACTTTCACAATTATATGTTAACTTTTACAACATAATGTTAACTTTCACAATTATATGTTAACTTTTACAACATAATGTTAACTTTCACAATGTCATGTTAACTTTCACAATTTCTTGTACATGTTTTCTGATCCATGTTAACTTTCACAATTATATGTTAACTTTTACAACATAATGTTAACTTTCACAATTATATGTTAACTTTTACAACATAATGTTAACTTTCACAATGTCATGTTAACTTTCACAATTTCTTGTACATGTTTTGATCCATGTTAACTTTCACAATGTCATGTTAACTTTCACAATTTCTTGTACATGTTTTGATCCATGTTAACTTTCACAATGTCATGTTAACTTTCACAATTTCATGTTTCACAATATCATGTTAACTTTCACAATTCCATGTTAACTTTCACAATTTCTTGTACATGTTTTGATCCATGTTAACTTTCACTATATCATGTTAACTTTCACAATTTCTTGTACATGTTTTCGATCCATGTTAACTTTCACAATTCCATGTTAACTTTCACTATATCATGTTAACTTTCGCAATGTCATTAACTTTCACTATATCATGTTAACTTTCGCAATGTCATTAACTTTCACTATATCATGTTAACTTTCACAAGTGAAAGTTAACATGTATGATGAAAGTTAACATGTAACACTAAAAGCTAACATATAAGAATAAAAGTTAACATGTAAGGGTACAAGTTAACATGTACAAGTGAAAGTTAACATGCATGATGAAAAATTAACATGTATGACTGAAAATTAACATGTATGACTGAAAATTAACATGTATGATGAAAGTTAACATGCATGATGAAAAATTAACATGTATGACTGAAAATTAACATGTATGATGAAAGTTAACATGCATGATGAAAAATTAACATGTATGACTGAAAGTTAACATGTATGATGAAAGTTAACATGTACAAGTGAAAGTTAACATGTATGATGAAAGTTAACATGTAACATAAAAGTTAATATG
Source organism: Asparagus setaceus (assembly GCA_012295165.1). Taxonomy (NCBI): domain Eukaryota; kingdom Viridiplantae; phylum Streptophyta; class Magnoliopsida; order Asparagales; family Asparagaceae; genus Asparagus; species Asparagus setaceus. The sequence goes on along the minus strand of CM022709.1, from coordinate 19,220,319 downwards.
TATGAACAAAAGTTAAAATATAAGATGAAACTTAACATGTAAAAGTGAAAGTTAACATGTACAAGTGAAAGTTAACATGTTAAGATGATAATTGACATCTTCGATGAATATTGACATATGAGCACTAAATTTACCATTAAAATGAAAAATAAAAGTTAACATGTAAGGCTAAAAGTTAACATGTAAGGCTAAAAGTTAACATGTAAGAATGAAACTTAACATGTACCGTTGAAAGTTAACATGTATGATGAAAGTTAACATGTAAGGGTACAAGTTAACATGTAAGGGTACAAGTTAACATGTAAGAATGAAAGTTAAAATATAAGACTGAAACTTAACATGTACCGTTGAAAGTTAACATGTAACATAAAAGTTAATATGTAAGGCTACAAGTTAACATGTATGACTGAAAGTTAACATGTAAAGCTAAAAGTTAACATGTTAAGATGATAATTGACATCTTCGATGAATATTGACATATGAGCACTAAATTTACCATTAAAATGAAAAATAAAAGTTAACATGTATGACTGAAAGTTAACATGCATGACTGAAAATTAACATGTATGACTGAAAATTAACATGTATGATGAAAGTTAACATGTACAAGTGAAAGTTAACATGTAAGGGTACAAGTTAACATGTAAGAATGAAACTTAACATGTACCGTTGAAAGTTAACATGTATGACTGAAAATTAACATGTATGATGAAAGTTAACATGTAAGAATGAAACTTAACATGTACCGTTGAAAGTTAACATGTAAAGCTAAAAGTTAACATGTATGACTGATAATTAACATGTACAAGTGAAAGTTAACATGCATGACTGAAAATTAACATGTATGATGAAAGTTAACATGTACAAGTGAAAGTTAACATGTAAGGTTAAAAGTTAATATGTATGAACAAAAGTTAAAATATAAGACTGAAACTTAACATGTACCGTTGAAAGTTAACATGTATGACTGAAAGTTAACATGTAAGGCTAAAAGTTAACATGTATGATGAAAGTTAACATGTTAAGATGATAATTGACATCTTCGATGAATATTGACATATGAGCACTAAATTTACCATTAAAATGAAAAATAAAAGTTAACATGTAAAGCTAAAAGTTAACATGTAAGAATGAAAGTTAAAATATAAGATGAAACTTAACATGTACCGTTGAAAGTTAACATGCATGATGAAAAATTAACATGTATGATGAAAGTTAACATGTAAGGGTACAAGTTAACATGTAACATAAAAGTTAATATGTAAAGCTAAAAGTTAACATGTAAGAATGAAAGTTAACATGTAAGAATGAAACTTAACATGTAAAAGTGAAAGTTAACGTGTAAGTTCCCGGAGAAACAATTTATCATATTGGTTGATATGTACTAATTAAAGCTAACATGTACGAAACTTACTGATGGAATTTCTGATTGTTAAAGTTTGAGAGCCATCTATTCTCATCTCGCTATGAGCTTTGCCGCTACATAATCGATATTCTGAAGTTGTGAATGAAGGTTCCTTCACTATCCACTAGACGTATGCTAAAATCAGAAACATCCGGAATACCCTCATTTAACAACTTCAAAAGAGCCTCCTCCTTCTTGATTTTTCTCGTCCTTCAAAATTCCCAAATTTATTCATCAGTTTGTAATAGTACTTGAATTCTTTTTTTGATGACGATCCTGAGGACCGGAGGCCTGATTTGATCTTTCTGATTGGCGGTTTTCATTTTGATCTTTCCTGATGAGAAATTTGATTTCGATTCTTTGACTTGATCCTCATGTGCCTGATTTTGACGATTTCTTCTCTTCTTCTCTCGGATTTCGATTTCTATTTTCCCTATAATCCTTATGAGAAGCTTTTCAATATTGGTTACATCGCCATAATCAAGCAACCAATATCATCATCCCTACCAACAGAATCCATAACACTTTTCTTTTTCTTCTGTGCAGCCTTGATATGCCTATCAGTCTGTGCCATCAGTTTATTTACCCTCTTCTTTAGGTCTTCGGGGTCAATAAGATCACCGGTTCCCTCATATTCTTCCAATTTCTTGTTAAGCCGATGTATCTCCTTGGAACAAGCATCCCATTGGTATCACTTGCTCCGTTTGACAGCATGGAGCAATTTCCAATTGAGCTTAGCTGTATTCCTCCAAAAATAAATTTGATCCTCACTCGAAAGCTTCTCTACCTCATCTTCCCTATCAAGAGCATCACTGATGTGTTGGGAGAAAATCTGTAAATAGCAAATATCTGTCAGCAACATTAAAAGTAACATGCAAGAATGAAAGTTAAAATATTACGCTTACACATAACATGCACAGCTAAACAGTAACATGCACAGACAAAAGTTAACATGTAAGGTTAAAAGTTAACATGTAAAGCTAAAAGTTAACATGTTAAGATGATAATTGACATCTTCTGATGAATATTGACATATGAGCACTAAATTTACCATTAAAATGAAAAATAAAAGTTAACATGTATGACTGAAAGTTAACATGTAAGGCTAAAAGTTAACATGTATGACTGAAAGTTAACATGTAAGAATGAAAGTTAACAACTTCGATGAATATTGACATATGAGCACTAAATTTACCATTAAAATGAAAAATAAAAGTTAACATGTAACATAAAAGTTAATATGTAAGGCTACAAGTTAACATGTAAAGCTAAAAGTTAACATGTATGACTGAAAGTTAACATGTATGACTGAAAGTTAACATGTAAGAATGAAACTTAACATGTAAAAGTGAAAGTTAACATGTATGACTGAAAGTTAACATGTATGACTGAAAGTTAACATGTATGACTGAAAGTTAACATGTAGGGTACAAGTTAACATGTAGGGTACAAGTTAACATGTAAGGCTAAAAGTTAACATGTTAAGATGATAATTGACATCTTCGATGAATATTGACATATGAGCACTAAATTTACCATTAAAATGAAAAATAAAAGTTAACATGTAAAGCTAAAAGTTAACATGTAAGGCTAAAAGTTAACATGTATGACTGAAAGTTAACATGTTAAGATGATAATTGACATCTTCGATGAATATTGACATATGAGCACTAAATTTACCATTAAAATGAAAAATAAAAGTTAACATGTAAGGCTAAAAGTTAACATGTAAGGGTACAAGTTAACATGTAAGGTTAAAAGTTAATATGTAAAGCTAAAAGTTAACATGTAGGGTACAAGTTAACATGTAACATAAAAGTTAATATGTAAAGCTAAAAGTTAACATGTAAGGGTACAAGTTAACATGTAACATAAAAGTTAATATGTAAAGCTAAAAGTTAACATGTAAGAATGAAAGTTAACATGTACAAGTGAAAGTTAACATGTATGACTGAAAGTTAACATGTAAAGCTAAAAGTTAACATGTAACATAAAAGTTAATATGTAAAGCTAAAAGTTAACATGTATGACTGAAAGTTAACATGTAAAGCTAAAAGTTAACATGTAAGGATAAAAGTTAATATGTAAGGCTACAAGTTAACATGTAAAGCTAAAAGTTAACATGTAAGGCTAAAAGTTAACATGTAAGGTTAAAAGTTAATATGTAAAGCTAAAAGTTAACATGTTAAGATGATAATTGACATCTTCGATGAATATTGACATATGAGCACTAAATTTACCATTAAAATGAAAAATAAAAGTTAACATGTAAGGCTAAAAGTTAACATGTAAAGCTAAAAGTTAACATGTAAGGGTACAAGTTAACATGTAAAGCTAAAAGTTAACATGTAAGGATAAAAGTTAATATGTAAGGCTACAAGTTAACATGTAACATAAAAGTTAATATGTAAGGCTACAAGTTAACATGTAACACTAAAAGCTAACATATAAGAATAAAAGTTAACATGTAAGAATGAAAGTTAACAACTTCGATGAATATTGACATATGAGCACTAAATTTACCATTAAAATGAAAAATAAAAGTTAACATGTAGGGTACAAGTTAACATGTAAGAATGAAAGTTAACATGAGACAATGGAAATTAAAGCTAACATTCTGAGAAAGTTACAAATATCGTTCAATAATAAAATTCAAGAATGCGTAAAGATAAATGATGCTTACATAGCCTATTGAGCTCTTTGATCCATCCATAGCCTTTTTTGCCTTCTCCTTAACCTCCTCTAGCTTTTCCTTCCTCTTCATCTGAGCAACCTTTCTCAAACTGGACTTCCGTTAGGGGTATTTCTCACTACGTGGTCGGAGAGGAGAAATTGGTGGCTCCACAATTTCGATGCTTGCATTTTCTGCCTTCGTCTCAATTGTATCTCTCCGCATCGAACCAGTCTTCCCCCCAACCATCACCCAATTTGTCAATGGAGGCTCCATCTCAAGTAAAGGGCTGATTTTTTGATGTCGGTCATCTCGTAATACCATAGCTGTCAAAATATAATGGAAGAAAGTTTAAACTTTTATAAACTAGTAAAACAACATATAACATGAAAAACATGAATGAGAAGCAGCAACTTTTTATTATAAATATTTTATCTAACTTTCAAAACTCTATGTGCATTTTCAGACTATGTAACTAACTTTCATCTTTTTATGTTAACTTTTCCTACTACATGATAAATCCCACAGTATATCCACAAGTATATGTTGACTTTCACTACTCTAATGTTAACTTTCACAATTTCATGTTTCACAATATCATGTTAACTTTCGCAATGTCATTAACTTTCACTATATCATGTTAACTTTCACAAATATGTTAACTTTCACTATATCATGTTAACTTTCACAATTATATGTTAACTTTTACAACATAATGTTAACTTTCACAATTCCATGTTAACTTTCACAATGTCATGTTAACTTTCACAATGTTCATAATTTCATGTTAACTTTCACTATATCATGTTAACTTTCACAATGTTCATAATTTCATGTTAACTTTCACTATATCATGTTAACTTTCACCATATCATGTTAACATGCAATAATATCATGTTAAGTTTCATAATTCCATGTTATCTTTCACTATATCATGTTAACTTTCACAATTTCTTGTACATGTTTTCTGATCCATGTTAACTTTCATCATAGTTATAAAAAATGCTAATAACTAATAACAAAAATAAACCATATGAATATGCAACTTACAGGAATGAGTGGCATGCATCCAGGTACGTACCTTACCCCTCGCTTTTCCATTCCTTCCAAGGCTATTTGAATGCCTCTCTTTGTCTCATCAAAGAAAAATTTACCCCACACAATTCTCTTCACTCTCTCAATGCTATCCACATATTGAAACAACATTTTTGGGATACCTTGTGAGCTGTTAGGGCACCATATCATTGCACACTGGTACAAAATCTGAAGAAGCACAAAATCCTCAATATCCTTCTTTGAGGTTGACTCAACAAGTCTCTCCAGCAGCTCCTCAACATATCTCCTCATGCTATTAGCTTCTGCTTTAGATTTTCCCTTTGCCTTTTTCGCTTTGCCCTTCGCCTTGCCCTTCACCTTGCCCTGCTCCTTGCTCTTCGCCTTCAGCATTTATTTTTTCTCTTCAAAGTACTCCCTCCAGAGCCGGTTGTGTGGGTCTCTATTTTCTTGAATTAGCTCCCCATCAAATAGGAATCCCGTATGAGCTTCTACCCTCTCCTCATTAAATCTAACTGAGATTGATGCCCCAGTTTTGAAATCAAGAAAAGAGAATTCATCCTTATTCTTATTCTCAACATAGTGACTCAACACATGCTCTAGTACTGGTCGATCACGTGCTGGAGGTCCAAATAGGACGTAGTGCACAAAATTACTGCCCTTATAGGCATCCCAGTGCCACTTCCTCATTCTTAGCTCAATATTTTTCATGAAGCTGTAGTATGAACCAAAACATGTTGTAGGCCTGATATCACCTACAGGTTTCCTTTCTATTTTCCTGCATAAATAAATATTTACTATTAACAAATCATTCAAATTATTAATATCCATTAGAGTAGTTAACATCATTGTTAAATATTAACATTAAAGGTCAAAACTAAACAAATTTTTGTAAAGGTTAACATCTACGGATGAAAGTTAACCTCATCTTCGTGAAAGTTAACACGACTTGTTAAAAGTTAACATCATTTCATAAAAGTTAACACGTAATGATGAAACATGTACATATAAAAGTTAACATGAGTTATTTACTTCTTTCATGTAATGCTATCATTTAAACAAAATTTCCATATGATATGATATATTTCTCAATATATAATACATGACCAATCCAATTGCAAATATTCATTAACTTTCCATAATAGTTGGAAATGATGGTACATTGTAAGTGGTAGGCTATGATTATATTTCTCTACACAATTAACTAATCTTCAAATAATGAGTCTATATGTCATACAACAATAGGTCTCTACTCCATATATAATAATTTCACCACATTAAGATAATAATTCTACTGAATAAGGTCCCAGTTATATCCACTTTTTACCAATGAATTGAATATCAAACTTCAATAGTTATGGCCTTAGCCTATCAACAAATCATTATTATTAACATGAATTGGAGATAGTTAACATCAAATGAGAATTATTGACATGCATAGGCGATAATTGACACGTAAGGCTAAAAGTTAACATCAAATGAGAATTATTGGCATGCAATGCTAATAGCTAACAACAAATGAGTCCTTTTTTACGTTCATTACTTCTTAAAGATTATACTTCATATTGTCAAGATGATACCCCAAACTTAAGAAACTGGTTCTACACTACAATACAATATCCAGTTTTTCACACCAATTTTTCAATAAACATAACCCAGAAATCTCAATCATAAAATTAACTAAAATCAAAACCAAAATTAATTCAGCTTGGGCACTTACTTTTTCTTAGAGGTGGGCGGTGGGCATGCCTCTCAGAGACCGTCTTCTCTTGCGGTCGCCAATTTTCGCTCCCCTTTTCATGCGCAACAGGGCAACCGTCGCCTCGTTGCTGCCCTCGTCCTCAGAGGAATTCGGCGAAGAAGCGTTGTCAGGGGATGCGGAGGTAGATGCGGACGCTGAGGCGGAGCCGGGGGCGGGGGCGGATGGTTCCGGCGCATCCTCCTTTGACAACTGAGCCGACCGACGCCGCTCAAGAACCGCTTCTTCATCCTTCTTCAGAGATAGAGTATCTGCCATTTAACTCAATTTTAGGGTGGATTTCTTTCAAGAATTTACTGGACGTTTGGGGATGAAACTAGGGTTTCGAATTGGGTAAATGTCTTCGGTGGTTTGAACGAGGGAAGGGGAAAGAAAGAGAGAATAACAGTTTTGGGGGAAACGGTTTAAGGGGTAGAATAGGGTTTTGTGATTTTTTTTGTCTCAGTGATGAGTTGGAAAGTGTACTGGGGGCTTAATCACACTATTTACCCGTATTTGGGGCTTCCACACACAAATAAAAATACAGGGGGGCTAGGCACATCAAGTTTCCTTTTTTGGGGCCTTGACACAATTTTTCCTTTTTTTTAAAATTGTGTTTGGTTTGTCCAAAAGTTATAAAAATATTTTCTATAAAGTAGTGAAAAGGGGCCTATTTTATAGAAATCAACTTCCCATCAAAATGGGTTGAAATTGCCAAATATTCTGATAAAACCAATTAAAAACTAATAAAAACACACCTGTAACCCATTTCCGCTCCCCCATTTCTTTTCTCGTGGGCGATAGATAGCAAAAAATCTAGGGTTCATGTTTTCACCCTCCGCTCTCGCTCCCTCCCCCAATTTCAGGTTCCCACCTTAATTTTGCACCTTTCAACGTTCGATCCCCTTCCTCTCCCTCCTAATTCATTTCGACGGCTCCTATTTTCGCCTCCTTCACCTCCAGCAAAACCTGTTGATGGATCTATTTTTGATATTAAAATTTTGAGAAAAGCTATCAGTTTTTTGGGCGGGGTATTATTTCGGTTGTTGATTGTGGCTCGAATCTGATCTTGTACGGATTCGTAGAGTATCTTGATTATGAAATTGGGAGATCTTCTCCAGTTCTTCTTTGGTTCTTTGATTTCACATACTAATAAGGTATAATCTTGATTGACTTATATTTCTTTATTTTTCTCTCGCTAAATATCTTGTATTTTTGCCTTGATTCAATGCATAATATCTCCTAAATTTTTTCAGTTTATAATTTTCCTGAAAATCGCTACTTGTGGAATGACAATGATAATTAAGCATATAGTTGTAGTTTTGTAATTGATTTTCAGAAGAAGTATTTGCATGATCTTGGCAGTAGGTTAAATTAGTGTCTTATGATCATTCTTAAATTAGGTCATTGCTAAAATTGGTTGCATCATTGTTTCATTCTTACATGATAATTATGCAAGTAGGCTTAGTTGAATCATTACTAAAAAATTTCTTAATTTAGATGGATGGTTAATTTAGGAGAGGTTTCTAAATATCGCTTAATATTTCTTAACTAGGTGAAATTGGGTCATTATGCAAGTAGGTTAAATTGGATCGTTCTCAATTTCATTCGTACATGATAATTATGCAAATAGGTTAAATTTGGTTGCGATCATTGTGTCATTCTTCATTGTTGTATAATGTTCTTAATTCGTAGTATGATTGATTCTTGTGATCATTCTCAACATATTTTGATATACAATAAATTCTTAAAATATTTTTAATTTATAATGAATGTAAATGCATGGTGTAGATGAAGAACAAATAAAGAGGATGTGTACTAATATGACTATTTTTTCCGTCATTACAATAATAGCTTGTTTATTGAGAATGCATGCTAGGCGCAAATCAATTTTCAATCATGCAAGAGAGGATAAGATGAAGAAAATATTTTGCAGAAATGCCCACTTCAAGCTTGTCTTGGAAGGCTATAATGATAGTTGTAGGTCTTATATTAGAATGGGGCCAAAAGCTTTTTTCAGACTTGAGGATAATGGTTTATTAAAGGACACAAGACACCTTCAAGTTGAAGAATAACTCGCTATGTTTCTGAGGATAGTGGGTCATAAAACTAAAAATAGAGTTTTAAATCCTACATCGCAATCCATCAAAAGTGCAGCCTACAGTGCATTTGAAATTTATAGGTGAGGCAATCTTTTATGACAAATTCATTTAAATCATGAGCCCTATTAAATATACATGACTATAGGTTTTTGTTGTTGGTTGAGAGTTAATTTTGATGCTCAGGTAGTTGGTTTTGGTACTTCGTGTTCTTTTGAATCTATTTGTGGTATTTTTCTGTTATGGTTGAGATTAGTTTGTGAGCTTGTTTAGCTCTCTGCTTGTATAGCTCTATGTTGTTGTTTCATGGTTGAGATCAGTTTTCTCTCTGTTGAGCTTGTGTAGCTGTCTGTTGGTGCTCTATTTGAGCTCTGTTTGGATGCTTTTTTTGTGCTCAGTTTTCTCTCTATTTTTTGTTCAGCTCTTTGTTTAGCTCTCTGCTTGTTTAGCTCTCTGTTATTGCTCATTGGTTGAGATCTGTTTAGCTCTCTGTTGAGCTTGTTTAGCTCTCTGTTGGCGATTTTTTATTGTTTATTGGTTCATATTTGTTTAGCTCTCTGTTGAGCTTGTTTAGCTCTCTGTTGGTGATTTTTTGTTGTTTATTGGTTCAGATCTATTTAGCTCTCTGTTGAACTTATTTAGCTCTCTGTTGGTGCTCAGTTTGAGCTCTGTTTGGGTGATTTTTTATACTTAGTTTTCTCTCTGTTTTTTTGTGTAGCTCTCTATTGGCGATTTTTTTTTGTTTGTTGGTTGAGATTTGTTTACCTCTCTCTTGAGCTTGTGTAGCTCTCTGTTGGTGCTCAGTGTGACCTATGTTGGGTGGTTTTTTGTGCTCAGTTTTCTCTCTATGTTTTTTTAGCTCTCTGTTTACTTCTCTGCTTTTTTAGGTCTCTGTTGTTATTTGTTGGTTGAGATCTGTTTAGCTCTCTATTGAGCTTATTTAGCTCTTTGTTCGTGCTCAGTTTGAGCTTTGTTTGGGTGATTTTTTGTGCTCAGTTTTCTCTTTATTTTTTGTTTAGCTCTCTATTGGTGATTTTTGGTTGTTTGTTGGTTGAGATCTGTTTAGCTCTCTGTTGAGCTTGTGTAATCTGTTGGTGCTCAATTTGAGCTTTTTTTTTGTGCTTAGTTATATATCATTTCTGTTATTGGCAATGATGATGGTCTATTCCTAAGATTGCAATCTAGTTTACAATATTCATGATAAGATGAGGCATTCTATGATGGAAGTGCAACCTACATTGTAAGCGCAATGTTAAGGTAAGGCAATTTATCATTAAAATGCAATCTTTGTTGAACTTGTAAGTTTTAGGTGAGGCAATCAATTTTGACAAAAGACCTATAGCTAAGCCAAATTACATATACTAAAATTATGATAGCATATTCATGAAGGTGAGGCCTCTTAACTTGACGAAAATAGCAAAGTAGTACATGAAAATAGCAAATTAGTACACGATATTTTTTTTTTTTTTTGCTCATTGCTTTCGACCTAACCATTGTAAATAAATTTCTAGTCCACGATGCTTAGCCACAGTCCCACTGTGACCAACTGCTTGTGCATGTGTTAAGAGATCATTCTTGGTCTAATTCATGTTGGTCATATCCATGCAGTAGGGACACTTCCACCAACCATTTCGGCCTCTAACTTCCAAGCACGCTGAGATTAAAAAAGTAAAGTATTTTGACATTAGAAAGAACAAAATAATTTATAGGTTTTTTTATTTCATGATTTTACCTTTGATGTTGGTGCATATGAACATTCACCAATATCTCTACCTTTCTTACTCATGTTTTTCCCCTAAGGCGAGCCTTCTTAACTTGAATTTTTTTTTTGTTCGTGGCAAGTTGAGGGTAGAAGTATTTTTATAACATCAACTTGTACCAAACTAGCCACTAAACTAGCCATTGTAAAGATTCTTGTATGGGTTGCACTATTCCATAAAATTTTCATATCCAACCAAACAAAAGAAAAAGAAAACAACTTATTTTCTATAAAGTTAGTAACCCATTTTCATGTTTTGAACCAAACAAAGATATAGCAAAAAACAAAAAAGTAGTACTTTTGAGTTCTATAAACCTTTCTTACAAACTTTTATAGAAATACAAGGAAATTAATTTTTTGGCACTTTTCCTTTTTTTTATTTATAGAAACCAAACCAAACCGCCCCTAATTAATGGTCTCTCTATGTGCTCAGGATAAAACATTAGAGGGGCAGAGGCTGGTTCTGATCCAAGACCTCCAACACTGAAGCCAATACTTTGAAAGGATACTCTCAAGTAAAAAATAAAAAATAAAAAAAAAGACTTGATTTTTTGGGGTTTTTTTTCAACCTTAGAGTCAAATAACTTAGGCCGTGTAACGTAAAAGCATACTTCTTAGGTTTTTGGTGAAGGTCTTCTATGAATTTGGATCCTCTCAACAATCAAAAAAGTAGTGAATGAATCAGTACTTAACTATTGATTGTCTAGTGGATGGTTATGATTTTTTCTTTAAATGCAAATTAAGAATGAGCGCAGCACACAGGGGTACAGTTAGCGTTAGATTTAGAATGTATAATAATCACACACTAGATAATTAGCTTTTGGGATTAAAATTAGTGGACTTTCTACTATTTGTTTTAGTGGAGAGGATCCAACTTGGTCTTTTATGGAGAAAAAAATCAATTACTTTTCTTATTTGATGCCTATGGGCCTATGGCCTGTTTGGTTAGGCAATAAAGTGAAGAAAACCCAAAAAAAATAGCCCGACACCGCTGAAAAACTAAAGAAACCTGTCAGAACTCCTCAGTTTCGGGTGTTTGGTTCTCCCAAAGGGAAAGTGTGAAGGAAAAAGTGTGTCACATCACCAAAAACGAAAAGTATGTTTCCTCTTCAAAACCTCCGATTTCAGTAGAAAAGTTATTAAGGGGCTGTTCGTTTCGCACAAAAATGGCTGGAAATGAGCTCGATTTGGAAATTGGGGCCTGCCACGTCATTTTTTCCAAAGAATTTCAAATCTCTAGCTTGGTTGGGAGCCCGCTCGAGAAATCAACCCCAGAAAACCCTAGCCACGTCCCCAATTTCCTTCATTTCATTTCCGCCGCTCCAGCTCCGAAGTTGGCTGTAGAAATTGGTGACGAACTCGTTGGGGGAAATGATGGAAATTTCGGAGCCCTAAAATCACCACCTCCTCTTTCCCTCCTCTCGTTTTCATGCCCGCCTGATCTTTGATTTCGTAGCAAGTTGAAAAAAAAATAATACGCACCTGATCGCCGGCGAGACCTCATCGTCGAGCCCCAGTCGCCGGGGAGCCTCGCCGCCGTGAGCCTCGCTGTTGGTGGAGCGGAGGCGGGCCGCACTTGAGTAGCCGCAGAAAAAAAAAAAGAAGAAGAGAAACGAACGGAAGGGGAAAAAAAGAGAGAAAAAATGAATGGAAGAAGAAGAAAGAGATAGAGGAGAGAGAGAAAAGGGGGAAATTAAGTTATAAAAGCCAAATTTATTAGGGACCCCTGAAAGTTTTTCAGTTTGTATATGGGTCCAAAGGATAAAAAGGAATGAAATTATTCAGGTAACCCTGTTGGTTTTATATGTCCTTGATCTGGTCATAAAACGGATGGTTTTCTTGTTGGTTTATATGGCCTCGAGCTGGTTGTGAATTTGCTGTTGGTTATTCAAGTTGTGGTAAAATTTTGGCATATATTTTGGAGAATAGTTTTGTTGGGGGTGAACTTACCATGATGAGCACAAGCTAAATTTCCATCATGTTTCAACTCCAACCAAACAAAGAAAATCTTGTAAATTGTTTTCTTTTCCAATTTGTAACTCCCCAACCAAACTATGGAAATTGAGGAAATGTAAGTTGTGTATTTCTACACCCATGATTTCTTTGTGAAACAAACAAAAAACAACTACCTCGAGGAAATCTATGGAAATCATGGAAATATGATTTCCATGATGTTTTCAATTTCCTTTTTTGTGGGTTGGCGAAACAAACAGGCCCTAAACCTTAATTAAAAAAAACTCCGCTGCTTCTTTGGGTTCCTTGCTGCAGCAAAGGGAGAAAATGGTCTAGGGTTCCCTCACCACCTCATTTCACTTCCCTCCAATTTCTGCCCCCTCCATTGCTCTCTCTCTCTCTCACACAACAAGTGCAAAACCGTACAAAAATTTCCTTCGATTCTCCAACAATTTTGCTCCTTTTCCTCTCAAGATTTGATCTTTTTTCATGGCATATCAAAAATTCCCTTCAAGACTCGCTCCATCAAAAAATTTCGTCGGAGGCTTTGCCAGTCGGCAATGTGGCGGTGACGTCGAATGTTAGGGCTTCGTTATTGATTCAGATGTGGAGGCAGATGGAGGCTGAGAATGGGACCCCTGCAGTGACGACGAGGGTTGGGGGTGAGAGGAAGATGGTGAGGAGTTTTTTGGAGAAAGAGGGAGTGATTAGGGTTTGGCGTAGGAGGGAGATGGATGATTTGGTTGAGAGGATGATGAAAGAGAGGGAGAAGGAGATTTGTGAGTTGAAGGAGATGGAGAGGGTTTCGAAGTTCTCGCATAGAAGAATTCAGGTGAATGTTCTTGATTTTTCTTGATTGACTTGGTAAACTTTCAATGGGCGTGATTGTATCAGCAGTAATGCATTAAGATTCCATCAGAAATTTCATGTTATTTTGATGCATTGTTTGTAACTTAAATTTCATGTTATCTGGGTAAATTGTTTGTAGTTTGCTACCTGAAAATTGAAAATGATCAAGACAAACATTTCGTAGAATTAGAATGATAAAATGGAGAAGGTGTCTTTTTTAGCTGATTGTGGGTATGTTCATATTTTGAAATAAGTCCCTCAAACTTTTAAACATCTTGCAAATTATTACGTCAAGTCAGAAATTTGTCCCTCAAATATTTAAAGATTTTGAAATTACTCCCTCAAATATTTAAACATCTTGCAAATTATTGAAATTTACACTTAGTCCCTCAAATCTTTAAACATCTTGCAAATTACTACCTTAAATTTACACTTAGTCCCTCAAATCTTTAAAGATTTTGAATTCCTCCCTCAAATGTTCATATTTAAAATTAGACCCTCAAATGGTAGGTATGTTCACCCCTCAATTTATGTTGGCAATAATTTTGTCCTATATGGGTGGTAAGCACACAATGGTAATCACAACCATTGTTTCTGCTTTTTTCAGTTTGAACCAAACACTAAAAAATGAGTGAACCTATTCACACATCGACCACTTTCTTTTTTTGTCAAATTGAACCAAACTAAGAAAAGCGGTGAAAATTATTTATACCCCATATTTTTTAGTGAAACAAACACAAAAAACACTTTTCTATGAAAGTAAGGAAAGCACTAAAAAGTGAAGGAAACATGTTTTTGGAAAATGATGGAAAGCAACCAAACAAGCCCTTAGTAGCTAGCTGACAGCTGTCACCCTATGATGGGATGAGTTTGTCACTCACCGATTTGTTGGCATAGGCAAGTTGAATGTGCCAGACACTAATTGCGTCAATAATGAAAATCGGTCCGGTAGGGATGGAAACGAATCGAATCTGATCGAATACTTTTACCTTCGAATTCGGTTTCCTCTATCAAATTCGAATTCGTACCGAATAGTTAGAAGGCGTTCAAATTCGATTCAATTAATGAAAAAAATATTCGTTAAATATTCATAAATACTTGCTAGCACACTTGGTTGAGGCTAGGGGTGGAAATGAACCAAATAATTATCAAATTGTTCGATAATTATTTGAGTAACTATTCAGTCATATTGATTCGGTAGTTCATTTACCGCTAAAAATATATTTTTAGTATTTAAGTTTACTAACTAATAGAATTTAACCAAATGTATATTCGATTTGTTTGTCTATCAAATATTCATTTAAAATTTGATCACTTATTATTTGTATTATTGCACATATGATATCATATTTTTAACCCACTTACCATTTCTACTTAAGTTTTATGTACTAATTTTAAGACTTAAATAATCTTCAATCTACTTTCTAATGAAAATTTTGATTTAAATATATATATACATCATATATTATAAATGAATAATTTTATTTATGAATTTAAATACTATTTAAAAATCAAATTCTTTAGCGGAATAAATATACTTTGATATTCGATAAGTATTCGTGAATATTCATGAATATTTATCAAATACCAAGTATTCGAAGTTCAATTCAAAACTCCATATATGAATATTAGAGTGCATTTGAATTGATAATTTTAAACAAATACAAATACTAACACCTTAGTATTCGATTCGATTCGATCGTTTACCACCCTTAGTTGAGGCGTTTGGCTCTTTAACTTGAGGTCATGGGTTTGAATCCTAAATGTTGGTAATTTATTTTTATTTTTTGTTTTCTTTTTACATTTTGCATAACTACATCATGATTATTATGATATGTCACAGCTAAAATTATTAAATTTATATATATTTATCAATAGTAATATTTATAATGTTATTAACATAAAAGTTAGTATAATGCAATAATGTAGAAGTAGAACAACATCTCATTATAGATTTCAGATCCATATAAATTCATTTTCTAGCAAACTTGTTTTAGCAACTTAAGAATATAATTTTAATTAAAATTAGAATAAAAATTTATTTTTATGGATATTTTGTTATGATATATGTTAGCATGATGAATATTTTAAGTGTAACTTTAAACACTAAATAGTTTTGATAAATTAAAATTAGAGGAATGAAATGTAAAGCATAAACTAATATTTGATAAATTTAAATTAGAGGAATAAAATGTAAAGCATAAACGAATATTTAATAATCATTGAATCGAATGTACCTCTGATTAAACTCTAGTTTTTATGAGTTGAATATTAAAAATATTCAGTTACTATTAAATAAACTACCAAATCGAATATGACCAAATATCTGGATGAATAATAACCGAACAGTTTATTAATTATTTAGTTTATTTCCACTCTAGGCCCAATATGTGAACTTAATGGCGGTGATTTGATTTGGTCATATGAGATATGATTTAGATGGGCCGGACATTAATTGTAGGCCCAATAGATGTTGGGCGTGGCCTATAGATCTAACACGTCGGCGTTTTTTTTTATTCAAGTCGAGTAAGGTTATAATTGATAATATCCTAGATGGAAAATGATAAATGTATTATAAGTGTTGTGCTACTTTTGTACTTTTAAACACAATGAAGAGGGATCGATTACAACTAATAATTTCCTTTTGCAATATACGGAAAAAGGTCCTGCTTTTTTGCATATAAGAGTACAAAAGTAATATGACTCTTATGTGTAATTATCATTACTCAGATGTTATTCTCTCTAAATTTTTAGATATTAAAATTTAAAATATGTTCAACGGAATGTGAAGCACATGGTTTAAATTATGAAATTTTCAAATGTGTGCCAGACCGTACCTAGCGGTATAGATTTTAACTTTTGAAATTCAGAAATTAAATTAAATTTATTTCCAAGGATTTTTATCCCTTGAAACACCACATTTCCCGTATATCCGATCCCTTGGATACATTCTCCATGCACGGGGGAGCATCACACAACAGTTTTGAAGAGAAAATTTCTCTGATTGATTTGTGTGCTGGCTTGGTTTCTTGTCATTTCCTGGTAAATGATTTTAACACCTAGTTCAAAAAAATTCTTGGCTTCATGTGCCAGCACACGAGGACTATAAGTTTTTGGCTTTTAGGTAAATTTTTTTTTTTTTTTTTTTTTTGGCACCCTCATTAAGGAGGGAAACAGACTTTTCAACATTGGATAACTTGTTTATATCTTGTACAGTTCTGTTTTATCTTGATGTAATAAAATTAATTTAAAATTACATCGATGCTCTCAGAAGAGGTGGTAAGTTTGAATGATGCAAGGGTACAAATGAAGGCTTGTATACACATGATTTGAGTCTATAATGCACGTAAGACTGATAACATGAAGATTAGTTATTCAATTTTATTGAACCAATAATGCTAATTTTGTTAGTGAAGACAGAGGGTCTTGAAAGTTTCTATAACCACAATAGAAAACAGTTAACTCGGATAGTTTTCAGATCAAACTGTTAGATCTGAAGGATCTTAAACATGATTAATCCAAAGAGATAAACATCATAAGTGCGGAAGCAATACCTGAATCCATGATTTGGATCTTGAGTGGATTGATGGATCTTCTAATCTTAGGGCTTCTTCTCTTCCTTAAGGATATAATCTGTATTTTCATACATACCCCTAAAGACCTTGAAATAGTGAAGAACATCACAGAAAAGGATGGAGGAAAAATGAGGAAAAAGAAAAGGAAGTGAAGTAATTCCCACAATTTTGGCGGAATAATGGAGAGGTCATTGTCGCAACAAGAAAGCAACTGTCAAGTTTAACAATGAGTCCAAGTTACATATCTGATGCATGAGAGATGTATCACAATTATCAAAATTAACAGCCATGGGCTATCTCGAAAATAAGTCCAAGTAATTCCCACAATTTCTCCAAGAAAACTTCCTTCATAATAGAAGTAGTAAAATCAATCATTAATAGAAGTGACAAACAATATCTCAACGAACACTAATAAAAATTTGCAATCCAACAACAATTAGGAAACATCACCACTGAAACCTTCAGGTTTCAGAATCTACAATCCATAATGGCAGAGGAACACATTAATCTAAGTACTAGCAATTATCGAATGTCTTGATACATGAGCAAAGCATTCATAAACATTTAAGTTCACTTTTCATATATACAACTAAATAATCTACAAATTCCAAGCATCACATGTTTTTTGCAAGGAAGAAACCAATAAATATTGCAACGATACATACTAGAAACACTAATATTGTAAACACTGAACCTAATACAAAAGCATAGATGGAGGAAATAGCAGTTTCCCCAGGTTTTTCCTTGTTCTCATCCAGATTATGCGCCTTTGGATATATTTGTTCTTGGATAGAAACAGGTGTCTGGACAAGCAATGAGTTGGATGCTGAACCACGAGCGATCGTGTGCTTCTCCCATTCAATCAAAGCCCCTTCGTACGTTGCATACCCTTTGTAGGAGGCATTTGGGAATTTATCCACTTGAGATTTGCATTCCTCCCAATTATTAAAAATGCCACATCGTCGACCTCTCTTCACAACATAAAAACTCTTTCTTGCCATGAATAACCTGAAAATTTATTCTTTAAAAGGAATTTATCAATTTCTTTTGAACATAGAGGATGCATTTCTTAACACTCTTGACTGGACTGGAAATATGGAGGATGGATTTCTTAACGAGAGAGAGAGAGAGAGAGAGAGAGAGAGAGAGAGAGAGAGAGAGAGAGAGAGAGAGAGAGAGAGAGAGAGAGAGAGAGAGAGAGAGAGAGAGAGAGAGAGAGAGAGAGAGAGAGAGAGAGAGAGAGAGAGAGAGAGAGAGAGAGAGAGAGAGAGAGAGAGAGAGAGAGAGAGAGAGAGAGAGAGAGAGAGAGAGAGAGAGAGAGAGAGAGAGAGAGAGAGAGAGAGAGAGAGAGAGAGAGAGAGAGAGAGAGAGAGAG